>CM021108.1:275836014-275904563 GCA_007115665.2 Sequoiadendron giganteum | reverse complement strand
AGAGAGTTAAGGGTAGAGGGGAGAGAGTTAGAGGGAGTTAGTGAGTGAGAGAGAAAGTTGAGAGAGGGAGAGGGGGTAGGATGGAGATACTTGAGAGAGTGAGAGAGGGAGGGAGTGGGAGAGAGATAGTGGGTATAGGGTAGATGGTTTAAGGGTTTAAGGGTTAAGGGTAGAGGGGAGAGGGTTTAAGGGTAGAGGGTAGAGGGTTTAATGGTTAAGGGTAGAGAGGAGAGATAGAGAGAGAGAGAGGGTTTAAGGGTTAAGGGTAGAGGGGAGAGAGATAGAAGGAGTGAGTGAGTGAGAGAGATACTTGAGAGAGGGAGAGGGGGTAGGAGAGAGAGACTCAAAGTGAGAGAGAGAGAGGGGGAGGGTAGAGGGGATAGAGATAGAAGGAGTGAGTGAGTGAGTGAGAGAGACTTGACAAAGAGGGAGAGAGAGTGTGAGGGAGATAGAGGGTAGAGGGTAAAGGGTTTAAGGGTTTAAGGTTAGAGGGTAGTGGATAGAGAGAAAGAGAGAGAAAAGAAACATAACAAATCAACATTCTCATAACACGAGCACATTTTGAAGTAGTAGAGATATGGACGTTATTTTAGCAAGACATAACGTGCTCGTGTTATAATGTGAGTGCATTTTTTATTGCTCTAAAATGGATAAAAAAACAATATACCCATGATATCAAGGCCCAAATTTTGCATATTCTCCTGGTTATGCACATGTTCTAACAAAACAAGTTTTTTGATGATTTTGTGAAGTGTTCATGCAAGTTTTTCACATTCCACCACCTTTGCATGAAATAAAAAAAAATCATGTTGAAAGGCATACAATATCAATTCAAGTCTAAATTCCATTGAAGAGTGATATACAATTGAAGTTTGGAGGGGAACAAGCTTTTGAAAAAGTCAAATTGTTGAGGAGTTTGAAGAAAGAAGAAGCAAAGGCTACATAAAAGGGTAGAACTACTCCATTCAAAACTCTTTCAGGTATGTGAAGTCTTTACACATTTTCTTTCATTTTTTTTTGGTTTGCTTTGATTTTGTTATTTTGTATATTCCATGTTGATCATTGTTTGTTTGTCATTATAACCTTATCTTGTCAATGCACATTTTAAATTACACAATTCTTTACACTTGCCAATTACATTTTTAAACCACATCTCTTTGAGGCATTTTGTTAAACAATTTACTTACCTTGTGTATGCTTCCACATTTTCTACACACACACACACACACATATATATATATGAAAAAAGTTATAAGTAAGTAAAATAATACATCATTTCTCAATCATTTACTATGGATGTTCATACCACTCTCCAAAGCTTTCATTTTGGTATAGGAATGGGGGATGTTGGAAAATGTAGTTGAATTTGGTTTTACACCTACAAATTGCATATGCTTGAAAATCTATTTTTTGCATATCTTGCAATCATTCTAGTCCATGAGGACATATCTCATTGAGGTATTTTGTCAAACAAATATACCAAGCAGTTGATTGCCTTGTCTATGCTACCAAATTTTCCATACATGTCTACCAAAGCATTTTATCAAACAACATATAGAAGGAAATCAGTTGTTTGAAGACATTCCTCAAAGAAATGGGGTCTCATGGTGATGTGCATTTTATCAAATAGTTGATTCCATTGTCTGCTACCAAATTTTCCATACATGTCTCTACAAAATTGGAATATACTCCTCCCATATTGATAGGTCTTTGAAACTATTTTGGTTTTCATCTCCAGTGACAAAACACTAGCTTGTCAATGCGGTAGGGTTTACAAGGTAGGGGTGGCATGAAAAAATGCATCATAGAAATGGGGACTCACGATGATGTAGAGCATCGTGAGACCCCATTTCTATGAGGAATTTCTTTATGTTTCCCTTACCTTTTCAACATCATCGTGAGACCCCATTTCTATGAGGCATTTTCTTATGCTACCCCTACCTTGTCAACCCTACCACATTGACAAGCTAGTGAGCTCACTAGCTTGCCAATGCGGTAGGGTTGACAAGGTAGGGGTAGCATACAAAAATTCCTCATAGAAATGAGGTCTCATGGTGATGTATAATGCAATAGGGTTGACAAGGTAGGGGTAGCATGCAAAAAAACCTCATAGAAATTTGGTCTCATGGTGATGTAGAAACCTCATAGAAACGGGGTCTCATGGTGATGTACATCACCGTGAGACCCCATTTCTATGAGGTTTTTTTGCATGCTGCCCCTACCTTGTCAACCCTGCCGCATTGGCAAGCTACTGAGCTCACTAGTTTTCCAATTCTCGCATGATTTTTTGGATGGAATTCCTTAAAGTAATGTGGTCATGTGGCATGATTTGATAGCAAGATAGGCTCAAAACGGAAGCATGGACAAGGCATGTGAATTTTTTTGACAATAATGTTTTAATAGAAATGTATGAAAAATGTGGTAGCATTGAAAAGCTAGTGAGATCACTAGCTTTCCAATGTGGTAGGGTTGACAAGGTAGGGGAAACGTGCAAAAATGCATCATAGAAATGGGGTCTCACGATGATCATTGGAAAGCTAGTGAGCTCACTAGCTTTCCAATGCGGTAGGGTTACAAGGTAGGGGCAGTGTGAAAAAATGCCTCATAGAAATGGGGTGTCACGGTGATGTAGGGGAAGCATGCAAAAATTTCTCATAGAAATCGGGTGTCACAGTGATAGCATGCAAAAATGTCTCATAGAAATGGGGTGTCACAATGATGTACATCACCATGAAACCCCATTTCTATGAGAAATTTTTGCACGCTGCCCCTACCTTGTCAACCCTACTGCATTGGCAAGCTAGTGAGCTCACTAGCTTGTCAAAGGTACCACATTTTGCATACATGTCTATGAAAACATTATTGTCAAACAATTCACATGCCTTTTCCATGCTTCCATTTTGAGCCTATCTTACAATCATGGCATGCCGCATTACCACATTTCTTTAAGGCATTCCATCCAAAAAATTATTGTGACCTTTTTCTATGCTTGAAATAATCTTCTATAAGATGATTGTAATTATTTTATATGAAGCCTTGAATGGCATATATTTCATTTATTTGTATGGATCATTTTTTAGGAAGTAATATTTGTCTCATTACCATGCCACAAGTAAAATTATCCGCCATGCCGATGAAATGAAAAAATAAACCAACAGATGAAGAGCATGAAACTAATAAAGAAAAACATAGAGAATGGATGAGGGAATACGATCAAAAGAAGAAACTAGATACAATTGACGAAAACAAGACAACTGAAGAGGAACCACAACCATCAAAAAGAGAAAAGGCATTGGCGGGACAAAGGGTACGAATGCAAAAGCATCGCGGTAAGACAAATTAGAATATTGTAGCTAGAGACACACCCTCTATCGCAAGTGAATACGAAGGGATACCATTATCCATGAGTGAATATGGAGGAACACCATCTACCACAAGTGAATATGGAGGGACACCATCTACCACAAGTGAAAATGAAGGGACACCATCCACCACATCTCAAATTGAGAGTACATCATCACTTGAATTTCATGAAGAAGGTATGCCATCATCCCCATGTCAACCTCAAGGTATGTCACCTATTCCACCATCGATTGAAGGTACGTGATCTAGCCCACCTCACTTAAATATTGATGAAATTTCTAATGTTGAGATGTATGTACCTAGGAGAACACTACCTATAATTTTATGTAGAAAGCCAAAGTATTTGATTAATATTGATGAGGATATTTTGTAGTACATGGAAGGTAAGGTTCCAACACACACTTGTAAAAGATATGTTGATAATATTTGGAAATTTTTCTTTGAAAGGCTAAATAAGATCACAAGATGTCAACTATTTGTTGAAATGATGTGAGGTATAAAGTATAGAAACATCATGAAGATTCTTGGGTTGAGAACATCGAATGCTTCAAGTGAAAACACTATTTTGAAGAATCTAATAGATGCTTATGAGAGTGTGGGTAAGACCTCACGCTCAAAGGATAGTAATGTCACCCGACGTGTCATTACATCGACTTTGGTAAGTAGTCAAACAAGGATATCTCATCTCATTAGAAAGATGAGTGAACAATTGAGAATTAATAGAAAAACTTTATCAAGAGCCATTCAAAGGAAACAAAGAATTGAGGGCACCAATTCAAATGAATTATGGGAATTCTTGGGGAGTGAGTGTAACAACCATTGATGGTTACCAATCATTCTTTTTCTTCTTTTATTCTCTCCCTATTATAACTAGCACCAATTGACTAACTTATTATAAAAAACTTCATTTATTAAAAAAATCAACGTAATGATTATATATCAATATCAATATAGCATACCATGTATTCACATAAACATTTGTAATGATATTAACTCAAGTTTTAAAATTTATTGCTACCCTCAAACATTTGTAATTCATACAATGTAATCCCTTAACAATCCAAATTGAAAAAGGGCAGCAATCTTTGATGGCCTGTTACTCAGATACCATGTTAGTTACATGAATTTTGTTTAAGGCATAAAGATCATGTAGGACACCTCTAAAATAACCTCTCTCAATTTTTGTTATCTCAAAGTCATTTTTCTGTGGTGTCCAATTTTGACTTGATGGAAAAAGTGTCAATTGCAAGCAGTGTAAAGTTGCAAAGTGGTGCAAATTTCATTCTAAAAACTGTGTGACCAAATAGACTATTCCAACGCATCTGGATGGGTACTTTTATGCTAGGCATGGTCCAATTTTGAATCTAAACATGTTGAATCACTTCGAGCTACATTCAACTGGCTCGATCCCTCAAGGGTCCAAAGTGCAAAATGGCTGCAATCTTTGACGGGCTATTACTTGGATACCGTGACACTTACGAAATATTTTTGAATTCCTAAAATATTATGTTGGGCCCCTCTACAATAACCTCTCTTGGTTTTTGTTATCTCAGAGTCATTTTCCCATGGTGTCCAGTTTTCACTTGATGGAAAAAGTGTCAAATGCAAGCAGTGTAAAGTTGCAAAGTGGTGCAACTTTTGTTTTGCAACTCATGTGACCAAATGGATTGTTCCAATGCATCTAGATGGGTAATTTTATGATAGGAATGGTACTCTTTCACACCCAAACACGCTGAATTTCTTTGAGCTATGTTTAACCGGCTCGATCCCTTAAGGGTCCAAAGTGCAAAAGGGCAATAATATTTGACAGGATACTACTCTGAAACTGTGATGCTTACAAACTCTCCATCTAATCCTATGGGATCACATTGGTCCCCTCTACAATAACCTCTATTTTTTTTTGTTATCTCGAAGTCATTTTCCCGTGGCGTCCAATTTTTAGTTGATGAAAAGTGTCAATTGCAAGCAGTGTAAAGTTGCAAAGTGGTGCAAGTTTAATTCTATGACTCATGTGACCAAATAGACTATTCCAATGCATCCATATAGGTACATTTATGCTAGGAATGGTCATCTTTCACACCCAAACATGTCAAATCACTCTGAGTTATGTTCAACCAGCTCGATCCCTTAAGGGTCCAAAGTGCAAAAGGGAAAAAATCTTTGATGGGATATTACTCGAAAACCGTGATGCTTACAAACTCTCTGTCTGAGCCTAAAGGATTGTGTTGGGCCCCTCTACAATAAACTATCTCAGTTTTTGTTATCTTGGAGTCATTTTCCCATGGTGTCCAATTTTCACTTGATGAAAAAAGTGTCAAATGCAAGCAGGTGCAACTTTCGTTCTGCAACTCATCTGACCAAAGGGACTATTTCAACATGTTTGGATGGGTACCTTTACACTAAGAATGGTCCTTTTTAGCACCCAGACATGCTGAATCACTCTGAGCTACGTTCAACCGGCTCGATCCCTTAAGGGTCCAAAGTGTAAAAGGGCAACAATCTTTGACGAGCTATTACTTAGAAACTGTGACATTTATGAACTCTCCATTTGATCCTATGAGATTGTGTTGGGCCCCCCTACAATATACTCTCTTATTTGTTTAATCTCAGAGTCATTTTATCATGGTTTCTAGTTTTCACTTGATGGAAAAAGTGTCAAATGCAAGTAGTGTAAAGTTGTAAAGTGGTGAAAATTTTGCTTTACAACTCGTGTGACCAAATAGAATATTCCAACGCATCTAGATGAGTACATTTATGCTATGAATGGTCCTCTTTTGCACCCAAACACATCAAATTGCTTAGAGCTACATTCAACTGACTCAATCCCTTAAGGGTCCAAAGTGCAAAAGGGCAACAATCTTTGATGGGCTATTACTCAGAAACTGTGACGCTTACAAACTCTCCATCTGAGCCTATAGGATCACGTTGGGATCCTCTACAATAAAATATCTCAATCTTTGTTATCTCAGATTCATTTTTCTATGGTAGCTAGTTTTCACTTGATGAAAAAAGTGTCAAATGCAAGTAGTGTAAAGTTGCAAAATGGTGCAACTTTCGTTCTACAAATTGTGTGATCAAAAAGATTGTTCCTAAACATATGGATGGGTATGTTTATGCTAGGCATAGTCCTATTTCACACCCAAACATTCCAAATCAATCTGATATGCATTCAACCAGATCGATCCCTTAAGGGCCCAAAGTGCGAAATGGCTACAATCTTTGACGAGCTATTACTCAAAAAATGTGATGCTTACGAACTCTACATCTGAGCCTACAAGATCATGTAGGGATCCTCTACAATAACCTCTCTTGTTTTTTATTATCTCAAAGTCATGTTTCCATGGTGTCTAGTTTTCAGTTGATGGAAAAAGTGTCAAATGCAAGTAGTGTAAAGTTGAAAAGTGGTGTAACTTTTGTTCTGCAACTCGTGTGACCAAATGAACTATTCCAACACATACCGATAGGTATGTTTATTCTAGGCATGATCCTCTTTTGCACCCAAACATGCCGAATCACTTTGAGCTATGTTCAACTGACTCGATCCCTTATGATGGCATGCAAAACAATCGAAAAGAGAAACATTCACACGACAGTTGAGAAGTTTGAGTTTTCCACACCAAAAGCATATAATCATCCTCAAGTCTAGCAAGTGCAAGAATTTTTTTAGTTATCCTCCTTGACATTACAATAATATACAACCAATTGTAAATGCATACAATGGTGGAACTTGGAAACATTTTATTTTTCCTCAATTAACTTAGGTTGTGAAGCATTTTGTCATTTTTATTTGAAATGATTTGCTATGCTTGAAAATTGGAGTCTAAGAGAAACAAGTGATGCTCTCACATACATTTATTATTTGGTGTGATAAATAAATTTTTCACCCAAGTCCATTTCTTATTTGTATTATAAATTATAAAGATTTCTCCTAATTCCATTTCCTATACAAGAAATAATATTGCAAAAATTTGACATATACATCTTTCAACGTGTTTATATGGTGATGGATCAAGAACATAAAAATTCATTCTGTACTGTGAGGATTATGTTGTGAATTTTTTTAAAGACTATTGAAGATAAATTTTTGTATGATAATGTGTCAAGAAGTTAACTACTCATCATCTACTATGAATATTATGCTTTACAAATGTTGTGAAGATTATGTATCCTTTGCTTAATTGAGTTGTTCCAATAAAAAGATTAAATATACTAGAATCGTTTTATGAAACATCTCATGGAATACCAATTGGAAATGTGTTCTTTGCTTTTAGATGAAGCATTTGATGGAACTCTTTGAATTAAACTAAATTGAGATATCTAAGAAAAAGGGAGCATTAGGAAAAACATTGCTCAAGGATCTTAAATAAGCCTTCTTACCAAATTTGAAAAAGCATGATAAGCCCAAGGTTGAAAATTTTGTAGTCATCAAAGTGGGTACCAATTGTATATTTTATAGATCATAATTCTTCTTTATTTATAAGATCTTCTAAGTTTGGCAATGGTTTCACCAAGTTGTGAAGGGTGAATTGTTCTTTATTCAGTTATGCCTATGTGGGTTCATTTGCCTTATCTTTTGTTACAATTTTGGGTGGATTATTGCTTTCAAAGTATTGGGAATGCTTTGCCTATTTTCTAGTTGGTATTTTCCATTATAGAAGGCTCATCTCTTGATATATATATATATATATATATATATATATATATATATATATATATATATATATATATATATATATATTATACTCATTCTTAATCAATTATCAAGTTAATAATTAGTGCATTTATTTACAGTTAATCTTTTCTTTTCAATTTGTGTAATTTTGTAATTTGTAACTCTACTAGTATTCCTAGAAATATCAAAGTTGTTTAGCACCAACTAATAAAGTTGTTTAGCATCAATAAATAAATATTCAAGACAAAACATGAAGGACAACAATGATCAATGCTAGGGCTAACCAATTAATAAGTATACACGTGAATAAGTCAAGTATACATGTGAATACGGGAAGCACAAGTACTCAAATACACGTAAGCCTCAAAGTATACACACGAATACATAGTATACATAAATTAATACAAAGCATATGCATGAATACAAGGTATAGCCTAAAAAGATGTAAGTCACAAAGTATACACATAATTTGTAAAGTATACACTTGAATACATGTAACTCATATCTATTGAACCGTGGATTTATAATGCAAATATGGACACCATTGATAAAAAAAAATTGTATTAACCAAATAGCCATGTAGGCATACATCAATATATGTTGATATAAGTATAAAATATATACAAAATAGCCATATAGGATTATAAGAATGCCATATAGCTTTATGATAATGCCATATAGGCATACAATCTCAAATATATGCAATACAAAATATGTACAAAAATGCCATATAAGCATACAACAAAGGGCTCTGGAATCAAAAGTCATTTCTCTCCATGCTCTCAAAATAAACTCTTGCCCTTTGCTTGTTGATAGGATGGTGATAGGTCTATCACTCATTTATTTTGATGTTGAGGAGTGCTCCCCCTAGGGTTTAGTTCTTGGCCAAGCCTTATCTGTCACAACAACAAGTAAAGACATTAATATATAGAAATTACATCATAAAAAATGATATATTTAACAAAATAATCACTTATCACCATCTGATAATCAGTCTCCTCGAGGGAAATATTCAAATGCCCATGCTGAGGCATGCTGAAGCCCTGTAGAAACCATCCAAAGAGAAATTAAACTACAAATCAATAATGGTTTGATTTGTCACTAACTAATAACTATAACAACGAATGTAAATTGAAATTTAGTAATCTACCTCATATCTCCATGAGGGGCATCGAGGAGTCTATAGCAGATGAAACACCAAGATTCATTGCCATATGAACATTTGGAGGTGTATTTGCTTCCAACATCTAAAAATAAAATAACAAATTATTCAATCACAAAAGCTACAATAGTGATGCACGCCATGGCTTATAATGTATGAAATAATGAAAAAAAATTGAGTACTTATTAAACTATACATTTCTAACTATCATGCTTACTATTTTCCCTATCCATAGCTTGTTCAAAAGTACCTAATTTTAGGCTTTTATCCATAGCAACAAGGTGGTGAACCATTTGATAAAATGCTTTGGTAGATATGTATGATAACTGTGGTAGCATAGAGAAGGTAGTGAACTATTTGAAAAAATTCCTCAAAGAAATGGGGTCTCATGGTGATGGAATGCCATTACAAACAAATGTGTCATGGCATTCCATCACCATGAGATCACATTTCTTCAAGGAATTTTTTCAAACTAATCACTAACTTGACTATGATATTTCTTACTATTATGCTTTGATAGATTTTTTCCAAGCATGCATGGTTTGTTGGAAAGAACCTATTTTGGGCTTTTAGCCATAACAACAAGGAAGTGAGTATTTTGATAAAATAGTTTGGTAGACATGTATGTAAAATGCGGTAGCATAGAAAAGGCGGTGAGCTATTTGAAAAAATGCCTCAAAGAAATGTGGTATCATGGTGATGGAATGGAATTCCATCACCATGAGGCCATATTTCTTCGAGGCATTTTTTCAAACTACTCACTACCTTGTCTATGGAATGCCATGAAAAGAAAATGCAATTGGTAGCTGCTCCTAGTTATTACTTATGCTATGTGAAGTAATTGCATCACTACTTATGTTGACTTTCTAAACAACTATATTGTAGTTGAAATTTTGTCATCTATCAACATCTAGTTATTAGCTATGGAATGTGAAGTAATGCTTTGAGTTTGAAAGATGTGCAATGGAATGTAATAAAAAATATGAATATAAGCTACACAAATCTATTAAGTACAATTCATTAGTTAAACTCTTTATTCTATTACCTGCGTGAAGGTTTGTCTAACTCCACTGGCACTAGGAGGTGTTCCCACAAAACCTCCAATATTAGCCTATTCAACATCCAAAATTAGATATTAGAATACCATTCATATAACAATGTTATTAACATGTAATAAATTTATAATTGTTTACTAGTTACATACCTCAATGGTAGATGCAGTGGGGTAATAAGCAGGTGTAGGGCTAGTGTATCCAGTATCAACACTGTGACCCTGAAATTTTATTAAAATTATAAAACTAAATTAGTTAATCTTGCATTTCAAAATTGAAATTTAATAAATTAAATTCAATGAACATGCTAAAATTTACTAGTTGAGTATCGATGCCATAAGCCTCATTAAAAATGTCAACTACCCTCACCATCTCCATAGCTATAGACGTATCCTACATAGCAGCCTCCTGAGTGTCGGTGGGGTCATATGAATAAGTCACCCCACAAGCCTAACACGAATGGGATGGATGCCTACAACTCAAAGACTCTATTGGATGGCGTTGTAGTATAGGATTGGCATGTGGTATGACACTCTGGGTCAAAGAGGTGATAGCTTGCAAAGTGTCTACCTCGACACTCTCCGCGGTGGAAGGGATAACAATATGCTCATGACCTAGCCTAGCGAGAGCTCGTCTCACTTGTCACTTAGGTTACTATCGTGCACTGGGTCTATCTTGAGTTGACCCACCACCTCTCCCCTGGAAGTCCCTCATATCAAAATAATTTGGGATTTTGTTCAGGATGAACTCACAGTATAGTTTCCTCAAGAAATATTGTGGGACTTCGCAATTGTTGCATGGTGGGTAATCAAAAACCATGTACCACCTATCCCAAAAAAAGTTCCTAATCCCTTGGTGGTGGCACCAATGGATAGGAAACCTCTTCACATTTAGGTCAAGATGTTGATTTGTGCCTAGGTCGGTGAATAGTGAGCACAAATCTAATTTTGTAATTTTTTGATCTTTTACATCTTTATATGATAATTTATCCTGGTAAAAATTCCTAGCCTCCTGCCTCCTATCTTACCAACCACTCAATTGTTTGTTGATTGCATCTACATGTTTTAACATTTCTTTAACTAGTGAATTTGCAAGTGTTCTTCTCTCCATGGTTGAACCTACTGGATCATTCAACTTTGTGATTAACTAAATTTGTTTTTTATTGTTTTCAATTACCCCCATTAAATTTTGCTGAGTGCTAGGAGGATGTTGAGGGATTGGTGGAGGAGATTGTTGTTGTGGTTGTTGATCTTGAGGATTTTGTTCATGTTGTTGTTGCTCTAGTTGTTGAAGATTTTCAGGAGGGTTCTAAAGAGGGTTTCCAGGATCATTATCATTTCCTACAAATTCAATAAATGAATATCAAAAATACCTAAAACTAACAAATTCACAACAAAAAGCAAACAATCCTTACCTATTTGACCTCCCCGTCGATGTGGTGGCATCTTGGTGATAAAATAGAAACAAATTGATGAAAAAAATGCAATATTATCTCCTCCTAGAATGTGAGCATGCAAGAGAAGGGTATTTGGCCACGAGCTGTAGAAAAAACAATCAACATAAAAATGAAATCAATTTTTTTTTTTTAATAACTCATAACATGAGCACGAAATAGGCTCAATGTGGTCGAGCCATAGGCTCAACACACCAAGCCATAACACAAGTGCATTATAATGCACTCATGCTATAGCCTATCAATTTTTTTAAAAAAATTTGGCCACAATTTGGCCCCCCATCTTTTTGCACCCGCCCTCTAGGTCTTGTGAGTTGAATGTTATGTTTTCTTTTCCAAGATTTTGCTTTTTGGTGGACCCTTAAAAGCTTTTAGAACCCGCCTAGGTCATCCTTCTTGTGAATTGGCGCACCTTTGTGTTGATAGTCAATCCAATTTGGGATCCTAGGGCATTCTTGAATGATAATTGGAGAAGAGTGGTGTTATATGACCTAGGCCATAAAGCACCATTTTCCACATTATTTAGTGTGAAAGTGTGATACAACACTTTACAACAACTAAAATAAGGTACAATTAGGTTCATTTAGTTCACAAGGGTCCAAGACCTAATGTGATCATTTTAAACACATTACAACACTAATTTGAGGCATCATTAAGCTCAATTTTACAAGGAGGGCCCAAACAAGTGTGAAAATGTCATAGACGACATTTTTTGGCACTATAGTTATATTAAATTTTCACCAAATTTCTACTTTTAATTAAATTTTTTAATTCATTAGATGAGCTCATGTGAACCACTAATAGTGAAATATGGATAAATGAGTTTGGCTTCAAAACTACATAGTCAAGTTCTTAAATTTTATATAATGTTTTACTAAAATTCTATTTTTAATTAAAAGTTTAAATTCATTAGATGGGTTCATGTGAACCACTACTAGTGAAATATGGATAAATGAGTTTGGCTTCAAAACTACATAGTCAAGTTCTTAAATGTTATTATTTTTTACTAATTTTCTTTTTTAATTAAAATTTTAAATTCATTAGGTGGGTTCATGTCAACCACTACTAGTGAAATGTGGATAAATGAGTTTGACTTCAAAACTGCATGGTCAAGTTCTTAAATGTTATATTAAAGTTTCATCAAAATTTTGTTTTTAATTAAAAGTTTAAATTCATTAGATGGATTCATGTGAACTACTACTAGTGAAATATGGATAAACGAGTTTGACTTCAAAACTACATAGTCAAGTCCTTAAATTTTATATTAATTTTCACTGAATTTTTGTTTTTAATTAAATGTTTAAATTCATTAGATGGGTTCATGTGAATCGGGAGAGGTGGCAGGGGTTCAATTGTTGGTACATAATAAAATGATGTAGTCCAATCAACTTATGTCTTGGTTTAGCTGTCCAAATCCATTAATTTTTTTTTTTGAAAAATATGTTCTAGGTATGTATTATCAATTTGTTGTTTCTTTGATGTGACTTGTGAAGGGTATAGTTACACATATAGCTAGAATTTGATGGTCTATGTAATCATTTTTCTAATTTTAGATCTATATTAAAATTTTAAATTTTACTATACCATATATTTTGTTTTGGTATATTTTCATGTAATCATATATATGACACTTTAAATTATTAGTAAATTGTAAAATTTTATTATAGGTAATTATAATATAATATTTTAATTTATAATATTAATATATCATTCTATAATGTTGAGAATATGATAATCATGCTAGTTACATAAGTATTGCATAAGGTTTATTGGCAATATATATAGTAATAGCGAACTAGTTTGATATTTATGTTACCTTGGAAGTAAGTCATATTTAAATATTTGTTATTGTGGTTGTGCAACCAATATTTGTATTATTAATTGGGGTATACTATTTTATTTTATTTTTGTAGTGTTGGAAATTTTCACCCTTAAAAATTTAACAGTATGTTTTGTCCCCGTTAATTTATTGGACTTAATTAAGCTCCCAATTTCCTGAATTATGCATTCCAAGGCCTAATTTTTACCTTTTTTGAAGGATTGCAAGCATTGAATAAATGTGGACAATTAATGCTTTACTCCCATCTAGGCGTGTCCTAGAAATTTGGGCTAGGACCCATATGCCTAGGGGGTTATGGGTCCCCCTTTGTATCCAAGACCCAAATTTAAATATGTTGGCAGTAATTTAACATCCAAAATTCAAAATTCAAGTGTCGGCTTTTGGAATCTAATTTTTGGGAAATTAGCACAATTGCATATAAATACCTAGTTGTTTTATGATTTCAAATATGACAAGTATTCATGAGCAAAAACTGTTGTCAAGAGCACTATGAGCAAGTCAAAAATAGTATTTCAGAGCTTTATTGCAACAATTTAAGATCCAACATCATGCCAAAGTTTATGTGTGTTCATGTTCATATTTTGTGAAGGCTAACACTTGTTGTAGGTCTCCAAAGCATTCAAGCAAGCATGATCCAAATCCTTGAGGTGATGTGCATGACTTAAGTACTTCAAGGAAGCCATTGAAGGGTGATGAGTTGTAACATTTTGTGATTCCATCATTCCTTCCTTTTCAATTATCCCTTTTATCATTGACATTTTACCATTGTGGAAGTGGAAACACTTATATGGGGTTTGACTGAGGTAAACCCCTAAATGGACCAACATGTCTTCTCTTTGTGAATGTGCAGATCTTACGTTTGAGGAGGATCAAGGAAAATCTGAAGGCAATTCATTCATTGTTGCATTTGTTTTCATCAAAGTTGTCAAGCCACGAAAAATCACCTACTTAATTTATGAATGATGTTCTAATAAATTTGCAGATGAAAAACATAAGCTCAAATCTGACATTAGAGGACCTTGAAAGCAGTTCAGGACACCCTATCAGGGACCCATACACCCTTAGGAATCTCCTCGTAGCCATCCTGGAACGAATTTTTCTGAGTAGGTTTGTTATCTTCTACACTTCTCAAATCTGTTGGGAATTGACTATTTCTATTTATCATTATCGAGATATTACATTTATCACATTAGGGCTCAATTAGGTTGATCATTTCAAATGATTTCCAATCCATTTTCAAGGCCCTGAGAATAAAAATCAAGGCTTGATTGGCTCACCTTTTTGGTTGAAATTCAATCTATGTGCCTTATTGATTTGCATTCTAATGAAATCCTAGAAAAGTGGAATTGACCCTGGGCTTTGTACATTAAACCTCAAGATCACCATTCTTCTTCATTTCAAATTTTTAATTTTTTTGTAGCCATATGTTGTAATGGGTTTCAATCCAACATAATAGAAATAAAGGTTCTATAGATTTATCTTCTTATGAACCTGATTTATATGTATAGTTTAATCTTATTGTGAACCTGATTTATATGCTTGGTTATCAATAAATACAGATTAATGTTTATACTGTTTTATTTGATCTTGGTATACATTTAATTCTATTGTTTATCTTATTTGTGAACTCAAACATGTAACAATAGGCATTTAATGTGACGATGTAACACTAGTCTGAGCTAATTAACTAGCATGCAAAGACCAAAATTGCACTAGATTTAGGCTTATCATTAAGAGAAAGCGCTTTCAATGTCCACTTCAAACCTTAGCAAAAAAAATTACATCATAAGGCATATACATATTGTATTTTACGAGTAAAGGAATTATTAACTCCTATATTCATAATTCACACACGCACATGAATTTATAAATATAATTTTTTTGGTAAAATTTAATAAATATAATTTCATAAAGGGTAAGTGAAAAAATATGGGGGGCCAAAAAGGGGTCTTAAGTGGCCACTTTTTTTCTGAAATTAGGAAATACTGACCTTGGATGTGAAATTGAGGATAGTTACACTCAAAAAAATTAGATGCAACAAAAACAAGGATCGTAGTGCTCTGAGTCTACTTTCTAAATTATTATTTTTTCTGAAAAAGGTAGAGATTAAGGGGTTCAAAAGAGTGAGCCACTGAAATTAGTGTTGTTTTTGTCAAAAAACATAACATAGGGACTTTTGTGGCTCCCTCAATAGGTTAACTTATTTTTGGTATTTTAAAATCACTTTAGTGAGAAATTAGCTAACAACATTTAGTTTATGCCTTATTTTTTTGATAATTTTTTAATGAATATTTGATTTTTTACTAATTTTCAAACTGGAAACATCCTGAAAAACATAATTTTGGCCGTGCTACCCCTATAAATTTTGAAAACTAATTGTAAAATCATTTTTTTAATATGTGTAGAATGGAGTCTAGTTTCTAAAACTTTAATTTATTTGAAATTTTAATGAACGGTTGATTTATAACGAAAAAAATACCAAACAATGGTTTTTCTCAAAAAACGGACATGCACAAATAAAAGAAATTAAAGATGAAAGGATTAACATTGTCAAAATGTGAAAAAAAATTACATCATTGAATAGCTAAGAGAGAGCCTAACAATACGTAGGTGTTCAATTTGTTCAACCTTGAAACACGTGTAAACCTGATGGTTAACACAAATGCGACTATGTGAAATCTTGTAGAATATGAAAAAGCATGTCTTTGGACATTGGGAAGGCACTCCAAGCCTTTGGGTTGGTAATCCAAAGAAAATACCAAGCCTAAGGCTTGGGGATTCCCAAAGCAATAAATAACGTGAGTGCGTTATAGCACACTCATGTTATTTCATGGTTTTGACATTTTTTTTGTGTTTGTGCTCAAGAGTTTCCTAAGCAAGATATAACGTGAGTGTGTTATAATGCGCTCGCATTATGTCTTGCTTTGTGTTAAATTCTATTATATTAAATTTATGTATATATATTTGTATGTATGCTTGTATGACATGTATGTATGTATGCATGCTTGTGTGTATGTATGTACACCTATCTGTATGTATGTATATGTATGTATGTATCAGTGTATGCATGTATATGTATGTATGTATCAGTGAATGTATGTATGTATGTATGTTCTGAAAATGTGTCTCAACCTTGCAATTATATATGATTTATTGATAGGATGTATGTTAGTATGTGGTGACTAATCATGCAAATAATGTAC
This sequence comes from Sequoiadendron giganteum, assembly GCA_007115665.2. Taxonomy (NCBI): domain Eukaryota; kingdom Viridiplantae; phylum Streptophyta; class Pinopsida; order Cupressales; family Cupressaceae; genus Sequoiadendron; species Sequoiadendron giganteum. The sequence goes on along the minus strand of CM021108.1, from coordinate 275,887,818 downwards.
ACTCGTAACAAGACATCAAGGTTTTTTCTGTTGACACATCATGGTTTTTTCACGCTGACATGTCAAGGTATTTTCCTGCTGACACATCAAGATTTTTATGCTAACACTTCAAATAAAAAATAGCCTTGTAAAACCCTAATTGTAGAAGGTTTTGAAAAGCTTGTTATAAGCGGGTGGGATGTATGTAGACGGGGTGTATTCTGAGAGTTTGATAGTGGTCGTGGTGTCTCTTGATCTCTAGTGGTGATACTCCTATGAGAAGCTTGCTCTGCAAGTATATTGTAATCTTTTGATTTCTGAATAATATATTGGGTGGCTTTTGGAGTGTGGGATTTTTTCCCGAAAGAGTTTTCCCCACGTAAATCATTGTGTTGTGGTATGCATGATACTTGTGTTTATTTCTATTTAAGTTTTTGTAAATATTAAATATCTATATTTTTTTTGCATTATTCTCCTCTCAAGGCTAGTGTAGGAAGTTGTTTTTCTACCTTAGCTTCCTTACAAGTGGTATCAGAGCTTGATCACCTTTGGTTTTAGTTGTGGTTTGTTCATCAGGGAGAATAGAGGTGGAGAAATTTTCTAGAAATAATTTTGAGATGTGGAAGCTAAAGATGGAGGATTTGTTGATAGATCAAGATTTGTGGGATGCTATTGATGAGAATGTTTCAAGGCCTGCAAATCCCACTCAAGCTACTCAATATGATGTTGTGGACCGTAAAGCCAAAGGTGTAATAAGATTGTGCTTGGAAAACTATTTTAATTAATGTCCATGAAGAGACCTCTGCACAAAAACTATGGAAGAAGCTTGGTGAGATGTATCAAGCCAAATCTTTAGTTAACAAGATTTTCTTGAGGAAGAAATTGTAATCCTTGAGAATGGAAGAGGGTGGAAGAATTGCAGACTACTTGGAAGCATTCAATATGTTGGTGGCTCAGTTGGCATTAGTTGGTGTCAAAATGGATGAGGAAGAGAAATATCGGATCTTGCTTTGTTTTTTGCCTGATTCGTGGGATTCTCTTGTTATGGCTATTGGGAGTGCTTCTGTTATATTGAAGATTGAATATGTGGTGGGTTATTTTCTTTCTGAAGAGATGAGGAGGAAGGTATCCATAAGTGCCAAGGAGGCCCTGAATGTTCATGGAAGACCTAAGGAAAAAGGCAAGAAAAATAAGAAGTGTGACAAATCCAAGTCCAAGGGGAGATCGAAGTCTCCTGGAAAGTCCAAAGTTATTTTTTGGAACTATGGTAAGCCTGGACATGTTCATAAGGACTGTAAAGAAGAAAAGAAGAAGAAAAAGAAGAAGTTTGATTTTGATTCCGATTCTGAGAAGGAAGATGTAGAAAAATTCATTGTAGCTTTGGCAACTCATGTAGGTAATGATGCATGGTTAATTGACTCGGGTGCATCTTTTCATACGAACTTTAATAGAGATTGGTTTTGTGAATATGAAGAATTTGATGGAGGTAAGGTGTACTTGGGTGATGATTCTCATTTAGACATTGTTGGTTGTGGTAAAGTTAAAATCAGGTTTCGTGATGGTACAATAAAAAGGATTAATGGTGTGTTGCATATCCTGGATTAGCATAAATTTTTTTATCTATGAGCAAACAAATAGATATAGGTGTGCAGGTAGTATTTTTTGATGCAGGATGCAAGATGGTCAAAGGTGCTTTGGTGATTTCTAGAGGTGTTAGATATGGCACATTGTATAATCTTAATGCATGCACTATTGAGTGCAATAATACTTCTATGAAAAGCAAGTATGTGGAAGAAGTGAGGGTTTCACCTTCAACAGATGGTCATGGCTTTTAGGTACCCAAGGGTGCTCTTTCTTCTAAAAAAAAGTTACCTACAAAGAAAACTATGTTATGGCACCAGAGACTTGGCCACATTAGAGAAAAGGGTCTAAGGACCTTGAAAAATAAAAACCTTGTTGAAGGTTTGTCTGATTGTAATCTTGAATTTGATTTTTGTGAGCATTACATTTATGGAAAACAAAACCACATTCAATTTTACTTGAGTTATCATAAATCTTGTGGTGTATTGGATCTTATTCACTCTAATGTATTTGGTCCTGTAGATGTTCCTTCATTTGGTAAATCCACATATTATGTTTCATTTATTGATGATTATAGTAGGACATGGGTATATTTTGTAAAAAGTAAATCTGAAGTTTTCAGTCGATTTAAAGAATTTAAAACAATGGTTGAGTTGTAGACTGGAAAGAAAATAAAATGTTTGAGGACTAATAATGGAAATGGATTTTTATAGATTCTGTAAATATTTTGGTATTCATAGACAAAAGAAAACTTCGTATTCTCCACAACAGAATTGAGTTGCTAAAAGAATGAACATGACACTGATGGAGAAGGCTAGGAGTATGTTGAGTGGTGTTGGCCTAGAATAAAAGTTTTGGGATGAAGTTGTTGCCACTACCTGTTACCTGATTAATGGGTCTCCTACATTAGCTCTTGTTGATAAGATGCCTATAGAGGCATGGTCAAGTCGCTAGCCTTCATTAAGACATCTTAGAGTTTTTGGTTGTGAGGCATGTGCACATGTGCCAAAGGAGAAACACAAAAATTTGGAGAACAAGGATCTGAAATGTACCTTCATCAGATATAGTTATGGTGTGAAAGGATACAAGCTTTGGGATCCTGTTGCACTGAAGGTAATACATAGTAGGAGTGTTATTTTTAGAGAAACTAAGCCTTCTTCTATTACATTGCAGCTAGATCAAAGTAAATAAGAAGATATGATTCAATTTCCTTCTACACCTGAGAAAGTTGAATTGAGGCCCAAGGATAGACAAGAAGTTGAGAAGAGCTCATCTAGCTCTAGGCCTTTAGAAGAGGAGGAAGAACCTCCAACTCAGCTTTTTCATAGGTCTACAAGGCATAGACAACCACCTGAAAGGTATTCACCTGATGATTGGAGATGTATTTTTTCTTTGAATACTAACATGGATGAACCCAAATATGTAGAAGAGGCACTAGGTATGAATGATGCAGAATCCTGGAAGATTGCTATGGATGAAGAAATGACATCTTTGAAAAATAATGATACATGGGATCTTGAACCATTGCTTGAAGGATGAAAACCTATTGGTTGTAAATGGGTGTTCAAGAAAAAGATTTGTTCAGATGGAAGTATTGAGAAATACAAAGCAAGGTTGGTTGAAAAAGGTTACTCTCAAGTTGAGGGTGTTGATTATGGTGAGATATTTTCTCCTATTGCAAAAATGACATCCATTAGATTTTTGCTTTCTATTGTTGCTGCTTATGATTTAGAGGTTGAGCAAATGGATGTGAAAATTGCTTTCCTTCATGGTGACTTGGAGGAGGATATTAATATGACACAGCCAGAGCACTATGTGGTGAAAGGTAAAAGTAAATTGATATGTAAATTGAAGAAATCTTTGTATGGTTTAAAATAGAGTCCTAAGATGTGGTACTGGAAATTTGATACATATGTGTTGATTTTGGGATTCGTTCTAAATCAAATCATTGTGTTTATTATAAAAGTGATGGTGATCGTTTCCTATTTATTGCATTATATGTTGATGATATGTTATTCATTGGTAAAGGGAAATGTATGATTTCATAACTAAAATCTCAACTTGCTGCTAAGTTTGAAATGAAAGATCTTGGTGCAGCTAAACACATTCTTGAGATGGAAATTAGAAGAGATAGAGTGAACAAAAATCTATGGCTTGGCCAAAGTAATTATGTCAATTCAATTTTACAAAGGTTTGATATGCAGGATTATAGACCATTGTTTGTTCCTGTTTTAGCTAGAACAAAGTTATCTATTTTAGATTGTCCAATATCCCCATTGGAGATGGAAGACATGAGCAAAGTGCCTTACCAAAGTGCAGTTGGAAGTTCTATGTATGCTATGGTTTTTACTAGACCAGACATCTCCCAAGAAGTGGGAGTTCTTTCTAGATATATGTCTAATCCTAGTAGAGTTCATTAGGATGCAGTTAAAAGAGTCTTTAGATATTTGTGTGATACCTCAAATTATTCCTTATGCTATCATAGTTTATTGATCGAAGATGAGATTTCCCTTGATATTCATGGTTATGCAGATTCAAACTAGGTAGGTGATGTTGATAGTAGAAGATCCACCATTGCTTATGTGTTTACTTTATTTGGTGGTGCAATTAGTTGGATGAGTAAGTGACAGGTTGTGGTTGCCTTGTCCACTATTGAAGTAGAGTATATGACATCTACTCATGATTGTAAAGAATCCATTTTTCTTAAGAGATCGTGTTTAGATATTTGAATAAAACAAGGTAAAGTGAAAATTTATTGTGACAGCCAAAGTGTGATATGTCTAGCCAAGAACCCAACCTTTCATGCCAGGACCAAGCACATTGATGTACAATATCATTTTGTTAGAGATATGGTCGAAGATGGTAGGGTGAAGCTAGTTAAGGTAGATACTTTGATGAATGTTGGTGTGTCTTTAACTAAGCTTGTGAGCATAAAGAAGTTCAGATGGTGTTGAGAGACTATGTGCCTTTCGGCCCCTAGCAATTAGAGATGATGATGACACCCTTTTGTTGTCCTTGCAAGGTGTTCGACAAGTGGGAGATATGTTGGGAAAATATGTCTCAACCTTGCAATTATATACGATTTATTGATGGGATGTATGTTGGTATGTGGTGAATGATCATGCAAATACTGTACACTCATAACAAGATGTGGGGTTTGGGACAACGACCAAATTTTTTTTTTCACTGACATGTCAAGGTTTTTTTCCAGTGACACATCAAGGTTTTCCTATTAACACGTCAAATGAAAAATGATTTTGTAAAACCATAATTTTAGAATGTTCCAAAAATATTGATATAAGCGGGTGGGATGTATGTAGATGGGGTGTATTTTGAGAGTTTTATAGTGGTCATGGTGTCTCTTGATCTCTGGTGGTGATACTCTTGTGAGAAGCTTGCTCTGCAAGTATATTGTAATCTTTTGATTTCTAAATAATATATCGGGTGACTTTTGGAGTGTGGGGTTGTTCTCTTGAAAGGGTTTTCCCCATGTAAATCATTGTGTTGTGATATGCATGATACTTGTGTTTATTTATGTTTAAGTTTTTGTAACTATTAAAGATTTGTAAAAACTTTGCATTATTCTCCTCTCAAGGTTAGTGTAGGAAGTTTTTCCACTACCTTAACTTCCTTACAATGTATGTATGTAAGATTTAATGTGCATATGTATGTATGTATTTCTACTTATATTTATGTATATATGTTTGTATTTAGAGGGAGGGATAATTTTAAGAGAGAGAGAGAGAGAGAGAGAGAGAGAGAGAGAGAGAGAGAGAGAGAGAGAGAGTTGTCTAGGTAGGGTGGGAGGGGAGAGAGGGAGAGGGGGTGGAGAGATAGAGAGAGAGGAGTGGGAGGAGAGGAATTATCTAGGTAGGGTGAGAGGGAGAGAGAGAGAGAGAGAGAGAGAGAGAGAGAGAGAGAGAGAGAGAGAGTTATCTAGGTAGGGTGTTGGAGGGAGAGACTTGAGAGATAGGAAGAGAGAGGGAGTGTCAAAGAGAGGGAGTGGGAGAGAGACATGAGAAAGAGGGAGAGAGAGAGGAAGTGGGAGAGAGGGGTTGTAGTGAGAGGGACTTATATAGGTAGGGTGGGGTGGGAGGGAGAGACCTGAGAGATAGGGTGAGAGAGGGAGTGCGAGAGAGAGAGGGAGTGTGTGTGTGTGTGTGTGTGTGTGTGTGTGTGTGTGAGAGAGAGAGAGAGAGAGAGAGAGGGAGAAGAGAGAGGGGTTTGGAGAGAGGAAGACCTAAAAGAGGGAGAGGGTGTGGGAGGAAGAGGGAGAGAGAGAGGGACTGGGAGAGAGGGGGTTGGAGTGAAAGGGACTTATCTAGGTAGGGTGGGAGGGATAAAGAGAGAGAGATTAGGGTTTAGGGTTTAATGGTATATGGTTGAGGGATTATGGTTTAAGGCATAGTTTCTAGGGTTGAGGGTTTAGGGATTGGGTTTAGGGTTAAGTGAGATACTAGATGGCTAAGGAGGGATGGATGGTTAAGGAGAGAGAGAGAGAGATTGGGGTTTAGGGTTGAGGGATTAGGGTTTAAGGCATAGTGTCCAGGGTTGAGGGTTTAGGGTTAAGTTAGAGACCTAGATGACTAAGGAGGGATGGATGGCTAAGGAGAGAGAGAGAGATGAAACCTTTAGAAAATCAAAATTTTCATAATGCGAGTGTGTTTTGAAGAAGTTGAAATTTAGTCATTTTGTATAGCAAGACAAAACTTGCTCATGTTATAATGTGAGCACATTTTGGATTTCTCTAAAAATGGTAAAAATGTCAGAACACCTATGATCCAGGCCCACATGTTCTATTATTCTTTGTGTTATGCATGTGTTCTGATAAAAAAGAGCTTTTTGATGTTGTTGGGAAGTGCAAATGCAAAGTTTTCACATTCTACCACCTTTTTATGGTTTGCCAACTTAGGAAGGAGGAAATAACAGAGTTTTCAAATCAAATTTGATATATATCAATTCAATTCTCAATTTTTTTAATGTTGCAATGTTAATTGTGATTGAATTGTAGGAATTTAACATTATACATTGGTTATTTGTATTGTTGTTAGTAATTCTATTTTGAGTGATATATAATTAAACATTGAAAAGGAAGCAAGCTTGTGAAAAAACTCAAATTGTTGAGGAGTTTGATTCAAAAAGAAAAAAATACTACATAATTGGGTAATTCCTCCATTTGAATCTCTATTTTTTAGGTATGTCAAGTCTTTACACATTTTCTTTACATTTTCCTTAATTCTATTACGTTTCTTTATCATCCCTTATCATACATTCTTAATACAATGCTTTGATTTTCTTATTATGCATATTCCATGTTTATCAAATTGTTTTTTTCTCATTATAACCTTAGCCCCTCTTGGCACATTTTAAACTACACAATTATTTACACTTGCCAATCACATTTTAAATCATATCTCTTTGAGGCATTTTGTTAAACAATTGACCTACCTTGTGTATACTTCCATTTTTTGTATACACATTTATGAGAGTAGTTATAACTATGTAATATATTACATCATTTCTCATTCCTTTTTTATGGTTGTGCATACCCTTCCAAAGCTTCCATTTTGGTATAGGCATGGGGGATGTTGGAAAATGCTTTGGAATTTGGTTTTACACCTTGAAATTGCATTTTCCTGAAATTTTCTAAAGCCTTTTCAAACAAATCCATTTTGTGCATATCCTGCAATCATTGTAGTCCACGAGGAAATATCTCATTGAGGCATTTTATCAAAAAATTCATGTGCCTTGTCTATACATGTCTACCAAATAATTTTATCAAACATGTTAGACAAGGCAATGAGCTATTTGAAAAAATACCTCAAATAATTGTGGTCTCATAGTGATGGAACGACATTCCATCACCATGAGACTACATTTATTTGAGGCAATTTTTCAAACAGCTCACTACCTTGTCTATGCTACCACATTTTCCATACATGTCTACCAAATCATTTTATCAAACATGTTAGATAAGGAAATGAGTTTTTTGAAACAATTCCTCAAAGAAATGTGGTCTCATGGTGATGGACATCACCATGAGACCAAATTTCTTTGAGGAATTTTTTCAAACAGCTCATTCCCTTGTCTATGCTACCAAATTTTCCATACATTTTCTATTTTGTGCATATCTTGCAATCATTGTAGTCCACGAGAACATATCTAATTGAGGAATTTTTCAAATAGTTCATGTTCCTTGTGTATGCATCCACATTTTGCATGTGTCTACTAGGGCAATTGTAACCATAACACTCTTGAAAATCCCCCCTTTTATGTTTTGATAGATGTCATACCCCATTCCAAGGTCCCCTTACTGCTATGGCTAAAAGCCTAAAACATGTGCTTTTTACCAAACTATGGATGCATGGAAAAAATCTATCAAATAATAATAGAAAGAAAAAGCATAGGCAAGGTAGTGAGTTGTTTGAAAAAATGCCTCAAAGAAATGTGGTCTCATAGTGAGCATGTGGACATCACCATGAGACCACATTTATTTGAGACATTTTTTCAAACAACTCACTATCTTGTCTATGCTACTACATTTTTCATACATGTCTACCAAAGCATTTTATCAAACATGTTAGAAAAGGAAATGAGTTGTTTGAAAAAATTCCTCAAAGAAATGTGATCTCATGCTGATGGACATCACCATGAGATCACATTTCTTTGAGGAATTTTTTTCAAACAGCTCATTCCCTTGTCTATGCTACTTGTCAGATAAACCACACATGCACTACATTTTGTTGTAGATTAAATATTGAATTTTCTAACCATTTTGATGCTTATCATTTTATATGTTTAGATTTTCATACTAATAACGTTTTGTAGGATTGTGGCATACATGCCCCACCAACATCTTCGAGAGAATTCATATCAACAATTTTATGTAAAATAAAGGATAGTCAAATATTCTTGTAGTGTCGAAAAATATCGTCAGGGACATTTCCACACTTGTTTGGGCCCTCCTTTCAAAATTGAGCCTAATAATGCCTTGATTTAGTATTGTAATGTGGTTGACACATTCACATCAGGTCTTGGGCCCTTGTGAACTAATGAATTTAAATGGTACCTTGCTAAAGTTTTGCAACACACTTTCACACTTTTTTAGGGTTATCATTAATAATTGGGCTTCTTTATGCTTTAATTGGCCTTAAATTGCATCCACGAGCCTCATTTAATGCATCTTTTTGAGGATAATATTGACACAAATCATTACCCAATCATAATTCAGGTGTTTCAGGCTTAAATGGCCCAGAGTTAATGATCCAGTTTTCATTTGCCACCTTGGGCGAATGAGTCCCACCTAGATTTTTGGGTCCCGAATCTAGTTTCACACATTTCTAAGCATTTTTAATTTCGGTCCCATACATTATGCCTAATGGGACCCATTTGCCACCTTGGGCGAATAAGTCCCATGTGGCCCAAAATCGAAATCAATTCAAATTTTTGGTGGGATTTTATCCTCCTAGATCTGATGTCGGCTTGTAGTGTTGTAATTTCGGGAATTCTTGCATAAATTGAGTATAAATACAAGGTTCTTTCACTCATTTTCACCTAATACTTTTTTGAGAGCATTCATACTAGCATAATTGAGTTCATAAGAGCTGTGCACTGCGAAATCTATTTAACCTAAAGTGCAAAATACAAAGAAAATGCAAGAAAAGAGAAATCACAACCACACCTCAAATAAGGCCTGAGTTGAACTTGAACGAAAAGCAAGAGAACAACTATGTTACCTTGTCCAAGTTGATCCTTTGGTTGGCCCTATTGATTTCTTAATGTGTGTGCTCCTAGATAGATTCTGGCAGCATAACGACTTGTAAAGGTTTGATTTGGATGCAAGTAGATGGCTGGAGATTGAAGACTTGAGAGATTGAGAGGAATGTGATAGATTGTGAATGAGAGTGAACGAATAGTGATTAGGGTTGCAAAATGGAAAAGTGTTAGTCATTTAGCAAGGGAGAGAGGAATGAATGGCTAAGATTCATTCTTGGCCAAGGACAAAAGATCAAAGGTGGAGATCAAAGGTTGACCAAAAGGGATTCAAAATTCCTTTTTAATAGGCATGGGGAAGACAAAAGGAATAAAATATTCATTGGGAAGCCTTGGGTGAATAAATGGAATTTAAAATTCCATTGGAAAGTACATGGGGAAGATAAATGGAATTAAAAATTCCATTGTGATGTGACAAGGGTTGACCAAAGGGGGTGATTAGACTAGTTAATCAATGATTAGGTGAAGGTTAGGTGGCTAATGAGGATTAGGAGCCAACTTGCAAGATTTGGAGGATGTGACACCTCCTAATCATGGATTAGGATGTGCACATCCCTAATGATGGGATTAGGCAAGGGGGATTAGGATTAAGTGTTGATGGGACATTTAGGGAATTAAATAAGTGGATTATTTATTTAATTCTTTGGAAGAAAGGGATAAAGGGGTAAGGTATTTAATTATTTAACTAAATACCTTAGAGATTTAGAGGATTTTAGGGGTATTAATCAAATAATGGTAATATTATTTAATTAATGTGGGTAGGAGGATATTTAGACGAAAAGGGATAAATTTGACCAAATGTAAGTGGTCAAATTTATGTGTCTACATTTTTCCCCTCTTTAAGATGGTGTTATGAAGTAGCATCATTTCAAAGAAGATTAAAAGATAGCACAAGAAAGGAGATGGTTATATTAAGGAAGATTCCCCAGTCATTCGAGGAGTGACTAGGAGGAAAGAAGATGGGAGTGAAGATGAATGTTAAGGATTAAGGATGCCCCCTCGAGAGGACATGCGAGTTTAAGAGAACACGGGTGTGCTCTCGAAATGGATGAGATGATGCAAGGGTAGATGGGGAAGATGATAGGAGATGAGGGATAGAATAGAGGATGGTAAGCTAAGGAGATAAAATCAAGCACAAGTGGATTCAAGGAAAAATATGAAGTTGCCCCAGTCCAGCTACAAGCCAGGATGGATAAATTATTGGATGGAGCTTTGTTGATGAGGGGACGATATATCCTGAAACAACAAATGGATAGGGAAGGATACATACTGATAAGAGTGGTGTTGATGAGGGAAGTAAACATCCCATAACAACACAAGGATATGGAATGATACATCCCACTGATGATGATTGATGATAGTGTTGTTGATGAGGGAAGGATACATCCCAAAACAACACAAAAGGATAGGGACAGATACATCCTAGTGATGACGATGATGAGAGTGTTGTTGATGAGGGAAGGATACATCCCAAAACAACACAAGGATAGGGAAGGATACATATTGATGATGATGATGATGATGATGATTGGATCCAGGCTTTTAGCAAGGCTAGGAACAAGACCATGGATGTGATTAGAAGATTTGTGCTAGATTGAATGGATTAGGATTGGATTGAGATGTGAGATTATTGAAAGAAAGAAAATAATGGAAGAAAAGATGCTTAGAATAACAAATCTATATGATCCTAAGAAGATTAAAAATATGTTGATATGATGAGGAGGGATGGAAGGAAAGTTAGATGGAAACGGACATGATGGATAGATGAGGGAGAGTGATGAAGGATGAAAGGTTAGTAACCAAATCAAGCAATGTAATGATTACACGTTATGCGACGATGTAACAAGCACTAAATTTGATATAGCATAAGATACAAGATGCCAGGGTATGAGGAACCAAGGCAGATATGTGTCTAATGCACAAAACAAACACTATAGACAAGAAGGCTATCCCAACACCCCAAAGTCACAAGGACCTTGGTTGGGCTAGGTATTAGGATAACCACAAGTACAAAGGATGCCCCAACGTAACACAAGACCACAAGGATCTTGGTGGGTTCTACGCAGGACAACCAAGAAGACAAAAACATACAAAAGATCAAGATATGCCCCTATGTTGACCAGTTGAAGCACACCATGATATGATGGATCATGGCAACCCTGATGAGGTATAATAGGAAGCTCAAACGATAAACAAAATTTCAAAAACTTCAAAAAATCATAATCAAATTTCAAAAATCCTTTGCCATAGGATCAAAAGGATGGATGGGATTAATGCGGTCTGTTAGGAAGGATGCATCCTGTTGAGACCAAAGATGGATACTAAACTAGATGATCAACATGACACAAGATATTTGAAACCAACTAAACATCATGATACTGATGTCCGTTGTTTCTAAGAACTAGCTAGGATAGGGATGTACTTGATGACATGACAAGATGACAAGACAAAAAACACGAGAGAGACACACCCTAAAGACCTAGGGAACACAAGACTGACACACCCTAAAGACCTAGGGGACACAAGACTGACACACCCTAAAGACCTAGGGGCTCGAGGGTTAATCAAAGATCATCCTTGCTTATGTGAAAGCACAAATCCCTCGTAGTTTGACAAAAGGCCATTGATAAAAGTGAAAAGAGGACAATGGAGACCTCGATAAAGGATGAAGATAGATGGAAAAATGCCCTCAGGGCAGATCAAAGGATCAACCTTGCCTACGTGAAAGTGCAAGGGAAACGTAGTTCGAGACAAGGCCATGGATAGATGATGGAAGACGATGGACTAGACAAGAAGAAAAATACAAAGAAAATGCAAAATACAAAGAAATGCGTGCCAGAAATGTGTGCAGCGAAATCTATTTAACTTAAAGTAAAAAATACAAAGAAAATGAAAGGAAAGAGAAATCACAACACCGCCTCGGATGAGGCCTAAGTTGAACTTGAACAAATGAAAGAAAATAACGATGTTATATTATCCAAGTTGATCGGTTGGTTGGGCATGTTGATTGCTTGATGTGTGTGCTCCTAAATTGATTCAGACAACATAACAACTTGTAAATGATTGATTTGGATGCAAGGATTGTTGTGTTGATTGAAGATTGATATGGGTTGTGAGAGATTGTGATAGAATGATTAGGGTTCTTGGATGAATGAGAATGGGAGTGTTGCTTGAATGAGAGTTCGATTGTGAATGATAGTGATTAGGGTTGCATAATGGCTAAGTGTTAGTCATTTAGAAAAGAGAGATGCAATGAACGGTCAAGATTCATTCTTGGCCAAGGAAAAGAGATCAAGGGTGGAGATCCAAGGTTGACCAAAAGGAATTAAGAATTCCTTTTTAATATGCATGGGGAAGACAAAAGGAATAAAATATTCCTTGGAAAGCCTTGGATTAATAAATGGAATTAAAAATTCCATTGGAAAGGACATTGGGATGGTAAATGGAATTTAAAATTCCATAAAGAGTGTTGGGAGGATAAATGGAATTAAAAATTCCACTATGATGTGATAGGAGTTGACCAAAGGGGGTGATTAGACTAGTTAATGACAGATTAGAAGAGGATTAGGTGGGTAATGGAGATTAGAGGCCAACTTGAAAAATTTGGAGGATGTGACACCTCCTAATCATGGATTAGGAATGTGCACATCCCTAATGATCGGATTAGGCAAGGGGGATTAGGATTAAGTGTTGATGGGATATAAAGAGAATTAAATAAATGGGTTATTTATTTAATTCTTTTGGAAGGTAGGGATAAAGGGGGGGTAAGGTATTTAATTATTTAACTACATACCTTAGGGATTTAGAGGACTTTAAAGGTATTAATCAAATAATAGTAATATTACTTAATTAATGCGGGTAGAAGGATATTTAGATGAAAAGGGATAAATTTGACTAAATGTAAGTGGTCAAATTTAGGTGTATACATTTTTTCCCTCTTTGAGATGGTGTTACGAGGTAGCATCATTTCAAAGAAAATTAAAAGATAGCACCAGGAAGAAGATGATTAGATTGGGAAAGATGCCCCAGTCATCCAAAGGAGTGAGTGGGTTGAAAGATGATGGGAGCGAAGATGAAGGTTAGGGATTGGGATGGCCCCTCGAGAAGACATGTGGGTTCAAGAGAACATGAGTGTGATCTCAAAATGGGTGAGATGATGAAAGGGTGGATGGTGAAGATGAGATAAAATGATGGATAAGAGAGAATGATAGAGATGAAGGGATAATTTAGAAAGCACAAATGGATTAAAGGAAAAATATGATGTTGCCCCAGTCAAGCTACAACCTAGGATGGAATGATGATATATGTAGTGTTCTTGATAATTGAATGATATATCCTAAAACAACACAAGGATAAGGGAAACACACATCCCGATGATGAGGATGATGAGTGTTGGTGATGAGGGAAGGGTACATACCAAAACAACAAAAAAGGATAGGGAAGGATACATCCCGATGATGATGATGATGAGAGTTTTGTTGACAAGGGAAGGATACATCCCAAAAAAACACAAAAGGATAGGGAAGGATACATCTTGATGATGAGGATGATGATGATGATGATTGGATCAAGGCTTGTAGCAAGGCTAGGAACAAGACCAAGGATTGGATTGGATGATTTGTGCTAGATTGAATGGATTAGGATTGGATTGAGATGTGAGAGAGTTGAAATGGATTAAGATGATGGAAAAATGCTTATAATAACAAATCTTTATTATCTTAAGTAGATTGAAAATATGATGAAATGATGAGGATGAAGAAATTGGAGGGATGAAAATGGATAGGAGAGGTAGATGGGGGGGAGAGATGAGGGATGAATGGATAGTAACCAAATCAAGCGAGTTAATTATGACGTGTTATGTTGCCATGTAATGAGCACTTAATTTGATATAGCATGAGATATTATGCACTAGGGTATGAGGAACCAAGTTGATGTTGTATCACATGCATAGGACTGACACAACAAACAAAAGGTTAGTCCAACATCCAAAAGTCATGAGGGCTTTGGTTGGGCCTGATGTTGGGATAACCACAAACACAAAGGATTCCCCAACGTGACACAAGATCTTAGGGATATTGGTGGGTACTACATGGGATAAACAAGAAGACAAAAATAGACAAAAAGACCGAGATATGCCCCTATCTTTACCAATCAAAGCACACTATGATATGATGGATTGTGGCAACCCCGAAAAGGTATGATAGGAAGCTCAAATGATAAAAAAAAATTCAAAATCATCAAAAGATCACAAACAATTTCAAACGTCCTTTGCCACAGGATCAAAAGAATGGATGGGATTGATGCAATCTACTAGGAAGGATGCATCCTGTTGAGACCAAAGATGAAGACTAAACTAAGTGATCGACATGACCCAGGATAATCGAAACTGATTGGATCTCATGATACTAGTGACCTTTGTTTGTAATGCACCAGCTAGGATAGGGACATACTTGATGACATGGAAAGACACCAGGACACGAGATGACAAGATACATACACACCCTAAAGACCTAGGGGACACAAGACTGCCACACCCTAAAGACCTAGGGGACACAAGATCGACACACCCTAAAGACCCAGGGGCTCGAGGGTTGATCAATAATTAGCCTTGCCTATGTGAAAGTGTAGAGCCCTTGTAGTTCGACAAAAGACCATGTATAAAAGTGGAAAGAGGACAATGGAGACTAGGATGAAGGACAAAGACGGGCAGACAAATACCCTGGGGGCAGATCAAAGGATTGAATTTTCCTATGTAAACGTGTAGGGGCAACATAGTTCGACACAAGGCCATGAATAGACGATGGGAGACGACAGACCAAATAAGAAGTAGCCCCAGGGGTGGATCAAATGATAGACCTTGACTACATGAAATCACAGGGGCAACGTAGCTCGACACAAGATCAAAGACAAACAATGGACAAGGGATGATGAGATGATCATGATAAGTGGATAAAAGGATGGGGATGATATGATGAGCTGGGATAGGTCATGTAGATGGGATTATTGATATGTTGGGTGTGGATTATGTTAAGCGGAGGAATGGGATAGTTATCCAAATCATTGAAAGATGAATTAGGAGGATGATATGATGGATAGATGAGTGATGAAGAGTGATAGGCGATGAGACAGATGTGAGAAAGAGATAGGAATGATAACAGTGAGGGGGATGGCATTGGACTGCATGGGGGGGCAGCCTATAGGTAGATACCAATGATAAGGGATTATGAGATGGAATAAGGATAGGTATGAATGGGTAGGAAGATAAGGATGGGGAGATAAAAAGATGATAGGATGGAGGGATAGAGGGATGAGGATTTGGAAAGATGGATAGGAAAATAAGGATGGGGAGATAAGGATGAAAAGATGGAAAAGGACTAGTGGATGGGTGGATAGGAGGATAAGGATTTTGAAAATGGAAGGGATTACTGGGATGGATGGATGATGATGTCACCAAGGACTATGGAAAAAAGAAGGAGATTCCCTTCTCTATATATTTCATGTGCTACAAGGCAAGAGGGATGGCAGATAGTGGGATGGGTGGACAATAGGAGATAGACATATGTGGATAGGATGCATGGATAAGGAAGGAGGATGGAGGGGATAAGGGAATGTATGCCAAGAGATGTCCAAAGCATGTATATATATGTGTCCCTGTCTTGATCAAGATCACAAAGGAGATGGAGGGACTAGATTAAAATGGGATATGATGGATATGATGTAGAAGATATGCAAATGTAAGGGACAGAGGAAGGAGAAGCATAGATGGAAGTTGCCCCCAATTGTGGAAGTAAACTTTATAGGGGATTTACACATGACACCTATTTACCAACTTTTCATCATGGTACTTATCCAAGGCGCTTGTTTTCCAAGTTTTCACCATTGGATGAATTATTTCTCTTTACTATTTTATTTTTTTGGATTTTTTTTTGTATTTTTGATAATTTTTTACCTTTTGTGGATTTTTTGGCTAGTAAGTGAGTGGAGATGGATGAAGAGAGGGATATGGATAAATGGATCTGAAATACATGTGATAAGGGGATGGATGAAGGATTTAAACATTAAGTTCCATATGAGGTATTTAGAGCCCATGTTTGCAACGACTATTCGGATGTTGGTACAACCTTATGAGAATAGATGGATTATGCAAGAGGATGAATTAAATGGATTTGATGGGGGAGATATGGGGGATAATGGATGGGATGTTGGAAAGTGTATGGATGGAATGATGGAGTGGACGTGTGATGGGGGAAGGTGTTCAAGACCAACATTGGCACATGTGGTGGTGGATGTGAAAGGATAGGGGGATGAATGGGTGGAGAGTGTGGGGATAATGGAGGAGTTGGAATAGTATATTTTGGGACATAGGGACCCAAAATAGATTTAGGATATGGAGGATGTGAATGAATAGCTTTTGGATTAGCAACTTTGGATGTCGTTATGGATTTTTCATTTGAAGGCATGACACCTTTTTTCTTTGTGATCCACATGGTTTTTATTTTTTCTTTGTTGGGCCTTTGTGGCTTTTTGGATGGATTTGACATTTGGATTGTATTTTTCTTGTCTTCAACATGTCTTTTGAAGGGGACATAAGGAGCTTTTTATGCATGTGGACATTTGGATTTATGCATTTTTTCTTTGGCATCCAAAGTGCTTTTAGTAGCGATGGGATGGGTGTGAGGTGATGTGGATGGAGTGATATATGTAGGTGTTTGATGATGAGGTGTGGGTGGAGGATGTGAGATAACATGCATGGAGGGGTACCTTTTTTGATCCTGATTAGGGATTAGGGATTTAGGATTTTTATGAGGTGTGCTAGGGATAGGTGATGGATGGATGAGAGGATGAGTAGGATGAGATGGAGGAGGTGATTTTGGGATATAAGGGCCCGAAATGAATGATGTATATGGAGGATGTGTGAGGGTGAATGGAGGGACATAAGGACCCAAAATAGATGCAATGGATGGAGGATGAGCGATGGTGGATGGAGGAACATAAGGAACCAAGATAGATCTAGTAGATGGAGGATGGGCGATGGTGGATGGAGGGAAATAAGGACCCAAAATGGATTTAGAGGATGAAGGAGGAAGATGGATAGTTGTTTTGAGATAATATGATGGAGGAGGGGATGTCGAAAAATGGTTTGATAGAGCGATGGGAAGTGGCTCTCATTCCTTTGGAAGAGGCTCGCTTAGAATGTATGGAGGTTGTAACAACATTTTTGGATTGTAATTCTTGGGAAATATATCCGAGACCTTGTGCACCTAGATGTTCTGTAACTTGGATGGGATCTAAAATACCTTGCTCATGAAGGCCTAAACCTTTTCCTTGATAGTTAATGTTCTTGAGCATGTGATATATGGTAGGGTGCTTATTATTTTGGAAGCATGATGCGAGTCCATTATTAGGTGGAGGAGGTTGAGTGATGCATATGATTTTTTTTTCTTCCACAAGGAGACCACCATGGATGAGCGTGATGTTACCAAGGTGATATAAGAGTGGTGTTGAGATGGAAAAGCTAGAAAATGATGAAGGATCATGCAACAGAGATGGTAGGATGGCAACATAGTGATAAAAAAGAATGAGTGATGAAGGATCGGGAGAGGGATCAACTGATATGACAGGATCTGGATCTGTGGTAGCGGAGGATAAGGGCTCATGAGATGGAGTGATTGGATCTTGAATGACAAGGGGATCATGGGATGGAGTGGATGAGCTAGTGTGATCTTGAGATGGGATACTATGCTCTTGAGATAGAATAGATAGGATGGAAGGATCTTGACTTTGGGGAGGGAATATGTTGGTAGGATTTGGATCAAGCTCTTGGCATGACTCATCCTGTGTGGAGGAGTGTTGGGGGGACTCCTCAAGTGGGGGAGATGGAAGGATGAAGGATTCATGAAGGTCATCATATTGGATTTTGGTGAGACAAGGGCTAGGAGGGGTGGATTGGTTTTGGGTGTCACCAATGGATTGGGTGGGTCTAGAAGTAGAAGATGGGGATGCAATGGATTCGATGGGTTTGACGGGTTCAATAGTTTGGATGGTGCTAGGAATGACAATGGGAGCGATAGGTGTAGTATGGGGAAGAACCTCATCACTAATGACTGTACATGATAGAGTGGGAGGGCATTGTTCCACAACATCAAGATGTGGATTTGGGGATGTCTCTTTTGTCATGAGTCCTTGGATGGCATTTGCAAGGGATGTAGGATTAGGTGGGGTGATGGGAATGGATGGGGGATTAGGGATGGTCAGAGGACTAGGATTAGGGATTGGTGGATTAGGATTAGATAAGGGGATGGTATTGGATGTAGGACTAAGAGGAGATGGAGGATTAGGATTGGAGACTGGTGGCTTAGGATTGGATGGAGGATTAAGGTATGATGGATTGGGGAGAGTGATAAAAGAGGATGAATTAGGATAGGAAGATGTGGATACTAGATTAGGTTGGGAAGATTGGGATGGTGGGTTATGATATAGATAAGAGTATGAGGGTGGTGGATTATGATAGGAAGGTGTGGATGTTGGATTAGGATGGGAAGATTGAGAAGGTGGATTAGGATAAGATGAATATTGGGATGGTGGATTATGATAGGAAGGTGTGGGTATTGGATTAGGATGAGAAGATTAGGAAGTGGGATTAAGGTAGAGATATTGTGATGGTTTATGATGATAAGGATAGAAGTATGGGGATGGTGGATTACTATAGGAGGATGTGGATGTCAGATAGGAGAGAGATGTAGAGGGAGGACATGATGGATATGTGGATGGTGAGGGTACTAGATATCCCTTGTCAAGGGTAGCATAAGGACTATTATTAGAAGCGGATGAAGGCATGGGGGGATAGTACAGAGGAATGGATGGACTTGGAGAGGAGATCGGAAGAAGCTTGCTAGCAATGACAACATCAAGGGGATATATATTATACTCATCTTGATCAACAAGAATTTCGTTATCATCATCAATGTAGTTCGGATTTCCCTTTACTACTATTTTTGGTTGCACAAGAGGAGGATAAGGGTTCATGATGCTAGATGGAATGGATACGGATGGAAAATATGGGAATAGATGACTAGAAGGAAAGGATAGATGATGAAAGATACATAGGATGGACTGGAAGAAGATATAGGTGGACTAAAGCTCAAGTGGGGATTCAGATTAAGATCAGATGGGGATTGGATTAAATATCATATTATAATTGGATTGGAGCTCATATTAGGACTATATTGAAGCTCAAATTATGGTCCAAAAAAGTCTAGGAGTGACAGGATTGAGAAAAATTAAAATTAAAATTTTCAATTTTTTTTCTATTTTTTCTATGTTGTAGTAATTTTCATTTTCAGAGGTCTTCAGATCAGAATTTGGGGTTGAAACTTGTTTCAAAATTTATTACTCTTGGAGACCTTTCCGACGGTGTAAATGGTTTTGAATTCTAAGCACCGAGTAGAAAGTTATGACCCTGACAAGTCAATGTAAATAAATTCCTAATTTGTTTTGAAAATTGGATGGTTTGGGGATGAATAGGAAGAGGAGAAATGATTAGATTATGGTTTTGGATTGAGGAAGATGTAGGCTAATTATGGCATGAAGGATTGAATCTCTGAATTTTGTATGGGAAGCGAATTTGGTCAAAGAAGCGAAATTGATTGATGGTGGAAACTTGCTTTTGAAGGGATGAAACTGTTTAGAAGAGTTGGTTTATGAGAGGTTCATTGCTTGTGTTATGAGAGGGAGGTGAAAAAGGTGGAGGGGTGGATGTGTTTGAGGGACACATGAATGTAATACTTATAGATGGTAAGGTAGTAGGATATATGATGTGTGATGCCACAAAGGAACTAGGGATGCTAGTGGAAATACCCAAGGAAGGAATCACATTACTAGTTTGTTGTATTGTTGTTGTGACTTGAGGGTTGGTATAGGTAGGTATTGAGGCAATTGTTGTGGGAGGAGTAATTTGAGTTCCTCCTTGGCTTGTGACATTGCTTGTAGGTAAAGGACAACTAGTGGTTGAGATGAGATGTTTTCCAAAGATTTGAACTATGTTTTCCACAAGGTCAACTCTATCTTCACTTTCAAGCATGCAATGAATGTTGTCTATAGTAGGGATGGTGAGAGTTGAAATGTTTTCATTTTTCACTTGATGTTGTAGGTTTGCTAAGTCTTCATGAATTTGAATTATTTTTTCTTATGGGACACTAGCAACCATTGTTTCAACATGTGTCACACTACTTGAAGGTAAAGAGTTGTTAAGGGTATGGTCCATACCTAGTGTACTAGTGTCAATACTAGGAGTGAAAAAGATAGATAATTGAAGATTCACAACGATTGTGCTATCATGGGATGACAAGAGTCTCAAACTTCATCTCACTACAATATTAGCAATAGGACACCAAATACTTATTCAAGGGCTTCTAAATGCAAGATGGATGTAAATGCAATATAATCTAAGAACAATAAAATATGTATAATAGAAATTATATAAACTAAAAAAAATCTATAAACAACAAACAAAAACTTAGAAATAGAACTTTAAATGCTGAAAAATTCAATTCAAAATATGCAAAGGGACTGATTCGCCTAGGGTGGTGAATGAGTCCCAGTAGGGATTTTTTTCAAAGAAAATATAAATTTTTAATTGCTTTTTATACTTTTTAGGTTTTATGATCTAAGAACTTGTTGATGTGTTTTTATGCACTTCTCAACATAGGTAATGCATAGGTACATCACCTCTCTTGGAAGACAATCTTCCATAATTAGATTGCAGAATACTATCCTAAGGTCTCTAATGTGAGGTCTTGACAGTGCTTGGAATACCTCAGTTGTTTCATGTGATTCGCTAGAATCACAAGGTGATCTTATGGATGAGTTACAAAGTGTGGGAAGTTTGATTTGCAAATGGAGTTCTTAGGATGGAAGAGTTGTTGTGTGTTTGATGCAGGTTCAAATAACAGTCTTGAACTCCATTCTTTCATTGGATTTAGCTTTACAATGTGCAATGAACCTTAGCATAGGTTACTTAAAAAGAAATAAAAAAGGGTAGGGAAGATAAGAGGTTCCTGGATATGAAACTATGAATGAACAATGATCTTGGAGGTTTCTACAGTAGACAAACTCCCTAAACTGGGTTTTGCTTAGCCAAGAGGATCCTACAGTTACACAAAACCAGTGCAATCTTCTACGGACTACATATTTTCAGGTTGCATACACACATCATGAACATGCAAGTGAACTAAGTTGCAACAATGAAATAAAGAAGGCCAGGCTAACTTTTCACAACAATTTGTCATCAACAAGTGCCAAAAGTATGGGCTGTAAATTCATCAAATACCATAACAACAAACACCATCATCACTTCCCTTCAAGAAACTAACAACTAAACTAATAGGGAAGTAGAACCATGCATGCAAGATGAGAAATTTCAAAGAGAAAATCCATAAAATCATGCAATTCTATCTTCTATTGCTGCAAATGTTTTTTGCACCAGCTCTCCAACCATTTACAAATGAGGGGGAGACCCCTATTTATAGTTTTCCAAAGCCCAGATGAATGGATAGGATTGAATTACATTGTGTGGCCCAAATTTGATTGCACTAGGGATTCACATACCCCACAATATTCAACAATTTAAAATACATCTTTTGTCTTTTCCCTATTTTGTCTTTTAGTGCCCAGGTGCTATGGCAGTTTGTCTTCTAGCTGATTTCCCTTTTACTGTAGCTGAAACTGCCTAAAAGTTGCCTTTTGTTTGATGGACTTGCAACATTCTTCATTGGATCAAATAGGCCCGTTGATGACTGGAATCAATGGATTGGTTTCCCCTAATTCAGGCGGAAAACTCCTTAAAGATCACCATCATCTGGTGAAATGTAGGACAACTCCCTTATGCTTTCTTCAAGGCCACCCCCTTGCATTTTTTCATTGACTTCCTTGGCACATGCCTTCTAATGCCAACTATGTTGATGGGTGCTACAAAGAGAGGTGGGTATAAAATGAATGCTGATAGGAGCTATTTGCTTTTCCTTGTTCAGCGTTCTCAATGGGTCTCCCCGACGAACTTGTGGTAGGATTCTTGAATCCTGCATAAATGAAGTGTAGTAAGTGCTTTCATACATAAATCAATGCAAACGTTAGTTAAATCATACAAAATCTTTGTTAGATTGGATAATTCCTCCTTCAAAATCTATAATATTTAGTCTAAATTTCCATTAGCAGTTTACTGGAGGGAGTTTGGATGGTTCGGACCCCAGAGGCCGGACTTTCCTGGCTAGAATGTTGTTTTGAAAGGCCGAATAGGGTAGGGCAATCCGTATGATTTCTTCCATCTTCAGATTTGGATGATTTGAAAGGTCCATGCAGGAGAGGGTCCAATTTGAGCATGTGGGTCAAGATTTTTTTCCAGATTGGGAGGCATTTGGATCAACATTGGGGCACCCAGAGTTATGAGGAGGGAAAGTTGTCTAGAGTTTTCCGTTTGGAACAACCATGGTGAGGCGACATTCCGGGGATGGAGTTCCGAGTTCCAGGACTTGATGATGGCTAAGGCACTTAAGTTTTATTGTTCGTTGTTCATGCAGTAGTGGGATGCGTGGGACCCAGAGGGTGGAAGTTAGAGGATAGCGACAGAGGGACAACAATCCAAAAGGGAAGTTCCTGGACGATGACAGAGGGACAACAATCTGGAAGGGAAGTTCTCGGATGGCGACGAAGGGACAACAATCTAGAAGGGAATTTCTCAGACGATGACGAAGGGACATAAATCTAGAAGGGAAGTTCCTGGATGATGACAAAGGGACAACAATCTAGAAGGGAAGTTCCCAAACGGCGACAGAGGGACAACAATCCAAAAGGGAAGTTCCCAGACGTCGACAAAGGGACAACAATTCGGAAGGGAAGTTCCCAAACCCCACAAAACTTAGCAAAACCAATATTTCTCAATTATAACGCATGGGAAAAGGGGGAGAAAGAGTGCCAAGACATACTTCCTTAAGATTGGACTTATTTTGCAAAAAGTGAAGGTTTGGAAGGGGAAAGATGAAGGGTCGTCACCCTTTTGAAATGACAATGAGCACATGGTGGCTCGGAAGGAAATTCCCAGAAATGGAAAAAGAGGGACGGAGTTCCGAACATGGAAAAAGAGAGACGAAGTTCCAAAAATGGCCATGGAGGGACGGAGTTCTGGAAATGGAAAAAGAGGGACGGAGTTTTGGAAATGGCCACAGAGGGACGGAGTTTCAGAATCGGCCACAAAGGGACGAAGTTTAGGAAACGAAAAAAAGAGGAACTGAGTTCCAGAAATGGCCACGAAGGGACGGAGTTCTAGAAATGGAAAAAGAGGGATGGAGTTCCAAAATCGGCCACGAAGGGATGGAGTTTCAGAAACGACCACGGAGGGACGAAGTTCTGGAAACGGCAAAAGAGGGATGGAATTTCGGAATGAAATTTCCACAACTTCCCAAAACTTAATGAAACCTTGGAAACTCACTTAAGCAACACAAAAACATCCCAAATCCATAGGAAACCTGTCCCCAAAGTCAAAAATGAAGGAAAAAATGAATCGAGCGACCAGGGACCAAGTTAGCAGGAACAAGGCAAAAAGTGGAAAAAGGAAAGGGGGGGACTCTAGTTCTCCGCAGATTCGAATGCCCTAGGTAAAATGAAGGGCATGGAGCAATGTTTATGGGCCAATTTCCACTAATGGCATGCATTGATTTCTTTGTATGGTGGACCCAGGTTAGGTGAGATGTGGAATCTCACGCTCATTTGGATGCTCGATCAAGGTTCAAAAAGAGAAACTAAGCGTGGGTCCCGC
The DNA here is from genome assembly GCA_007115665.2 of Sequoiadendron giganteum. Lineage (NCBI taxonomy): Eukaryota > Viridiplantae > Streptophyta > Pinopsida > Cupressales > Cupressaceae > Sequoiadendron > Sequoiadendron giganteum. The sequence goes on along the minus strand of CM021108.1, from coordinate 275,863,676 downwards.
CATGTGGCTGTGAGTTGGGCATTAGTCACTACCCAATAGCAAAACATGAGCAATGACCTATATGAGGCAACCCGCAACTCCGAGTCTGTAAGGCTTGCAGGACGTCGGGGCAACAGGCGAAGGGAAACCCACAAGGGCCCTTCCGTGAAAATAAAAGACTTGGCGAAACTCAAGTAGGTGAATTTGGTCAGGGGAATTTGATCGTTTGAAGGCACATGACCAATTTAGGCTCTAAGAAAGGGGCACACAAAATGAGACAGGAGCAAAGCAGCCCATCGGGAGCGAAAAGAGGGGGTCCTTGCCCACAATGGGGCGTGTGTGCAAAACATGCACAACAGAACTAAATGCAAATGGAAGTTTTGTTTGATTTTCAATGAAATGAGATGCAAAAATGCAAGCTATATGAGCTTTCACTAATTCAAAATTTGAAAACCCTAGAATGCAAATTAACCCATGCAAAGTAATGTAAGCCAAATCTAGGATGAAATGCATTCCAAATCAGAATTATGTTGTTCTAAATGCAGCTTCACCAAAATGGAACCTCTCAAAAAGTAGTGGAAAAGGAGGAGGTTCTATCGTATGGTTTAAAACTGAGGTGTTATCATATGGTTTAGGACATAGAGCACGCCCACTTTCAAGATAATCCACTCAAGGATAACCCTAGAGATCTCAATACAAACAAGAAAGAGATCTTGCAATAGGGTTTTCCTAGGGGATGAATGCAAACTAATAAGGGATTCACCACCAAGTTTAGACTTGAAAAAGACAATGAAATACAAGATGAAATGCAAAACCCTAATATGATGCAAACTTGAACTAAATGACCTAGAAATGTAAATGAAACAAAACTGAAAGCTACACAATAGAATGTGTGCACTTGGAAATATGAAGATGGCTTGATGGAGGTCTGAAACACTGGAAAATATGACTTTAATGTTGAGTGGGACTCATTCACCAAGTTGGATGAATTAGTCTAGAATGTGGGTTTCTGTGTAGGAATAGTAATCTGCCAAATGGGTATCCGAATATGCAAAAATCTGAATTTTGACTAAAACTGGGACTCATTTGCCAGAAGTGGTGAGTCAATCTGGTTAGGTTTTTCTGAAGCTTCAAAGTATGAATATGATCTTCTCATCTTTCTTTTTCCTTCCTAATAGATCTCTGAATCCAAAACCTTGATTGCAACCTGTAGGTGTTCTCCAATATTCTCCAATGCTTAATGACAACTTTGACAACTTTGAATGACTTGAAAAATTTTCTCCAATCTTTTTCCTTAGGAAATCTGCAACCTAGACCTACAAATCACACACAAAGGAGAGGGGAAAATGTTGTTGGGTTAGTGGATAGGGGTTTTCCTTGGTCAAACCCCATTTTGGTAATCAAACCTTGAAATAAAATGAAATAGTAAAGGAGAATGATGAATGAACAAAACAAGATGTTTCAACTCACCAAACCCTATCAATGAAGTGTTGCAAACATGTATGAGATGGATCCAATGGATGTAGATCTTGAATCTTTCTTGAAGGTGATACATCTTGAATGAAATGCTTGCTTGAATCATAAAACCCTACATCACAATTGTTAGATCCAAAATAAACATGATGCATGAAGTCCTTGACATGATGATTGATGCTTCAATGTTGCTCTAAAATGCTTGATAATATACCATTGAATTCACTTGTGAACTCAATTATTCTAGTATGAATGCTTTCACAAAAGTCTTAGGTCACTTGATTTCTTGTTAGGAGAAAATGAGTGGAAGAACCTTGTATTTATACTCAATTATGCAAAAATTCCCAAAATTACAACACTACAAGCTGACATCAAATCTAGGAGGATAAAATCCCACCAAGAATTTTAATTAATTTTAATTTTGAGTCACACGGGACTCATTCGCCCAAGGTGGCGAATGAGTCCCATCAAGCATAATGCATGGGACTAGAATTAAAAATTCTTGGAAATGTGTGAAACCAAATTCGAGACCCAAAAATCTAGGTGGGACTCATTCACCCAAGGTGGAAAATGAGTCCCAGATCACTAAATTTGGGGCCATTCAACCTGAAACACCTGAATTATGATTGGGTAATGATTTGTGTTAGGATTGTCCTCAAAAAGATGCATTAAATAGGGCCTGTGAATACAATTTAAGGCCAATTAAAGCATAAAGAAGCCTAATTATTAATGAAAACTATGGAAAAGTGTGAAAGTGTGTTACAACACTTTAAATAAGGTAGGATTAAGGTTAAAAAGAGACTTATTATGTGTAGTTAATTAATAAAACCTTATATAATTGTGAAAGTGTTTTACGACACTTCACAACACTTTAGCAAGGTACCATTTAAATTCATTTGTTCACAAGGGCCCAAGACCTAATGTGAATGTGTCAAACACACAACACTAAATCAAGGCATCATTAAGTTCAATTCTACAAGGAGGGCCCAAACAAGCAAGGGAAAAGCAGAAGGGTAATTTTTCCATTGCTCCACTTAGTACCCAATATTAATTAAGGGGTTAGTGGTTTCGTATTCACATGGTTTTGTGGTACATGGTTTCACCTTACCACTAGTTGTATTTTGTGTGAGCTTGTGTCTATAAAAGAACACACATGTGTAGTGATTTAGGTTAGCTGAGTGGTTTGGATGTCATTATTGAGTCTTGTCTAAGAGTGCATTTGTGAAGCATGGCATGGGATGTATGGATTCATGCTTGGACACATGTAGATGCATTGGAAGACTTGATGCTTTAAAGGTGTTCATTGTAACTTGTATTTGCTTTATAGCTGATTAATATGATGGAGTATGGATGCTTTTGGAGGTTGGGTTTTTCCCTCTTGAGGGTTTTCCCAGGGTATATCTTGTGTCATCTTTGATGGGTATGTTGTTTATTCTCTCGCATGTGGATTCTGAGTACTAATTTGCATGAATATCTCTTTTGGGTTATGTGGAAATTTTTATTAGATGGCTGCAAGTTTCCTTGCAAGTGGTATCAGAGCTTTCATGGTTGAAGATTTTTTGTTATAACCCTAGGTTGAGAAAATATTGCTTGAAGTTTGAATATATGCAATGCATGAAGAGTGAAAGAAATGGCAATCTATATGAGGATTTTGCAGTTGTTTAGTGTAGATCTATGGGTTTGGGGTTTGTTGTTATGATGTGTTGTTTGTAGATTTGGGGTGTGAAAAATTTTGGGCAAAAAGGGTTTCTTGGTTGTGCATTCAAATGGGGGTTATGTGGGGGAAATTTTACAAATGGCCCCCTGGGAAAAAATGGACCTCGTGGATGGATTCAGGTTGGCTGAGAGACAAACTTTGATATATAACTTGACCTATTTTGAAGAAGTTGAAAAAAATACAATTTTTTTTTGTAAAGATCCCCTTTTGCAGTCGTATGACCATCAAATATAATTTTCAAAAAAATTAAAAATTAAAAATAAATATCCTGTCAGATTAAAAAATCCCTACAAAATGAAAATAAAAATATAAAATATAAAATAATTGCAAAAAAGTTTATGTAATTTTTTTTTTTATTGTGACAAGGGGGGTCCGACCCCCATGCCTACCACTGGCAGGTCAGCGTACCACCACCTGCCAGGGGCAAGCCCCTGTCGGTCAGTGGTCGGCAACTACCACCATCAATAGGACTATATCCCACTAGCACAGGCCCTGCCAGTTCGGCGATGGTAGTGGCCCAACACCCTTTTAATTTTAATTTTTAATATAAATTTTTAAAAACCTTTTAAATTGTTTTGATTGCCATTTTTAATAAAGGTTTTTTATTAATAATTTTGCTCATAAATTTATTATTTGGAGCCTGAATTTTTAAATGCTTTTGACATTAAAGTGGATTTCATATTTATTTCAGGTCTGCCACCACTCCACCACTAGGGGAGTGACGCCACCTGAGTGGGGTTGCCGCCCAGCCACCAAGGGTGGCTAAATTTTTTTTGCCTTAGGTTCAAACTGCCATTTTACTTCCGGGGGCATAAATTTTTCCCAAGTGCTCCATTTTTGCTCTTCTTGGATTCATTGGAAAGGTGACTCAGAGATCTACATTGTGGTGCCATAATTTTTTCCAGATTTTGTATTTTTGATAGTGTTTTGTTTGCTAGAAGTCAGGTGTTCTATTTGAGCTTTGAGAGGTGACATCGGGTGCATATGGAGTCATATTTTGGATTTCGAATAGTCAATGAAAATATTGTTTAGAGCACTATATAGTGGATCAGATTTGGAGTTATTTTGAAATGATTTATTTGCTAATATTCTATCCTGATCCGTTTATGGGTTTCTTTGACTATGGTGATACTATGAGCTTATGGATTGTCGAAGATCTAGGAGATTTCATGTAGATTTATGGTATTCTCAGTTGTACATCTCAAATTATTCTCTTTTGACATGGTTATCAGTATTTGGTTGGATTTGTATACTTCATTGTTGTATCTACAAGTTGTGTAGCATTCTAAGCAGTTTATACTTACTTGTTGCACCTATGACTTGGACATGGGTTGTCTATGCCCATAGATATTTCAGTGATGATGCATTTTTAGTTTTAGTGGCTTGGTTTAGTCACTTGGTTTCTTGGTTTTGATGTAATGTTGAGGAGTTGAGATGATATTACTAGGTACAATCATGATATGAGACCTATGTAGTTGACTATGTTACAGAGATATGTGGGACATGATTGGGTTGAGTTGTCAGTACATTTGGTGGTGATCATGGTGTCATGGATGTTTCTTGTGCTTTAGAGACTTTGGCATGTCATGATGGTTTATACAGGTGCATTGTTGGTGGTGTTGGATTGGATCTTGATTCAATTTGTGGCAGTGTATCTTCTTGGTATGTGGATCATGTTTTACTTTGTCTTCTTATTGGGGAGCTCATGTTGTGTTTTATTTCATTGATTGTGTGTAGGAACTCTTGGTTGATCTTCATTAGGAGTTTTCTATCATGATATCATGATAGATTGTTACATTCATTGGTTATATACTTTCAGTGGGAGATTTTGGCAGTGATGGTTTGGTGGTTGTAGGTATCTTCTTGGCTTGAAGATATTGGTTTCACTTGTATGTTACTGATATTATAGTTGAGTGTGTGTAGACCTGGATGATCTTCATGGAGAGGATGGCTTTCATGATGCCATGTGTAGCTCGTATCATGGTTTAGTGGGAGTTGTTGGAAGTGATGTGGATGCATCATTGGTTATGGTTATCTTCATGTGATTGGAGATTTCTTTTATAAGTTTAGAGTGTTTTTCTATTATGTCATGGTTTACTCTTGATGCGTGTTTAGAGTTTGGAATGGTACTTGTTCTCTTGAGACCATGATATATATATATATATGTGTGTGTGTGTGTGTGTGTGTGTGTGTGTGTGTTATGGTGCATGTGAACTCCTAAGAGGAGATGGTTGGATCATGTTTTCATGTTTATGTTCTTAATTCATGATTGGAGCTTTGACATTGATCATGGTAGTTCTCTTTGTATTGGGTACATTGATCATTTTCTTGATTACTTCCTGATGGTGCTATGTTGTATTTGGAGTTTGGAATGGATTGATTGGTTACATGTACTCATGGATACTTGGAGACTTAGTGGATGGTTGGATTTCTCTTGTGATTAGAGACATTTTCTTGAGATAGGTACTCTTTGGAGGTTTCAATAGGAAGACCGAGGAGCTTTCACCTAGTTATGGATGTGAGTTCATTATGGACTGATAGAGGAGATTTTTCTTGGAGTGAGTCATGATGACTTGGTTATCTTGGAGGAGCATTCTCATTCCCCACTCTTAGTCTACTCAACAACTTATTATTTGAGAGGTATTTTCCCATTATATCTTTTAGATGTGTTATGTTTCATTCTTAGATTTCTAATGGGATTGAGTTGATTCATGGTGATTGATTATGGAGATTTATTTGGGATTTGTTTAGCATTAGTTTATATTATTTATCTTTCATAGATATGGACCTTGAGCTATGGATAGTTAGTTCTAGAGGATTTATTTTGAGAGATGTTATGGCATGGTTATCTCCTTGTGCATTTGTGTTCATGATATCGTTCTTTGATGAGGATTGTTAGGAGATTTTTTATGGGATGATTTCCAATATTGGGGATGGTTACTATGATTTTGATCTTTTTGATTAGAGAGGCTTACATCCATGTTGGCATTGTTACATTGATTCATATGTTGTACTTGATCTATGAGATTGAGTGTTATGGGTGTTGTTGAGGATTTTAATTTGGGGTTGTTAGGAGATCATACTTGACATAGTAGTACACTTTTGAGGTGTTGGTAGGAGGACATTATGGTTTACATGTTTTCTCTCTTCATGGTTCCTTCCTTGGATGTTTATGTTCATATGATTTGGGGAGGATGGTGGCAACATATTGTGAGAGATTATGCATCTCTTTGGTTTGTATGTGTGGATCATTGTTATTGTTCTTGGTAAGTTTCATGCTTTGATTTACTTACCACACCTTGATATAGTGTCGATTGGTAGACTTGATATGCTTTGACATTACCTATGTAGTGGGAGTTCTTAGATATGTATGTTCTTCATTGAAAAATTTGATACAAGGAGCTTGGTTGCACTTTACAGGTTGCATATGTTCTTGGCATGAGTTTATTGATGCTTTGATACCTTGGAGGTATGGATGGTTGGATGTATTAGCATGTGTTGTGGATGCTATTTTTGATCGTGTGGGTTTTTCAGTTGAAAACAACTTGGTTATAGCCTTTGTTATCACTTGGATTTGATGCTTGTGCTCATGGATTGGTGCATCTTCACCTTGGCATGTTCCTTTTCCTCCATAGGTGGCACATTGGAGGATGAGAGGAGTTCTTGCTTGAGATGGTAGTCACTTTGTTCTTATTGTACGTATCTTGATGGAGCATGAGAGCATGTTGGAGATTCATGTGGTTTCATGTATGGCTATGATGATGTATTTCATGTATTGATCCCTTATGCAATGTATACAACAAGTGGGAGAATGTTGAGATATGGTGTTGTACACCATTGCATAAAATGATTTATTATAATGTTGTAATAAATAATTATTTAGTTATGATGCACCTTGGTGGTGTTGATAATCACACTAGGTAATTATTTGGGGGACCACTTGATGTTGTATTGTAACATTTTATTATTATTTAATGTGTGGGAGACATGTGATAATAATTTAATATTGGGGAAATATTACATAATGTGATGTATTAGTACCCAATATTAAATAAAGGGTTAGTGGTTTTGTGTTCACATGGTTTCACCTTACCACTAGTTGTATTTTGGGTGAGCTTGTGTCTATAAAAGCAAACACGTGTGTAGTGGTTTAGGTTGGCTGAGTGGTTTGGTTATCATTATTGAGTCTTGTTGAGGAGTGTGTTTGTGAAGCTCATGGTGCATGGGATGTATGTATTCATGCTTGGACACATGGAGATGCATTGGAGGACTTGATGCTTTAGAGGTGTTCATTGTAACTCTTGTATTTTCTTTATGGCTAATTAATATGATAGAGTATGGATGCTTTTGGAGGTTGGGTTTTTCCCTCTTGAGGGTTTTCTCAGGGTATATCTTATGTCATCTTTGATTGGTATGTTTTCTATTCTCTTGCATGTGGATTTTGAGTACTTATTTGCATGAATATTTCTTTTGGGTTATGTGGAAATTGTCATTAGATGGCTGCAAGTTTCCTTACAAATATCACAATTTGACATGTTGTGGAAAATGCCTCCTACTTATCAATTGATGAGATAAAGGGGTTCTATAATGAATGTTTCATAAGGCACGACACTTTTTGAAGGTTTTGAAAATGGGGTAACAAGATAAGTAAGATTAACCTTGGGTAAAACTCCATGGTTAAGTGCGCTTGAGTTGGAGTAGTACTAGGATGGGTGACCTCCCAAGAAAGGGCCAAATGATTCACCTCTGTGAGAATCGCCTAGATGCAATAAGTTTTGAGTGGACCATTCATACTCATGAAATATGAGTTCATGTGAACCACTACTTGTGAAACATGGGTCAACGAGTTTAGCTAGAAAACCACATAGTTGAATCCTAATAGAAATATCACAATTTGACACATTGTGGAAAATACCTCCTACTTAAATCAATATATGATTTTTCACTTTCCTAAACAATAATTATATGTAGAGCCCCACAACAAGATGATGGATATCTCACATGTATTATGTGTCATTATAAGGTCAATAAACATCAAATTTTATACTACTAAGGTACATTGATACATCAATAATTTTCCCTGATAAATATAATAATACCTTATATAAAAAAACACATTGAAAAGTCCACATTGAATTTCATTTAAAAGAGTCACAACCATTGCCAACGAAATCCATAAATAATTTTTTGTTAGCTTTAGAATACATGTAAAGAATTATGTACAATGAGAAATTTTCTATTATCATAGTTTCAAATGAGAATAATAAGTGGTAGTGAAATATAAAGTTGATAATTGTATATGCATACCCTTTTCTCTTATATTTTGGTATTGCTTCAATTAGAGTGTCTTGAATGCAATAATAAGTATACACACTAAAGGATAATAAGACATGAAAAAGGAGAGGTTAGGGGGTATGATATAGGTAAATGATGAAGGAATATAGGTGTAGGGAAAGGATTAATAAGTGTTGGGAAGGGATAGAGGAGTGTTGAGAAGGGAGAAAGGGGAGGTAAAGGTGTAAGGAAGGTGTGAGGTAAAGTAAACTAAAATGTAGTTTGATGAAGATGGAGGGATTTTCTCGTAGGGTTTAACTATGTTTACATGAGTTTTCCACAATCCATGAACCTGATATAGAATGTGAATTTGAATTTAATCATGGTATTTTTTTGTATAATACTCAAATTATGTTTAATAAAATTTAAATTTATTCAAATATATACATTTAAGAAAAATATTTTGTGATAGAATATTGTTCGAAAGTGAATAATGATAAAGTGTCTTAATGTTTCTGTTTTTTGTTTTATCTATGTTTTAAGAGGAAGTGGAAGTACATTGGGTTCACCAAATTAAAGAACACAAATGATAAAACTAGATAAATTAGTGTGTTAAGATAACAACCGGATTCATTTATTTCAATGTGTTAATTTAACTTAACTAAAATTGTTCTATATTATGATATTATAACAAAGACACAACAATATTCAAATGCATAATTCCAATTAATTAAACCAACATTAGAGTTGGGACATAAACATGCAAATAAAAAGGTTAAAGATGAGAAAGCATCCTTGGAAGTGAATATTTTTAGAATCTAACTATTGAAATATATTATATAATTCTCAAAGAATGATCTTGGAATTTTTCTTCTAATTTTTATAAGCCCAAATAGAAGAGCCAATGGTGGAAACTAGTTCCCTACACATGTTTGAAACTATACCACTCTTTTCCTATAAAAAAATCACTAAAATTTGATAATAGGGCATGATATATTTGTAGTGGGATACTCTTATCAAAAGTGGGACACTCCTAATTGTAGAGGTATTTGATAGTGTGATGGAAATTGGTGTCTTTTGATCCTTATAATATTTATTTTTTAGTGTTTTATCACCTTAATTTTTTGAGTCACATTCTACTTGCAAAATCCTAGAATTTTTTTTTTTTTTTTTGTTATTTAAATCTAAATTATTAATGGGGTTTGGATATTTAGGAAGCTACCTCAATTAATCCCCTAATATAATTGTTTAGCCTCAACTTATCCTTAAAATATTTGTGTCTTCCTAAGTGGGGTGAAAGTGGTGGGTATAAACAAGTGACATGAATAACCCTATAGAGAAAAATACAGATCTTGGTGTTATGTTCTTGTGAAATGAAGAGGGTGAAGGAATTGAAAAACGACACTAAAATGATTAGATAAAGAAAAACATTATTTTATGTAGTTATTTTCTAGGGTATATGGTGAAGAATAGATATTTTAGAGACTAGGGATTTGGGGCAAGGACAAGGGAATAGTAATCAAATAGCAAGAAGAAAGTTGATGAAGTGGATTAGGTAATAAAAATAGTGTAACAAGAAAAATAATTAAATATTTGATGGAAGGAGAGGAACAATGAGACACGATAGATAATCTTCAACAATAACCTTAAAAATTCTACAACAATAGAGTAGAGAGCTCTTGAAGAAAATTCACTTAGAGTGTTGAAGAGAATAGAAGTGATTCAAAATGAGGTATAATTTTTTTTATTTAATTTCATATGATAGATATCCGTGAGAAAAAATAGTATGGAATGATTAAGGTTTAGGCTTTATTCATTTATTAAATGAAACATTTTAAATTTTGAGTTGGGCAAAAGTGTCTAGATGCATGTGTCTAGGAAAATAGCATCTATATGTGAAAAAAAATTTGAGAGTTAGAATTTATTATTTTGGGGTATGTTCTCAATGTCTTGGTAGGGTAAAAGTGCTTGTAAAATAAGAAAATAATAAATATAGGCTAGGAAATAAGAGAAAATAGATCGTATATAAAGCTATAGCGATGGATAGTAATATGAGTAGAGAAATGTAAGGTGGAGATTGAAAGGTGAGAAATTTTGACCTTACATATATGCATATTATCATACATTAGTAGTAGAAATCACTTGACATGTACATATGCATCTTTATTGCCATTAAATCTATTGAGAATTATGTTTTTTTAATTGTATCCATAGCGTGAGCCAATCCCTCAAGAAATAACGATCCATTAATAATGTTATTTCAAGGGAAGTAAATTAAATGATCATAATTCAAACCTCTCTATGCTCCTCACTAAAAAATCAACAATAGAATATGAAACCAAAGATAAAAAGGAAGGGATATAATGAGATTGGTGATGGGTGTTTTGACACTCTCACTCAAGTGGAATGTTAGGTACATCTCACTTCTCATAAAAGATGATCAATCTCCTAGAAAAAAATAAACAACCTTAAGTTATATCTAACTAGGTCATGTCAATGCAAGATGAATAAGACACCATGTAATGTTTTTTAAAATTGTGATGCCAAAAAGTGTATACCTTGGCACTTTTTCACTCATTTTGGCCTTTTTCAGTGGATTTTGGCCTTGTTTACCTTAATTCATCCTTGTAAGCTTGCAATTCATCAAGAAGATAACGGTGTTTTACTAAGGTTTTCTGAAGTGTTGTAATGCATTTCTTCACTTTTCTAAGACCCTTTCAACATTATTTACCTAAATAATACATTCTTACACCTTCCTAAGCCTTAAGACAGAGTGTTGTAAAGTGTTGTCTTGCATTTTCACATTCATCTAGTCTTATCACCCCTAAATCAACCCTTTTCATATGCTAATTTGTCCTTTTAATGCATCATTAGTTCTGACCTAAGTGTGTTTCGGGAGGAAAATATAATAAACTTTATTAAACATAAGTTAATTCCCGACAATCATTAAAATTTTCCTAGGAGGACTAAGTCGCCACTTTGGGCGACCTAGTCCCTCTAAGCATAAGATTCAATGGGAATATTGCCTCCTAAACCCTAGGGTTGGCCTATTAGGTTGCATTTTGAGAAAATTAGGGTTTCACATGTACAAATAAGGCTTTTTTCCTTCATTTTGTCTCTCCTCTAGTTTATTTTTTTACACTCTAGCTCTCAATCATCAAGTGCTCAAGCAACCAAGACTTCACAAGCAAGCATACAAGCATTAGGGTTTTCAGAATACCTCCATAGCTGCTCATACAAGTTGAAAACCATCAACAAAGGTTTGGTAAGAATTTCTATTGTGTTATCATTTACTCTTGCTTTCCTTTTTTTGCATCTCATTTGGGTTTAATCACCTACAAAGGGGTTTGACTTAGGCAAACCCCTATTTCCTAACCCCAACAATTTTTGGTCTTTGCTTGTGCTTGCAAGTCTTTTGATGCAGATTCGGTGAAAGTAAAAAGTGTTTCAAAAATTACCAACATTCTCCTCAAGTTAACTCCAAGTCTCAAACCCTAGGAAGGACAAAAGACAAGTTGCAGGTCACTTTTAGGGCTTCCTATCACATATTGCTACAAAATAGGGGAACAACAACCAGGACCCACAAAACCAAAGCCCGATTCCTCAGAAAGCTAGAAGAGGACTAGGTCACCCCTATTGGTGACCTTGTCCATTTTCTAGGCCCGAAAAAAGGTTTCTATGTTTTTGGACACCCATTTCCCCGAAACCTATTTCAAGACAGTTTTCCCATTGGAGGACTAAGTCGCCCCACTTGGCGTAAGTGTCCTGCAATTTTCTAGCATTTTCCAGAGGCTTCTGATAACATTCAACTACCACAATATTTTCCCAGGTACACACTTTCTATCCCTCTATCATTTTCCAGTAAACACACATTTAGGGCATATAGTTAGTTAGTTTGCATTAGCTTAGTTTTACTTTATTTGCATTTGCATACATTTAGATTAGTTTCATTTTGTTTTCAGTTCTAGCCACACATCACACATATTCAAAACCATCATCAATTTCCTCTCCCCCTTTTGAATGAACTTAGCCTTAAACATATCTAGACCTAGCTAGGAAAGAGATCCATTTCCAAACCAAGTGCCCTTAGGGTGAAAAACCCTAGGAGCCTAGTAAGGGAATCTTCTTTCCCTAGTAAGCCACATGTTTTTGGGGGTTCATTTTGTTGAACCCAACCATTGACCATTAGCTAGCCTTTCTAATTTTCTGCATTTCATCTTAAGATAGCTTGCATTACATTAAAATATTGCATCGTTTGCATCCTAGGGTTAATGATAAAAGTGCATTTAGTGAAAATTCATGGTAATTCTGCACGTTGCATTGCATTTTTAATAAAAAAACACAAAAGTTTTACATTTTTCACTTTTTGTTTGCACTTAAATATCAGCAAAACCATAAAAATCAGATAAAAATTTAGAAAACTTTTAAAACCAGCTCTATTGGGACTAAGTCGCCACATTAGGTGACCTAGTCCTCTTGCACAATTTGCATCCCACTTTCTGTCATTTCTAGCACCTGGTCTGCATTTTTGGTTTCTGTCTTTATCTTTCAGTTTTCCTTTCCAGATTTGCCAGTTGATCCCCTTATTTTCCATCACTTAACCTTCATCATGGCTATGTCTTTCAAGAACTTATGGACCTCCCTAAAATCATTAATGGACATGTCAAGCTGCACCTTTTCCGCCAATCCCAATTACCTTGATCCCACTCCTTCTCACCCTACTCCTAATGAATGTCCCCTTGTGGAGGTTGAAATTATTAGAGAGGATGATGCTAGCATGTATCAACTCCTTAATGAGTGTTTGGATAACCTTGAAGCCAATGCTTCTTTTTACCCATCCATGCAACCACCCTTGTGTCCTGATATGTCCTCTCGAGATTCATTTGCTTACCTTCATCCAGAAACCACTACTGAACCTAGGCCACCTACTCAAGGTAAGACTAGCTCTTCCACCCCTATCACTGCTCAACTGTATTACAACAAACCTATGGGAAAGGATTCACTATTCTCAGCAAACAAGGTGGTGTTCTCATGAACGAACATGAGATTCATAAATACTATGATCAATTGCAACCTGATGAACATACAAAGGGCATCGGTTATCAAGATCCCCCTCATCCTAGGGTGCATCCTATAGACCGCCTTAGGTTCCATGACGATGGCATGGTGATCTTTGATTCCCCTCTTGACTTGAATGTTCTTCTCTCTAAGGAGCGGTCATCATCTCCTCCCCGCCATAATGCTCCACCTCCGGTTATCTCAGGCCCTCCTGCTCCCCTTTTCTCTTTTGAAGTGGGTGAACCTAGCCAACGTAAGAGGCCCTATAAACTCCAAAAACTTAGGTTCCCTCTTCATCCCCCATCTAATTGTGAGCATAAATTATGCATCGTCTTAAACAAAGGGTTCATCACCTTACCTCATCATAATAAGGTAGTCATCTTTCCTAAGGATTCCCATGCCCCATATTGTGCTTGCCATCGTGTTCTTGGTCACCGAAGCAATGAATGTCACCATCTGTGTGAGATTCTAAACAAGTATCACTTCATCGGTTCTGAATGCTACCCTATCGACCCCTAGTATGATTTTGTGTACCCATGCATGTAATAGTTGTAGAACATGCCCTTCTCACTATTACGTGTTCCTTCCCATCACCTATCTCGGCTAACTCCAACCTTGCACTTAGTGGGGGTAGGGGGTTGTTAGCCTTTTCCTAGTAATTCAGTTGCCTTTGTCCCTCAAGCTTTTTTGTTCACCCCTCGCTTTTCCCCACCGAGATTGGGAGGTAGATGACATGCTTTTCGGTTGACTTGCACTTGCCTTACTAGTATCATGTTTGTTTTTGTATGTTATGTACTCCCTGTCTTGTTTGATGTTTGTGATATTCTTCCATATGTATCTCACTTCTTCTATATGTCGTGCATTTTCTTTTCCTTTTTCCTTTTGTTTTTATCGTCCTTTTGGGGATGATGCAAGGCATTGAGACCACTGGGTCTCCTTCATGTTGACCCAAAAGGAACCCCTTCCTTTTTCCTTTTTTATTTTTCCTTTGCCCCTTTTTTTTCCTTTCATTTGGGGATAATGCAAGGCATTGAGACCGCAATGTCTCGTTCATGTTGACCCAAATGAACCCCCTTTCCTTTTGCTTTTTCCTTTTTTTCCTTTCATTTGTGGATGATGCAAGGCATTGAGACCATAATGTCTCCTTCATGTTGACCCAAATTAACCCCCTTTCCTTTCACTTTTCCCTTTTTGTCCTTTCATTTGGGGATGATGCAAGGCATTGAGACCATGCAATGTCTCCTTCATGTTGACCCAAATGGACCCCTTTTCCTTTTATTTGAGGATAATGCAAGGCATTGAGACCGCAATGTCTCTTTCATGTTGACTCAAAAATAGAGTTCTTTTTCATTTATCCTTTTTCTTTTTCCTTTTGTTGTCCTTTTGGGGACGATGCAAAGCATCGAGGCATCTTATGTCTCTTCCATGCTGACCCAAAATGACTCCTCTTTCTCATTTTTCTTTCGCCCTCTTTGTCTCCTTCTTCCAATTCTATGTATTTGGGGGAATGATGATAGTTTCACACTCTCTAAAATAAACATTGCAGCAACGAACATACTGAACTCAAATACATAGATCCTTTGTGTGTTTGGTGTTTTCCTTTTTGGGGGCGTATTTCTCCCCTTTTTCTTTCGCTTACTTCTTCTTTTTTGCATGATGTAGCCTTTCATGGATACTCATTGATGGAAAGGCTCTCATGTCCTTTCTTTCCTTTTTTCCCTTCTCTACTTAAAGCAATTGCTCACAAAGCGATGTGTAGCAATCCCTTTAAAGTGGGGGCATACATTGGCACTATTCTATTTTACTTTTATTTTCTTCATTTGCATTTGTTTTTCTTTACTTGTGCTTCCTAGTGTAGCCTCGTCACTTCACTTGATGTGTTTTCTCACTTTGTGGATGACATTTGGTTTAATTCCTTTCATAAGTGTGACTCATCTCAGCATATTACATTCCTCTTAGTGGCCTAATGCAACATACTGCATCCCCTAAGTTGTGAATCTTCTATACTTTGATCAGTCCTCTTTTGGAAATATTATATGCAATGTTCCCTAAGTCAAAAATACCTCAAATGAACTAAACAAGACTCCTTGGAACACTTGCATTTTTCATTTTTCATTTTTACTTTTTACATTCGCATTTTGCATTTTGCACCCCTTTGTGCATACATGGCCACCTTGCATAACACAACTTGCATGCTTGTAGTGTCAGCTTGCACTTGTTCATGGGTTCTAAGCATCCAAGGCTTTGATTGTCTCATGAATCACACCCTTGTCCTTGTGGCACCTTATCAAAGTTGTTAGCGAGTACAACTTTGGTATGGTTGAGTGGGAAGCCCAACTAGTGGCACGAATTTCCCCATAGCCACCTTTTGTGTGTGTGAGCGCATACCAACCAGGTGTATGTGTCTCTCACCACCTTTCAACATTCTCACCCGGTGAACAACCAAAAAATTTGTCAACCCAAAGTGAGTACATCCAAGTCCTTTTAGACAAACAGTCTAGATCTGATCCACAACTAGCTGGACAAATGGTCGAAGCTTGATTTGACTTTTCTTCACCTTTTCACATCACTCCTTGTGTGACCTTTTCAGCTTATGCTTAGTTTTCCATGAGATCCTGATCCTAGGGGCTTGATCATCCCTCTTGATCATAAGTCATCTCACCTTACTAACATGAGTACACTAGATCCCGCTCAATGCACATGGTTCAACTACTTTAGTGTGAGTCTGAAGAACGTTCATACTCTCACTAAAGTGGGGGCTAAATGTGTCACCAAAAAGTGTATACCTTGGCACTTTTTCACTCATTTTGGCCTTTTTCAGTGAAGTTTGGCCTTGTTTACCTTAATTCATCCTTGTACGCTTGCAATTCATCAAGAACATAATGGTGTTTTACTAAGGTGTTCTGAAGTGTTGTAATGCATTTCTTCACTTTTCTAAGACCCTTTCAACATTATTTACCTAAATAATACATTCTTACACCTTCTTAAGCCTTAAGACATAGTGTTGTAAAGTGTTGTATTGCATTTTCACATTCATCTAGGCTTATCACCCCTAAATCAACCCTTTTCATATGCTAATTTTTCCTTTTAATGCATCATTAGTCTTGACCTAAGTGTGTTTCGGGAGGAAAATATAATAAAATTTATTAAACATAAGTAAGTTCATGACAATCATCAAAATTTTCCTAGGAGGACTAGGTCACCACTTTGGGCGACCTAGTCCCTCTAAGCATACAATTCAAATTTTAATTAAGATTCAATGGGAATCTTGCCTCCTAAACCCTAGGGTCAGCCTATTAGGTTGCATTTTGGGAAAATTAGGGTTTCACATGTACAAATAAGGGTTTTTTCCTTCATTTCATCTCTCCTCTAGTTTATTTTTTACACTCTAGCTCTCAATCATCAAGTGCTCAAGCAACCAAGACTTCACAAGCAAGCATACAACCATTAGGGTTTTTAGACTACCTCCATTGGAGTTGCTCATGCAAGTTGCAGATCATCAACAAAGGTTTGGTAAGAATTTCTATTGTGTTATCATTTACTCTTGCTTTCCTTTTTTTCGCATCTCATTTGAGTTTAATCACCTACAAAGGGGTTTGACTTAGGCAAACCCCTATTTCCTAACCCCAACTATTTTTGGTCATTGCTTGTGTTTGCAGGTCTTTTGATGCAAATTAGGTGAAATTATAAAGTGTTTCAAGAAGTACCAACATTCTCCTCAAGTTAAATCTAAGTCTCAAACCCTAGGAAGGACAAAAGATAAGTTGCAGGTCACTTTCAAGGCTTCCTATCACATATTGCTATAGAATAGAGGAACAACAACTAGGACCCACAAAACCAAAGCTTGATTCCTCAGAAAGCTGCAAGAGGACTAGGTCACCCCTATTAGCAACCTTGTCCCTGTGTTAGGCCCAAAAAAAGGTTTATGTGTTTTTGGACACCCATTTCCTCGAAACCTGTTTCAGGATAGTTTTCCAGTTGGAGGACTAGGTCGCCCCACTTGGCGTAAGTGTCCTGCAATTTTCTAGCATTTTCCAAAGGCTTTCGGGAACATTCAACTGCCACAATATTTTCCTAGGTACACACTTTATATCCCTCTCTGTCATCTTCCAGAAAACACACATTTAGGGAATATAGTTAGTTAGTTTGCATTAGCTTAGTTTTACTTTATTTGCATCTACATACATTTAGATTAGTTTCATTTTGTTTTCAGTTCTAGCCACACATCACACACATTCACAACCATCATCAAATTGCCCCCCCCACACACACTTTTGAATGAACTTAGCCTTAAACATATCTACCTAGCAAGGAAAGAGAGCTATTTCCAAACCAAGTGCCCTTAGGGTGAAAAACCCTAGGAGCCTAGTAAGGGAATCCTCTTTCCCTGGTAAGACATATGTTTTTGGTGGTTCACAAATAAAGGGGTTTGTGGTGTTTCAAAAGCTATCCAGACAATTAGGTGTTAGATGCATAAATGCAATCAACAATTTAGATTTATAAAGTCCAATAAAAATCATATTTATTGCATTAAAATATCTCTTTTAATGATTCAAAAAATAATGAATCCAATATTAAAATTATAAGATATCAATATTATCGTAATAATCTTCAAGTATAGATCCTATTACTATAGACATGGAAAATGTACAAATTTGTTTTGGCACACCTGATCCCAATTTACTAACAACATTTCCTCCTAGATCACGTTCTCAGTATTCTATCCCTTAACTTGATAAATCATTATTTATTGAATTAAGTCTTCTCTTTTCAATGATTAAATTAATCAATTTAATTTAATCAACCTTGCATCGCTGTTTAATTAAATAAATCTTTTTATTTGATTAAATTCTCTAAAGTCCTCTTATTAAATTAAATGAATTAAACCTTATTTGATTTAATCTAACACATTCCTCCTTTATTAAATAAATCAAATCATTTATTTAATGAATCATTTCCTCTCAATTTTTGACTTAAATCAATTCATAAATCTAAGTCTAAATTGTCACATCACCTAATTCTTCATTAAGTTAATCAAATCCATGTTTAACTTAATCCTTCTCACTAAAATCTTCTAGAGAATGCAACTTGCACAATAAATCAATTACTTTGATTTATTAAACCCCCTATTTTCTCTCACAAGGCATTAAAAAGGGAATATTCCTCTTTTGAATTCAAAAAGTCCAAGTGGACTTGGTCCTTCCAACAAGGCATTAAAAGCCTCTTACATGTTCTTGACCTTGAGCCAAGTGACAATAACTCCATTCCTTTTCCCTCTTCAACATGTCATTTCTCAAGTTTGAAATACCGCCTAATTGCATTTATTGGCACATTGGCCAAAACTTGCACATTCCTCATCCAATCACATGTGGACAAGTGGCACAATGCCATTTGATGATCTTTGATCCCACATTGCTCAAACTCACTCTTCTTCCAATCTTTGAAATCTATAAATTGGAGACTCTTCTCCTCAATCTTCATCCACAACTCATATGCAAAGTTACTCTCTACAATTGAGAACTAATTTTGTCCACTTCAACCAAGCATTCACAACATTTCATATTTTGTATCAAGGTTATGCTCAAATCTCTTTGTAGATTTGACCATTTCTCTCATTCAATCAAGCATTGCAATTAGGAATTGGGAAAGGGCAAATTGCAACACATCATTGGCACCAATTCCCCCATAAGATCTTTAACTCATTTACTTAATTAGGATTTCATTCAAGTTCTTGTTTCATGTTCTTCATTTTTCCTAATTTTAGCTTAATAGGTGGATTTTATGGGGAATTCCTCAAATCTTTACATGCATTCTTGAACTAACACTAACAATGTTTGACTTCTTTGTGCATTTGCAGGTTTAGGGGTTCACAATTACTAACCCTAACCTTCTCAGATTGATAAAAAAATCATAAAATAGATGAGGGTTTATATTTAAAGAATGACCATATTTATCATGAACTACATCTTGATTCTAGTTGAGATGAAAAAAACCCAAATAAAACAGCCTTGTACAATTAGTATTTCACACAATTAGGTACAAAATTGGTGCAAGAGTCTAAGGATATTTGATAATTCAATAGAAAATGTGTGAAACCATTATATTACAGATGTAAATCTCACACTTTGATTTACAAAATAAAATTCAGGTAATCAACATTCAACACATATAAAATTATTATATTCTCAGGTGAATTAGCATAAATAAATTCAAACCAACAAACTCATTATTTGAAAAATATTTTAAAAAGGAAGAAAAGCAATAAACTTGCATTAACTTTACTAGAAAATTAGGTCTCCAACCTTTACAATATCAAATTTCTATCTACGTATAGATTATCAACTTAAATTAGGATAATATAGAATCTCAACAACTTGAAAAATATATAATTTTTGGGTTTCATATAAATGGATAGGATTAGAAAGACCACATGGCTCAAAATCAATATCATTTAATATTTGTGACAAGGATCTCATCATTGAAAAATTCTCTTGTCACAAGTCAATCAAAATTTTAAAAATGTGGCAATAGAAGTTCCAAGGGAAATTTAAGTTTATCTTGAACATATCTTCTTGTTGAAGCTTCACTCCACCTAGGTGATTATTGCACAATTTACAAAGAAACCAATTTACATGGAGAGAACATATGTAAATACTAGGAAAATCTTCACATGCATTTAATATCTATCAAGACATATAATGGTAGCACTAGGATCACCATTTCCACCATTCGGAATAAGATATACTTCTTGCAATAGTATGACAAAGATTATTGAGAGTTAGTTTTATTACTTGTTTTTTAATCTAAACTTTCACTTATCTCTATTTAATTTCATTCTTAATCTCTCACGCATCAAAATAATAGTCAATCTTAAAATTATTTAATTAACTTATGTTCAAGTATAACCTCTTACACTTGCATATTCAATTATACAATTATTACTTTTGACAACCATCTTTTATAAAATTAATTTTTACACTTAAAACTAAACATAACATTTAAAACTTATTCTACTAATCCTCTTTTTAACAAAGAAAATACATGAAAATTCAACTTGTAAATAAGAATCTTAAAAAGATTAAAACATATATTAACCAACATTGATATTGGATTATTTGCTCAAACATAATTCACAAATAAAATTGAACATAAAAGAATGATATCAAAACAGAATGAAGAGTTTAAATGTTTGATAATGTTTTTTAATCCATGATGAAATGGACTTTCTGTAACCATAAAAGAAATTAAAAAAAATGCAATAATAATGATTACAAAATTTGGTTATTTTAATTATTGGATAATCCTTGAAAGATAAAATACTTATTCAAGTTTTCACTAATCCTCTTCCCCACGTCTAAAATATTCTAGTATCTTTTTCTTCTAAGGACACACAGTTTAGAAAAAATAGAAAGCACCCATCTGAACATTGCTTCATTTTTTAGAAATGGGGACATCAAACACTAGGGACATTCAAAGCAAGATGATGTCCTTGATAAGATCTTCTGGAAATGCACCAGCGCCTTGAAAAACATAAACACATCTCCCTTTTCTAATGTTTTACTGAATTTTTTTTTGTTGCTATTATTATATAGCAATTTCTTTGCTCAATTGCAACATCCTATAAGGAATCGACATCCCCCGCCATGATGAATATCAACTGCGTGGTCTTTACTCTTTGCCCCCACCAACAGAGAATTTATGAGGAGCCGTGTTTACGTCACTTTTCATATGTTTGAATCCATTAATGTAATGTTACAAATATTTTAGGGGAGGTTGTCAAATCAGTTTTTATTAAGTTTTAGAATAGATGAGCTTTACAATTTGGAGAAAAAAGTGTATATGATTCTATTGTAATGTTTTGTTTTTCAATTCTAAATGTTTTCTTAGAACAATTGTTCATTGTTCTTTTCTTATGCATTTACATATTAATTAATCATAACAAATGAATATGTTTAAATATCAAGAAATAGTAATAAGTGGAACAAACATGTATTTATGTGAGCACACATCGATTAGTGAAAACATGTAGAAACATTGATATTTAAAATTAAAATGTTTACATAAAAAGTTTACTGCACCATGAAAATATAAACAAGATACAAAAAGTCAAGTTGAAAACAGAGATCAAATACATAAAAATGATTGCAACTATAAATACAATAAATAACAAATATGTTAATATATAAATGAGAAACAATATAGATTAATACAATTGAAACTTAAAAATATATACCACTTATAAATATATAATATATACTATAAAATTCTACAAAATAAATCAAATACTATATTAAAAAGCAATATTAATATATAATATTATCAAATCTGTTCAACCACCTATGCCATTATTTAGATAATATTCAAAATCCAACATTTATCAAAAGATAATAACAACACTTGACCTATAGTGAATAAAATGGCATACTTATTCTATAAAAAGTAAATAGCGAACTGACTGTCTGATCAAATGCTAACATCTTTAAGCAATGCAATTGCCCATCAATTTTTCTTATATTGGCCATCTCTCATCTCCACAAATGCTTCCTCAAAGCATTTAGAAAGCTTGTTGGCGTCCACGTAACCCTTTGTTGTGATCACTTGCATTCTAATATTGTCTGCATAACTGACACACGTCACAAGAACAGTCTGGAGAAACAGAACACACCTCTGTATTAATACCTTCGTTAGAAAATTAGAGAAGTCCATCAACTTACAGCAAGCTTAGTTGTATAACAATCACTTAACCTGAGGAACGCCAGACAGTGAAAAATACCCACTTCTAACTCCGTATCCCGCCAACATCATCTTCTCTGCAGGGCCATTCATATTCGATACGGTAAGCGTAGTATTGGCCATCGTATTGTACAGAGCATTGGCTGTAATCTGTCAAAAAAGCAAATTAAGAAGTACGATCATATTACTTTTTCGATCAGTTGTAGAAACGTATCTATCGGGCGCAGTACTTACCTTGGGGCCTTTGAATCGCGTAATATATCTTATCACTTCGTTGGTTAGAACGACTGCCATCGACTTTTTCTTCTTATCTACCATCTGCTTTGCCCTTAAGACATACTCCAAAGAGTTCTGAAACCCTGCCATGGGTACTACCAGCTGCAAAAAACCCCACCGATTTCCCCAGGGAGCTTTTGTTTTGGATTTTGTCATCTCCTCCAGCCTCTGCACCATTTTTTGTAATCAAGCAAACTTAAACTCAGTTATGAATAGCCATAGAGTAACAGCTAGCACTTTCTGTGCTAGCCTGGTAAAATTTGAACCCTGAAACTTGACCTCAGAACCTAAATGAGCTCATTGTTGACCGTGCTGCCAATTGAAGGATGCACTTAATTGGATGGCATTTTTAAACAGAGAGGAATAATTATACAATGATTTGTAAGTCTGGCAGTTTTTCATTTAAGGATATTCATTTGATGATAGATCATATAGTGTGATCCAAAATATTGATACAAAACAATGTTCATACAGTTGAATCCAGAAATGTCACGTGTTAAATATTATAGCTTCAGGAAATCTAATTACTCAGGAAGTCCAATTATCTATAGATTTAAATGAGACGAAAAATATTTATGAAAATTGTTTAGATTTTAACTTTAATTTACATAATTAAATTTTCAAAGTATTAATTTATTAAAAAATAATTGTCTAATTAATATTTGATGAAAATTTATATAATAATTTGGAATAAAAATTTAATGTAGAGAGACGGAGTTACATCTAAAAGTACTCTTAGACTAATTTTATGGATTGTGGAAAATTCATGTCCACTACAATCAAAAGTTTTAATCCTCACGGATGGTCAAGATGTTGGAAAGTAGAATGATAGTTGTAAATTTGATTCTCCTAGATTTACCCCTACATAAATGCAGGTGGTTCATGTGAAGAAGTTAGGAGTGAGGGTACGGTAGTTCAACATCCTAACTTTGCGCTTCTCAAAATCCTACATGGAAATTTCAAATCACTCACAATTTTCTACAGCATCTTACTTGGCAAGTCCCCTTCTTATAACTAAAGTTTCAAGACCACATCATCAAATATGATGCCACATCAGCATCTTTTTGAGGTGTCCAAAAACACCAAAAAAAAATATGAGACCAATACTTGTGCGCTGATGTGACATCACATGATTGCAACTTTATAGATAAAAATTGTTTTACAATTGCATATTAAGATGCTTCACCGTGGAGCCCATTGAGGACTACTTCTGTCCCCATCAGACCCTCTAAGACCTTCTCCTCTATAATAATACATATTAAAACTTAAATTGATTCTTCCAATTTTTTAAAATCTAAATAAATATTATATAAAAAACCAAAACTACTATAAAAACTCTAGGATCAATAATTAATATGATTGATAAAGAACGAATCGAAATACAGTTGGATCCTGATAAATCGTCACATAACCTACAGTTGTATTGAAACCAGGGTGAAAAACAGTGCCACCTATTAACTCATGCAAATAGTTGAGCAGCTGAGACAGAAACATTGGCAGTTTAAGCTCAACCCAATCTACATATAAACAACACTTCTCTTTCATTAAAAACTAATGTCTTCCAGGACCATCATAAAAAGGCATTATCTAAAACAAAGCAATGCGCGGACAGAGAAAATTAAAAACACAGGCTATATGAAAATGTTTTAAAATCTCAATGCAATGCCAATTGTAAAAAAAAAACGTCTACAAAACCTGTAAGCCAGGCTGCGATCTTGAGTTCATCAGACCGAGAGCTGTTACTCTCAAATTCCCCATTTGCCTTGGGTCTGCATTCAGTGAAGCAACGATTTTGAATTAGACATTAAATTTCTAAACTTAATACCAAACGAGACAGTTAGTTATTTGGTAACGAGCCGAACCTGGGAGAACCATCTGGCAGTACCGTTGAAACCCACAGAATACCACGCCCATTACCACATCATTCACGCTCTGTTAATAAAATCAAAATCACAATCAATTTCACAGAGTGTAGCTGAAATTACAATGCAAGTAGAAACAAAGCGGGTAGAGATGTTCATGTAAGAGCAAGAGCTTACCCCTCCGACAAAATTCTTTATTTTTCTGACATCTTTTAGCGGAAAGATGGCAGACGCCATAACTTTAGGCAACATCTCTACACCAGGAGGCCCTCGAACAGGGAACCTGCTATCCTTCATCCATGTCAAACGTAGAAAACTAGCAATAAGGTCGTCCAAAGTGCAATACATTACAACCACAAGTGTGAACAGCAGATGCCATATTCTGTAAATAAACTTCAACCCAAGCCAACCAGTAAATGATCTTTCACGAGGTTTTGCAGAAGGCTGTGTGTGTTGGGAAGAGTTAGTAAAGCTTGGTGGAAGGGTGGGATTATCAGCCTTGGTAGAGCATGCTATCCCTAAAGACACAATAGAAGTACCGTCTCCCAGCATATGATGTAAATTGAGGACGACTGTAGCTTCTCCTTTAGTGGTTTTGTAGTTAAGGATGTGGAACTCCCAAAGAGGGCGAGAGAGAGGAAGCTTACTTAAATGCATATCAGAAATATAATCCTCCACAAACTTATCGTATACCGTGTGACCATCAGGAAACTCTGGAACAAATACATGGTCATCAATATTCACTTCCGTTGGCTGCCACTGCAGCACCCCCTTCTCATTCTTAGTCTGCAACCACACATCAAAACAAAGACTTGAATTTGTTTTTATCTCACGAAAATCTACTCTAAGAAAATTTATCATCCAACAATTCACCATCAGTGTATGTCTTGACATATTCATCACTAATACAATTCACATCAAAACAAAGATTTGAATTGGTTTTTATCTCATGAATATCTACTTTAAGAAAATTTATCATCCAACAATTCATCATCAGTAATGTATGTCTTGACATATTCATTATTAATACAATTCATTTTCAATAATTCATCTCTGTTATATATTCATCACGTAAATATTTTTCAATATTTAAGTGGTCAAGAGCATCCAAAAAAAATATATATATAGAGATTTTGTTGAATTCATAAAAAAAACTATACACAATGAATTGTTGATATTGAATTGTATACATGATCAATATATCAAGACGATGAATTGCTGAACGTCGAAAATGATTTGTAGAAAAAAGAGTAAGCGCTTTACCACGATACAGGAGAACCGCGGGCTTCGAGAGAGAAGGATTTCGCAGATAGCTTTCTTTGCACGAGAGATGTCGACTGTTTCGTCGAGCTCCAAAACGACATGAATGCAAAGGCCAAATGAATCAGTGTGGAGAATCTCTCCCGTTGGACTCACTGCATGTTCATTCTCATCTTTCATGGTGGTCAGCCTAACTGCCATCGAATGATACGGAGTGATTCAGACCACGTATCAGAGCTGGTGAGCAACAATGCGGATTGAAGTAAGTAGTTCTCAACCCCACGGATATAAATTGGTAACTCTGGTCCTTAACGTTTAATTGGGTAAGTGAAATCTTTAAAGTGTGTGCAACACTATTGTACAAGTTTCAGAATTTGCCAATACCGTATTTATGGAATCCAGCTACCTAGATAACGTGAATTTAATTCTCTCCGTTGTTGATACACGCTGAGTAGCCATAAAACACCGAGATTATAGATGTCCAGTGCTATTAGCCATCTACTTTTAACTTTCGTACATGGGCGAAGTTCTTTATATTAAATTTCTATCAAATCTATTAGATAGGTTTATGTGAGCTATTATTCATGAAATATGGGTCAATTTCAATGATTTTAAAACTATTTAATTGAATCTTGATAGTAAGGGAGAGGTAGGTGGGTTTCAATTGTCATATAATCAATTTTAATCTTTTTTTTAACATTTTTGGACAATTCAATCAAGTTATGTCTTCATTGAGTTGTCCAAAAATATTCCAAAAACGATTAGGGGAGATGACCTAGTAATGAGCATGTTCCAATAGTTGGTATATAGCATTTATTGATTTAATGCTTAAGATTTTTAATAATATTGGATCAATAGTGAATTTAAAGTTGTTAGTGTTGACGATGACTACTCATAATTGAATGAAACGCATTTCTTATATCTAAAAAGCAACAAATCATGTGACGCCACATCAGCTCACCAATAAAACATGATTTAGGGCACAAGTATCAATCTCACTTTTTTGGACACCTCGACAAAAAGCATGTTGATGTGGCATCATATTTGATGATGTGGCCTTGAAACCTTAGTTATAAGTGTAGACACCTAAAATGTGATCTTAACCTAACCACACTTGACTTTACCTATCCTAATATTTAATTAATTAAATATTTATTATTTAATTTATTTATTTATTCTTATCTCTATCTCTCGCCTTTAATTAAATAAATTTAAATTTTTATTTATTTAATTGAATCTAACCTTAGTCCCCAAACCTTCCAACTAAATAAATTAATTAATACTTACATAATTAATTTATTTAGACTAATTAACCTTCATTACCATTTTCTTATTATCTATTTTCACCTCACCATCAATCCTTGTCCACTCAATCCTAGCCCTTGAATCTATCTACATGGATCAAGATCTAAACTTGTTACCATGTGACAAGTGTACTAACCTACCTATCTTACCCCTTTCTCACACATGTGTGAACATATCTCTCACACATGTGAAGCCACTTACCTTTTACACATGTCATAGACATGTCACTTTTCCAAGCCACCCTACCTCTTACACATGTCATAGACATGTCGCTTTTTCAAACCACCCTACCTCTTATACATGTCTCTTTCATGCTCTATCCAATGTGTGTGTGAGCACAACTTGATATTACACATCCTTTCCTCTTGTGACACTTGTCACAAGACTAAGCCTCCACCATCTCATTCAATCTTGACCCTCAATTTAGTCAATGCATCTTAACCATTGATTTCACCCATGAAAAATCTATAAATTGAGGCATTTGCTTTCATTTTGGTCAATCCACATTCATCATACCTTCACATTGCAGAAGTCATGAGCAACCACATCCAATTCTTCAATCTATCAACATACTACATTTAATCATTTTGATGTTTGTATGTATTTTGTTTGATTTACGTTAGATTATATATGCATATTTCATTTGTCATTTGCATGCAATACATTTTGGTGAACCCGACGTGAATCTTTACTTCTAATGCTTGTCCTTATTAGTTTTTGTGAGT
>CM021108.1:275810401-275835914 GCA_007115665.2 Sequoiadendron giganteum | reverse complement strand
CTCCTTTATTAAATAAATCAAATCATTTATTTAATGAATCATTTCCTCTCAATTTTTGACTTAAATCAATTCATAAATCTAAGTCTAAATTGTCACATCACCTAATTCTTCATTAAGTTAATCAAATCCATGTTTAACTTAATCCTTCTCACTAAAATCTTCTAGAGAATGCAACTTGCACAATAAATCAATTACTTTGATTTATTAAACCCCCTATTTTCTCTCACAAGGCATTAAAAAGGGAATATTCCTCTTTTGAATTCAAAAAGTCCAAGTGGACTTGGTCCTTCCAACAAGGCATTAAAAGCCTCTTACATGTTCTTGACCTTGAGCCAAGTGACAATAACTCCATTCCTTTTCCCTCTTCAACATGTCATTTCTCAAGTTTGAAATACCGCCTAATTGCATTTATTGGCACATTGGCCAAAACTTGCACATTCCTCATCCAATCACATGTGGACAAGTGGCACAATGCCATTTGATGATCTTTGATCCCACATTGCTCAAACTCACTCTTCTTCCAATCTTTGAAATCTATAAATTGGAGACTCTTCTCCTCAATCTTCATCCACAACTCATATGCAAAGTTACTCTCTACAATTGAGAACTAATTTTGTCCACTTCAACCAAGCATTCACAACATTTCATATTTTGTATCAAGGTTATGCTCAAATCTCTTTGTAGATTTGACCATTTCTCTCATTCAATCAAGCATTGCAATTAGGAATTGGGAAAGGGCAAATTGCAACACATCATTGGCACCAATTCCCCCATAAGATCTTTAACTCATTTACTTAATTAGGATTTCATTCAAGTTCTTGTTTCATGTTCTTCATTTTTCCTAATTTTAGCTTAATAGGTGGATTTTATGGGGAATTCCTCAAATCTTTACATGCATTCTTGAACTAACACTAACAATGTTTGACTTCTTTGTGCATTTGCAGGTTTAGGGGTTCACAATTACTAACCCTAACCTTCTCAGATTGATAAAAAAATCATAAAATAGATGAGGGTTTATATTTAAAGAATGACCATATTTATCATGAACTACATCTTGATTCTAGTTGAGATGAAAAAAACCCAAATAAAACAGCCTTGTACAATTAGTATTTCACACAATTAGGTACAAAATTGGTGCAAGAGTCTAAGGATATTTGATAATTCAATAGAAAATGTGTGAAACCATTATATTACAGATGTAAATCTCACACTTTGATTTACAAAATAAAATTCAGGTAATCAACATTCAACACATATAAAATTATTATATTCTCAGGTGAATTAGCATAAATAAATTCAAACCAACAAACTCATTATTTGAAAAATATTTTAAAAAGGAAGAAAAGCAATAAACTTGCATTAACTTTACTAGAAAATTAGGTCTCCAACCTTTACAATATCAAATTTCTATCTACGTATAGATTATCAACTTAAATTAGGATAATATAGAATCTCAACAACTTGAAAAATATATAATTTTTGGGTTTCATATAAATGGATAGGATTAGAAAGACCACATGGCTCAAAATCAATATCATTTAATATTTGTGACAAGGATCTCATCATTGAAAAATTCTCTTGTCACAAGTCAATCAAAATTTTAAAAATGTGGCAATAGAAGTTCCAAGGGAAATTTAAGTTTATCTTGAACATATCTTCTTGTTGAAGCTTCACTCCACCTAGGTGATTATTGCACAATTTACAAAGAAACCAATTTACATGGAGAGAACATATGTAAATACTAGGAAAATCTTCACATGCATTTAATATCTATCAAGACATATAATGGTAGCACTAGGATCACCATTTCCACCATTCGGAATAAGATATACTTCTTGCAATAGTATGACAAAGATTATTGAGAGTTAGTTTTATTACTTGTTTTTTAATCTAAACTTTCACTTATCTCTATTTAATTTCATTCTTAATCTCTCACGCATCAAAATAATAGTCAATCTTAAAATTATTTAATTAACTTATGTTCAAGTATAACCTCTTACACTTGCATATTCAATTATACAATTATTACTTTTGACAACCATCTTTTATAAAATTAATTTTTACACTTAAAACTAAACATAACATTTAAAACTTATTCTACTAATCCTCTTTTTAACAAAGAAAATACATGAAAATTCAACTTGTAAATAAGAATCTTAAAAAGATTAAAACATATATTAACCAACATTGATATTGGATTATTTGCTCAAACATAATTCACAAATAAAATTGAACATAAAAGAATGATATCAAAACAGAATGAAGAGTTTAAATGTTTGATAATGTTTTTTAATCCATGATGAAATGGACTTTCTGTAACCATAAAAGAAATTAAAAAAAATGCAATAATAATGATTACAAAATTTGGTTATTTTAATTATTGGATAATCCTTGAAAGATAAAATACTTATTCAAGTTTTCACTAATCCTCTTCCCCACGTCTAAAATATTCTAGTATCTTTTTCTTCTAAGGACACACAGTTTAGAAAAAATAGAAAGCACCCATCTGAACATTGCTTCATTTTTTAGAAATGGGGACATCAAACACTAGGGACATTCAAAGCAAGATGA
The DNA here is from genome assembly GCA_007115665.2 of Sequoiadendron giganteum. Taxonomy (NCBI): domain Eukaryota; kingdom Viridiplantae; phylum Streptophyta; class Pinopsida; order Cupressales; family Cupressaceae; genus Sequoiadendron; species Sequoiadendron giganteum. The sequence goes on along the minus strand of CM021108.1, from coordinate 275,833,343 downwards.
TGTCCTTGATAAGATCTTCTGGAAATGCACCAGCGCCTTGAAAAACATAAACACATCTCCCTTTTCTAATGTTTTACTGAATTTTTTTTTGTTGCTATTATTATATAGCAATTTCTTTGCTCAATTGCAACATCCTATAAGGAATCGACATCCCCCGCCATGATGAATATCAACTGCGTGGTCTTTACTCTTTGCCCCCACCAACAGAGAATTTATGAGGAGCCGTGTTTACGTCACTTTTCATATGTTTGAATCCATTAATGTAATGTTACAAATATTTTAGGGGAGGTTGTCAAATCAGTTTTTATTAAGTTTTAGAATAGATGAGCTTTACAATTTGGAGAAAAAAGTGTATATGATTCTATTGTAATGTTTTGTTTTTCAATTCTAAATGTTTTCTTAGAACAATTGTTCATTGTTCTTTTCTTATGCATTTACATATTAATTAATCATAACAAATGAATATGTTTAAATATCAAGAAATAGTAATAAGTGGAACAAACATGTATTTATGTGAGCACACATCGATTAGTGAAAACATGTAGAAACATTGATATTTAAAATTAAAATGTTTACATAAAAAGTTTACTGCACCATGAAAATATAAACAAGATACAAAAAGTCAAGTTGAAAACAGAGATCAAATACATAAAAATGATTGCAACTATAAATACAATAAATAACAAATATGTTAATATATAAATGAGAAACAATATAGATTAATACAATTGAAACTTAAAAATATATACCACTTATAAATATATAATATATACTATAAAATTCTACAAAATAAATCAAATACTATATTAAAAAGCAATATTAATATATAATATTATCAAATCTGTTCAACCACCTATGCCATTATTTAGATAATATTCAAAATCCAACATTTATCAAAAGATAATAACAACACTTGACCTATAGTGAATAAAATGGCATACTTATTCTATAAAAAGTAAATAGCGAACTGACTGTCTGATCAAATGCTAACATCTTTAAGCAATGCAATTGCCCATCAATTTTTCTTATATTGGCCATCTCTCATCTCCACAAATGCTTCCTCAAAGCATTTAGAAAGCTTGTTGGCGTCCACGTAACCCTTTGTTGTGATCACTTGCATTCTAATATTGTCTGCATAACTGACACACGTCACAAGAACAGTCTGGAGAAACAGAACACACCTCTGTATTAATACCTTCGTTAGAAAATTAGAGAAGTCCATCAACTTACAGCAAGCTTAGTTGTATAACAATCACTTAACCTGAGGAACGCCAGACAGTGAAAAATACCCACTTCTAACTCCGTATCCCGCCAACATCATCTTCTCTGCAGGGCCATTCATATTCGATACGGTAAGCGTAGTATTGGCCATCGTATTGTACAGAGCATTGGCTGTAATCTGTCAAAAAAGCAAATTAAGAAGTACGATCATATTACTTTTTCGATCAGTTGTAGAAACGTATCTATCGGGCGCAGTACTTACCTTGGGGCCTTTGAATCGCGTAATATATCTTATCACTTCGTTGGTTAGAACGACTGCCATCGACTTTTTCTTCTTATCTACCATCTGCTTTGCCCTTAAGACATACTCCAAAGAGTTCTGAAACCCTGCCATGGGTACTACCAGCTGCAAAAAACCCCACCGATTTCCCCAGGGAGCTTTTGTTTTGGATTTTGTCATCTCCTCCAGCCTCTGCACCATTTTTTGTAATCAAGCAAACTTAAACTCAGTTATGAATAGCCATAGAGTAACAGCTAGCACTTTCTGTGCTAGCCTGGTAAAATTTGAACCCTGAAACTTGACCTCAGAACCTAAATGAGCTCATTGTTGACCGTGCTGCCAATTGAAGGATGCACTTAATTGGATGGCATTTTTAAACAGAGAGGAATAATTATACAATGATTTGTAAGTCTGGCAGTTTTTCATTTAAGGATATTCATTTGATGATAGATCATATAGTGTGATCCAAAATATTGATACAAAACAATGTTCATACAGTTGAATCCAGAAATGTCACGTGTTAAATATTATAGCTTCAGGAAATCTAATTACTCAGGAAGTCCAATTATCTATAGATTTAAATGAGACGAAAAATATTTATGAAAATTGTTTAGATTTTAACTTTAATTTACATAATTAAATTTTCAAAGTATTAATTTATTAAAAAATAATTGTCTAATTAATATTTGATGAAAATTTATATAATAATTTGGAATAAAAATTTAATGTAGAGAGACGGAGTTACATCTAAAAGTACTCTTAGACTAATTTTATGGATTGTGGAAAATTCATGTCCACTACAATCAAAAGTTTTAATCCTCACGGATGGTCAAGATGTTGGAAAGTAGAATGATAGTTGTAAATTTGATTCTCCTAGATTTACCCCTACATAAATGCAGGTGGTTCATGTGAAGAAGTTAGGAGTGAGGGTACGGTAGTTCAACATCCTAACTTTGCGCTTCTCAAAATCCTACATGGAAATTTCAAATCACTCACAATTTTCTACAGCATCTTACTTGGCAAGTCCCCTTCTTATAACTAAAGTTTCAAGACCACATCATCAAATATGATGCCACATCAGCATCTTTTTGAGGTGTCCAAAAACACCAAAAAAAAATATGAGACCAATACTTGTGCGCTGATGTGACATCACATGATTGCAACTTTATAGATAAAAATTGTTTTACAATTGCATATTAAGATGCTTCACCGTGGAGCCCATTGAGGACTACTTCTGTCCCCATCAGACCCTCTAAGACCTTCTCCTCTATAATAATACATATTAAAACTTAAATTGATTCTTCCAATTTTTTAAAATCTAAATAAATATTATATAAAAAACCAAAACTACTATAAAAACTCTAGGATCAATAATTAATATGATTGATAAAGAACGAATCGAAATACAGTTGGATCCTGATAAATCGTCACATAACCTACAGTTGTATTGAAACCAGGGTGAAAAACAGTGCCACCTATTAACTCATGCAAATAGTTGAGCAGCTGAGACAGAAACATTGGCAGTTTAAGCTCAACCCAATCTACATATAAACAACACTTCTCTTTCATTAAAAACTAATGTCTTCCAGGACCATCATAAAAAGGCATTATCTAAAACAAAGCAATGCGCGGACAGAGAAAATTAAAAACACAGGCTATATGAAAATGTTTTAAAATCTCAATGCAATGCCAATTGTAAAAAAAAAACGTCTACAAAACCTGTAAGCCAGGCTGCGATCTTGAGTTCATCAGACCGAGAGCTGTTACTCTCAAATTCCCCATTTGCCTTGGGTCTGCATTCAGTGAAGCAACGATTTTGAATTAGACATTAAATTTCTAAACTTAATACCAAACGAGACAGTTAGTTATTTGGTAACGAGCCGAACCTGGGAGAACCATCTGGCAGTACCGTTGAAACCCACAGAATACCACGCCCATTACCACATCATTCACGCTCTGTTAATAAAATCAAAATCACAATCAATTTCACAGAGTGTAGCTGAAATTACAATGCAAGTAGAAACAAAGCGGGTAGAGATGTTCATGTAAGAGCAAGAGCTTACCCCTCCGACAAAATTCTTTATTTTTCTGACATCTTTTAGCGGAAAGATGGCAGACGCCATAACTTTAGGCAACATCTCTACACCAGGAGGCCCTCGAACAGGGAACCTGCTATCCTTCATCCATGTCAAACGTAGAAAACTAGCAATAAGGTCGTCCAAAGTGCAATACATTACAACCACAAGTGTGAACAGCAGATGCCATATTCTGTAAATAAACTTCAACCCAAGCCAACCAGTAAATGATCTTTCACGAGGTTTTGCAGAAGGCTGTGTGTGTTGGGAAGAGTTAGTAAAGCTTGGTGGAAGGGTGGGATTATCAGCCTTGGTAGAGCATGCTATCCCTAAAGACACAATAGAAGTACCGTCTCCCAGCATATGATGTAAATTGAGGACGACTGTAGCTTCTCCTTTAGTGGTTTTGTAGTTAAGGATGTGGAACTCCCAAAGAGGGCGAGAGAGAGGAAGCTTACTTAAATGCATATCAGAAATATAATCCTCCACAAACTTATCGTATACCGTGTGACCATCAGGAAACTCTGGAACAAATACATGGTCATCAATATTCACTTCCGTTGGCTGCCACTGCAGCACCCCCTTCTCATTCTTAGTCTGCAACCACACATCAAAACAAAGACTTGAATTTGTTTTTATCTCACGAAAATCTACTCTAAGAAAATTTATCATCCAACAATTCACCATCAGTGTATGTCTTGACATATTCATCACTAATACAATTCACATCAAAACAAAGATTTGAATTGGTTTTTATCTCATGAATATCTACTTTAAGAAAATTTATCATCCAACAATTCATCATCAGTAATGTATGTCTTGACATATTCATTATTAATACAATTCATTTTCAATAATTCATCTCTGTTATATATTCATCACGTAAATATTTTTCAATATTTAAGTGGTCAAGAGCATCCAAAAAAAATATATATATAGAGATTTTGTTGAATTCATAAAAAAAACTATACACAATGAATTGTTGATATTGAATTGTATACATGATCAATATATCAAGACGATGAATTGCTGAACGTCGAAAATGATTTGTAGAAAAAAGAGTAAGCGCTTTACCACGATACAGGAGAACCGCGGGCTTCGAGAGAGAAGGATTTCGCAGATAGCTTTCTTTGCACGAGAGATGTCGACTGTTTCGTCGAGCTCCAAAACGACATGAATGCAAAGGCCAAATGAATCAGTGTGGAGAATCTCTCCCGTTGGACTCACTGCATGTTCATTCTCATCTTTCATGGTGGTCAGCCTAACTGCCATCGAATGATACGGAGTGATTCAGACCACGTATCAGAGCTGGTGAGCAACAATGCGGATTGAAGTAAGTAGTTCTCAACCCCACGGATATAAATTGGTAACTCTGGTCCTTAACGTTTAATTGGGTAAGTGAAATCTTTAAAGTGTGTGCAACACTATTGTACAAGTTTCAGAATTTGCCAATACCGTATTTATGGAATCCAGCTACCTAGATAACGTGAATTTAATTCTCTCCGTTGTTGATACACGCTGAGTAGCCATAAAACACCGAGATTATAGATGTCCAGTGCTATTAGCCATCTACTTTTAACTTTCGTACATGGGCGAAGTTCTTTATATTAAATTTCTATCAAATCTATTAGATAGGTTTATGTGAGCTATTATTCATGAAATATGGGTCAATTTCAATGATTTTAAAACTATTTAATTGAATCTTGATAGTAAGGGAGAGGTAGGTGGGTTTCAATTGTCATATAATCAATTTTAATCTTTTTTTTAACATTTTTGGACAATTCAATCAAGTTATGTCTTCATTGAGTTGTCCAAAAATATTCCAAAAACGATTAGGGGAGATGACCTAGTAATGAGCATGTTCCAATAGTTGGTATATAGCATTTATTGATTTAATGCTTAAGATTTTTAATAATATTGGATCAATAGTGAATTTAAAGTTGTTAGTGTTGACGATGACTACTCATAATTGAATGAAACGCATTTCTTATATCTAAAAAGCAACAAATCATGTGACGCCACATCAGCTCACCAATAAAACATGATTTAGGGCACAAGTATCAATCTCACTTTTTTGGACACCTCGACAAAAAGCATGTTGATGTGGCATCATATTTGATGATGTGGCCTTGAAACCTTAGTTATAAGTGTAGACACCTAAAATGTGATCTTAACCTAACCACACTTGACTTTACCTATCCTAATATTTAATTAATTAAATATTTATTATTTAATTTATTTATTTATTCTTATCTCTATCTCTCGCCTTTAATTAAATAAATTTAAATTTTTATTTATTTAATTGAATCTAACCTTAGTCCCCAAACCTTCCAACTAAATAAATTAATTAATACTTACATAATTAATTTATTTAGACTAATTAACCTTCATTACCATTTTCTTATTATCTATTTTCACCTCACCATCAATCCTTGTCCACTCAATCCTAGCCCTTGAATCTATCTACATGGATCAAGATCTAAACTTGTTACCATGTGACAAGTGTACTAACCTACCTATCTTACCCCTTTCTCACACATGTGTGAACATATCTCTCACACATGTGAAGCCACTTACCTTTTACACATGTCATAGACATGTCACTTTTCCAAGCCACCCTACCTCTTACACATGTCATAGACATGTCGCTTTTTCAAACCACCCTACCTCTTATACATGTCTCTTTCATGCTCTATCCAATGTGTGTGTGAGCACAACTTGATATTACACATCCTTTCCTCTTGTGACACTTGTCACAAGACTAAGCCTCCACCATCTCATTCAATCTTGACCCTCAATTTAGTCAATGCATCTTAACCATTGATTTCACCCATGAAAAATCTATAAATTGAGGCATTTGCTTTCATTTTGGTCAATCCACATTCATCATACCTTCACATTGCAGAAGTCATGAGCAACCACATCCAATTCTTCAATCTATCAACATACTACATTTAATCATTTTGATGTTTGTATGTATTTTGTTTGATTTACGTTAGATTATATATGCATATTTCATTTGTCATTTGCATGCAATACATTTTGGTGAACCCGACGTGAATCTTTACTTCTAATGCTTGTCCTTATTAGTTTTTGTGAGTTTGATTTTGTAGATAAAAGGTTTCCTAAAGTGGGTTTGAAAATGTGTTTTAATAGGAGTCCTAAATTACAAAAATAACCTCACGATTGCACTCAAAAGGACTGAGAAACAAATTTTGATATATAACTCAATCTATTTTGCTTACTGTAAATTTTTTGAATTTTTTAGGGCCCACCATATGGAGATTCGTACAACCATACCATTGTACCATCATATGCAAAGGTATACTCATTTTATTTGCAAATATATACACATAGATTCATATAGTTTCAAGAGGTATACACAAAAGTTTGAGATATTTGACCACAAGTATATATAAACAAATATAAACTTTTATGTTAAAATATATACAATGTGTATCTCACAAAAGGTTTCACAGAATATATAAACACTGTGTATATTGCATTTTTTTATTAAATATATCTTTGTTGTTATGTATATAATTCTATTTATTTTTATGAATATATATTGATAGTTTTGACCAAAAAAAAATTGTGAGTATATACTCACATAGGTATACAACCTGTGGAGTATATACACACAACCTGCAGCCTGCATGGTTTTACGAACTTTAAAATTATGTTTTCTCTTTTAAAAAAAACTTCACATGATTGCTTTAAGCTTTAAAACTTTAAAAAATAAAATTAAAAATTACTTTTAAATTTTTATGATTAATTTTTTCAATGTTTTCCAATTTATTTAAATTTTAACATTTAAATTTAATTTTCAAGGCTTTTAGCTCCTGGTCATATGGGAGACCAAGGGCTATGTTAAACATGCGTCCAATGCCCTCCAACCAACCCCTTCCTTCTTTTGCACATTCCTAAGGATCAGTTTTACAAAAATGGGCATAAATTTATCCACATATCAAATTTTCAAAATTCAAAAGGCGTTATAAAGTTGATTCGAAGCTTTTCATTGTGGTGTAGGTTAATTTTCTAGATTCTACTCCAAAAACTAGGTGAACTCGGTCAAATTCAACCTTCCTTTGCAAACTTCAAATACTGATAACTTTTTCATACAAAATTGTTTTTTAGTAATTTAAAAAAATAATAATAACAAAAAATAATAAGGAATCCATTTTTGTAGTCTATTTTTACTTTAGACAACTCTATTTGGCATGTTTTCCTCACAATTGAAATTGGGCTTAAAATTTACCTTTCACATTTGGATTTGGGTTTTAAAATAAACAAGTGTCTTTTAATCCTCAAGACACACTTACGTATGCTCTTATCTTGCACCTTAGTGTGATATTGAGTATAAAAAATAAGTGGTCTTGTTTTCTTTTTTTAGGGGGGCTGCCTAGGGATTTCATCACCCTAGGGGACAACCTCAACTTTCGTGTTCCAAAAGAGTATGCAAAACGAGGGGTGAATCGAAAGACACGCCTCTTGGAAAGTGAAATATTGTCAATTTGGACTAAGCCTCTAATAACTATATCTTAGAGAAGTGAATGTGGAGAGTGGGTTACCCTCTCCTCCCATATATTTGGCAGTATTTCCTTTTATCTACAAATTAGGCCTCATGTACCTTTGTGGTGTATAGAGGATGCCCCTAGTTGATACATTTTGGCCATCTCTTCTTGTGGTGCCTTGTGCCTTCAAGGATTGATAATTCCACTTGATTTATCTTTTTTCATGTGTCTTATGTGCTTGAATGTTTAGATCACCTTCCCCACTTGAAGCCAAAAGGGGACCCTTATCCAAATTGAGCCATAGGACTTTTTCTTTTTGCATTATTTATTTATGCACTTGCATTCTTAACTATAAAATCCAAAAAAAACTCAAAAAGCCAAAAAAATAAAAAAATAAAAAACTCAAAACACTCCAAAAAATAAACAAATCTAGGTGTCCTCTTAGTCAAGCTATCCACACCATCTCCAAGTCAAACTTCTCATCCTCATTACCCCATCCTAATCATCCATTTTCATCTCGCTCACCCCATCCTAATCATCCTTCTTAACCATTATATTTATCCCCCTCATCTCATCCTAATCATATATTTTCATATCCTAATCATCTCCCAATCATATTTCTTCATCCTAATCATCCCTATCCATCATAATCATTCCTTTTCATATTTATCACCTCATCCATTATCATCTTAATCATTCATAATCATCCTAATCATCATCTTAATCTTTTTAATCTTCCATAATCTTTTCAATCATCCATCTTGTCCTAATCATACCCAATCATATAATCTGCATCATCCCAACTATCTCAAAAATCTCATCCATTCTTAATCCATCATTTAAGACCCTATTCTTAATTAATTTGTCTAATCCAATTGAGGTCCTAATCAACATCCTTATCATCTTTCATAATTTACATCAAAATCCTTCTTTCTTAATCCACTTTCATCTTTGTCCTAATTATCCCCTATCCATCACCATACTTAATCTCGTTGGAAATTCAAGGTGAAACTTACAACAATATAACTTAATAATGTGTTTGTAAATTTGAAGTTATGTATCCAATATTACCATAAAGTGGTTAACAATTCCAAACATGAAAGAAAAAAAACAATACCATAAGTTGAGAAATACAAGTGACACTTGAGATATATACATGGAGAAACCCTTGCAGGAAAAAAATCCACATCCAAAGAGATCCAATGTCTGTATTAATCTTCAAATGACATATACCAATACAATGCTCCTATCCAAATTATGACAGTGCTTCATTACTTTGACAACCTACAAATAAACTCTACAAACCACTATCTCAATGCTCCAATATATAGAAGTTTGTGGGAGAGTGTATACGAGCGAATTTGCACCCCTAACGCAAATTCCCCTTTACCCCCTTACACTTTAGAAAACCTAAGGCAGAGGCTTAATTCCACTTAAGCTTGCTGCTCACATCCCACTTGGTGCCTGATTTGTGTATCGGTGGGGGCGTTTCTGTCAAGGACGCTCGCGTGGCACGCAAACGTCTCCGCAACGCACTTACGTCCTTGGCAGATTCCTGCAGCTGGAGTCTATAGAGACGTTATACTTCCTATTGGAAGTCGAAGTGTAACGCCCCTCTTCGGCTGGCCAACCCGAATATGGTCGTTTTTCATCCTCTTCCTTCACATTCTTCATCTCTTCTTCCATTTTCAAGTTGGTTGATCTTCTCCACAAGTGGACACATTCTCTCCATACTTCAAGCATCCATCCACAAGCTTTGTAGCAACACTTCACACTCCATAGCATCAATCCACTACTCCATCATTTTGATAGTGCAAGTGTAGGACATACACCATTGCAGCAGAGGCTTGAGTTCCTCTCATTTTCTCCTCCACAATCCTTGAGTGCTTTGGAAGGAGGTGGTAAGCTCCTCTTATCTTGTCCAGCGTTCTTGGTTGAGTAAGCACATACTATTTTGTAGTGTCTTTTGTTTACGTAGCTTTTATTCCCTTCTTTATCATTACTTCTATCATTGCAAACTTGGCTGTCTATGGAAGTGGAAACACCAAAACAAGGGTCTAATTGAGGCAGGCCCCTAAATAGCCCCAACATTTTCCCCTTTTCTGTGTGCAAGTGAAGAGATCTTGATGCGAGTTGGCGAGAGGATTCTTGTACGAAATTATATTTGTCACCCTTGTGGTAATATATTTCCTTTATCACATTCATCTATACTTTTCATTCTTCTTAGTCTTATTCTACACATCCCAAAGCTCTTAAACTAGGTTGTTAGCTCATTTTCAGAGCCTAAACCTCATCTCTCTAGTTTTCTGGCCGTACGGATGCCAACGCACCTGCAAGATGCCAGTTCACGTCGCACTGTCGTCCCAGAACCGCGCTTTTGTCCCTTGACAGAGAGCTACCTGAGACGTAGAGTTGACTCTAAAGATCGACTTGCCTAGTCTCCTTTCAACATTCGGGTTTGGCAGAGTGATCAAAGGACCCCATAGCTCTCATCATTCTCATCCCGCTTATCCTAACATGCCTTTTAAGTGAGGTAAGTTAGGGTAGCCATACTAGTCTTGGCCTTTCGTGACCTAGGTCCTTGCAGTGGTTGGTCCCCCTCTCTTATATTTTTGATGAACCCGACATGAACCATTTTGGTTCCATTCTGTGATACTAAAATCTCTTTTCCTCATATTCTAGGAGTGTTGTAGGTGTCGGTCTCCTACAATAATTTTAATAACTAAGCCTTTACAGTCATGATTCAGATATTGGACATCTAACCTGAATAGCAATTTTAACCATCATGAAGGTGCATTTAAATTTTCAACCTAGGAAAATGAACTTGAAATGAGTCAGCATAGTATGTGCACTAGGAACTTCAAAGTAGTCATCTTCATTCTACAACTAAGAAAGATTCAAGGCTGAAAGTAAATTGCATGGAAAGGAACAAAGTAAATGTTGAGCATCACTCAATAATTAAACTAAACTGAACATGCATGATAGGAATGAAAATTTGAACAACAAACAGGAAACTACTATGTCTGCTTTGGCTGTAGGAACAGTCACAGAATGGAATTCTAGTGGATGCAGGAACAGTCAGTGCCAGATTCTGAACTAAGTACTAAACATAAACTAATAACTAATATAACTAAACTAAAGGATGGATTACTTACCAAGTGGGGCCCCTTGGATGAGTATCCTCTAAAACTAATGTAAAATCAAATACTCAACTCAGAACTTCATCTTATTTATTGGGAAATGCAATTACAAAAGAGTAGCATTGTCTAGAAATGCTTAGTATATTATCAGATATAACAACAATAACTCAGCAACTCGGTAACCTCCCGAAGAAGGAAGATTTGAACCTTATTTATGCTATCAACTAAACAAGACAGTCAACTCCCACTAACTAAGAGGATGCCATTTAGGGAAAATAGAGAAAAGAGTGGAAGGGCGGTTACACACGTAGGGAATCTGGTCAACATGCATGTCCAAATGCAAACTCAATGCTATAGTAACACCCACAACTGCTCAACATCATGAAAGATCAATATAAGGTGGTTACATGTGACTGACATGGGGAATCTTCGTCGTCGACCTTTAGTTGACTTTCAAACGATTCCTCTGTATGACCAGTTGGCGGTTGCATTCCTCAATTTAATATCCTCAAGAATGTCTACATGGCAATGCTAGTACGCATAATAATTGCACATATATAACCACCTTATAGAACATTCATTAACCACATGCAAAATTAATATAGATAGTCCACATAATAGATTAATGCCATTAAAACTAGCAGAAATGGAATTAAACTCAATTTCTATGGTTTGAGGGAAACTATATAGAAATATCATTTAATATCAAAGTCCATATCAACTTCAACAAATAAATTATAGATTCTACCCAAATTTAGACCAAAAACTAGGCTCATCACTCCCCCCAACTTAACGTTTTGCTGGTCCTCCAATAGGGGAAGAACTATTTTTCTGCCTGGTCAAAGCTCTAAAATTTGCAACTGATAACTATCCAATATCAGTGTTTGTTGAGCATGAGTCAGGGTCCCAGTAGAATCCTCTCAATCTGTCAAGTCTTTTCCACATTTCATTTTCTTCACCAATGTCGTAGCAGTAGAATCTAAAATTTGGAACATACCACATGAGGATAGGTGGTTGAAATGTCAAGGGAAGCCACTCTCGGCCCTTTGCTCTCCCAAGCTGAATTTACCTTTCAATCCTCTTTATTGTTGGTTCTGGATGGAATGAGGTTTATCCTATTTCAGCTCATCAGTCAAAGTGTTCCATCTCTGTGATAGATATCCTTTCATGGTGTCTTGTTTTGTTGTCGTCTTTACCTCATATTTACCACAGAGCTGGAGCAGTACTGGGATGGGTGACCTCCCGGGATGGACCAATGCTTCACCTCTATGAGCATCACCTAGATGCAATGAGTGCTAAGTGGACCATTCATTATCATGAGAGATGGGTTCTTGTGAACCACTACTCATGAATCATGGGTTAATCAGTTTGACTCAAAAAATACATGGTTGAATCCTGATAGCAATATCATAATATGGTCCCTTTTATTGCAGGAGGATTCATACTAGATCCAACACCAGAGGTTGAAGCACCAGGGGTGGCTTCAGCCATGCTTAATCTCCTGCTAAATTTACGTGGTTGAGGTAAAGCCCTAGATTGCAGCTACTCAGGTCTAAATTGATTAACATTTACAAATTCCTCTCAAATCATCTCGGGTGCTACATCATGCAAAAAAAAATCAACCAACAATTTAATGAGGCAATGGTGTGAGACAAAGTTGTCCCTACCTTTTTGAGTTTCAGCCGCCATGATGGAGAGAAGGTTGTATAAGACGTTAGGAACATTCATCCTTCTCTTGTGCCTCATGTGACTCAAAAGTTTGAAATGTACTAAATGTAGGTTTGACAATCAACCTTCACAAGTGATGTACTTGATAATGTGGATAGCTTCCTGCTTCCATGGCTCAGGAAGAGAGGTACTTTTGGCACCCTTCTTGTCTATACTGATTGGAGGGTCACCATGCATTGTGAATATGGCCCTTGCTGACTTGATGTCTCTAGAAACAAGGTAATGCTCGCCCTTAGCAAGTAACCCTATAGCTTCTATAATTATTTTCTCAGTTGCCACAACCTCCAGTCCTTTTACTGTGGCTTTTCCCTTTAAAAATGTCCAGGCGAACTCTAGTGCAATGCCTTCATCAAAACCGTCCAACTTAAGGAAGTAGTCCAACCAACCACAGTTTCTAAATTTAGGCACGCACTGTGCATCCTGCAATAAGGTATCATGAGCCGAAGGCTCATTTCAAATTAGTCTACCTCCCATTTTTTGCAATCACTGTCACTCTGCAAAATTCCTTTCTTGTAATTCCTATCTGAAAACACATTCCTTTCTGCAACACTTGATAATTGAATAGTCCTGCATCAATGTCGACTAAATTTTCCTTCTTTGTTTTTTTAATTTTGCAATTTGAGATTATGATAGGGTCAATAATAGCAAACATGGGGTAATGAAAATGAGTTATGATGAAAATAAATGGCGGTGGCAATTTAGTGTCACATCACAGGTGCGAGCGATCCTTCACTTCAAATTTTAAATCGGCTCAACTAGATTTGCTGACACAAACAAGTCATGGACTGACATGTGGGCAATGTACCTACATCTTTTCTCCCCCCCCCCAACCTAAATTTGGACATGTGTCCACACATGCGAGATGAAAGTTGTGATTTGATAGGGAGGTATGAAAATTATGTGAACATCCATACTAATCGTACAATGATTAAATTAATGCACTAAAAAGATAATTAAGAGAGAAATTAATGTGTACATACCTAAATTTGTGGAGGATATGCTACAAAGATCATGGAGAAAGTACCATTCACCTTTTTAGGAAATAAATTTAGCAATCAATAATGATGAAGTGGAATGAAGTGATGGAAGAGAGAGAAAGGTGGTAACGGATGGGTGGATGGGTGAAGAAATGGACTTCTAAAAAAGTAGAAGTCTTTATTTTAACAAGTACGTACCTTAATTATCCAGAAGGAGGGACACTAGGTCCACTGCCTTCGTCTATAGGAAGCTCGGGTGCTACAGGTTGGATGAATTGTTGCAAGAACTCTTCTTTGGAAGTTGGATTGTGATACAATCTGAGACGATGACCATTGACTAGTAACTTGAATCTAACAAGGTCAATGGTGGTGAGTTGAACAGCTCCATTGGGAAAGACCTCAACAACTTCATATGGTCCTAACCACCTTGTCTGCAATTTTCTTGCATTGTCCTAATATCGTGAGTCATAAAGCAATGCCCAGTCACCTAGCTGGAATTTCTTCTCTTTGATAAATTTGTCATGCCATTTGATTCTTTGATTCTGCATGACTTCATTGTGGTGGAAGTTTTTCTTCCTTAACTCATCTAAAGCACTCGGCTGCATGATTTTTTTCTTTTTGTGCCTCAAAAATATTCATCCCTAACTCTACTGCAGTTCTAAGAGTTTTGTGCTCAAATTCAATGAGCATCATAGCTGCCTTCCCATATAGTAGCTCAAATGGAGTGAAGCCTATAGTAGTTTTCCAGGTGGTTCTATAGGCCCAAACTGCTTCTGATAATCTGTTTGTCCAATCCTTTATGTGAATAGCCATTGTTTTGGTTAGAATGGTTTCAATTTCTTTATTGGTCACCTCAACTTGTCCATTGGCCTGAGGATGATAAGGAGTAGACTTTATGTGTCTTATGTTATATTCATTGACTAGTGTTGTAACAAGTGTTGAGTTAAACTGAGCTCCTTGATCAGTTACTATTTCTCTTGGCACTCCATATCATGTGAAAATTTCTTCATAGAGAAATTATGTAACCTTGTTATCTCTTGCATGCTTCATGGCCTTGGCTTCTACCCATTTAGTTACATAATCAATGCATACCAAAAATAAGACTTTCCATTTGATGAGGGATCAATGGGTCCCACAAAATCCAATCCCCACTTGTCGAAAAGAGTGACTACTACCTAGGGGTAGAGTGGCATCTCATCTAATTTGGTTGGTCGACCCATTCTTTGGCACCCATCACATTTCCTTGTATATCTTCCTGCATCCTTGTGGAGTGTAGGCCAATAGTATCTTGTGTTCAAAATCTTCATTGTTGTCCTTTTGGCTGCAAAATTCCCTCCACAAGGTTCATCATGACATGCATGCAAAATTTCATATGTCTCATCTTCCCTCACGCATCTTCTCATAACATGATCTGGTCCAGTATAAAACAAGCATCTAGCAATCCAGGTAAAGGGGAAAAAAAAATCAATGAGCACTCTTCTCTGTTTTGGAGAGAAGTGGGGAGGACCTCTCCCTGTCACAAGGTAATTAGCTATGTCAGCATACTAGGGTGTGTGCACACTAATGGAGAATAGATTCTCATTAGGAAAGGAGTCATCTATGGATTGATTGTCTTCTGATATGGTTAGTCTTGAAAGAAAATCTGCAACAACATTGGCCTTCCCTAGTTTGTCCACAGTGGTTATGTCAAACTCTTGCATCAGCAATAACCATCTGGCTAACCTTCCTAAGATCAGGGGTTTATTCATGAGATATCTAATGACTGCATGATCGGTGTGCACAAAGATTTGGTAGCCTGTTATGTAGTGCCTGAATTTTTCAGGGCGTAGTTCACTGCCAACATTTCTTTTTCTGTTACTGTATAATTGAATTCAGCTCCTTGTAAATTTTTGCTGACAAAGTAAATGGTATTTTCAATGGCTCCTTTCTATCCTAATATTGCTCCTATAGCATTGTCTAATTCATTAGTATGGATGTGAAAAGGAATTTCCCAATTAGGTCCCTTAAGTACAAGAGTATGAGTCAAAGCTGCCTTCAAGTCATAAAATGTTGTGGCACAATCTTTTGTCCATTGGAATTCAACATCTTTGGTTAAGAGAGTATACAAGGATGTTGCTATTTTACTGAAGTCTTTGATGAAACGCCTGTAATATCCTGCATGTGCCAAGAAACTCCTAACATCCTTTTGTTTTGCAGGTGTAGGCAGATTAGCAATTACCTCAATTTTTGTAGGATCTACTTGAATTCCTTGGTGGGAAATGTAGTGGCCAAGAACTACACCTTCCTGCATCATCATGAAGCACTTCTCACTGTTTAAAGAGAGATTTTGGTCTTCACATCTATGTAAGACTTTCCTGAGATTCTCTAATGCTTCATCAAAATCAGCACCATAGGTGGTAAATTCATCCATATAGATTTCCATGTAGTCAAGAGAGATGTCTGAGAATATGTTGACGACTTTTTTTTGAAAAGTTGCAGGCGTGTTGCACAAACCAAAGGGATGTACTGAATAGGCATATGTCCCTCATGGACATGTGAATTTTGTCTTCTCCTATTCCTCAGGTGCAATTTGGATCTGATTGTAGCCACTAAATCCATCTAGGAAAGAGAAGTATTGCTTTCTTGCAAGTGAGTCTAGTACTTGATCTACAAAAGGAAAGGGAAAATGGTCTTTCTTAGTAGCAGTATTGAGTTCCCTATAATCAATATAGACTTGCCATTTTCCTCCCTTCTTGGGCACAATCACTAATGGAGACATCCACTGGCTATTTGAAATGGGATAGATAAAGCCTGCATCTAGCAACTTTTGCAGCTCTGTTTTAATCATTTCTCTCAATGCAGGGTTGATTCTTCTTTGTGGTTGTCTGACTAGTTGACAATCATCTTTGATATATATCCTATGGGTGCAAAGCTTAGGGTCTAGGAATTTCATATCATGATAATCCCATGCAAATGCATTTTGGTGGGCCTTCAGTAAATTTTCCAATGACAACTATTTTTTTTCTCCCAGTTTTCTATTAATATTCAAATATTTTCCCTCAGAGACCTGTACTTGTGTAGTTAACTCTATCATAGTTGTTTCATGAATACATTGTACCTTAAGTTCATATGGTAGCATTGTGTGGAACATACCTGTTGTTGCAAGAATTTTGTCTATGAGAAGAGTGGCTGCAGGAAGTTTGTCTGCAGAAATAGTGGTTGCAGGAAGATCAGGTAGAGAAGAAAGAAGTGTCTTCACAGGATCAACAAAACTAGATGCATGAGAGGGTGGCACCTCCTTTATCTCACAATGGTTATGAATTATATTAGATAACACTTCATCTTCATCTTGAAGCTGTAGGAAAGGGATTCTACCTAACATCATAAGTTGCACCATAGAGCTAGCTTCCTTGGCCTCTTCACCTACATGTGGCCATATAGGAATATTCTCACCTTGGGATGGCTAAGTAGGAGGATAAAGAACAATCTTTTTGGTGTTTCTACCATCGGAAATGGTCATGTCACTTGAACGACATCCAATATAAGCATTTTTTGTTGCTAACCATGGCCTTCCAAGGATGATAAGATACCCGCCTAGTGTAGCTTTAGGAGAAAGAATCATGAAGTCAGTTGGATACTCCCAAGAATCTAGAATCACCACAAGGTCCTCTACTATGCCATCAGGCTTAATAATGGAACTATTAGCAGGCTACAAGATAATAGGAGTGGATCTCATACTTACAATCTTTAGTTGTTGCAGGATGTCTTTAGTCATCACATGTATTGTTGCACCCAAGTCAATCAAAGCATTCTTTATGTGTATCCCATTTATAATAACTTCAACCATAGGACTACCTGGATCATTGTACTTGGGGATAGTTACTTTTCCAAGCATGATGTCATCCAATTGTCCCACTACATGAACTGTAGTTGGGTGTTTCCTTTTCCTGCTCAGCTTCTTGAGGCATGCTTGTTTGATTGCTTTTCCATATATAGGAACATCTTGTATGCCCTAGAATAGGGGTATCTAGACACGTATATGCTTCAGATGGTCTAGAATGTCAAAAGTGGTTTCCTCCTTGTATTCCTTTTGTTTGGCAACTTCTAATCTCTAGGGGAATGGTGGTTCTTGTGCTGTCTATTTGGCTGGAACTAGCTCAACATTTTTAGGTGCATCGGGCTGAATGGGAACATCCAAAGGTTCTTCTTCTTCCATAGGAATCTTAGTGATGATGGGTGTGGAAGGAGTTGGAAAATTATTTCCTGAACACAAATGTATGTTACTTAAACTCACAACATATGTAGGAAATTTATTGGGATCAGCAGAGTATACAGGCTGTTTTGGTTTATTATTTGGGTTAGGTGTGGGCTGAGCTGGTAACCAAGTGGGTTTAGGTGCATTTGAGCTGGGATTAGTAGGGGGAGGCATGATAGCAGGTTGATGGGGTTGAGAAGGTCGTTGCATGTAACTAGTTGTCTGATTTTGTTGTCCACCTCTCCATTGGGATGTTTGTTGCCAGTTTTTTGGAGGTGGTTGCTAAGGTCCTTGAAACTGCTGCCAATTCCCCTAAGGTTGCTGCCACTGAGGTGAAGAATTTTGATAATTGGGCCAAGCATTTGGAGGGATGCCCCAAGACTGTGGTGGATATCCTCCATAGTTGAATGGACATGGGGGTTTCCACTAGTTACTAGATGAATAGGAATTAAAATATGGCCCAACAAAAGATAGTGGATCTGGTGGCATACCTTGTCTTGGAGCCCATGGATTTTTCTGTGTAACAAAGTAGACTTGATCTTCCTCAGTTTGAATTGGTTTGAACTCAGGTGGAATCTGCTTGTTGTCAATGTTAGCTACCATCTTGCATCTGTAGTCCTTCTTCTTTTGTCTGCAATGAGGTCAATATTTTCTCAGCATTGCTTTTTCCTCCTCATGTTTCTTCTTGGCCTGAAGTGTATCTAGTTGAGTAGCTAGATTTTTTATGATATCCTACTTGAAATCTTTTAGTAAGCGAGTAATCTCCATCCTTGAAACTCCACTGGCGGATGACTTACCCATAGAGGATTGGTAAGTTCCCCCTTTCTTTTTATCTTCCCTATAGTAGTTTTGGCATATCTTCTTGATATCCTCCCAAGGAACTTGAGTGATATCTCATCCTGCCATCAGGTCCAAGGCATCAGTGCAACTTTCATTAATTCCTCTCAAGAAAAGTATCTTTTGTGAGTCTTCATTGAGTGTATGGTGTGGATATTTCTGTAGACAAAATAGAAACCTTGAAATGAAATTCTCCAGGCTTTCATCTTCCTTTTGTTGCATTCTGAAAATGTCATCTCCTCTCATATCACTTCCCCTGCAATACTCTTTGTATTTCTCAAGGAGCTTTGTCTTCATGTCCTCCCAAATCTCCACACTATCTCTGCCAAGGCTCATAAACCATCTCAATGCAGCTTCTTTCAAAGTGGTAGGAAATAGCTTAAGCATGTGGGCATCAGTGGTATAGTCACAACTTCTCCAGAGTATATCAAACTCAAACAAGAATGTATCAGGATCTTCTATGACAAGTCTATAGAACTTAGGAAGGATTGAAGTAGGGATATTTTTGAGGTTGTCCACTTCATTCTGTTGAGCAATGGGAAAAGGAAAAGTTGATTGGTTCTACCTGTTAGGCCTGTGTCCATTTGCATCAACCATGCCTACTTGATGAAGTTTTAAAGTAAAGGGTTCTTCAACTGTATTTTGATCTTCAAGGGAAAATTCAAAATTTGTTTAAGTTAGGAAATGTATCAGCAAAGGGGTGTAGCTCTTCTTCTTCTTCTTCATTTTTTGGCAAATTTGGAAGGTCTACTAACTGAAATGGTTCAAGATTATTAGGAAGGAATCTCCCATAAGCATCTCTTCTTCTTCTATGCATGTGGTATCACTTAGCATCAACCAACTCACACAAAGAATTGGTGAAAGAATAGTGGATCATAACTTCTAAACACTAAGAGAAAACTCCAAAAATACTACAGCAGAAAGAAAACTAGCAATGTCTTCAAAGAACTCCCTAGTTTGACACCATTCCTCGGCAACAGTGCTAAAAAATGTTGGCCTCCTACAATATTTTAATAACTAAGCCTTTACAGTTGTGATTCAAAGATTGGACATCTAACCTGAATAGTAATTTTAACCATCATGAAGGTGCATTTAAATTTTCAACCTAGGGACGTGGACTTGAATGGATCAACATAGTATGTGCACTAGGAACTTCAAAGTAGTCATCTTCATTCTACATCTAAGAAAGATTCAAGACTGAAAGTAAATTGCATGGAAAGGAACAAAGTAAATTTTGAACATCATTCAAAAATTAAACTAAGCTGAACATGCATGACGGGAATGAAAATCTGAACAACAAACAGGAAACTACTCTGTTTGCTTTGGCTGCAGAAACAGATAGAATGGAATTCTAGTGATTGCAAGAACAGTCGGTGCCAGATTCTAAACTAAGTACTAAACATAAACTAATAACTAATCTAACTAAACTAAAGGAAAAATTACTCACCAAGTGGGCCCCCTTGCATGAGTATCCTCTAAAACTAATGTAAACTCAAATGCTCAACTTAGAAATTCATCTTATTCATTGGGAAATGCAATTACAAAAGAGTAGCATGTCTGGAAATGATTAGTATATTATCAGATACAACATCAATAACTATCAACTCGATAACCTCCTGAAAAAGGAAGATCTGAACCTTATTTATGCTATCAACTAAACAAGGTAGTCACCTCCCACTAACTGAGAGAACGCCATTTAGGGAAAATAGAGAAAAGAGTGGAAGGATAGTTACACATGCAGGGAATCCGGTCAGACATGCATGTCCAAACATAGACTCAACGTTGTAGTAACGCCTGCAACTGCTCAACATTGTGAAAGATCAATATAAGGTGGTTACATGCGGGTGACATGGGGAATCTTTGCCATCGTCCTTTAGTTGACTTTTGAATGATTCCTTTGTATGAATAGCTAGCAGTTGCATTCCTCAATTTAATATCCTCAAAAATATTTGCATGACAATATTAGTATGCATAATAATTGCACATCTATAACCACCTTAAAGAACATCCATTAACCACATGCAAAATTAATATAGATAGTCCACACAATAGGCTAATGTCATTGCAACTGGCATAAATGGAATTAAACCCAATGTCTATGGTTTGAGGGAAACTATATAGAAATATCAACATTTAATATCAATGTCCATATCAACTTCAGCAAATAAACTATAGATTCTACCCAAATTTGGACCAAAAAATAGGCTCATCAGTAGGTGTGAGTGTTGTAAGGCTTTCGCCTTGCAACCCAACCTACAACCCCTAGTAGGCATAGTTGGAAGGTTTCAAAGGTCTTACATAACAAAACCAAAATTAGGTCACTATCCTATCTCGTAAACCTTAGGAGGCTTTGCAGAAGTACCGTTTGGTGTGTGTGATGGCCTCTCTCTTAAACCAACCTATTCCCCCTACACAAAGTACTAGCATAACCTTCGCTTCACAGGACTTGTCAATTGGCTTCAATAGAGATCCATCTCCTCTTTAGATTCCCGCAAGGATAAATGGGAATACTGTAGCAGGTGTTCTCATTGATCCGACATCTCAAGTGAATATCATAACTAAGGAGATCATGCAAATTAACTTTTTTCATAAGGATGGATATGATGCATTTGAGAGAACCATCTTCACACATGACAGACTTTTCATACCTCCTATATAAAATATTGTCCTATCGGTCCTTGTTGGACCTAAATCTATGAGCCTTAGGTTTGAAATCATCACGGGGTCTAAACTCTTTAGAGTGAAGCTAGGCATCCCTTGGATGGTAGCTATGAATGTAGTTCCCTCGGTTGTGCACAAGTGTCTGAATTTTGTTCATACAGGTTCAGTACATGTTGTCCATGACACTGATTATAGACCACTGATTGCCTGTGGCAGCTATACCTTAGATTACTTTTGGCCCACATCGCTTGGTCCTCTCCCACCTAGGAAGGACCTCCTATATCACACATATCAAAACTATAAGAAGGGGCGCGCCAGGCCGAAAGTAAGATATCCTCCTTTTCCTTATGTTGTTTCACATAGAGCTTTCCTGAAGGCTAACAATGATGCTGCTAAGGAGCATAGGAGAGAAGAAGAGAAGTGGTCCCAAGACCCCCCTTCTTCCTCTCTCACTGTTCAGCCTAATGCTTCCTCTCACCCTGCCATAGTGTCATCTACTTTTGTCTCATGTTTGCGAGAGAATCCCATGGTGCTCACTTTGCGAAAGGCCAAGCATCCCACATTTGAGCTTCATGTCTTACCCATGGAGTCTAGGCCTGTTTGGTATGGAAGAAAGAAATCCCCCCATGGGGGGTCCTCTTTTTCTTGGCCTCTGCGGCCTCCTATTGTTCCTATTCTCAAAACAATGAACGTGAAGAGGCTCACTACCAAGGCGCTAGATTCGATTCCCCCTGCCATTTCTGAACCTACTCCTCCTGCTCCCATCCAAGATTATATCCTTCCGCTAGAAAATATCATGGAGGAAACTCCCATGGCTGAGCAAAATCTTTTTGTCCCTTTGCAAGCTCTGACTTTTGGTTCGAAGAGCCATAAGAACTGCCTTGTGTGTGAGTGCAAGCGCCGTCGAAAGGCTCGCTTGGCTGAGCAAGTCTCCTCATATAAGAAGGAGAAGGAGAAGACACCACCTCTTGTTGTGCCCTCCTCTCTCCATCCTTCTGCGCCTATCCAAACTAGCTTTGAATCTCATCTGGCTTCCATTGTGAGTGCACATGCACCTAGAAAGGTGTAGGTGTTTATCACTCCTTCTGCGGAGCCACCTTTGCTGGTCTTTGTTCCAGATGTCTCACATTTCCCAAAGCCCATGGATATGGTTAATACTTTGGTTGTATCCACTATGGTTCTTTCCCCTTCTCCCTCAATCCTCCTGGCTTTGTCTATGGGGAGCTCAGCTCCTCCAATTAAGAAGAAGGTAGAGCATGGTCCCTCCAACAATGG
>CM021108.1:275730771-275810301 GCA_007115665.2 Sequoiadendron giganteum | reverse complement strand
GAATGACGAATTGTTGTAACACTTGAAGCCTTCAATTGTTGTGTCTCCAAGTTGCAGTAGCTCCGATCTCCAAATGCATCTGCAAGATTTGAGAAAGGTGGTGTTAGAGCAATGAAAAATCACATCCTACCTCATGCCTATATTACCAACAAAGATGTAATACACATTCAATTAGGAATTCATCAAATGATTAAGTCATCAGAGAGACAAGTATAAAAAGAGCACAAAGTTCAATGGAAGCTTTCAGCTTCAATTATTTTGCTAACATGTTTGTTCACTATGCACGTATAGGAAAAGTCATGTAGCTGATTCATTATTCAAGTTTTAGCATGTGGTGTAAAATGTGGCTCCCACAAGGGTAGAGTCCAACATGCTATTTCAGGAGGAAAAAGATAGGAAAAAATAAAAAAAATTCTTCATCTAAATTTGTTTCATGAGAGCATCACAAAGGGTAAATCTTGACAAGGACAACTATTGGGCAAGGAAAATGTTTACAAAAGCCTGGAGCATGGAGTCAAATCCTAAGACAAAAATTCCCCTAATCTGGTAACTGTCTCTTGTCAAGAGGTTACATTTACATACTACCATGGGACAAATGAAGATTATAGTGCGGCAGGTATATCACATTCATTAGGAAAATATGAAATGGGAAGGTCAAAACAGTCATAAATGAGTTGTTGTTAAGGCAATATGAGGACAACAAATTCATTGACATATGTTGTCCTAATGATGTTTTCAATGTGCAATGTCATATTTTTATGAACAACAATATCAATTTCAATGTACAACAATATATCCATGAAGATAAACATCGGATTGCACATAACAGTTTGAAAGAATAGTCCATCATAGTCAAGAAGGAGTACAACTATTAGGAAGCAGTGAATTTTCCAAGGCTTCCCAATCACAAAATAATGGTGTCTACCCAAGGTCCAATGAAGAAAGTGCAATTTCAGATTTAGAATCAAGCTCATATTCGTACTCAAGGTTCAAAATCAAACTTAGGCTCAAGATCAGGTAAAGATGGAGATAAAAGACCAAGTCCTAGGTATATGCAGTGGCTCATGTAAGATAAGAATGCAAGGGTAACATGGATATGGGTGATAGTTATTCTGAGGGTAGAATGTGAAGGGGAGAATGACATCATAATAGAGGTCAATAATTCCTTAGGGAGTGATCTACATATCATTGTTATTAGCACTATCATTGACCCAAAAATATAGTGAAATACAAGAAAGAAACCCTCGAATGCAAAAGAACCCAAATAAGGGTTATGAGTTTAACTTTAGGACTGAAGCTTCAAGCTCATAAATCACCAAAAATGAAAGGAAATATTGTCTTATGCCCCGTGACTTTGAAGTCATTACATGTGGAGGCTACAAAATTGAAAGGAATGAATTATTTCAGGTTCATGAAAGCTACAGAAAGCACAGTTAGGTTTAGCTCTTCAACATATTGAAAGTGCAGTTTATATAGAATAAAATGGAGCCTTTCATAGTGTTTTTGGATATCATTTCGAAGAATAAACTCAGAGAATGGAAAGATGCCAAGGTTACATTTTGGTCCATTAATTTTTGAAGAACCATTTCCAGAATGAAAAGAAACATTTCCAGAATAATAAAAGCATGAAGATGGAGTTCACAATGCATATGACCTGTGACCATTGTCATTTAAAAAAAAAATACATGCCCAAGCAAAGGCCGACAATGAAGCTACATGATGATGTACAAAATTCAAGGAAAAACCATATACCACAGCATACCTCATCATGGAAGCTTGTTCTTACTTTTTCTTTCTTTGCAAACACGTTTCCACGAGTCCCAAATGGTAGCTCGCAAAGAGGAGAAACAAAAGAAAACAATACAGAGCATGGATTTGATCAGAAAATGCTTCATAGCCATGACCAGTGTGGCAAAAAAATGCATAACAAAAGGGGCAAAATGGAGTCAATCGCTAGATACACATACGTACATCTGTTTGTCTTCGAAAAATCCTCAAGAACCCTAGAGAAAATGGCCAAAATGGTGGAAATACAGTAGAGCTCAAACCTTAGGTCGGTGGCCAAGCTTCCTCACGAAGCTTCTAGACAAGTGAAATGCAAGTCTTTGTTTCCTTGGTTAGGGTTTTCTCATTATGATTTTGACTGACAGGGCACCATTACCTTCTTTTTGTCTTTGTTTTATCAAACAAAATCATTACATTTTGGGCCCGTGGTCAAAACATGACCCTAGGTTCTCATTACCATTGCATTTTCTTATTCAAAGCATATTTCCATGCTAGCTGCCCGCCAATCATGTTTGCATGCCTTTATTTTTGAAAATTATTGATGCCAAAGTCTATAAGACTATAGTTGCTATGCCTCTTAATGAAGGCCATGTAATCGATGTAAACCCTTTGTACATGCTATGGTAGGAGTTACCCAAGAACTTGAGTGTTTATCACTCATCAAATTTTGCATGGCTAAACTGAAGAGATATATATGTGCAAGCATCATGCATTAGGTATTGGGTGGGAAATTAGTATTTATTGATCCAATATATGTTTTCATTGTTTTTGTAAAGTTGATTAATTAAATTATTTCCCAATCATGCATGAGTATTAGATATAAGATAGAGTTAAATTGTGTAAGTTTTTGCATTATGCATATGTGAAGTCCATTAATTAAATGATAAATTATGAATCATTTAATTAATGAGACTATTTTAAAAGAAAACACAATTATGAATTGACCTTTGATCATGCATGGGCGAATTGATAAAAATGAGGTAGTTCACAAATGGTTTAGCCCATGTTTTTAGGAGTTTTCAGTTCAGTTTGAGTGCCCTATGGGTCAACTATGGGTTGCCTTTGAGTTTGAGCCCAAGTTCACTCATTTTTGCATGAGTTAGAGCCCCTTTTTCATGGATTTTTATTTTTGCTCGTGGATCACTTTGGAGATGCAGATATTTTTACTTGGAGTTAGCTTTCAGTTCCACCTCTTGGATGCTCTACGCATGCCTTTATTGTATATATTGGAAAAATTTATTCTTTTTCCTTTAGTTCTTATTTTTCATCTCTTCTGGCATACTTTTTGCAGAGAGAAAGAGATTTATAACTTAGATTTTACATTAATATAGTTTTACAGCATTACAAGTTAATCATGTTCGTAATTTTCATATGAATTCCTTCTGATTTTCAATATTATATAGTTTTTCCTTCAATATTTCAGGCGTCGTCATTGAGTTGGATTCGATCAAGAGATTATTGTGTTTCATTTCAAAACCTCTAATATTTTTGTCTCTTTCATAAATGTATGCATGCAGTTATGCTTAAGTTCATGGGTTATACATTGTGCATATGATTACCTTATATTTTGGTTGTGAAAATAGAGTTTTCCTTCAAAAATATATTCTGTCAAAACCTTTGTATGAAACATTCAAGTGTTTAAGTTTTCAGATTTAGTTGTTCAAATAAAAATATTGATAAGTCATCTATGAGTTAGGTTGTAGATCAAGTTTCATTTATTAGGTGCATCACCATTATTTCGTTTTAAGTTCAGTTTATGCATTCAATTAGATCATTTCTTCCCTTTTCCAAACAAGTTACACATAATCATTAGAATATCATTAAGGAAGCCAACCTAGAATCTGGAGGTCTAGTTTCGTATAGGGTACCCACAACCTGGAATTAGTCCAATGTTACACGAAATTGCAGAGCTTTCTAGCTTTGCATGTAGGTGTAAATCCCTATGATAATAGAAGTATAGAAATGAGACTATCCATCTTTGGTTTTGTACCACCATCACTAATGGCAATAATTAGTTGTTCCCAAGATTCGAGTAAAGAATAAAACGAAAAAATATATTTATCTTCTTCTTCTATCTTAACATCTACAGATGCAAAGCTGAATTATAATCATATATTAAAAGCATTTAAATATTCTACAATATAATCACCATCCTTAATTTTTAAAGAATACAAACATCTTTTGAGATATAACTTATTTTTTAGACTTTTAGTTTGATAGATTTCACCTATCCTCCTCCACAACTTGTATGTGGTAGATTATTCTAAAAAATTCAAGAAGATAGAATCTGCAAGACACAACTGAATGGTTCCCCATGCATTATTTTCCATTTTCTTCCAATCTTCATTAGACATTTATTTTGGTTTCTTTTCACTTGAAATTTCCAACCATCGATCTCTCTCTTCAAGGAGATCCTCAATCTTCAACTTCCAAATCTCTAGTGCCATTGAAATTCTCAATATCTAGATGAGCTAGGTAGAAGCCACAGTTTTCAATCTTCTTCACAAATCTACAAAATACACAATGCACAAGATCCCAGTACAACCAAAAAACCTTCAACACTTAGAGAAAGACGCCCCTCTCTCAATATAACCGTTAGCTCTAATACCAGATGTTGAAAATTCAAGGTGAAACTTGTATCAATAGAACTTAATAATGTGTTTGCAAATTTGAAATTATGTATCCTAGATTACCATAAAGTGATTAAAAATTCCAAAAATGAAAGAAAAAAATACCACAATTTGAGAAACACAAGTGACACAAGATATATGTGGAGAAACCCATGCAGGAAAAAACTCCACACCCAAAGAGATCTAATGTTTATATTAATATTCAAATGAGATACACCAATACAACAATCCTCTCTGAATTTTGGCAGCACTTCGTTACTTTGACAACTTGCAAAAAAACTCTACAAACCACCATCTCAATGCTCCGATATTTAGAAGTTTGTGGGAGGGAATACCACAAATGGTATCTCGAAAAAGCAAGAAAAAACCACCTGGAAAAACCCAGACCCCCTTAATGGACAACCCATAAACATGGTGAAAATAATTAAATGATCGCATGGCCTTCACATGGGTGCCTAACCCATAGCCAATCAAAATTAGTCAATATCGAGTGCTCCATAACTCTCTGATGGCTCTGAAGGATTCATGCATTAACATGCACCAACAAGTAAACTTGGGCGCCTCACTATGTAAAACATACAAATAACATGCAAGGACATGCATTGCAAACTAGTCCCTACCTAGAAGTTGGACACCCAAAGGGAATATGCTCTCAGGATGCTCTATAATTATCATCGTAGTGGTTCCACCTCTTTGAATGCAATTATAATGACAGTTAATAAGGCATTGGAGAAGAAGAATTTGTTTGTTGATAGGATTCCAGATGAATGTTTGTGTGTTCCATATGCATCTTTATTTTGCAGAATTCTAATTCTATTAGAACTCTTGTTTCTTTTCATTTGCAATTTGAATAATTCAATCTTAATTACATACTTTGATATATAGGGAGTTGTAGTTAATGATTTTAGTTAGGAGTTGTGTTTTTAATAAACTCCCTGATGCTTGTATATAGCCAGTGGTTGAGTCTTTAGATAGTTAGTTGATTTAGTATTTTTTATCAGTTACTTCTCAGTTTTCAGATATCATCTACAAACATGTTGATTATTCAAAAATGTTTTCCTTGAACACAATCTTTGAGCAAGATTTTATGTAATATTTTAGAATGCATAATGAATGAATTTCAAGTTCATATAGATGTGTAGAATCTAAGATTTAGATTTGATTTAATTTAAGTGAAGACAACCCCTTGAGCAGGCCACTCAAAGTAACTATTCTTCACTACATTTACAATTGTTTTACTTATGTTTAACAGTTATTTTAGTTTATCATTACTTCATAAATCGCATGTCAGTTAGAATAAATTCTCATATGGTGATTGTCAATAATAATTATTCATGTGAATGAATGCATTCAATAGACTTGTAGTACTCTAAAGGTTAGAATAAGTTCAGTTACCAGTTTGAGTAGTTTTGAGTTAGTTTCAGTAATTTTCTATTAGCAATACTTCAGCTATAGGTTATGATGTAAGTACCTGTAGCCATTAGCACTAGTTTACTTCTTTCATTGTTATGCATTTATATGATTTTATGGCAAGTAGAATACCTTTAATAGGATACTCTAGGTAACCTCAAGTCTCTGAAGGCGCATACAATGCAATGCCATCACAAGTTTACAAACCTTGGTTGACAGTTTAATGAAGTCTTTACAATGTTGAGTGGACTATTTAGCTAGTCATTCCTCTAAATTGTGTGGTTTTTTCCAATTTTACAAGACATTAGTTTAGAATCTACAAGATCTACAACCATTTTGAGCACAAGTAACAAGAAATTCATGAAATGAACATAACCTAACTATGGTTTTATGGAACCCAAATTCAAGAATACTTTGTCAGTGTAGTTTTTTATTTTCCTAGGGGGTTAATTTATTTCCCTTAGTCCTAGGTTTTTCCTACACTTTTATTGAATTTTCTTAGGATAATAAAGTGATTTTATTATTTAATGACTAGGAGATAAGTGATGTGGTGTCCCCTTCCTTAAACGGTGGAACCACTTTCCACTTTTGGTGGTCCATATCCACTTTTGGTGGTTAATTCCTATTGGTTGGATTTTCCACCTCCATCATCTCCTTAGTTCTATCTAAACTCACTACCTAGCTTGTATATTCATTCATTCTCTTACATTATTGCATAATTTGACATGTATGCACCTTGATGCATGCAGTCATTATTCTTGCAAATTTTCTTTGAGCTCCTAATGCAATCTTGTCACCTCGACATTTGCACATCTCTTGGAATCTCAGGTTTGTAATTATGTTATTTCATTTACAGTTTTATAGCTTATCTCTCTCATAGAAGATATTGGTTATTCAATCTATTTCATATTTCTAACCTAGTATCAGAGCTTAGGTTTTGAGAGTTTTTAGTACTTGGATTCTAACTAAGAGATTGGAGTATTTTGTATGAGCTTGTAAATTCAATATGTATGCTCTTCTCTTGCGTTTTATATGATCTGGAGAATCATAAAGGAATTATGAAAGTCTATTAATCCTATATTTGCATGTGTTTTTTTGGTGAGATTTGGTGATTGCAACTATTCTAGCAATAGTGGCAGCCTTTTTTATTGTCTCATTGCATCCAGGAGGCTTAAGAAAGTTAGACTTGGCTTTTGTTTCACTCAATTTGGCCACCATGTGACAAAATAGAAAATAAGTGTTCGAATCTCAAATCTAGTGAACAACTTATTGTAGGAGCATTTTTGGCCCAAACAGACCTTTCCATTGTGTTCAAAAGGCTCAAAAACCCCTATTCTTGTATAAAATTTGTCCATTTCAGGAAAATTTGATTTTTGACAAGTTTATATTTTGTAAGGGGGTCATCACTACAAGCAAATTCAACCATTTTAAAAAAATCATAACTTTTCACCACGATGTTCATTTTTGGCAAATGAGATCATTGGAAAGCTAGAGATGAGCACTTTCCATCTACAAAGGTTTTGAAAAGAAAATTTTCCATTTTCTATCAGATATTGTAGGTTGAAGTTGTTGTTTCATTTTTTCTTCAACGAGCCATAACTTTCGCTCTGAAGCTCCATTTTTTGGAAATGAATATGCATTGGAAAGGTATTGAAGAGGAATACAAAACTATAAATATATTATTTCAGATTCTATCTCAGATTCATTATGTATCAAAATTTATAATTTTGGTCATTATGGGCCTATTGAGCACTGTATCTTGGAAAAGGATTTGTAAATGCACTAATCATAAAAATCCAACACTATAATATCTTGGTGGGGTAATTTTAGAGACTAGTGGAAAGGAGGGTGTCTCTTGGTGTCTCTTTTTTAGTTTTATTTCTCTTTTTGTGCACTCACAAACAATCTTCTTTTCTACCTAAAATGGATCAATCAAAAGTTCCTATATTAAGACCCTACAACTATTTTGATTGGAAAAGTAAAATGTCCCTCTACTTGAAAAATTGTGGATTGTATAGGGTAACAATAGGACTAGAAACTAAACCAACAATTGATACAAAAAAGATAAAATGGTTTAATAAGTGTGATGAAGCATTTGGAACCTTATGTATGTTTGTATCTCCAAATTTTCTCTTTCATGTTGAATCTTTGTCTACACCAAATGAAGTTTGGACAACATCAGACTCTTTGGTGCACAAGATGAATTAAGAGGTCATCAATTGGAGAATGAGCTAATAGTTTTAAGTCCTTCAAGTTTTGATAGAATACATGACTTCTTCACAAAATTAAAGGCCATAAGATTGAAATTGAAACAACGTGTAATTGAGAAAGATAATAAACAATTGATCTTAAGTATTCTCTCTAAACTTGGTCTAGATTATTCAATCTTTGTTTCTAAATTATATTCCACTAAAAAGTGACTTAGGAGAATCCTAAAAAATGCCTTCTCTTGATGTGTTTGCTAATGAACTCACAAAAGAATAGGACAAGTTGGTTCAAATTGACACTATAAAATATTCTAAGTCTCATGCTTTGGTTGCAAGTCAAGTCACTAAAGATCAAAAAGATAATGACAAACAAAGTAAGAAATAAAATAATCAATGAGAGAATGCTTCAAATATATCTTCATCTACTTCTAATGTAGACACTAAACCTTCTTCAAATCACGGAAAATCTAAGAAGGAGAAGGTAAAATGTGCTTATTGTAAGAAACTTGGTCATGATGAACAAAAATGTACGAAAAAACAGATTAATCACCTCACACATCTTTTTGAGAAGAGTTAAAAAGGGTTAACTGAATCTCCATCTTCATCAAACCAAGAATCTACAAAGAAAAGGGAAAAATTTCATGCTAGTTATGCTTCTACATTAGACAAACATAAAGGAAAATCTCTTTGTGATTCTATGAGTATTGGATCAGGGATATGACTTCTAGATTCAGGAGCTTCTCATCATATGGCTTCTCCACAGTCAATGTTCTCTTCTTTTGAGCCTTTTGTTATGCCACCTATTTTGATGGGTAACAGTACATATATGAATGTAATTAGGAAGGGATCTATTGATATATGGGATGGCACTTTCAATGATGTATTGTGTGTACCTCATTTTTCTAATAATATTATTTCCATCTATCGAGTTACTCACAGTGGAGTAGGGAAGACTATGGAATTCACTCCTGATTTATTTCTTATCAAAGCTTTAGAGAGCAGAGAGATAATTACTATTGGGGTGGTTGATCATGCATCTCGATTGTACTCCTTTTCAGATTTTGTTCCTAATGATGGCTTTGATCCTTTGGATGATGTTCACACTTCTAGTGTTGATTTTGATTTTGAGGAGAACTTGGGTATTCTCACAAGTGATCCAGTTCTTGAACCTTGCATTCCATCTCCTCCATCTATTGTTGCTACTTCAAATTCTAGTGTTTCTTCTTCAAAAGTTTCTAGTGATTCTTTGTAGCAGGACATTCAATGTCTTTTAGATTCAGCTTAAGATGATCTCTTGATAGGTATCAATCTTGTTTATGGAGACACATATTGCAGATTTGGGAGACACTATTGATGATATTCATATTCTCTTTGATGAAGTTGATTTTCTTCAGTTTTTGTGAGGGAACACTTTGACCCTCTTGTTCAATCTCTACATCTTCAGTTGTTGTGAGGGAACACTTTGATCATTCATCATAGTTTGACATGAGTGTGGATACTTTGGATCAACATTTGGAGGATACATCTTCAAAGGAGATACTTGAGTCTTTGGATGGTGTTCTACATTAGTCTCTAGGTGATTCTAATTTATCATCTTCAATAGTGTGGCCTAGAATGCTTGATTTGATTGTGGTAGCTTTCACCATCAACATGGGGATACTTGAGCCGACTTTAGAAACTTCATACATTCTGCACTTTCTTCCTACATATTCCTTTCAGGAGTTGGGAGATAGTTCACATACACCTTTGGTTTTGTTTCTTCCTGAGGGGATAAACGATGTTCGACGATTGTGGACCATCTTCTACATCCAATTTCAAGCATCTACCATTGGATCTCTTTGGGGGGGGCTTCTTTGTCCTACCACTCCATTTATCTATCTATTATGGGGGGGAAAATTCCTTTTTGTGGGATGTGGATTCTTCTTCTTTGGGGAGGGAGTTTTATATGTACATGGGTACCTAACATGGCTTCATTTTCTAGGACCCATAATCTTTTACATCCTCCTAAGTTGTGCTTAAGGGGGTGTTTATTTAGGTTTTTATTTTCCCTTAGTCCTAAGTTTTTCCTACACTTCTATTAAGCTTGATTAGGATAATAAAGTGAGTTTATTATTTAATAACTAGGAGATAAGTGATATGGTGTCCCCTTCCTTAAAGCGTGCAACCACTTTCCACTTTTTGTAGTCCATAACCACTTTTGGTGGTTGATTCCTACTGGTTGGATTTTCCACCTCCATCATCTCCTTAGTTCTATATAAACTCACTACCTAGCTTGTATATTCATCAATTCTCTTGCATTGTTGCATACTTTGACATACATGCACCTTGATGCATGTATTCATTATTCTACATATTTGCTTTGAGCTCCTAATACAATCTTGTCATCTTGGCATTTGCACATCTCTTGGAATCTCGGGTTTGTAATTATGTTATTTCATTTATAGTTTTATAGCTTATCTCTCTCATGGAAGATCTTGGTTATTCAATATATATCAGATTTCTAACATACTTCATGTAAATGAGTAATAAACAAGGAAAATATCCCCTTACTCTCCTTGAATGCCATCATAATGAAGGAAAAAATCAAGTTAAATATTAGCAACAAATGTTAAGAGTCTTAAATCTATACTTGCACTCATGTGGCACCTTTGACAATGTGGTAGGTGTGGGGTTTTATAATCACCAACTAGTAGTAGATGGAAACTAAATGAGGGTTTGCATAAAGGTTTAGACCATAAAACTTAAGGTCTTAAAAGTAATAAAAAATATACTATATATGATATGTGGAGGTTGAAGATCTCAAATCCAAAGGTTATTTAATTCAATATTTTTTTCAAATTTTCCTTCTCTGCACCAAAATTTGAGATTTTTAGGTGAAAATCCCCCATTAGGATTGTTTTAAGGTTTTAAAGTTTTTTTAATACTGCATAAATGTAAGTTGTGACTCTTGGTCTTCCATAGCTGGCTTCTAATATGGAAGTGGTTTCTTAATAAAAATCCAAGGGATTGAGTTTAATTGGTTAAAGCATTGATTTCTCATTGTGGAGACCCAAATTCAAATCCCAAAAAAGACATCTAATATGGAATTCTAAGTTGTGACTCTTGTTTCCATAGTTGGCTTCTAATATGGAAGTGGTTTCTTAATAAGTGGATTTCTAAGTTGTGACTCTTGGTCTTCCATAAGTGGTTTCTAGCATGGTTTCTCAAAAGGAGCTAGTATTTATCTCATGGTTGTTCTCATAAGAGCTTTAAGTGTCTCATGTTTATGCTTGTATGAGAAAAATAATTAAAAATGATAATCAATATAAAAAAAATACTACATAAGTGCTTAAACAAGCCAAGACTTGGTTTGTGGGAGCTTATATGGGTTTCTTAAACCTTTCTTACATCAATGAGAGTGCATTGATCAAAATTTTGTGCCTAACCAAGTGTCCCTTGATCCCTATAACTCTTGAACCATACATTCAAATAGGTCCTACAATTAAATAATATAAAAAATATGGGACCTAATCCCTTCCACCATTAACTTAACATTAAGATCTTATTAGCCCAAGTACTCCTAAAAGACTTTCTAACCTCCATATGGCTATTGTAACTTCACTCCAAGTGTTATATTAAAAATTAAAGATATATGATCACATATAAAGAACATAAAGCTACCTTATATGATACATATATATTCCTAGTGAAAAGGTTTGAGGTTGAATATGAAATGAATTAGGACCATTGCTAGCTCAAAAAAGAAAGACCAAACTCGTTGACATATCATCATCATGAACACGCAAGACACACAATTCACTTACTTCTTTTGCAATCATAGAATACACCCCAAAGATAAAGTATAATAAAGGAGAGTGTGACCACCACCAAAACTAGGATCACTCCAATATATTGTCAAGTTACTTGAGATAAATGTAGGAGTTGAGAAAATACAACACCACAAACCCCGAAGATCACCTGCATGCAAATAACTTGTCACAAAAGAAGAGATGGAGACAAACAAGCAAGGGTTCTCTGAAAACTGAAAATGTATATATCAGAGAGAATGAGAGAATGAATTGATATGAAATACAATGGGATCAATCCTTATAAAAAGGAGATCATGCAAAACCCTAATAAAACCCTAATAGGAAAAACCCTAATAGAAGCCCTAATAGGATAACATTTAATAATTAATATAATTATTAAATTTCACTATATGCAAACTAACGTGAAATCTTAAGAAGGGAATAAAGGTAACTTAATCAACATAATTAAGTTAAAACCTTTACTCTAACAATAAAGAACCAAGAAAAAAATGACTAGGGTTGATGACCTAACAAAGAAAAAGGGGGGTCATCATTTTGTTAAGAAAAAATGGGTGTGTTTTATGAGACGTGCAACAAGGTGATGGAAGGATGCGACAATTAGGTGAAACATCATTAGATGAACTATGATCCCTATATTTATTAATAGATCTTAAGGCTAGGTCATCATGAATATTCAAAGAAGTATTATCACTAGGTGCATTACTATCATAAGTCATGAAAGAAGTGTATTCATTATGAATCTCTCGAGAAAATGAAGTGATTCCCTACCACATTGAAATAGAAGTGCAAAAAAGTTCTAGGAAGGATGAAAAGATAATGAAATTTTTAACTAATGTATCCCTAAAACATGGAACACTCTCTTTTTACTAAAGTATATGATGTATTGAGAGGTTTAAGGGTTTTATACATAAGAACTTATGACTTTTTAAGATCCTTGAGGCATGTAGAAATGGAATTCAATAGCAAGAGCTAATTGGAAGCCATGCTCAACAATTGAAAATGGAAGAACGATTAATGAGGGAGATTTTAATGGTGAAACCCTAAGAAAGAACTAAAATCAAAATACATAATTAGATATAAAAAATATTATTTAAAATAAGAGCACTCAAACCTAAAACTTAGAAACATAAAAATATAATATTGAAGGCTAGGCATGGAAGTTATGTGTTCATTAAAATGAAGGGAAATAAAACACAACCATCAAAATATCCAATATGTGTATGAATGAAATGTGATTTAAAATCCACCTGATATATAACTTATTTGCATATGATAGATCAACTAAAGTAAGATAATTTATACATAAATAATATATGTGGTTAAAATAAAAATGAGATGGTTAAAGTTGTGTACATTAAAATAAACATAATGTGGAATTTGATTAATGTGGCAGTATGATAGATGATTGCAAATAGAGAACAAACATTAGAAATTGAATTAGAGTGATGAGATTATTGATGTCTTTAATGGTTGATTCCATCATCTTTATATTCTATAATTATTACAAATTTGTGGAACTAAAGTTCAAATTGTCTAAATGTTTTAGTTACACTCAATTTAAACATTAATCAAAATCACCTAGAAGAATCATATTAAATAATTAAAATCTATTTCATCAAAAAACACTTAGAAATAAAATCTTAACCCAATTTTCAAATTGAAATGAACTAATTTAATTTCAAAGTCTCATGAATGAAAATTCCATCCAATAAAATATAGTGATCATTTTAAAAATTGGTACAATTAGAATAAATCCTCTTACATGGTAAATTTTTAGATATGTAGGTCTCCCTGTTCATGTAAATCCTTGTTAAGAAAAAAGAAAAATCCAATTATAGGATATATTTAACCAAGATTTGCATTGCAATCAAGTCCTTACAACTACCAGGGGAGTTTTGTGGAAATTGAAGATACTTTTGTTGGAGTTGTCAATTATACTATTATTGAATAAAATAATGATCATGATGTTTTTAAATTTCAAATTTTGTTGGAAAATGTCATCATCCATCATTGACCTAAGTTAATACTTATTGACGACTCATGCAAAGAAATATTACTATGAGGCTTTCTTTTAAAGTAAAATTTTCTAAATATAAATTTAATGAAAAATAAAGTTTAGGTTTTCATTCTAATTTTTAGGTTATTTACTTATCCTTTTTTCCACATATTTTCTAAATTAAATTTGACATAATTATCACTTTAAGTCCCAAATAATCCTAGTCTTTTAATGGGGTTCTTTCTTATTATATGGATTGTCTCTCAAACCTAGCACCAAGAATGTTAATAATTGAGCCCTTAAATATCACACTTTTGGTATTGTTCTAGAAAATTAGGATGACAATATAAAATTGTTAGCAATTTCTTATTGATATAAGATTAATTAATTGTTTGGTATAATTGATGGGCCAGGTCATTGATGTCACATCTCGCATCATTTAATTCTTTATTTATCGAACCAGGTGTGTCTCAAAGAGATATACGATAAGGAGGACTCCAAAAATTGGGGGGTTTTGCACTGTAAATAGTGACTTTGATTTCGGTCAATCTCCCTCGGGAGCCTTCAAGAGCTTGTTGGGAATAAAACGTAACAAATACTTCTAAGGATGATTCTAACTTATTGGCTAATTAATGCTTATTTAAACCTATTCTAATCCTAATGACTCAGTTTAGATGTTACCTTACTCAACTGTAATTGGTTCATTGGGAGATCTATGAAGTATATCAATTTAACTCCAAGTCTAGAATGCAGAATTTAGAGTTGCCAAATAGAAATCTAATTATGCTTGCACGTAATGAATTATAATCTAGGAAATAGTGAATCTATTTATGTTGCAAATAATTTAAACATTTAAATCTAGAAAGCAATAAAACTAACTCCCAAGAACGTATTCCAATTTAGCTTTAGTTCAATCCTTACATCAATCATTGTTACCAATTTCACTACAACTATTTGCATCTAAGAATGAATACTTAATGAAATCTACAGTAAGTAATGGAATTCTGATCTAACACTGATCTACAGTAAAATGACTTAACTAATTTAAATGAAAATAATCTAATCTGAGTAAATACGATTGATGAACATCAATTAACAGGAATCAAAGTGCTAACATCTAACCAATTATCACAAAATAGAATTAATTGAATCAAATAACAATGAAATAGGGTCACCTCCTTCGGTCGAGCGAGCCCTTCTCTTCCTCTGGTGGGACCTTAAGTTTAGTGATTCATATCAACTTTCTATTTTCATTCCAATTGGCCAAATTCGGTGAGTAAAAAAAAAGTACAAAGTACCAATAATTACAATATTCAGCAAAATATCGACTAACTCAAATTAAACCTAAGGACAGATACTTATAAGAATATCCCTTATTTTGAATTTCAAAAGCTTGGTGCTAGCTACCAAATTATAGAGTGAAAAACTAACTAGAAGTCTAACTGGAAGTATCCAAGAGAATCTCACAAATCACAGTTGGAGCAGTAGTTCCCAAATCATCAAAGAGAGCCAATCTGGAATCATAGTAGATCAGGATCTGTCAGGAGCTTTGAGGAGCATGATTGACGCTAAGCTGTTAAACATAGAGTTTAACATATCCAACTCAACAGTAAGCAATTAAGTACCTGCATGAAATCCTCAAGAATATATTGCAACCATGACAACATATATTTCAATTTGCACAATCATTTCATTAATATTACCAAAAGAAGCACATTTAATGCAAAATACCATATCTAATATATCCTTCAATTAGTCTAGTATAATATGAAACAAACAAATATTTAACATATAATCTACCACCATATTAGTTAATATAAAAAAATTGATAAAAACAACATTCTTGAGCACTCATCATCCTCCCCCTCTTGATATAAACCATGTCCTCATGGTTGAGGGTCTAGTAAATCTCTATTCTTAGCCATCACCCAAGTAACTATGTCTTCCAGGTCACCATCATGCAACACATAATCCAAGAACCTTCTTTGTCAAGCATATCCATTCATCTTTTCAATTGCTGCCATCCACTCTCTTAGGTTTTCCCCAATAAACGGTGGCGATACATCAAATGTTGGTGTTGGAATGATGATAAGAGGAGGCCTAAACGTCATTCCTATCTAGTTTTTTTTTTTGCTCTTCAATAATATCAATCACAGTTCTTACTCTGGTCAGGCTCCAATTGATGTTTCTGGATGAAATAGGTTCTCTTCTTCTTAGCTATGGTGGAATAGTTTTGAATTTGTCTCTAGCTGCACTTAGATCTCTCATTGGCAGATGATCTTAAATCCTTTAAAAAACCTGGATGCTATCATTCAGATTTCTTATGTAAGCAGGAGCTATATTCTTTGACATGGAAAAGAATCTAAATTGAGCTCTGAAAGGTCTAGACCATGGGGTCTCATTCCTCATTAGCAATCCTAGCTTCAACTGTGCCTCTTTATATTGAGTCTCCCTATGTTACCACTCTACTTGGTTTTGTAGAAATGAAACAAAAGATCTTATTTGAAGCTCCCCTATGAAAATATTAAGAAAGGATTGTGGAAAGTTTCCAAGTAAAAACTCATGCTGAGAGTACTTGCACATTTGATTCTAGATAGTGGGATGACTATTGAAGAAATCCTCAAGAAATTCTCTATCATTCTCATAATCTGTTTTTCTTTTGAGTAACAACTGGTTTATTTTCCACTGAAGAAATCTTTCTCTCAAAAAGAGTGCATAGGATCCTGAAGGTTTTCTCATTGATAGCATTGCACAAGACAATTTCACCATCTGTTGTAATCTTTCATTCATTTCATCTTTTTCTCTTTCTAACTGCAGGTTTTGATTTCTCAATTGTTCATTCTCATGTTTAAGTTTCATTGTAGTTAATGAAAGATATCTTCCTGAAGTAGACGATGTGGAAGCTTCTTGTAATTGCAACATATTGGATTGTTGCCTTAGCTGGTGTGATTGTTGTCTCAGCTGGTGTTCCTTCTGCTACAACTCTGCCCTTAGTTTCCCTATTTCCTTTGTGTCGAACCTTGTCGTTTCCTCTACCCTGGCTAATGCTTGTGCATTAACCTGCTATAAGGTTCCTATTGTTTTATTTAGTTGTCCTTGAAAAGTGTGTTCTTTTTCAACCATTTCCTTTTCTAGCTGCTTTGTTTTACTAACATAATTTTGCAACTCCTCTTCCTTTCTTCTCAATTTTTCTTCGAGGAATTCTATCCTCCTTCTTTCCTCTTCCAATTCTTCCTATATCCTTGACATAGCCATAGCCCTTGTTATTTATTTTTCTTCCTCTGACTCTTCCTCCTCCTGTAATTAAGTGGACTTCTCTTGTTCAATTACCATTTATTTTCCTTTTCTTCTTACAACAACTAGGGATTGTGAGGGAGATTTTTCAACTTCTTCTTCCTCATACTCCTCTAAGGCTTCTCTCTCTTCAGACTGAGAGTCAAAAGACTCTCTAAGAGGTGTCCTCTCAAGAGACAGGAGTGGGGCTTTAGGAAGACTATGAGGTTGTTCGGGTAACTACTCAAGTGGTTGGTCTTCCTCACGGACTTCAAAATTTTCTTGTTGGGCTTCACCAACTGGGGTTTCCTCAGGAGTTGAAACAACATTCTCAACTATGCTAGGGTTTTCTTTTTTTGTTTCTTGTTTCCTCTTTTTGGTAACACTACGATTTACCCTAACAAACTCTTGTGATTTCCTCTTTTTCTTGTCCTTTTTCTATTTTCTACCAAAGGATTCTTCTTTCACCAATTTTTCTGTGGGCCCCTTTGTGACTTTCCTTTTTTATTTTTAATAGGTGTAGACACAAAATCTAACCACCCCTTTTTACTAGTTTCCTTCTTTAAGAAATGGTGCTTGGTTATCAGGCATATTAACCCATGATACTTAATTGAAGATTCTCCCCTAGACTTGACCCTAGTTATCATGGAGGAAATTTGCAAAAATAGAAACACAGGTAAATTGATTTTGGTAGAAGGGTATGCATTTCCATACCTTAAATGTATTAATAACTTCATTCTTGGACCCAACACAACACCAT
Organism: Sequoiadendron giganteum; assembly: GCA_007115665.2. Lineage (NCBI taxonomy): Eukaryota > Viridiplantae > Streptophyta > Pinopsida > Cupressales > Cupressaceae > Sequoiadendron > Sequoiadendron giganteum. Next base: position 275,792,431 of record CM021108.1, on the reverse strand, counting down.
ACTAACCTTCACAAATGAATAATTTTATAAGCCAAGTTACAGTAGTTCACCACGACTCTTCCAAACTATTGCATGAAATTCCTCTTTTCTCTCCTTTGTGCAACAAAATCTTTGGCTTTTTCTCAGATTCTCTGGAAAATGTTGTCTCCAAATCTTCATACTTTACATTCCCTTTATCCACTAGCTTTCCTTCAACAGGAATTCCAAAGATTTCACTTATAATTTCCCGTTTGACCTCAATTACTTCATCTCGCACTCTGGTGACATTTACATGGAAATTCCTCACAAATTCTTCAACTAACTCTTGCTAGAATCCCTCATACTTTAGGATGAAATCCAACCACCTAGCTTCTCTTAAGAGTCTTTCTGTTTCTAGGTCAAGAATGAAATTCTCTGGTTCAACATTTCGCTTGTTTCCCATTATGCTCTGCTCTGCAACTATGTTAGAAGAAAATGGCTATCTTAATTAAGTGAAAACACTAAATGGAACCTTTTCCAACTGCAACAATTTTTAGAAAAACTTCACGTCAATCACACATGTCGTTACTTGTTTCATTTACTCATCCGGACGATTCACACACTACCACCTTGTACTCCGCATTTACTATTTGTAAATTTGGCGGTGCGATTGACATCAGTAAACTTATTGATGTGGACATGGGATAACTCACTATTACTTGACTACTGCAGTCTTTTCAAAATCACCTCTTGATTCCCCCGCCAGATTCAAAATGATTAAACCCATTTCTTATATAATTAATAACTCTTTTGGTCGAGAGTTCTATGCTAACACTTGCTTTATTTCAAATCATAATAACTAAATCGAAAAGATAATATTTGGAAATTGCATTCACAATAAATGTGTACCTTTTAATAAACGTCGAAGTTAATTCAAACGTGCTAACTAACCCAGTTGGCATTTAATTCCAACGAATTAATTAAAACAAAGCTTGAAATTAACGTGAAGGTTATCATTGGAAACTGGAGATATCTTCAAGAGTCATCAAGAGCTTTCAGAAGCTCTCAAGAGCTCTCAGGAGCAAACTGAAGTTGATCCAGGAAGATCGCCATTTTTGGTTTTCAGCCATTCCTTCATTTTTTCATTTTTAAAAATTTTTTTAAATTTTTTTAGAGAGATAAACCACCATTTACTAGTTTTCAATTTATCCCCTTTATTCAGAAGGTAAGCTACCATTTTATGGTTTTCAATCTACCTTATGTTCAAGCTTTTCTTTAAAGGTTACTCAAGATCACATTCTCCCATGGAAGAAATATCTTCCACCAGAAAATGTTCAATTATGTGTTCTAGTTCTGATAGGAACTCTTCTCTTGATTTAGGATTGTGATATATTTTCAATCTGTGGCCATTAACTAGCATCACTCTTTTCTCACCATCAATAGGCACCAGTTGCACAACTCCATTTTCAAAGACTTGGTCAATCTTGTATGGTCCCAGCCACATTGTGTGGAATTTTCCCTTAAATTCATGAAATTTGGAATCAAACAACAATGCCCAGTCTCCCTTTTGGAATATCCTGGTTACTATATGTTTGTCGTGCCACTCTTTTCTCTGTTTATGAATCATTTCAATATGTTGAAGAGCCTCCATCCTCATCTCGTCCAATCGGTTCAATTGTAGAACTCTCTTTTCCTTTGCTTCTGATAAGTTAATGCCCACATCCAATTTTGTTCTTAGTGTCTGCAATTCAAACTCAATTGGCATAACTAGAGTCTTCCCATATATTAGTTCATATGGGGAAAACCCAGTAGTGGTCTTCCATGTTGTATTGTATGCCCAAATTGCTTCATTCAACTTTTCTTCCCAATTTGTCTTTCTTAATGAATTTTTTTTTGTAAGAATGTTCTCTAACTCTCGGTTTGTAACCTCCACTTGCCCATTTTCCTGTGGATGGTATGGAGTGGACTTCATGTGTGTCATTTCATATTTCTGCATGAAAGTTTCCATCATTTTAGACATGAACTATGGTCCTTGATCAAAAACTATTTCCCTTGGTGCACCAAACCTTTGAATAATATTTTTATACAAAAAATCGACCACCTTATCTTCTCTTGCTACTGCTAAAGCCTTTACTTCTGCCCATTTTATGATGTAATCTGTTGAAACAAGAATGTAGTGTTTTCCTTTCGAAGGTGGATCAACAGGTCCCATAAAATCAATGCCCCACTTTTTGAATGGTTCAAGAGCTATTTGAGGATGTAGTGGCATCTCCATGGTTGGTGTAGGTCTTCCCATGTGTTGGAACTCATCACAATGTTTCAAAAAGAATGAAACATCCTTTGTCATAGTCAGCTAGAAATAACCAGCTCCTAAGAGCTTATGAATAGTCCTGATCACCAAGTAGTGTCCTCCTTCCAGCTCATGATGATATGCATGCACTATATCATAGACATATGTCTTAGCAACACACCTGTGAAGAACATGGTCAAGACACATCTTAAATAATAAACCATTAATCCACTGAAATCTGGAACTTTCACGAATTAACCTCTTTTTCTGATTAAAACTGAAATGAATGGGGCACTTCCCTGTTACAAGGTAATTTGCAATGTCAGCAAACCATGGAGGATGTATTGATATTGCAAATAAATGTTCATCTGGGAATGCATCATCAACCGACTCATGTTCACCCTGCAAAATAATTCTTGACAGGAAATTTGCAACAACATTATCCTTGCTAGGTTTATCTATTATAGTTACATCAAATTCCTATAACAACAACAACCATCTTATGATCCATCCACCCACCACATCCTTGTTCATGAGATATCTTATTGCAGCATGGTCTATGTGGATGAATATCTTATAACTTGTAATATAATTCATAAACTTGTTAATTGTATAAATCATAGCCAAAAATTCTTTTTCAGTGGTTGTATAGTTTCTTTCTGCGGGATTTAAATTTTTGCTCACATAATAGATTGCATGCATTGCATCATTATCATCTTTTTGTCCTAATACTGCACCAATCAAAAATTTAGAAACATCACAATGTATATGAAATGGAACTCCCCATACAGGTCCTTTTATGATTGGTGAAGTGGTTAAGGATTGTTTAAGTTTCTCAAAATATTATTGACAATCATCTATCCATAAGAATTTTGCATCTTTCTTGAGTAATGTAAACAAAGGTTCAACAATCCTATTAAACCCTTCTATGAATCTCCTATAATACCTAGCATACCCAAGAAAACTATGAACTCCCATTTGATTTGTTGGGATTTCAATCTTTTCTATGATTTCAACTTTCTTAGGGTCAACTTTAATCCCCTGTTTTGAAATATGGTGTCCAAGTACAATTCCTTTTGTCATCATCAAAGAACATTTTTCATGGTTTAAGGATAACCTATGGTCTTTAAACCTCTGTAATAATTTTTTTAAACTCTCAAGAGCCTCCTCAAATGTTTGTGCATGGACTGTGAAATCATCCATATACACTTCTACACATGAGGTTGTCAAATCAGCAAAAATAGCTAAAACAACTCTTTGAAAAGTAGTTGGTACATTACATAGGCCGAATGGTAAAAATGTGTAGGCATATGTACCCCAAGGACATGTGAAAGTAGTTTTATCTTGGTCCTCAGGACCTACTTGGATCTGGTTGTATCCACTAAAACCGTCCAAGAAGGAGAAATAACTACTTCCAGCAAGGTTATCAAGTACTCGATCAATGAATGGTAAAGGAAAATGATCCTTTTTAGTGGCTTTATTCAATTGCCTGTAATCAATACATACCCACCACTTACCATTTTTATTTGGAACAATAAAAAGTGGGGAAACCCATTGACTATCATATATTGGATAGATGAATCATACCTTTAACAACTTTTCTATCTCTTGCTTGACAAGGTCTCTCAGAACAGGGTTGATTCTCCTTTGACCCTACCTCACTGGTTTAACATCTTCTATGTAAATATGATGTGTGCAAATAGAGGGATGGATTCCTCTCATATCCTTGTATTCCCATTCAAAAGCTTCAGTGTGATTCTCTAAAGTTTGCTTCAATTTCTCTTCCTGTGAAGAGGACAAGGATGAACTAATAAAGAGAGGTTTATCTCTTGCTACCGTGATTTCCTTGGTTTCATTCTTGGTAACAAGTGGGTCCCCTACAAGTCTATTCAAAGGACAAGGATGGGTACCTTATTGATGCAAGATTCCATGACAGTCCCTCTTCCCTTTAACTTGTTCAATCTTTTCAGGACCAAGACTCTGTCCTTCACATTCCTCCACATGTTCCATTAAAGTAACCATTGCTAATTCCACAATACCATCCCCTTCAGACTCCATATCTTCATCAACACAAGTTTGAGTATTAGATTTAATTGATGGTTGAGCAGGAGGATATAATGACAACTCTTTATGCTCTTGTCCATTGGAAATGATCATACTACCTGATCTATAGTCTATCAATGTTACAGTTGTTGCTAACCATGGTCTACCTAAGATGATTGGGTATCCAGAATCTTTCTTTATAGCTTTCAGGACCAAAAATTCCACTCAATAATCCCAAGTGTCAATAGTAACCATGACATGTATCCTCTAGAACCCCCTCAGGTTTAGTAGTGGATTGATCAGCTAACTATAAAACAATTGTGGTGGGTTGAATCTTTGTCATTCTTAACATTTCAATAGTATCAGAGGTGATAACATTAATAGCCGCTCCTAGATCAATCAGGACATTGCTTATCTCTATTCCTCCTATGCTAAGAGTTATTACAAGACTACCAGGGTCATTATATTTTTGAGGAAGTAACCTCCCTGATAATACATCAACTAGTTTGGTCCCTATTTGAATGGTAGGAGGTAATTTCTTCTTCCTACCCAGAGTTTTTATACAAAGGGATTTAACTAACTGATTTATTTCTGGTATATCCTTTATAGCCTATAACAATGGTATTTCAATGTTAATCTTTTTCAACTCTCGGAGAAGTTGAGAGTCAACAACATTCATATAGTTAGGTCAGGAGCTGTCAGGAGCAATTTGTCATGTCTTCAGGCACTCTGGGTAGGGTGCTTGATTAACTTCTTGCTCACTCTCAGAGTTTTGTTTTTCATTCAAATTCTCTTTTTCACTTTCCTTACCCTCTTGATCTTTAGTGGTTGGTACAAATGGCACATTTTGAATTCTCAACTAAATATCATTAGCTTCAATGAAGTTCAAAGTAGGTGGATCTACATCAGAGTGATTGTTTTTTCCAGATTTGGAACAGGTTGTGCTGGTTTTTGAAGTTGTTTTACCTGTTCATGAGTGGGATTAGATCCTTGGGTTAATTGTGGTGACTGTCCCCATGGACGCCTTGGTCCCTAATTTTTCCGTGGCTGAAATTGCATTTGTAGTTACTGCCACTATGGCTGATTATGTTGCCATTATGGCTGATTTATCTACCACTATGGTTGGTTCCACTGGGGATTCATCCCTTCCGATTGACCCCAAAATGTAGGTGGTTGTTGTGGTGGAAAGGGAGGATTCCATTGGTTTGCATTATACTATGAGTTTTGATTCCAGTTAGCTCTGGGACTATACTGCCAGGTATGTGCAGGATCATCATGGAAAAAACAGGCCCTTAAGTGGCAATAAAATTCAAAAAATCAGAGTTAGGCAACTTGATGTAAAAATTTGAATAAGTTATCTATATTATTTCAAAAATATGTAAGAATAAAATCTGTAGCAAATTGAATTTAGTTTCTAAACTACTAGGTTTATTTTTATTTTTTAAAATCTATTTGGTGAAAATTTGAAATTTCAATGTAGTGGTACTTAAATTTCAAGGAAAAAATAAGAAGTAGGTGTTTGTCTGACCACCGTAACCACAATAAAATGATAATATTTTTTTATAAGATTTTAGATATAAGTAGGGGACTCATGTCTCGATGTGATGCATTTTTTTTTGTAATTTTTTTCCAAGTAAACAATTAATTATGATTTTTTATTACAAATTTTAAAAAATATAAAAACTCGTATGTCTAACCACCTTAACTTGGTCAAAACTTCATGAAATTCAATTTTTTTTTAATCCTATAGTATGTGAAGCATAGAAGGTGAAACATGTTTCGGATTCAAAAAATGTGATACCGTTTGAAAGTTATAGATGTTTTTCAATCAGCCTATCAAACAGGACTTTAGTCGCAATTCAAATAGAAAATGAATAATAATTACTTATTAAATTCAAAGTAAAGCATAATTTATATTGGTGGAAAGCTGACAATATCCTTTAAAAACCCTTTTCGTTTCATCAATTTTGGGTAAAAAAAAAGTCGTCAACCACATGGGCCATCATATCACTTAGATATCGCCACTTTTTGGCCCATCATGATCCTACACATACCTTACCCCTGATTAGAGTTATACCCAACATTATGAGATCTTTGCCCAAAATAGTTAAGTTCTTCTTCCACCACTGGTGGTTTCTTCAGATGATTCTTAATCTGTGATAGAAGACTACAAGAACTTGTTGCATGATGTTTCTCACAGATCTCACAAATGTCTACTTGATTCAATGGACACTCTCTTAAAAGGTGTTTCCCTCTACATTTTGAAAAATAGATGGACAAAGGCTCAGTGGTCTTTTTATCTCCTTGTATATTTAAATGAAGAAGTAGATCAATTTTTAAATTTTCTATCTCTTCCATTACTTGAGACACATCAGTGGTGAGAGATTTGTTTCTTCTGGAACCTCTAGACCCTACTCTAGTCCTAGAGTAGTTTTTGCATATTTCAACAATCGCTTCCAAAGTGAACTTATTGATGTCTCCTTTTCCCATAAGATTCAAGGACTCCCTAGAGTCATCATCAATTCCCTTTAGGAATTTTTTTTTACTAATTTTGTTATCTAACCCATTTCCACATCTCTTGTGCATAAACTAGAATCTATCTACAAAATCCTCTAGACTCTCATCTTCCATTTGCCTCATCCGAAACAATTCCTCTTTCCTATCTCTAACTCGGTAGTAATCTTGGTATTTATCCAAGAACTATGTTTCCATTTCAAGCCAAGTTGATATTGATCCTGCACCTAAACCCATGAACCATCTTAAAGCAGTCTCCTTCAAGGTAGAAGGGAACAATTTCAGCTTCTGATTATTAGTTGTATAGTTGTAAGTTTGGCATAGAATCTTAAATTCGAAGAGAAATTGATCAGGATCCTCAAAAGTCTTTCCCCTAAAAGTAGGCAACACTGAAGGTGAAATATTCTTCATAGGAGGCTCATCTAATTCTCTATTCAGATTAATGGGATAAGGAAAGGTCCTATTCAATGGGGGATCATTTCATTCTTCATCCATTACTTCCTCTTGAAAATATTCTTGATTATTTCTTTGATCTCCAATCTGATGTTGTAAAATTTGTTGTTCTTGATCAAAATCAATGTTTCGTGGAAGCAACCTTCCTAAATGATCTCTAGCTCATCTCAGGGTGATCCCACAATAGTGGTTTACAATTTTTGGGCAAACTAGACACTGCAATTATTATTTTTAGCTAAATCTTCACTTTCGGGCTCTTGTAGCGGCTAAACCGTGAGGAATTTGAAAATGATGCAAACTAGAGTCTCATCACATTTTGTCTCTAGATTCTAAAAAAATATTTTTTTCAAAATTTTTGGAATCAGATTGCACTTTTTTTTCCATCTCCCACGAAAACTGGTTTTTTTCAGAAAACAACATTTTTAAAAAGTGACGCTCATCGTATACGACATAACTTTTTTTGTATGAAGGATAAAATTCTAATTTTTTCGAATTTAGATTTTTAACTATCGTATATAGCACTTCCATTTGGTCTTATAGTTTTTTATTGAATATTTTTTCCTTAATCAAGTTTCAAAGTCAAACCAATTGCAATTCAGACATAGGCGGACTGTATACAACATAACTTTTTCTATATGAATCGAAATTCAATTTTTTTTTTTTTTAATGGATCAAGGACATCAATGCCCAGCCTCAGCATATTTTTAAAATTTTTATTTTGATAATCTGCTATTTTTCCACATGTGCAGACCAGAGATTTTGATTTTGAGTGAAAAATCTATGTTTAATAAAACTAAAAAATAAAATACATAATAAAAGCAAATCATATTAAAATTATATTCGATGGATAGCTCATTCCGAGGACTATCATTATCTAGTTGGGTTTCTGAATTTTTGTGCATTTTCATTTTCAAATTGAGCTTCAAACAATAATTTTTTTAAGGAGATAGGGGAAAAAGGGTGTTCGGTCGAACCTAGGTTCGACCGAACCTCTTAAAGGGGTTCGACCGAACCTACTTTAAGGGGTGGGTTCGGCTGAACCCCTTAAAGTAGGTTCGGCTGAACCTATTTACATTAAAATATGAAAAAAAAGTCACGGGGTCTGGGAAAATGACGGGGTTTTTTCAAAAAAAATCCTTATTAAAGGGGGTTCGGCCGAACCCTAGTTCGGTCGAACCCCTTTATTTTAATATTTCTGGCTCACATGTCAAAGGGGTTCGGTCGAACATTTTGGTTCGGCCGAACCCCTTCACTTTGTGTAGACGGAAAAAATGACTTTTCCCTTCCTCCACAAAAGTGTTCACCACTTATGTGGGTTCACCCCTCATCCACAAACTACTGTCTCCCTTATCAACACTAAGGATTTATCTTAACAGCCAAATATTTAATGCTCCTTGGCAACGACACCAAAAATGATGGGCAAGGTCGTTGATGTCACATCTCACATCATTTAATTCTTTATTTATCGAACCGGGTGTGTCTCAGAGAAATATATGATAATGAGGACTCCAAAAATTGGGGGGTTTTGCACTGTAAACAGTGACTTTGATTTCGATCAGTCTCCCTTGGGAGCCTTTAGGAGTTCTCAGGAGCTCGTTGGGAATAGAATGTAACAACTACTTCTAAGGATGATTCTAACTTATTGGCTAACTAATGTGTATTTAAACCTATTCTAATCCTAATGACTCAGTTTAGATGTTACCTTACTCAACTGTAATTGGTTCATTGGGAGATCTATGAAGTAAATCAATTTAACTCCAAGTCTAGAATGCAGAATTTAGAGTTTCCAAATAGAAACCTAATTACGCTTGCAAGTAATGAACTGTAATCTAGGAAACAGTGAATCTATTTATGTTGCAAACAATTTAAACATTTAAATTTAGAAATCAATAAAACTAACTCCCAAGAACGTATTCCAATTTAGTTTTAGTTCAATCCTTACATCAATCATTGTTACCAATTTCACTACAACTATTTGCATCTAAGAATGAATACTTAATGAAATCTACAGTAAATAATGGAATTCTGATCTAACATTGATCTATAGTAAAATGACTTAACTAATTTAAATGAAAGTAATCTAATCTAAGTAAATACGATTGCTGAACATCGATTAACAGGAATCAAAGTGCTAACATCTAACCAATTATCACAAAACATAATTAACTGAATCAAATAACAATGAAACAGGGTCACCTCCTTCGGTCGAGCGGGCCCTGCTCTTCCTCTGGTGGGACCTTAAACTCAGTGATTCAGATCAACTTTCTATTTTCATTCCAATTGGCTAAATTCAGCGAGTAAAACAAAAGTACAGAGTACCAACAATTATAATATTCAGCAAAATATCGACTTAAAGACATATACTTATAAGAATATCCCTTATTTTGAATTTCAAAAGCTTGGCGCTAGCCACCAAATTATAGAGTGCAAATTTAAATGGAAGTCTAACTAGAAGTATCCAAGAGAATCTCGCAAATCACAGCTGGAGCAGTAGTTCCCAAATCAACAAAGAGAGCCAATCCAGAATCATAGCATATCAAGATCCGTCAGGAGCTTTCAGGAGTGTGATTGATGCCAAGCTATTAAACAAAGAGTTTAACAGATCCAACTCAACAGTAAGCAATTAAGTACCTACACGAAATCCTCAAGAATATATTACAACCATGATAACAGATATTTCAATTTGCACAATCATTTCCTTATTAACATTACCAAAAGAAGCACATTTAATGCAAAATACCATATCTAATATATCCTTCAATTAGTCCAGTATAATATGAAACAAGCAAAAATTAAACATATAATCTACCGCCATATTAGTTAATTAATAATATAATGAAGTCTTTTGAGTTTATAAAAAAGATTAATAAAAACAACATTCTTGAGCACTCATCAATAATGCCTCAAATAAATGTGTTTTCATGGAATACTATGATTGTAGGATATACACAAAATATGTTTAAAAAAAATAGTTTAAAAACTTTCCAAAAAAGTGTAATTGATAGGTGTAAAGCCAAATTCCACAATTAAAAAAAGCATCTTGTCTACTTGTACGAAAATGAGAGATTTGGAACAAAATATGGACATCTATCAAGGGATAAAGGAATGAATTTTTTTGTTAGATGTTTTTATCTAATTGTATGCAAAATGTGAAAGCATAGAAAAGGCATCTAATTTGTTTGATGGAATGCCTCAAAGAGACATGGCCTCTTGGACTATAATGATTGCAAAATATGCATAGAATGTATTTGTTTAAAATATTTTAGAAACTCAAATCTACTTAGACAAGTGTTTTCATTTGATTTAATACATGTTAAAAAGGCCCACTTAGTTTTCAAGCCATATTTTGACTACACATTTTTCAATTCATGAATTTAAACTAGATTCATGAGAAATTTCTATCTCTATGACTCAAATCCCTATTTTTTCCAAATCTTGAATTGCTATAAATAATTAAAAAAAATAAAGTGTCTTCAAAAATGTTCTATAAACAAATTTTGACAAAATCTTATCAACACACTACAAAAACTTAAATGTGACAAATAAATATTTATAGATCATTTACTATCTTCTCGGACAATCACAATGATAAGATACAAATGAACAGAAGAAATTACATTAAATTCAAAATTATAATATTTTCATCTATTTACCAAATCATGGTGACCAACTTTAGGAGATGTAGAAGCGAAGGCAAAAGCATATAGAGGCAAACTTCAAGAGCTCTTTGGGAAAGAACACAAATTTGCATTGTTCATTTCCACCATTCTTGCGCATCCAAACAATCTTGATTCTCTAACTTGGGGGGAGGTTATTTTACATCAATCTAATTCCAATGATTCTATTTAAATGCACATCAAACAAGTATTGAATAGTTAATATGTTATCTCACACGTGAAGTATTTGGGTGGCAAACATACTAAAGAATAATGATATTTGACATCAAGAGAATTACAAAAGTCTATTCATTAATACTCACCTAAATGTGCATAGTGGTGGGAGTTTCTCGGAGTTTTCTTATTCTTTCCATCTATTATATTAATGAAATGGTTTGTAAAATTTTAAAATCACCCTAAATATTGAAGAAAGCGAATGGGAATTGAAAACAAACAAGTGGAGAAATTGTTGGCTAAAGAGTCAACATATAGTTTTCTCGAAGAAAAATGTGGCAAAAGCGAAGGGTCACCAAGATAAATCACATGAAAATGATGAACATTTATTAATACACAATTCTTATACTATATTTAAACATAATAGGTGTCAATGTAAAGGAATTGTTGTTGTTAGTAATTTTGCATTTTTTTAATCTATTAAAAATGTATACATTTAAATATTGGTTGATTCTCTTATTTTGAAATCTACTTTCATATGGAAGAACAAGTCTAAACTGATATCTTTTTGGTTGAGAACCAAGAACTAAGAGGTATCCATTTTGTCAAAATTGTTGGGGTCATGATTTTGACCTCATCCCTTATTTATCATACCTTTGAGGAATTTGAACTTTGATGGATAGTCTAATGAAGGAATATACCATCACCTTCACCAATAATACTAAACCAGTTAAACTAAATACTTTTGATAAATTGATTGATTTTCATAAGTCAAAGATTGCAAATAAATCTAATTAAAAATATCTGCAAATTGGATTTGATGAAAAAACAAAGAATAATCATGATTTAAAAGTTGGGTGGACACTATAATTTCATGGTAGGAGCTAATAAGGAAATAGGACGAAGACGAAGGGGCAAGGACATGTCCCTCACCAAAATCAGCTATTTGAAAAAAAATATTATACGCTTATATATTGGTGCATTCTCTTACTTTGAAATCTACTTTCATATGGAAGCACGAGTCTAAACTAGTACCTCTTTGATTGAGTGTCAATAATTAAGAAGTATCCATTTTGTCAAAGTTAGGGTCACAATCTTGACTTCATCTCTTATTTATTCTGCCTCTAAAAAAATTGAATCTTGATGAATAGTATAATGAAAAAAAATATCATCACTTTCACCGAATGATTAATTTTCAACAAATTTAATTTAAAAATATGTGCAAAGCAAAGAATAATCATGAGTTAAGAAAATAGGATGAAGATGAGGGGATGACACCTCCCTCACCAAAATCAGTTATTTGGACAAAAAGATATGATTGTATGCTGCACAACAGATAAACAGAAATCATATAATCTAGATCGTGTGAAGCAGAGATGTAGCCACCTTCGATCTCTAATCCATATAATCTTGGATCGTGTCCACCTGGGACGCAGCCACCTTCGATCTTTAACATATACAGAAGGAATTTGGAATAGGGGAACCTCAGCTAAGGAAAGATCGGATTTTCATGTATCTTCTCTGTTATTTTGTCAAACTCGGTTGCCAATTCCTCTAGGAAACACAAAGGAAAACGATGGGAACAAAAATGGGAATTCCTCAATGCATAGCAGCTGCAAGCAAGGCCTCAGCAATACTATGCATCTTAATGGCAGGACTGGTTTTGCCTCGTTCCTTGGAGCCAAAAGATGGCTTCTTATCATCATTCATCTATCGTCTATTGAGGGAAGACAACTTTGTGTTTCCAGAGGAAGCATTGCCTACCAAATCTGGATATCTGACTGTGAATGCATCCTCCAGAGCAAGAATGTTCTATGCATTTTATGAAGCCACAGAACCCACTGAATCCATTGCACATACACCAATAATCTTATGGTTACAAGGAGGCCCCGGTTGCTCAAGCATGATTGGCAATTTCTATGAACTTGGGCCATGGAGGGTTTCCTCAGACCAAAGACTCTATAAAAATCAATCACCATGGAATCAAAAGTTTGGCGTTTTGTTCATTGATAGTCCAGTGGGTACGGGCTACAGTATAGCCGAGAAGTATGAGGACATTCCTGTTGATCATAACGGTGTAGCAGAACATCTCTTTGAAGCTCTGAAGGAGTTTTATAGCACTAATGAGGAGTTCAAAAACCGGGTCTTATTTGTAACTGGTGAGAGCTATGCAGGTAAGTATGTTCCTGCATTGGGTCATTATATTTTAATGAAATCTAAAATGGGTCGAACAAATACAATGAAATATAAAATGAGTCTAAGTGAGGATGAAGAATTGAATGCATTTGCTGATGGTGGAATGAATCTTCCATTCAAACTTGGAGGGCTTGTTATTGGTAATGGAATGACAGATCCAGAGGTTCAGGTTCAGTCCCATGCTAATGTGACATACAATTTTGGACTAATTGATAGAAAACAGAGGAGGCATATTGAAGAAGTGGCAGAACAGATTGTAGGTTTTATCCATAAGCAACAGTGGTTCGATGCCTACAAGGCGAGGACAGCTTTGATGGACTGGATTGAGAATGCCACTGGTATTGCAACCCTTTTGGATGTGAGGAGGAGTGTCCCATACCATTGTTCCCCTGATGGAAAGGAATTCCTTGCCCCCTTTTTGAATCAGAAGTTTGTGAAGGCTGCTTTGAATGCTGAGCAGAGTACAAAGTGGGTTTCCTGTAATCCCAGGGTCCGCAGGGCTATGGCAAGTGATACAATGAAGAGTGTGAAATGGATGGTGGACAAGACATTAGAGGAGGTTCCTGTTTTGCTGTATCAGGGTCAGTATGATATCAAGGATGGGGTTGCAAGTAATGAGGAATGGATGAGAACATTAAGGTGGAGAGGAACTTACAAGTTCTTTGACACAGAAAGAAGCTTATGGTATGTGGGTGATAAACTTGCTGGTTATTGGAGGTCTTATGGAAACCTTAGTCATGTTGTGCTTCTAGGTGCTGGTCATGAGGTTCCAGCTGACCAAAGTCTTCACTCTCAGAGAATGGTTGAAAAATGGATGCAGAGCATCTAACTTCTTCAGCACAGGCAAGCAATACACTCTTACAAGAAGTGGCAGAGCCCAAGTTTAAATTGTAGTGTTGAAGTAGAATTCATGGTCAGAATGAATTTTTTATCTGTTCCTGAGATACACTATCACTGTCTGTAGAAATAATAAGCTCTCTTTTGCTATGAAAGCAATCATTTTTCCTTCATGTTGTCACCATTTTCTTAAACTCTTATATCAGTAGTGATTTTCTATTTTAATTCAGAGTAATGCTAATGTGGTCCAAAGTGCACTAGCGCATTTAATGTGTCAAGGTGGTCATGCCTTTTAATGTCATTTTAGTTTGTCCATATTTTGAGTTGTCATTTATTTTACACATTCTAGAGCCTATCTAGTTATTTTTAAACTAATTTAGATTTATTTATATTTTTAGTGTGAAGCATTTTTATGTCATGTAAATGTGCCAATGTTAATTGAAATTTAAACCGTGTTAGAAGTGAGACTTTCGGACATAAGTTGAGTCATTGTGTGTGATAGTTTTTGGGCTTGAGTTAGAGGATTAGTGGTGGATTAGTGGTGGTTATTCATTCAATGAAAGGTGAAAATCTCAATGTATCATTACTTTTCTTCATAAATGGGTTGCAACTTTGAGTACAATTCATCATTGCTTTATATTTGTGAATGGAATGGAATGTTGAATGTGTGAGAGTTAAAAGAGTACAATTCATCATTGCTTTATATTTGTGAATGGAATGGAATGTTGAATGTATGAGAGTTAACCATCTTTTAAGAGTGTCTTTCAAGAATGGGTATTGTGCATCCTCTTTGTAAAATCTTCTATATTGTTATATTAATGTGAATGAGATAAGTTATATAAATGTTTTATTTTACTTGTATACATTTTGTTTATATTTCTGTTTGACTTTGTGCTATTAAAATGTGAATGAGATAAGTTATATAAATGTTTTATTTTACTTGTATATATTTTGTTTATATCTCTGTTTGACTTTGTGCTATTAAGATTTGAATGTTAAGATTGCTTGTTGAAGGTTTATTTTTGAGCTATCTAGGTAGTCCTTTACATTTAATTCACTATGGATTTCTTTTTCCTTCTCTTTCCCATTTCAATTTGCATCTTTTTCCCTTTTGTTCTTTTAGGTTAAAAATACATTGAACCCTAAATTTTTTATTTTTATCTTTTATGTTTTAATCTTTTAATCTTTTTTTGTTATTTTAGGTTAAAAATATATATAACCCTGTTTTGTTCTTTTAGGTTAAAAATATGTATAACCTTAAAAAAAAAAATTAAAAAAAAATCTCATGTTCTTTTAGGTTAAAAATACATAGAACCCTAAAAATTCCACAATAGGAAGGAACTCAAAATACTGAGTTGCTCCTATCAAACATAGTAGAAAATACAAAGGAGTTGCTCATATCAAATGTAATAGAGAATACAACGAAATTGCTCCTATCAAATATAGTAGAAAATACAAGGGAGTTGCTCCCAACAAATGCAGTCGAAAATACCTATCAAATGTAAGAGAAAATCACTCTTAAATTCCTATCAAATGTAGTAGAAAATACAAGGGAGTTGCTCCTATCAAATATGGTAGAAAATACAAGGGAGTTGCTCCTAACAAATGCAGTCAAAAATATTTATCAAGTGTAATAGAAAATCACTCTTTTTGCAAATTTGAAAATCACCCTCTTTGGTGTAATCTATTTCTTGCACTTTTTCACTCTCTTTGGCGTAATCTATTTCTTTCACTTCTTGTCATGGGATCTAGTGAGAAAATAATGTTTTTATTAATATACTAGGAAATGGCAGTGCTTCTATAAAACTAGTTGCTTATACTCCATGGGGCAACCATTTTAGACCATTGGATTTGGATCAATGCAATGAGGTAACCATTCTAGACCATTTTCTTTAGATCGATGCAATGATGTAACCATTCTAGACCATTGCCTTTGGATCAATGCAATGAGGCAACCGTTCTAGACCATTAGCTATAGATCAATGCAATGAGGTAACCATTCTAGACCATTGGCTTTGGATCAATGTAATGATTTACCTTTAGGTTTTAGGAAAATGAACACATACTACAAATGACCACATACAAAACAAAAAGCAATAGAAATAGAAGATAATATAATTCTTATTCACAAGAAGTGAAATACCCATCAAATTGATTCTAAGCAAATACTTTATTTGAGGCCACCGCTAAAGAAGTGATATTTTCTTGCAAACATTCTTCTTCTTACACACGACAATGTCCAAAAAGGAAGGATACATTTTGTTTATCCCTAAGCGTCATTTAATTTTGTGGTCCGAATCTAGGAAATCTCTAAGGAAAATACAAGATGTTAAAACTTATTACATGTTCTATTTTAGTGGCATTGATTTTTTTTATTATCTCAAGTTTCAACTAGAAGATGCCACTCAATGAATTTTTGCACGTGATTCACATTCCATGTCAGTTTCTCGAAGACCTAGA
Organism: Sequoiadendron giganteum; assembly: GCA_007115665.2. Classification (NCBI taxonomy): domain Eukaryota; kingdom Viridiplantae; phylum Streptophyta; class Pinopsida; order Cupressales; family Cupressaceae; genus Sequoiadendron; species Sequoiadendron giganteum. The sequence continues at coordinate 275,775,850 of CM021108.1, read as the reverse complement.
AGAGATTGATTGATTGTTTTCTTATATAACCTTTTACATGGAGGAGTATTTTAGAATTAAGATCTATCACTATTAGAAATGGTATTCCATAAATAAACACCCAATAAATTGAAATCCCATGCCTCATTAAATGTAAACATCTAGGAGTTTTCACTAGTCAAATAAGGTCATTATTGAGGAACTCTAAGTGTAATCCATCATTAGGTAGGGTTTTGAAAGGCCAACTTTGGCATGTGAAGACGAGCTTCTTAGTGTACTATTACCTATTTTTTGCTACAACTCAAAATATGTAGAGCTAAATTGTAAATTCACTTAAAGGTACACTAGGTACATATTTTTTCAGTTAAGTATCCATTATTGTGAAAAAGATTGATTATAAGTGAGTTTTAGTTTTATTATGCAAATACATTTCAAAGAATATTCTACATTTGAATATAAGAAATGTTGTATTATTCATATTGTAAAAATACGAAGTCCCACACAAGCTGTGGGAGTAACTGAGATATACTATAAGAAAATGGTGAATGAAAAAAATAGATGTACACTATACAATTGAAGTTAATATAAACGTAAGGAAATGATTGATTCGTCATTGCCTAGAATGACGAATCACCATTTCAGTTATGTGTTGTCTTCATGCATTCAGCTCCAGTTGGTACAGCTCTCGCTCCAGTTCCAAAGACAAATGCAAAATTGTTAAAATGTGGTGTTAGAGCAATGAAAAAACACTATTTTCCTCATGTCCACATTACCAACATAAATATAACTCACATCCTATCAGGCATTCATCACATGATCAAGTTAAGAGAGCACAAAAGAGGAAGAGTTAGGAGATCTTAGATGCAATTATAGCATTGATCTAACATTGTTTGTTTCCTGTGCAGGTATAGGACAAGTCATGCTATGAAGATTTTCATTTCAGATATGTGGAGCAAAATGGGCTCCCATAAGGGTTGAGCCCAACGTATCAAGAGAACACTCTCTTATTTACATGAGAGTCATCAATATTCATAACAATCATCAAGAAGGATTGTTGTAACAAAGAAAAGCTCATAAAGCAGTCCTTAATTTACAAGTGATGAAAACAGATTGAGAAAATCATCTTCTTTCTCATCATTTAGAAGAATAATCAAAAGCATGTCAAGAGATCATCAACTTTATTGTTATCTTGTTTCAGCTCTACCTTGCATTCACTATTTGCACTTCAATGATGTATTGATCCCCTTTATACTGAAGGGAAAACAAGGCATCAACTCATTCAAACTATTTCTAACAACTTTTCAAGTATATACATAGTCTGTAAAAGACTTAAAAGAAACAAACATGGAAAATGGAGCATCATTGAGAGAGAACAATCCACATAGCATATCAAGAAGATAGTCTATGTGACTGTAATGAGAGAATTATCACATAAAATGATCAAGAGGCATCACCAAAAGATCAAAGAGATAGAAAACAGACCATGATAGTCCAAAGGAATGAGAGACAACCATGAAGTTCATAAGGAGTCTTAAAAGCCTAGTGAAAGCTTTAGATGAAAATACAGATTTGGAAAAACAAATGACTAAGTGGTGTTTGTGCTTTGGGTCATCAATCGTCAATGAGCACTACTATGTGGAACAAGTCATGTTACTAAATGTGCCAAAGGATGTGAATGATACACAAAAAAGAGGTCACTCAAATGTGCAACAATGTTTGAACAAAGTCAAAACCCCTGCAAGGTGGGTTTTATAAAGACCTTTATAGGGACTCCTTTGCTGGACAAGTTGATGCCTCTAATACCATATGCTACAGAGGGTATGAGACCTTTCTTCTTTCTACAATATATATGAAACAAAAGAGGATCTTGACCTGTGCATTCAACCTAAAACCCATGAATACCATCATCATGGTACTGCTACAGAATGAAAGGAGAAAGCCATACATTCATTTTTTGTGCAAACTCAGGGTATGAAACCCTCCATTTCTCATGAAAATGAAAGCAAACCCAGAATGATATAATATTGATTGTGGCTTATCAGGGTTTTTAGAACCAAGTTTATGCCCTCAATAGTTTTCAAAACCCATCTTTTTGCCTTGCAAACAAAATGACCCATTTCTTCTTTCATTTTTTACAAACATTATACACAGAAATGAATGAAGAATGCCATGGCTCAATAATCCAGGTGTGACCTCTTATATAAAGTCCTTTTCCTTTGTTTCTAGAGGTGAGTTTAAATTAAGGGTTTTACATAGTATGTTACATGTACAGTGAGAAAATCAAATACCCAGATGAGGGAAGAGCATGCCATGGTAAAGAACAAATGGTTCCTTTATTTTGTTCATTGTGAGGCTTGATTAGAGCACATTATACAATAAATTTCTCAAGAAGATGTAGTTTAAATGTAGAATATCTTACCCATCATTTGATGTTGAGGAAAATAATCTAAAACCCATGTATGGCTTCCAAAGGGTTCTCCAATGGAGGCGTCCATGGCAGCCCCAACACCGAAAATATCCACAGAGATTGAAGCAAAGAGAATACATCAGAAAAATAAATGAAATTTGTGGCCATAAGGCCTGGAAATGTTTCTCAGAAAGAGTTCAAATTCCATATTTGTAACTGAGAAGCACTTACCATGTTTTATCTCACACAATCTCTCAAAAAAAAGGATCATCAAAAGCAAAGAATGGTGAAGTTTCGAGCTGAAACCCTATCCATTGGTGGCGCAACAACAAGCTTCTTCAAAATGAAAAGTGAAGATTGAAAAAATGATTAGGGTTCAAGTAGCGTTGACTTGAAGCCCTAATCATAATGATATTTTTTCCTTATGCTTTTCAAAACATTATCATTGATTTTTTATTAGTGCCCATGGTCTTGACTTTTTAAGTCAATCAACCTAATCATTTTAAGGGGCCTGTGGACTAAAGGTGATAATATTAGCTTTAATATTTTCATTTGAGATTGAAAGCCTTTCACACTAAAGCATGTGCTTTGTGAAGGTTACACGAAAAAATGTAATATCACTACATGTTATATGTAATGCCCCGCCACGTAACCCTAGAGGAAGTTGCAACAACTACAAAAGTGTACAAATTTTTTTCTTTAAAGTGCAGTATTAACATGAAAGATGTACTACACTATCGCAACATCCTCTAAGGCATGCGACTAAGGTTACATCCGATTCCCATAACATAAACATAAATACATTCATAACCAATAATTAATTGCTAAACATGAATTAAAGTGCTTACATTCAAAGCATTAAAATTACATTACATAGAATAGATATACATCAAGATCCCAATATTACACTAATTCTCAAATAAGGTTTACAACACTCATTCCTAGAATGAGGTAGATCATACAAATGTGTTACAAAATACACAAGTCCTCAAATACAACTAAGGAGTAATAAAAGTACAAGAGTCATCTGTAACAACAATCAAAGCATGGAATAAACAAGTTGGAATCCATGAGCTCTCCAACTGGAAGGCCTCGCCATCACAAACATAAGCAAGGGGACCCAATAGAGTAAGGTGCACGTTCCACCCAACCAAGTGGTACCCGAAGGCCCACCCCCCATGCTAAGAGATGGTAACAAGGTTCACTAGGCAAGACCATCTACCACTAGACACAGGCTAACACATAACTGAACTTAACATAAACTAGTACACTACTAACTCATAGGGTACAATGCTTCCAATGTTAAATAATAAGATACGACAATGAACCAGCCATATTGCTGACATAGGAGGAGTGTCACCACAAAGATGCATAGGTTACCCGAGCAAATCTTCCCAGATCCCGACCCCCATCGAGAATCACTCTCCTACTATCAACTCGTGGAACAAATCCACAACCAAAGGTAACTAGAGCACACTATGAATATTCAATCCCCATCCAAAGAGAAATGACTTCCCATCCCATTGGGTGATTTATTGAACAATGACATTACGCTCTACCCAAGGGATATAAAAGACTTGACAACAAAATACAACAACTCTAAATATTAAAACACCTCAACCGAAAGGCTTACAAAACATCATCTAATACTTCTAATCAATTACCCCAAAACACTACATAATAACTTCATTGCTCAAATAATTCTAACTCAGTACAATTTCTATTATAGACAATATAAAAATTAAATCCATTGGGTTATATCAATTTCCCAATTATGTCCAAAATAAAAATCAATTTCTCCTCATTAAAATTATTACCTGTAAATTATTTAACCATGCATTTAATGCATGCCCCTATGAAAGATATTCATTTAAACATATACATAATGATATATACATTTATATATATATATTAAATGTATACATAATTATATTATCACAGTTAATTACAATCTTACCAAACAATATTTATATATATATATATTATATAAACATATTCATATATATAACATATATATCAATATATATATTGATAAACTTAAAAGCATTAAATAAACAAACATATACGAATTTGATAAGGCAGACTTAAATCATTAATATTGGTTCATATTAAAAAGCATTAACAATGTTTGGTTGTATGAACATATTGTCGACCCAAGCACAGGGCCCGACCAGGGAGAGGGGAGGCAACGTTGGTTGCCTCCTCACCCCCACCTTCCCTAGGGGGGGGGGCAGATGGGGCGGTTGGGAGGTGGCCAAGCGCTCCCCCCAATCCCTCCTTCAATACACAAATTTTCCAAGTAAATAAAGCCTTGCAAAATTATTATGTCCGCGGTACAGAAATCACAGGTTCCAATTTTTTTCAATCTGATTTATTTTTATCATGGGTATCTCTATAGAGAGCATACTAGACCCAAATATAAATCTATATAAACATATCAAAAGTTTGCTCCAGAAGGGCAATATATTTTCACAAATTTTCTTCTACAGGAATTATTAACCCAACTCCCAAAAAGGCAATAATACAAATATCTTCTACAAGAAGAATTTCACAATTTAACCAAAGATTTACAATTTCTCAGCCATACAAATCTAATTGGAAACAAAATAAAAAAAAATCTTCTACCCAAATTTTCTTGAGAAGATAATTTATACAAGAGAATTTCTTCCCGACATAGAATTTGTAGTGACCCTCCTGATGACACATTTATTTTAGCTGTTTTGTGACACTGTTAGTTGTTAGATCTTTGACATTATGTTTTTTTGATGTTTTATGTCATGGTTTACATGACCGGTTGTGAAACTCAGTTGATGATACACTATATTTTATGATGTGATGTTTACTTTCATGAGATGACATTTTATGATGATTATCTATGTTGTTCTGTTTTATACATAATGATATTATATTAGTTATATTTTTAAGTTAGTGAGTGAAGGAGACGATTTAGTAGTACTCCTCAGTGAGTGCCCTACTACATCACGATTCTTCTTCATGGTGTGTTTTCATATTTATACATGTTGGATTAATCGTGCAGAGTTATGCAGTTTTCAGGTACAGGCATTGACTCCACCTGCTTGTCAGGTTTGAGCGTACCATGACCCAATGGAATTATCGATGGGAAATAGACTTGTCCTCTATCCTTAGCCATCGTTCTGAAAAGAACGAGTATCTGTCATTACCCTCATGTCATGTCACTTGTTCGTCGTGTGCTTGCAGTCGTTTGTTAATGTTGAGTTTATAATGCATTTATTATGTTAATTTAGATTATTTTAATGTTTAAATTAAAATAGTAATGTTTCTTTATTGATTTAATGAAATAATTAAATTAGAAAAGCTATTTTAGTTTATTAAGTGATTAAATTGAAATGTTAAAATATCTTGTTTCGAAAAGATCATTTATTTGCAAATTGATTTGATTATTCATTTTGACATTTTCAAAAATGGAACTAATAGTTGTGATCTTAAGTTGTAATTATCTTGTTTTAATCATAAAGTGGTTACTAAGTTTAACTGATGCATGCATTGTATGCTAAAAAAAATGAGAGTTAAAGTTTGTGACCTTGGAAAATGGAAAAAATATATAATCTTGAAAAAAGATCATTCTTGGAGACACAATTTTTTATTTTCGAAAGGTAGGAAGGAAAAAGATTGCTTCTCACAGAGAGATATTTTCTGGAATTTTGATTTGGAGTTGATTAGAGAAGTTGGAAATTGTTGTAAAAGACAACATTCACATTGTGGAAAGTTGAAGGTTAGAAATCGCTGTGATTTGCGGTTATCGTTCTTCGTTTCTGGGGAAACACTCTCAGGGTCTTTTCTTGTTAAATTTTCAAAGTGTATTTCACTATGATCATGTTAAATTTCTATTGTGAAAATTTTGTCTTCAAACCCTGCATCTACCATAGAAAACTGAAATATGTTAATGTCTGAATAATTGAAATGGTATCAGGTTTTTCTCTTTTAAAATTCTTTGTGTAATGATAAAAAGTTTGTCAGTTTTCTTCTTGAAAAACTCTGTCTGAATTCTGTGGAAATTTCTCTCTTTGAACCCTGCATGCACAATAAGAAATGGATACATTAATAATCAATAATATTTGAATTAATCTGAAAATAGTCTTCAGGATAACGGAGAAGAAATCGGTTTTTGGTTATCTCTGCTCTTGGAACCTTGTCTTTGTATTGGTCGTTCGACCTTACTTCTGTGGTTTGTTTGGAGAATATATATATATCGCCTTGTGATTTACATGCATTACCTTTTTATTGAATTGGTGATGAACTATAAAGAATAGGGTTTGGGAGCTTTAATTTTCTCACTGTTATTACTGTATCTTCTTGTGAAGGCTTATTCGAATGCTTAAGTCTTATCTTTTTCACGTGGGATTGTGGGTGTTATGTTTGAGGATAGTTTTATTTGCTTGACAAGCCGACTTGCCAACAACTTCCTTGTTCGTACATTTAGTCTTCTTGCATATCACCTCTATCATGTTAACTTTCGTGCATGTGGCCAAAGGATAGTAGATTCGGGCTTGCTTATGTTTGCATGATTTATCAAGCCATTGTACTTCGCATCATAATCACTTGTCCACCGAGTAGTTATTCTTTTCTTGTGTAGTCTGTTGTGGATACCATTTGGTATCACACCTTCTACCTTCCTGTATCATACAACCGGTATTGATTTAGTGTATGGTGATTATCGGCTTTTGTTGGACTGAGACTTTGTTCGTTTCCATTGTTGTTTTCTTCGGTGTGATTGTAGTTGCATTGTCTGGTGTGCTGTGTTTATTAATGTGAGAAATGTAACCTTACCTTTCATGCAGATCCAAGAATGCACCAGTCGTGGTTTATCAAGACCTCCCGTGTATCTTGTGATATGCTTTCCACTTTTTCTATTAGCTTGTAGTTTTTGTCATGCATCTGATTTCCATGAATGCATGTTGTTTATTCTTCTATGTGCACTGTTGGTTTACACCTTGTGAGGTCGCTCCTAGGAGTTTCTTCGTATGATTTTATTTCATTTATTCTCTTTGGCATCTGCAGCAAACGTTAGCACTGTTCTTTAGTCGGCGGTATGTTTAGATCACTGTCACCGTCCATAGTATTTTCTTTTACCTCTGTGCAAGCTTTAAATTTGTTAATCTCCATCGACAGTTAGCCAGCTTCCATCTCTGCCTTCTATTGTAGTGGTTGTTACTTTTGCATGCGGTTAGTTTTCTGCAACTGGTGATCGACCATATCGTTTGGAGATCGGGCGGGTTCATCAGTCCGCATGTGCATGCATGTTAGGCTTGTGTCGCTTGAGTCAATCACTTGGTCAATGGTCGGTGAATCCCTAACATAGGTCAACTCATACTAATAAGCAAAGTTTAAATTACGTGGAATAAATAGATTAGTCTATAGTGTTTATTATACGTTAAGTATAATTTAATTAGTATGTTAAGTGTAAGTAAGTATATTAATATTAATTGATTATATTGTAATTTGAAAACAAGTACTTTTCAATACTTAGAATTAAAACATTATTCTATTATTTATAATTATTCCTATAAGTCTCTTTTGTAGTGGAGATTAGTTTAATCAAAAGCTATAATCGTAATGGTATGATAATTTTATATGGATAATGTGATTGCAGAATGTGTTAGTTAATAAAAGAAATTAAAATGTGTTATGTTGATTGTTTTATTTATTTATTATTGGTGTGTTATAATTTTGTTGATTGAAGTCTTTGGATGCTTAGTTTTAAACAATTAGTTATTGTTGAGAATAAGGGTTAGTAAGTTAGGTATCTTCTTGATGAAATGGTTTATTGTTAAATTATAATTGTAGTAAATAAGAATGGGGTTACAAATTAATTAATGATAGAACCTTGTGTTTCCTCATTTGGTTATAATGATTAGATATTGAATTTGTTTATTAAGTGTTTGCAATCTTTGGGTTGATCTTATATAAGATAGTGTGATAAAAGCATTAGGATTGTAAGGAGGTATTTGCAGCCTTATTACTCTCTTAGTTTTATCATATGGGTTGGTAATATACCATTGAAGTCTTTAAATAAGAATAGTGGATTATGTTTTGGAGGTGTTCTTGCTTGGTGTTATCCCTGCTTTGTTTTGAAGTTGACGTTAGTATATTGTTTTTCCATAGGAGTTGAATTGTTGTTTTTGAAATATGTTATGTCTAAGTTATTATGGAGACCTTATCTTGATCATTGAGTTGGAATGTGGACCACACACATATGTCATTGTGTTGCTATTTTGAGCATTTGTATTCCATGTTATGTGAGTACGCATTTGTGGAAGTTTCGCCATGCATGTTATGTCATTATGGTTATTTATTGGATCGGTTGACTATATGTCCTTGTGTAAGAAGTTCATGTTGCATGCATGTTGTCTTATTGTTTTAATCTTTTTGAGGAGTTCTACCTTAGGAGGAGTGGCTTCCGTTAGGGGCCAGACCTGAAAGTGGTTGCATGAGTAACCTCTCAGAAGTTGGTATTTATGTGAAAACCTTAACTAAGGTACTGAGAGTTTGTCAGTTGTGATGTCATGATTGTCGACCTTGTGTTGTATGTTGTCACTTTTGTGGTCTATTTGACTTGAGGACTTGTTCTATCTCCTAGCACGAGGGGTGGGATTTCGAGCTCCACATGGTTGGGAGGAACATGCCACATTCTCCATTGGGTCCCCTACAGGTGTGTTGTTCATGACATGATTTCTTGGTTGGATCCAGAATGCACAGTAGTTGTGGAGCATAGTTCTTTTGATGAGTTCGTGGATGTGGTCGTCTTCTTTTCTACATCTTATTTCTTATTGTATTACACTCATGATGTACATGAGATGCTTTGTATCGATACTTGTATTATTCAGAGAGTTTTCACAATCTCAATTATTGTATGTAACTCTTATTGTATATGTATATCTAGTCATGACTTCTCATGACTTTACTTATATATGGCTATGGCAAAGTTTTGTTGTTATTATTTAGTAGCATAGTTGTGGAACCCTTAAACATTTATGTTGTTGTTGTTGTCACATGTTATCTTTTTAAAAAAAAAATTATTTAGTCGTTTTATGTGGATGATATAACGTTTTTCGGGTTCCACGGCGGGGTGTTACAGAATTTCCCAGATCTCAAATTGTATTCTTCTGGGTTCTTTTATGTTTACCATAATCCCAACTTGAAATTTGCAATGTTTTCCACAAAATATTTCATTTCAACAGAGGATTTCATTTTCACAGAGAATTTCACACATGGCATTTACAATTTTTAAACCAAACTCAAAGTTCTAAAACTTGCATAGACAATCTTTTCTAGAGAGTAATCTAAACTAAGAAGCTTTTCCAATATAAAACTAACAAAATTAAAAGAGGAACCCGAAATCCAACACCTGTGAAGATGTAAATTGAAGTAGTGCCTCCTCCCCAGATCCAAGTATTTTCTCCCAGATAAATGAAAGCTTCCTCCAGAACAATAAAAATTCCTGAACACAAAAACGTTTCCCAAGAGTAACTTTTCAAAAATTTCAACAACATGCAATTTCACAAAAATGTTTTTTCAAATATTTTCTCCAACCCAAATATCCTCTCTCCTTCCGTGAAGAAGTTTCTCCCTTCTTCCCGTTACAACCATAAATTTCTCCCTGTGAATAAATTTTCCAACAAACCTCATAATTTTTTCCAACACATGTTGAAAACCCAAAATATCTTTTACAACCAAATTACACAAAATCCCCCAGATATTTTAAAATTAAAACATTTAATAATTCTAAAATATTTAACATTTCTAGATTAACTTAATTCAACTAATTCAATTAATTAATAAATAATATAATCCTAAGATTAGACTCTTTACCAATTAAACTAAATTAATTAATTAACATTTTCTAACATTAAAACCAGAAGGTGATTCAAAGTGGTGACAAATGCTGTGGAAAAAGATAGATTTATAGGTTGGAATACCAAGGACATTTTGATGGATGCTAGCTTCCTTATGTTTAAATTAAGGGACAAAAAGGTGACCCATATTTTTAGAGAAGGCAATTGTGTGGCGTATGCCTTGGCTAATCTTGGCTCAGGTTGGGATTTGGCTAGATGTTGGAGGAATAAGGAAAGACTGCCACCAAATATTCAAGTGTTGTTAGAGCGGGAAAGACTACCATGATTTATAATGATGTTCAACTTTTGGATGACGAGAGCTGACGGGGGGGGCCACTGGTTAATTTGGATGTGCTGGTGGATGAGTGTCATTATTGGTATGGAGTACAGGTGGAATTATCCTGGTAGAGTTGAGCGTGTGTGGGGCAAGGGAAGGAGTGTCCACGTGTATGTCATTTGGACTTGGTGGATGGGTTTAGTTTATAAGATTATGATGAGACGGTGGGGTGGGGATTTAATTGAGGAGTTCAAGTCTAGTTTTGGCGGCGTGATGCAGATTAATTGGAAAGCCATGACTTATTATCAGGTGAGGGACCGTACTATGCGGGCTATTATTTTGGGAATTGGATTGCTTGTTTTATCTCCTCAGTACTTTGGGAGGAGTGAGTGTATTAATAATGATGTGACTTTCTATGATACGATTTGGCTACTTTCTAGAGATTTCGGGCCAGCTAGTTTAGCTAGGGAACCTTTTGGCTTAATTTGGAAGCTTACTAAAATTAGTTTATTAGTCTGTCTACATGGGGCTTCGTGATTTTCCTTTTTTCTCCACCAACTTTCGCCCTCTATACTCTAATCATAATTTCATTAATTTTTGTGTCCTTTCTCACTATGGCTTATTTCCTCTTTGTGCGTGTGATTGGTATGCGAGTTTAGATTTGCTTCGTTGTAATCCCTACCTTAACTATTTGGTTAAGATTATTGTTCGCAACTGCTACTTTCGACATTTCTTGCATTTTTGTGAGCTTCTTGTGAAGTCTGGCAGTATGGGAGGTGATCGCATTCAGACAGAACTGGATAGTTGTGATGAATTTCGAAACAACCCGCTTGTCCGACACATTTGTGTGGAGGGAGGAATTGCTCTGCTCATGGAAAGCTTAGTTGGCCATGATCCCATTTTGTCAAGTAAATTTTCCAGTTCATGGAAGGATAGGAGGGTCTCCATTGGGGGGATTTTGTTTGAAATCAGCGAGGATGTTATTGCATAGGCTATGGGGTTGCTGTGTGAAGGAAAAAAAATACCCTAAGCACACCAAAAAGTTGGACCATGAGAGTCTAAGGGTGTTTTTCAGAGGAAAGGAGACCCCTGTTAGGAACCAGGCGGGGTTTGAAAGGGAAGAGCTTCCTAAGCCGTGGGACCAGGTTTGCATGGCGCTAATGAAATACGTTACGCTGGAAGGTAGATTCAAAACTTGCTTCTTTTATCATTTCCCCTTGTTAAACCACCTTAGGCACAAAATGCTTCTTAGTTTTCCATTTTTCCTTCTAATGGATCTGGAAAGTTTTGTGGACAAGTGTAAAGCATCGGCCAGCCGAAACCCCTATGATCTTCCGTCGCTCCTGCTCCAGCAGGGGCTAATTCTCTGCCTGTATCACTTTCATCTTGCCCTCTGCCCGCCCAAAGCCATCACCGCTGTCCGTGTGGAGAATATTGAACCCCTCTCCATGGTGCATATCTCCCCGACTGAGTCCAAGAGTCCTCCTCAGAAGTCTAATATTGATCTAGGGAATGCCAAGACCAAATTTACCTCCAAAAAGCTTAAGGGTGGGTTAGGCAGGGCCCATGCTAGTGCGGCAGAAGGGTTCTGTAAGCTAAAAGCAACTATGGCTAACACGACTGTTATTGGATCTATGTCAAAAAAAGGAAAGGAGAAATGCATGCAGGCTGCGACTGTCAAAGAAGGCAAGGGTAAGAATGCAGTTAGAAAGATTCCAAAGGGGACATAGTTGTGGGGAACACAGAGATGACTGGAGGGGAAAGTGTCAGGAGGAGATCTGGGAGGCTGGCTAAGAACAACAAGAAGAGATTAATCATTGAGGATTCAGATGAGAAGCAGTCGGAAAACAAGGGTTACAAGGAAGAAGAGTTAGAAGAGGTGGATGAAGATTTAGTGGAGAGGCCCCAGCTTACTCAAGTGGACAGTAAGCTCCCTTCTAATGGCTCTAGCTCGCGCCCTTCGCAGCTACTGGTGGATGAGCCTGGTGAGGTTCAAGGTGCTATGGATGTTGGTGTGGATGTAGATAAGGTGGCAAAACATTTGGACACTCTAGACAAAATATTTCGGGGGCTGATCCGCTTCACCATGAAACTGGGTCACTTTGTTACGAGTACTCTATCAAATGCCATAAAGGAGGAACTGGAGGGGAACAATAGCCAGGAAAATAAAGAGTGGGTGGGAGATGAGGCAGTGGACCTCCTGATCAAGAACTGGGATGAAGCCAGTTAGTTGCTCTTGTTGTTGGTCGGTCAGCTGGTTCTCTGTTGTTGTTGTGCTGCCTTTGGGTTGTCTCTGGTTTTTTCCCTTTTTTTTTAGCTGTTTAAGACTTGTCCTTTTTTGGCCCTTGTGGCTCATTATGTAGGGTACAATGCTCTGTAAATGTTGTTTAACTTTTCAAAAACATTAAAACCAAATTAGTTTAATAATCATCTTAAATATTTAAATCCATTAAATTACCTTTTACAAACTTTGCAGCATAATAATTTCAAACCAAAATTAAACAACATTTAACAAACAAAACCAACTAGACCCGACGACACACTATGACTAGGGTAATGGCTTGACACAGGAATCCTACCTACTATATCCCAATCAACATTGTTGTTGGGCAATGGACACGCTCAAACCTATGAAACCAAGTGGAGCCAATGTATTGTACCTGCAAACCTGTAAAGAAGGAATATATAGAACATGCATATATACATCATAATAGAACACATCGTGAAGAGAGAATCGCGAAATCACAGGGTGCTCGCAAGCAAGTGGCACAATTATGTCCCCTGAACACTAATACAATATCACAAAACTGACGATTCTAACATCAATATTCTAATCATGTGCATATAACAATATTATTCCAAATAACCATTATGCTAATAGGAAACATGTTATAATGATAATCAACAAAATAGAGTAACATCACATCATATATAAAATCCACATCGCTCTAACATTAGCGATCAAAAATAACAAAGCATCATAGTCTAAACATAAGAGCAAAATGGAGGGGTGTTACATTCTCCCCCCTAGGGTCAGGCTTACTCCTAGAAGCCTACAAATACCCCTAATACAAACTCCATATAATCACACATAATCAATGGTTCCAAAATTGAACTACTCTATACATCAACATAAAAACAACAGTAACCAGTGTCATAATCAACCCAACCAAGTACACTATCAATCCATACAAACCAACATGGTGAAGCAACCACTAACAAGTATCCAAGAACACATATCCATGATTTAACATACATTATTCACATACACACCAATGCACATCACCAGAAATCACAACACAAGGCCACACATGGGTCCATCTGGACACCGAAAAACAACATACTAATCCATGATACAAAATTCCATGAACCAAGAGAAAATAACCATCTCACATAAACCAAACATCACAATCAGTGGCTTGATGGTGTTAGGCCACACATAAGGTGAGACCATCCAAACAAGACCACAATGACCTGTCTCTTGTTGTATAAGGTGATTAGCCTCCAAGAGATAGTCATCACACATAGGTGGGTAGTGGGTCCTAGCTGTATAACAGCCCCACATACCCCCATCCTCAAGGTTCCCTGTGTCTACTTCCTCATATACACGCACCAAGTCCGCCTCATATATCCTTGGAGAGGAATTAGAATACGACACATTGCAGACATTTAAAACAATAAAGATAAACTAGTTTAGACACCAAGGTCATAAAGAAGAGTAAATTAAAGTTCAATTTCAACAATAAGGCAATAAATGTGCACTATTTCAACAATAATTCAAATATATAACCACTAGGGTTATAATAAAATATGGTCACAAGTTGTGGCTAACCCTTCACAATCAAATATAAACAAGGTGTTGACCTTCACAATCAACTAAAAATCATCAATAACCAAAAAGAAAGTTCACAATCTTTAAAATTGCACTATACAACACTGTGTGACTAAATACAAGCCACCAAACAAGGAAGGAGGAAACAACGTCCAACTATAGTAATATCCCTCATGTGGTGCAGAGTGAGCATGCCATCCACATGACCCAGAGTGTACTCCACGACTATCACATCGACACTCAACATGGTCATACGCCAGTTGGAGAAGGCACATACTGGTAGTATGCCACATGGCAGTGTGTCTATGGTTTTGCGAAAGTAGGCACGCGCAGAACACACCCCACATAGTGATACCTCATGGAGAAGGCACACACAAGAACTCATTGTAGCCAGAGGTATACATGGCTAGGATCTACTCATATGTTATCCGGCCAACACTGTCGAAATAGCCATGAGTATCCCTCTACAAGTGTTTGAGGCCCCATAATGCTCATCACACAAGTAGGCTATCATAGCACAATCTCCTAATGCACCTTCACATGTCTATGCACGTGGCATCGTGTAACACAACATCATCACCATCACTATTTCAAAAAATCAATGGGGTGTGGTACTGTATCTATTGCATCATATAGGAACACGTGCAAATACAGTATATCACAACATCATCACCAACACTATGTTAGAACATCAGTGAGGTGTGGCATCATATCTATTGCACCATGCCAGAACACATGCAGATACAATATATACATAATGCAAAAATGATAATATCAATATGGGGCTACCAAAGTTTCACCTCTGATACGGACGAGGTTTACTCAATAATGCTAGATCAACGTCTTTACGGATGACTAGGCATAACTAACAAACCTATGTTGTTGTACTCTAATCTGTGGGGATTGGGCTAACACATATGGATCAAGTATCATGATCCATCATAAGGGAAAGTAGTGGGTACGTTTCCTCAGGATTGGTTGAGCTGAGATGCTCTGCGTCACAATATGCGTACACTGCACACTCGACCCAAGGAACTTTTTGGCTGCTACTATCCCTTTACGGATTGGGGGGCTAGAGAACCAAAAGAACAAGAATCTATGAAAATAAATTTTGGTTATTCTTATATATAGGTTTCAACTACACATGGGTTGGCCCTCAATCAGGTAACAAACATGCAAACACACATAATGGTATGGTAATTCCCACATCAAAATGTGACTTTTCCCCATGGATGGATACCAAGTATCACCATCCCATGGACACACAAAGCAAGTACGGGGTATTCACAACACACAACCAATGCACAGTTATTGGTTCCTCACATTTACAAAGGGGTACAATTACATACATAATTCCATAACATTTTCTCAGTTTTCTATCACTCTACTCTTTTCCACAGAGTACATCATGCTAAATGTAAAAGCCATGAAAACATGATCACATAACAACTCCACAAAAAAAATTCACAAGGACAACATAGTGGGCTCAAATGTACCCAAAGTACCCAGTGTATGAACCTAGGGCTTTGGTACCATGTGTAGTGTCATGCCACGTAACCCTAGAGGAAGTTACAACAACTAAGAAAGCGTACAATTTTATTTTCTTTAAAGTGCAGTATTAACATGAAATATGTACTACACTATCACAACATCCTCTAAGGCATGCAACTAAGGTTAATTAAGCTACATCTGATTCCCATAACATAAACATAAATACATTCATAATCAATAATTAATTGCTAAACATGAATTAAAGTGCATACATTCAAAGCATTAAAATTATATAGAATATAATAGATATACATCAAGATCCCAATATTACAATAATTCTCGAATAAATTTTACAACACTCATTCCCAGAATGAGGTAGATCATACAAATGTGTTACAAAATACATGAGTCCTCCTCAAATACAACTGAGGAGTAATAAAAGTACAAGAGTCATATGTAACAATAATGGGCTAGTTAACTAATTATCATGGGCTAGTTAACTATTGATAATGTGCTACTTAACTAATGTATAATGTGCTAGTTAACTAATTGATAATGGCCTAGTTAACTAATTATCATGGGCTAGTTAACTAATTGATAATGGGCTTGTTAACTAATTATCATGGGCTAGTTAACTATTGATAATATGTTAGTTAAATATTTGATAATGTGCTAGTTAACTAATTGATAATGTGTTAGTTAACTAATTGATAATGGGTTAGTTAACTAATTATCATGGGCTAGTTAACTAATTATCATGGGCTAGTTAACTAATTGATAATGGCCTAGTTAACTAATTTTTTTTTTTTTGATCGGTAAAAGGTTATATTATTTTTATTGATATAAGTAAAAGATTATATAAGTATTGCAATTTTTTCACCCCAGGCCCAACCTTATGTGGCACCTTCTATTACAACAAAATTCCTTACAAAAGGAAAACTGCTCGATATTTTTTCTTTGCTTGCTATGATTTGAGTTGTTTACAGACATCTTTAATCACCAATAAATCAATCATTAATGGTATCTTTCCTTCTAATTATCTTCACAAAATTTGGTCCCATCCACAGTTTTCCGCGCTTATGCTAGCCAGCTTTGTTTTGCCAACCACCCCCTCTTTCTTCACCTAGTGCTTTCATCAGCTCTTCGCTGCCTCGCCTTTTAACTCCACCATAGACCACTTTCGCACCATAGTTCTGAATGTTTACAAACTAGGAAAAACTTCTTTAAGCTCTTATCAAAATTGAAGATTTCACATCAATTCACCTAGTCTTTCTGGGCCCTCTTCCTCCACACTTCTTCGACCGCTGCTTCCTCAGAATTGGGCCAATGATTACAACTATCTCCTCTCATTCAAATCCCTCCTGACACTTAAGCAAAAATTTCAGGTTCTCCCACGCCACCAACCTCTCCAACTTATAGACCTCCTTGTCAATACTCCTGCGCCATCGAATGAAAGGGATAAGCCCTTCTTCTGTCACTTCGTCCATATCCTCAATGCCCTCCGAGATGTCAAATCCAACGCCAAGCACCGCCCATTCCAGAAAGGACTCTAAATTCCCCAGCAACTCTGCCACGAACAATTTCAGCATCACCCATTTTATCTCCTTTTCATCCTCGCCTAGCTCTAAGGCCCAGACAAAGATCATAGAGGTGATATCCACATTCAAATGCCCTCTATGCATCGTTGTTAAGAACTTTGGTCCCAGTATCTCCACTTCCACTATCTCATCCTTCAGGCATTTCATCAATTGTTTCAACTGTTTCCATGATGGCGGCCCGAAGAAATCTTTCTGTTGTAGTGTTGTCGAGAACCCTCGCATTGCCTCCATCACCACTTGCTTCCTGTACCAAGAAAAAACTTCCTGAACAAAAAAACAAACTATTAAAAGTAAATGTTCTCACCTATCCTTACTATTGGCTTGTCCTTCCAGCCTGTTATCATCATTCTGGTGTGTCTCAAATCGCAATAATATCTATGACTTAAAAGAAATATTTACTCTGCCATAACAAGATTTCACATGCGTCACCGACATCACATCCAACCTTGCACTCCCTGCATACCTGACATAAACTGTCCTTGATGTGATAGAGTCACCGTCAATTCTCCGACGGGTAATTTCCATTAATGCCCATTTATACCCTCGCTTGAATAGGCCTGCCACCCGACCAACCACCCGCATTCAAATATATGTACTTCTTTCTACCACTATTCTAGTATTGATTTTGAAAAATCATCCATTATATCCTCCTCTAAGGAGGTTAGACCCCTAAAATCTTCAACTACCATACCACCAACTTCATTCAAAGTTGTTGCCCATTTAGATAATTTGTCTGCTTCTTTGTTTCCTTCCCGTCGTATATGGATGACTTTAAAATTTTCAAAGGATTCAAGATTTATGGTGATTTCTTTTATAATATTTTGAAGATGCCACGCTTTCATCCCCTCATCAATAATTGCCTGTACTATTATCAGAGAATCGCCTTCTAGATGTACCCTTTTGACTTCACATGATCTCGCTAATTGCACAGCTAGTAACGCTGCCTTAGCCTCCCCCATATTATTTGATCCTGGTTCTAACTTCTTCATTGCAAGAGCAATAAAATTTCTTGTGTGATCCCTTAGAATAGCCCCAGCCCCTGAAATACCTGGGTTATTCTTTGCAGCCCCATCAAAATTTATTTTGTGCCACCCATCCATTGGTTTGTTCCAAGTAATAGGCATCTCCTTTGCCTTTCGAGAAGAGGAATCCATGGAAGTTGAGATATTTCTGATGTGGATACCTGGCCATGCTCTTTGCACCTTTCTATCATCGTAAGAGAAGGGTCGGCTCCAATTTTGGATATTTGCTACAGCAGCAGTCATTACTTCTTCTATGCTATGATCAATCTTTCTAGGGTTTCCATTTTATTAAGGAAAATTCTCCTATTTCTCTCTTTCCAAATCTCCCACATGACAAGAGAGGGCGAGATCAGCCATATACAAGACATAAGAGATTTAGTTTTAAAGTTTGGCCAACTCTCAAAAACATTTTTGATTGACCATTGCATTGGGCTTTGCTAACCCAGCTTGTGTTTAATATGATCCCAACATTTTCCAGCCACCCCGCATTGGATAAGAAGATGATCAACTGATTCTTCAACTTCACCACACATAAAACATTTGGAAGGACCAACAAAACCAAGTCTTTTCCTCCTTTCCCCTGTTCAGATTCTTCCTTTAATCGCTAACCAAGCGAAAGTTCCAACTTTTGGTAGACAATTTTTACTCCAAGATAAGTCATTTGCCCAAAACATTTCTCCATCAAGCGTATCCAAAATTTGATAGCCTATTTTGACTGAGTAACACCCATTTGTTGAACCACACCAAACTATTTTTTCTGAATTTCCAGTAATGGACACTCCCCTTTATTGAAAAATCAATTTCATTTGCTAGATTTGTTGAACGGATAAACCCTCTTCGGGTACATCTTTCCAAACCCAACAGGGTCCAATCGGCCCTTGTCACATTATAAGATAGTCATGGACTTTAGAGCCCCATTTTTGCGTAAAGTGCATTTTAAGAGTTTGCAGATCCGGGTCCTCCCCTAGATTAGGATGACCATCCCAAGAATCCTCCCAAAACCTTGCTTGCAAACCATTGCCAATTTTCCATGGAAGGTGACTAAGTATCATAGGTCGATAGAAAATAATGAAGTTCCAAATGGCTGAGCCACTTGGTGGATTATAAATTGTAAGAATCCTATGATTCTCATCTGAATCTAGATATTTTTCTCTAAGGACTTTAACCCATAATAAATCTGGATTAGCATACATATTCCAAACCAATTTAGCTCCCAAAGCTTCATTCAAGATATGCTAATTTCGCACACCAGCACCACCTTTCTCTTTGGGTCTGCAAATTTTGTCCCAAGCTAGCAGTGGAATCTTGTCCTCTTCACTAGCTCCACTCCAAAATAAATTTTGCATTCTCTTCCCAATTTCTGAAATTATCTTCCTTGGAATTTTTAGACACATCATAGAGTAAACCGGTATTGCCGAGATCACCGATTTAAGCATAAGAATTCTGCCAACAGAAATAAGCCATTTACTCTTCCACCCATCCATTCATTTCAAACATGCATCTATCAGATCTTTCCAAATGTTGGATTTGTTTGCTCCCCCAAAGAGGGGGATACCAAGGTATTCACTCGGGAGATTACCTGCTAGCATACCCATAATCCTGCATATGTCTTTCTACTTTTGTAAAGGGGTATTAAAGAAGAAGATTTCTGATTTTCACCAGTTAATACACTGACCGGAAGCAACCCCATAGTCATTCAAAACATCCTTCATTACCCATGCTTCTCGAAAGGACAAATCACCCATTAAAAACGTATCATCCACAAATTGTAAGTGAGAAATTGGGTCCAAACCTTCAACCACTTTGATCCCCTTCCATTTTCCCAATCTGCATTTTTATGAAATCAGCCTACCAAGGGCCTCAACAAGAATAATAAAAATGAAAGGTGAGATTGGATCTCCTTGCCTAATTCCTTTGGAGGATTCAAAAAAACCTTGTGGACTACCATTAACCAATACTGAGAAGCAAGGAGTACTGACACAGTTCTCAATCCATTCTAACCAGGCTGAACCAAACCCAAATTTCTCTAAGATCTTAAGCAGGAAGCTTCTATTAACCTCGTCATAGGCATGCTTAATGTCTAATTTCACCATCATTTTTTCAACTTTAGCCATACGAACTGTGTGAATAGTTTCATGACCAGCAATCACACCTTCAAAGATAGATCGATTCGAGCAGAAGCCACTTTGTTCCAGAGAAATCACAGACCCCATAACCTTTTTCAATCTATTGGCAATGACTTTAGAGATAATTTTATACACAGTATTACACAGAGAAATAGGTCTAAAATCCTCAAAAGAGTTAATGACGAATCTTTTCGGGATAAGGGTGATGAAAGTGTTATTTAAATCTGTTAGAATAAGGCCACTCTCCCAAGATTCTTCAACCACCTCACAAAGATCAGATGCAAAAAGATCCCAGAAATGTTGAAAGAAGACTGCCAGAAATCCATCCAGCCCAGGAGCCTTATCCCCCCCCAGATCAAAAAGAGCTCTCTTCACCTCTTTTAAAGAAATTTTTTCCATCAACATTTTGTTTTTCCCTTCCAAGATACATTTTGGAATATTTTCCAGAATATCAGAAGTTGGAATTTCATTTCTAGGGGGGGATTAAAAATTTCAGAGTAAAAACTAATTGCTTCTTTGCTTATTTGTGTAGGTTCATTCAATAGTTCACCTTTAGAATTGCTAATAGACAATACTTTATTAAAGGACCGACGAACCTTGACTGAGTTATGAAAATACTTCAAATTCCTGTCACCTTCCTTCAGCCAGGTTTCCCTAGACTTTTTCCTCCAAAAGACTTCTTCACGGGCTAATGTTTCAAAATACTCTTGATTGATATTTTTTTATAAAGCAAAGTCCACTTCTTGCATGCCATGCTCAATGATTCTTGAGTGCAAAGCATTTAAATCCTCCTCCAGCTCCAATTTTTTATTGAAGATTTTCTTAAAGGATTCACGGTTCCAAACTTTTAACTGTTCTTTCAGAAATTGTAATTTCTTAACAAAAATGAAGGCTTTACATCTCGTACGTCTAGGAGAATTTTCCAACCATTTCTTTACCAAGTCTTTGAAGCCTTCAGCCCTCAACCACATTTTTTCAAACTTAAATGGGCACCTGTCCGTGTTGTTTCCTCTTGAATCCTTAAAATTATTGGGTAATGATTTGACCCAGTTATTGGCAAAAATTTTGCTTCACACAACCAGTTTTGTTCCACCCAATCACCTGCTAGAAAAAACCTATCCAATTTTTCAGCAATATTTAAAAAGCCTACCCGTCGATTTATCCAAGTGAACTCACCTTTTTTGAAAGATAGCTCAAGCATCCCATTTTGCAGAACAAAATCTGAGAAATCCTGTTGGCTATGTCCTGACCAACATAATCCCCCAAGTTTATCTGAAGGTCTCATGATAGCATTAAAGTCACCTCCAATTAGATACATACTACCTTCCTTTTCTCTTAAAACCTTTGTTAGATCTTCCCACAATATATTCTTTTGGATCGGGTTGCATGGGCCATAGACATTTAAGAGCTCAAAACTTGTCCGCAAAGAATTTACCTCCACATGACACCATTTCCAGAACCTTTTCTATCTGATCACCTGAACATCCACAGACACCTCATTCCACATAATCCCAAGACCACCTGAGGCACCTTCTACCCCAGATAGAGCACACTTCCATCGCCCAAAGCATTTTGTGAATAAACCAAATTCAGATTATTTGATCTTTATTTCCTGTAGCATAACCAAACTAGGTCTCGTTTGATCAAGACATCTCTTGATTAGATGAATCTTGTCAGGGGCATTGCAGCCCCTGACATTCCACGAAAGGAACCTCATTGCTACTGGGAAAAGGAATAGCCTTTCCCTGATCTTAGTTTTCTTTGTCCAGCTGCATTGCCTGCTAATTCCAACCTCATTCTATTTGTTTTGGGTCCTTTTTTCTTTTTCTCCCCCAACTTAGATTTGCTTATCGAAGCCAAATATTGGTCAATAGTTCTCTTCTCAATAATTCTCAGGTTATCATCCATGCCTAGAATATCATCCATCCCCATGTTGTCATTCGATTCATACATAGAGCTTGAATCCAATGTGTCACCCCCACTATCACAAACCTCTTCGAAGGAATTCTCAATATTTCTTATAGGTGATATGGGTATATCTTTAAAAAAGGGCTCTTTTCCTAAAACACCGTGGTCTTCTTCCTGGGGAATAACCTTTAATACTTCGACTTTTTCCTTGTGATCGAAAGGCTCCTGCAGCCCTAATTCAACTGACTTACCTGTCGAATCTTCTAAGAATCCTCCCACTCTTGGAGAGCCTTCCTTTGTGATAGTCCATCTAAGTTCTAGTAAAGCTTTTGGGATTGATAGGCTACCTATTATTAAAGGAGAAGCCTCAAATTTACTGGTTGTCCCAGCATTTCCCTTGGAAAGGCTTCCTGTTGTGATGTAGTCATATGCCCACTAGAAATAGATTCCAAACCTTGCATATCCTCAAATTTTGTCTCATTACATAGCTCCACCATTCCATTAGGTGTTTCCTTTCCTAGTTCATTTTGTTCAACACCTTGACTACATTTTTGAGTGTGCTCCAAATCATTTCCGTATTCCTTTTCTAGTAAAGAATCAATCTCTTACTGAATAACTCCACTTCCAAGGCCTTCAACCTCCCTAGCTACCCATTGATCATCCAATCCATAAGTATCCCAAAGTTGATAGTTTTCAGGCCCTTCCCTCCAATCAACTTCTGATAGCTCAATAATAACCTTTGTTAAGCTTTCGTGCTCCAGACCTTTTCCTTTTTGCAAAGGGTCTTGATGAGGACTGCAAATCTATTTTCCAAGACAATTTGCGCATTCAAATATTGACTCCTCAATTTCTAGTTTTTGGCGCCACAACCCACTCCCTATTTTGAGCTCTAAAATTTCAAATAGAGAGTGAATGCCTTGTCTTAGGATACAAATGTGAGGGAAAATACTAAGTGTAGATTTTTCCACCACTTCCTCAGATTTCATAAATGTCCCAAATTTATTGCCAATCAACCGTAAGGTTTCCTGACCCCAATATTCATATGGGAGGTTTCTTAGTCTAATCCACACCGGCACTTCCTCAACTTTTGTTTCATTTGGATTGAAATTGGCGTCCAATCCTTAATAAAAAAACCCAACCCCTCCATCACAAAAGGGCCACTATTTATTATCCATTCCTTATCCAAAGTTGATTTGCAGATAACTAGAAAAAAACCATTTTCTAGTATTTTAAGTTCATAGTCACGTCCCCAATGACTATCACACTAGGCCCTAAGTTTAGAAAAAGCTGGCCATTTCCCACCCCATTTCAAGAAAAAAACCCTAGATTTTAACAAACTAACTATGTCATTCCAATCTCTATTTTCTAAAAGCAAGGTAGTCATAGTTGCATAGGAAATACTGGGTATTACCTTGCTAGGGCCGACCTTCTTCGCCTACCTTTTAGGACGCCATAACTTGTTCTCCAAATTTTTGAAATCCACTTTTTCGCGATTGCACCAAATTTTGGGATTAGCTCCATTATGCAAACCAGCTTTGCCTTGGGACCCAGCATTAACTCTAGGAGCTCGCTTGAAAATCTACCTGTCCGGAGCCTGCCAAGTCCTATGCAAGTTATTCCATTGATCATTGTTGTGGGCTTGCTCGTTTCTCCTATTGAAAGGCCATCACGATTGCGAAGCAGCTCCATACTACAAATCTTTTTGTCTACGGAAACCCTATCGGTGTTGTCGCTCCACCATCGCTCTTCCTAATAATATATTGGGAGATATGTATGTATTACATGAGATGCCTAGTTAACTAATTGATAATGTGCTAGTTAACTAACTGATAATGGTCTAGTTAACTAATTATCATGGGCTAGTTAACTATTGCTAATGTGCTAGTTAACTAATTGATCATGGGCTAGTTAGCTAATTATCATGAGCTAGTTAACTATTGATAATGTGCTAGTCAACTAATTGATAATGGGGTAGCTAACTATTGATAATGGGGTAGTTAACTAATTGATCATGGGCTAGTTAACTATTGATAATGAGCTAGTTAACTAATTATCATGGGCTAGTTAACTAATGATCATGGGCTAAACTAATTATCATGAGCTATTTAACTAATTGATAATGGGCTAGTTAACTAATTATCATGGGCTAGTTAACTAATTTATAATGGGCTAGTTAACTAATTGATAATGAGCTAGTTAACTAATTGATCACGGGCTAGTTAACTAATTGATCGCGAGCTAGTTAACTAATTGATCATGGGCTAATTAACTAATTGATCATGGGCTAGTTAACTAATTGATAGTGGACTACTTAACTAATTATCATGCGCTTGTTAATTAATTGATCATGGGTTAGTTAACTAATTGATAATGGGATAGTTAACTAATTGATAATGGGCTAGTTAACTAATTATCATGGGATAGTTAACTAATTATCATGGGCTAGTTAACTAATTGGTAATGAGCTAGTTAACTAATTATCATGGGATAGTTATCTAATTATCATGGGCTAGTTAACTAATTGATAATGGGCTAGTTAACTAATTATCATGGGATAGTTATCTAATTATCATGGGCTAGTTAACTAATTGATAATGGGCTAGTTAAATCATGCAGATCCACTTACCTTTCACGAAGATAAGGCAGCGACCTTACTAGCCAGGTCTTCTCTTCCCATCCTTAGCTTAAGGAAGCACTAATGACATGGGTGAGGCACATAGTTAATCTTGCTTAGTGTTTAACTACCCAAGCTCACTAGTTAATTAATTAGGTTATCAATTATTAAGGAAAATCTTCCATGGGTTATCCTGAAAACCTCTTTGTGCGTCGACCCCCATGAAAATCCACTCTCCCTATGGTTACCGGAAAACCAAAATCAAGCAAAGAGGTGTACCTCATCACTCAAAGACATCAAGGGTGTACATTATACACAACACATGAGGCATGTACCATCTCGTGAATACGTAACGTATCATTCAACCAAGAACCAAGGAGGTACCACCTATGCAAACAACTTCAAGATCAGTAGATAAAATACAACAACAAAAAGCCCAACGCACATAAATGCATTAAAAGGAATACATTTTCTAATTTGGATATTGATAAATTTTAACAACTAATTCTAATACATAAATAAAATTACGCCATTTATATAACTAGCACTCAATTTACACTAATCGCACACAAAATACATTGTTCCATGATTAGAGAATTTACAAATCAACTTATTAAATGAATATGAGAGTATTCATCATTTACAAGATTATCTAATTTACATACACCCTTCTTTTATCAAAATATACTTAATCAACTCTTCCCTATTTAACCTTCCAATTACTTATTTACATGTTCAATTAACTACAATGTAAAATGTTTATTTCACTATAACCCTAATTCAACATATATTTTAGTACATAGCTGCAACCAAACCAATGTTTATATTTACACCTCTTGTGAAGACATTTAAAATGATTAAAGCCCTTCTATAAACATCAAATATGCATTTCTCACAACAGATTATGCTTTATTTATAAGCATGATTTGTATAGTTATGCCTATATATATAAATACTTACGTATACAAATATAGATAAATTTATGAATAAATTTAACTAAGAACATTCTTTTGTTCTAAGTCAAATGAGAAATATTAAATTTAACTACCAATTGTTTTCTATTGCATTGCAATTTTAAAATACCTCCAATAGTTCAAAATCTCCTACTTTTAATCGCACTTATGATATTTCCTAAACTTATCCACATTACTAAACAAAAGATCCTACGAATAATTTATACTCACTAATTTCAAATTATAAATAAATTCATCATTATAACTACCAAGTCAATTCTTAACTTTCTATTAAAATAAAACGAATTCATGCAAGAAAATCATAAAATTCCTATTTAACATATCAATTTTCATCTTAGCATCATACATTTAAAATTGAAATATTATACCTTATGATAGTATATTTCATCAATTCAAGTTTACACAACCACAAAAAAAAAAAAAAGGAGCTTACTATAACTTGTGATACTCTACCATTATCTATGATGTCGATTAATCCAATTTCCTTCTAAATAATTTCTTCATTTACTAATCTACTTAATCCACTGATTGCAACTATGGAAATATTCTCATCCAACAATTATATTTCATATAAATGTACACTTACCCACCATTCCATATTTTCAAGCGAATGTATGAGGGTATATTACACAATACAATAAAAAGACAAATTAAAATATAAATTCAATAACGAACATATATATATATATATAGATATATCACCATTATTAATCATACACGATTTCTTCCCTAAATTACCTATACCAAGAAGTATACCACTAAACTTCCTAAATCTAAAGCATTTCTACCTTAATCTTTGCCCTAATATAATATATCCAAATATCTATAAGTATATGTATACATAAGTTCATTTTATAGTGAGATGTTGTCTTATAAAATAAGGAAGCAGTAATTTCATGGGCAACCAATATGCCAAAAGTGATTTGCCAAATAAGTAGATATATACATATTTTCAAAACGCCATACATACTTTTCATATAGACCGAAATTCTCATTAAATGACTATCACCTAATAAAACACATTCCATAATTAAAAACAAAGGTGTGCTATCCAGATCTCATACCCTATTGATACATCTATAATGGATATTTCGTTGATAGAAAAGTATAATGAAAGATTTCCAAACTGTAAAAACTATGCAACAAACACACTCCTATATCTTCCTGTCCGAACCAACCAAGGCAGCAGCAAATCGAATGCTATAGTTATTGTTAATTTAATATTGTAGCTCAAACAGTTGTTTCTCCAATTCCAAGAATTAGCATTTAATTCTTGAGACTTCTAGATCGAAGTTAGTTAGGTCCAGATATTTAATTATTTAATTAAATAATTGATTCCTCTAGAGACTTCTAGAAACCAGTTAGTTAGGGTTTGTTAGAGTCTAACTAATCTTAGTCATTGATTGAGACTAAATCTTGGCCATTGGTTTTCCAATGAGAATAGTTTAAAAGGGGGTCATTGGACATTTGGAGAACACATACTGATAGACACAAGTTGGAGAAATATTTGAAGTGATAGCAAATAGTCTTGCAGTGATAGCAAGGGCGTAGTAATAGCATTGGAGGCAGCAGCAGTGGAATTTCAGCAAGAGAAATTGAGAGAAGAATTTTCGATGAAGAATATTGCCGAAGCTTTGTTAGTGAGAGGCAAGCAGTTTCTTTTGTATCTCTTGATTTGCTGAAGATTAATATAATTCCTCATCTGCAGTACTGGTTTTCCCTCCGGGGTTTTTCCAGGGACAATTTGTCCAAAAATATTGTGTTTATTAGTTTGCATGTTTTCTTCTCTATTCCTGTGAGTTTTATTCATGAAGTTGCAGTTGTATTATTTTTCAGTATTTGTTGTGAATTAATTTTCAGCAGTCAAATAATCTTTATAGATAGGAGATTAATAATCAGTAACTGCAATAGATTTTTCACATGGTATCAAAGCAGATCTAAGGGCAGAAAGAGCTCAGCGCAAGCACAGGAAGAAAAGGAAAATAGAGGGTTTATAAAACCCAGTTCTACCTCTTCAGTATTATTATTTTTGTTATTACTATTTTTGTTTAAGATGGCCTCAGCAGGTTTAAGAGATCAGGACAGATTGGATGGAGCCTCAAATTTTGGTGTCTGGAAAGCCAAAATCTCTTTATTGCTGGAAGAGAATGGTATCAAGGAATATGTTACCAGTGTTGTAGTTGTACCTACAGATCCAGCACAACTTTTAGCATATAAGAAGGAAGATGCCAAGGCAAGGAGGTTGATTCTTGATGGTGTTAAGGATCATATTGTTCCACATATCACAAAGTTGGATACAGTGAAGAATATGTGGGACGCCATTTTGAATCTGTACCAGAATGCTACCACTAACAGGAAGCTGATTCTCAGAGAAAAGTTGAGGAACACCAGGATGAACAAGGGAGAAGACATTACAAGTTACCTCACCAGACTTAGACTTGTCAAAGATGAGTTGGCAGCTGTTGGAGATAAACCAGATGATGACGAGCTAGTACGGATAGCCCTAAATGGATTTACTAAGCAGTCAAATGTCTTTGTTCAAGTTATTAATGGACGAGACACCTTACCGAGTTGGGATCGGCTATGGAGTGACTTCACTCAAGAGGAGCTTAGACTAAGCCTTGTCAATGGTGCCAGTAATAAGAGTCAGAAAAGTGAGGCATAACAGGAAAACGTTTCCCTAGCAAGAAAAGGTAAAGCGAAGAAGGGGTCTAGCAAAGGATCAAATCCTAAAGGCGAGAAGAAGGACTTGTCTAAAGTCAAGTGCTATGGCTGTCATGAGTTTGGCCACTATGTCAGCAATTGCTCACAAAAGAAGAAAGGCAAGAAGTAGATGGCAGCTTCAGCAAGTGCAGATGAGCTCTCTAGCAGAATGGAAGATGAGTTTGCACTCATAGCTTGTATGGTTAGCTCAACCTCACAAGGTGTTTGGTATATAGACAGTGGGGCATCATTTCATATGACAGGAGTTAGAGAATACTTCTCTAGTTATAAGGAGGAGGACATCAGAATCCAGATTTCTATGGGGAACATGTCCAAACTAAATCCAGTTGGAAAAGGGACTGTTCTATTTTAGAGGGAGAATGGCAAACCGATTCCCATTCATGATGTGTTGCATGTGCCAGGCTTGGGTATGAATCTTATTTCCATATCTGTCCTTCAGGATAAAGGCTACAATGTACTCTTTAGAGGGGAAAATGTGTTAATCAAGCACAAGGATTGGAAATCACCCATAGCTATTGGAGTTAGGAGCGACTGACTTTACAGGTTGCAGTTTGATACTCATAAGGCACTGATGAGCAGCCGAAATTCTAGAGATCAAAGAGAGCTATGGCATAGGAGGATGGGCCATATACATCATGGAGCACTTAAATTGCTTCCTGAGACAGTGACAGGTGTTCCAGAGGTGAGCACAGAGCATGATGATGTGTGTAAGGGATGTGTATTGAGGAAGTTTGTGAAAGTAGCTTTTCCAAGGAGTGACACTAGATCCAAGGGTGTTCTTGATCTAGTACATTCAGATATATGTGGACCAATGTCGACGAAGTCTCTCAGAGGATACAAGTACTTTGTTACTTTTATTGATGATTTCTCCAGGAAGACCTAGATATACTTCTTGAAGACCAAGGATGAGATTTTTAGTCGCTTCTAAGAGTTCAAAGCTCTTGTGGAGAATTCGACAGGTAGGAAGATAAAGGTTATTCGGTCAGACAATGGAGGCGAGTACAAAGGGAAAGAGTTCCAGGAGTTCTGTACCAGGGAAGGAATCAAGAGAGAGTGGACTGTTCCTTACAACCCACATCAGAATGGGGTTGCTAAAAAGAAGAATCGATCTATATCAGAGGTGACAAGGGCTATGTTGTATGACTAGGATATGCCACGTTACTTATGGGCAGAGGCATGCAGTACAACAATATACATACAAAACAGGGTTCCACATAAGGTATTGGGCAAGATGACACCAGAGGAGGCATTCTCAGGGAAGAAGCTAGATGTTAGCCACTTCAAGATATTTGAGAGTTTGGCATATTGTCACATTCCAGGTGCTACACGTTCCAAGTTAGATCAGACTGTAGAGAGAGGGTACTTTGTGGGGTATAGCGAGACCTCAAAGGCATATTGGATATTTATTCCAGGGGCCAGGAGGATTATAGTCAGGTGTGATGTCAAGTTCATGGAGGACAAGGCATTTAGAAGGTCCAGAGATTTGCCAGTAGATGATCAGAGTGAGCAGCCAACAGAAGCTCCAAGGATTGAGCAATCAGATCAGGGATAGTGAAGCTCGAGTACAGTGACTAGTACAAGCACAGGCTCAGGTGCTGAGAGTTCACAGAGTATGGAGCAACAGATGCAGCAAATCCAAGAGATGCATCAGGAACACATGGGGGTTGATATTTCATCCTCTACAGTTGGTAGCAGTAACCAACAGGATACTCAAGAGTTTGTGGGAGCTCCTAGGATGAGTAGTAGGCAGCAGAGACAACCAGCCAGGTATAATGACTATATGGCTTTAGTTAGTCAGTTGGTAGATAGTGAGCCTTTCAGTTATCAGGAGGCCACACAACAACAAGTGTGGTGAGATGCGATGGTTGAGGAATATACCTCAATAGTGCAGAACGATGTGTGGGAGGTTGTGCCTAGACTGACAGATAGGGCAGTGGTTGGATCTTGCTGGATCTATAAGATCAACCATGGTGCAGATGGTAGCATCGAGAAATACAAGGCAAGGTTTGTGGCCAGGGGTTTCTCTTAGAAGGAGGGAATAGACTATGAGGAGACATTTGCTCCAGTGGCTAGGTATACTTCTATACGAGCTGTGATCTCTCTTGCAGTACAGATGGGATGGCAGATCCATCAAATGGATGTCAAGACAGCGTTTCTTAATGGTGAATTGAAAGAGGAAGTATACATAGAACAAACAGAGGGCTTTGTAGCACACAACAGTGAAACCCACGTGTGCAGATTGAAGAGAGCTTTGTACGGACTCAAACAGGCTCCCAGGGCGTGGTATGAGCGCATTGATGAACACTTGCAGGGATTGGGCTTTGTGAAGAGTGAGGCAGATGCTAATCTCTACTACTTGGTAGTTGGGGGTGGGATTCTCATTCTTGTTCTATATGTGGACAACTTGTTTTTAACAGGTTCACTGGGGCTCATAGAGGAGTGCAAGAGGGACGTTGCAGTAGAGTTCGAGATGAAGGATTTGGGGCTTATGCACTACTTTCTAGGCATGGAGGTATGGCAGACAGATGGTGAGATTTTCCTTGGTCAAGGGAAATACTGCATTGAAATCTTGAGGAGGTTTGAGATGGAGGATTGCAGAGCCATGTCTACTCCTATGATCACGAATTGGAAGAAGGTAGACTCATCCAGGGAGAAGGATGTAGACCCCACCTTATACAGACAGTTGATTGGGTCTCTCATGTATTTGATCAACACCAGACCAGATATATCCTTTACAGTAAATTCTCTTAGTCAGTTCATGGTTGGTCCGAAGAGAATGCATTGGATAGCGGCAAAGCATGTGTTGCAGTATTTGCGTGGTACAATCAAGTATGGGATCAAATATACTCGAGGTGATGGTATCAAGTTGATAGGCTATACTGACGCAAATTGGGCAGGTAGTACAATGGACAGGAAAAGCATTTCAGGGTGTTGCTTTAGCTTGGGATCAGGAGTTGTCTCTTGGTATAGTAGGAAGCAGAAGTTTGTGGCCCTGAGTTCTGCAGAGGCAGAATACATAGCAGCTAGCATGGCGACATGTGAGGTGATATGGCTTCGAAAGTTGCTGGTAGCCTTGTTAGGTTAGAGGGTTGAGACTACAATGATACACTGTGACAATTAGAGTTGCATCAAGTTGTCTGAGAATCCGGTGTTTCATGATAGGTCTAAGCATATAGACATCAGGTATCATTTCATCAGGGATTATGTACAACGGGGGATTATTCAGCTACAATATATACCTACAGATCAACAGGTAGCAGACATTATGACAAAGGCATTGGGGAAGGTGAAATTCATCTTCTTCAGAGATATGTTGGGTGTTATGCAGAACACCTTCCTCGCTAAGAGGGAGTGTTAATTTAATATTGTAGCTCAGACAGTTGTTTCTCCAATTCCAAGAATTAGCATTTAATTCTTGAGACTTCTAGATAGAAGTTAGTTAGGTCCAGATATTTAATTATTTAATTAAATAATTGATTCCTCTAAAGACTTCTAGAAACCAGTTAGTTAGGGTTTGTTAGAGTCTAATTAATCTTAGCCATTGATTGAGATTAAATATTGGCCATTGGTTTTCCAATGAGAATAGTTTAAAAGGGGGTCATTGGGCATTTGGAGAACACATACTGATAGACACAAGTTGGAGAAATATTTGCAGTGATAGCAAGGGCGCAGTGATAGCGTTGGAGGCAGCAGCAGTGGAATTTCAGTAGGAGAAATTGAGAGAAGAATTTCCGATGAAGAATATTGTCAGAGCTTTATCAGTGAGAGGCAAACAATTTCTTTTGTATCTCTTGATTTGCTGAAGATTAATATAATTCCTCATCTGCAGTACTGGTTTTCCCTCCGGGGTTTTTCCAGGGACAATTTGTCCAAAAATATTGTGTTTATTAGTTTGCATGTTTTCTTCTCTATTCCTGTGAGTTTTATTCATGAAGTTGTAGTTGTATTATTTTTCAGTATTTGTTGTGAATTAATTTTTGGTAGTCAAATAATCTTTATAGATAGGAGATTAATAATCAGTAACCGCAATATATTTTTCACAGTTATGAGATCAAATGATTTAAAATTATATGTAAACATAGATAGATTACTCAGAATAAATCGAGTCCCATCAATCTAACATAACAATGAATAGGGAGAAGGTAAAAATAGTAAATGAAGAGGGACTCAAGGCACGCCAACCATGTGGTACGTATGATTAACTCCCATAGACGATCTGCAACAAAGAAAGAGTCTGAAAAGGCAAGAGAGCTACGCTGGTAAACATGACTACAAAATGTGGAAAGCATGGACAAGGCATGAGAATTGTTAGACAGAATGCCACAAAGAGACGCCATCTCAAGGGTTGAAATGAAATGATTGCAGAATGTGCATAAAATGGATTTTGCAAGGAAGCTCTCAAAATATTTGAATTAATGAAACAATCTAGAACACCTCCAAACATTGCAAACCTTGCTTGCATTCTGGGTGCATGCAGCCATGTGGGTTAAGAGGACGTGAGCTGCACAAACTTCACACAATCAACAACCCATATTACAATATATATATATATATAGTTGATCATAAAGTGTGCATATTCGACCTTCATGCCCACGCTGGCTGTCGTGGAGACTCCTAATAACTAAGGCGCCTATGGTTTATGCATGAATATAGGCTCTGCATTTCCAACAATATTGCTTATTATGATATTTTGTTTTATTTTATTTTTATTTTTCTTTTTATTCCTAAAGGTTCCAACCAGGGTTCAACTCTAAATGTTTGAGCAGAAGCGATCAGGAGTATATAACAAATACAAAACCAATCAAAAATTTATTACAAACATAAAAACAGATACCATCAAGAGAGACACAAGAATTGGCTTGAACTTGCGCTTGATGAAATCAACTCAGAGAGGAGTCACAAGGCATAAGAAAATGTCGTATTTACACACAACAATACAAGGTGGAGTAGAGCACAATGAATCGGTTGATATGAAAGGACATGATGATGAGTTTGTTTACTGTTCAAAGTTGGCACCTTACTATCATGCCTAGAATTTTCAACAAGAAAACCCAACATTTTCTTTTTCTTTTTCTTTAAAATGAGTATTAAGCTAGTTAACACTCAAGGGTTTGAGATGTAACACTAACATGAGCATGAGTTGTACGTTTGAATAAAGTTGCTCCCAAATTAAGTGTAACCATTATCCATACAATTCACTAATTATAAATCACTCAATGAATCCATCATTAATAGATCCATAATTAGTCTTCAATAATAATAATATTATTACCCCATAAATCAGTAATACTAAAACTATTACCTAATCCTCATTTACCATTATTATCACCATTCATCTATTGATAATGGTATTACCCTCTTTATTAATAATATCAACAATTATTCCTTAATGATAATAGTATTATTGTTACACCAATTCTTTATATTTTAATATAACAATAATTATTATTATCTTCTATATTTATTTATGCATAAGTCTTGATATAATAATTTTCTTACTCAAATAGTAACCAATAACAAATTAATATTATATTGATATTGCAAACAAGATGAGGACATATCATTTACTCTCCACTTATTAAAGAACCATATTTATTAACAAAATAAAAATAAAAATTCTTAAGATGATAATATTGTGGTGTTACAACCTTTTATTTAAACCTCACCTCACATGATATTAATAGTTATAACGAAATTACAAATATTGCATGACAATATTTATTTTGCTATGTTATTACTATTATTTCACCCTTTCTAATAATTGTAAAATTTATCATATTTCCATTATATTAATTTAGCACTTTTATAAATGATAATATTACCATAATTTGATTTGCTCTCCCATATAATCATGTTTCTCCTCACTCCATTCTTAATGAGGGTAATCATAATATTAAGATACAACTAAATTTTAATAATAGTTACTAAGTTTATTATTTTATTTTATTTTTATGATTGTCCATATTAATCTTGCGATTCATAATATTCATAAATTACCAATATTTAATTGGTTCCTAATATTATTTATTTTCCATGGCATTCACGGTAAATTTCCAATAATATTTAAACTCACCTCTTAAGTAACTAGTGGTTACTAATAATCCTTTTTTTTTCATAAAATTTGCAATGGTAGTTTTCAATCATATTTAAATTTACCTCTTAAGTAGTTAGTGGTTACTAGTAATTTTTATTCCTCGAGATATTTACAATGGTAATTTTCAATCATATTTAAATTTACCTCTTAAATAATGGTAATAATATTATTTTGTTAGCTAAGTTATATTATGATTAATATAATTTTATTGTTAGCTTGAAATAATATTTTTAGAGATCACATAATTAAATTAGTAATAAATTCAATTTAAAATTTATCATTATACACTCAACATTATATTATTCTCATAAATAAAATTTTCAACGACCTCATAAATAAAATTTCCAACCACCTCATATTATATAGTATTTTACCTTCATCTATTCTTAATCAATGATTAAACTCTGATATATTGTTATAAATCTCATTATTAACATTTAGCGATTAAAACATACTAGTAAAACTCTTTTATTATTCAAAAAAAATCTTACTCGGGCAATATTAGATCATCATAGTGATATTTTCTTTAAAGTTTAACTTTCGTGAAGAAGGTAATATTATTATTGTATTCCGGGAACATTGCCTCAAAAAGCCCATTTACCCAATAAGTTTTTACCCAGTGATTGTATTTCTCTATAACTAGATTCTAACCCATGATTTTGCAAACGATATCCAACTGATAAAGGCTGATTTTACAAGGCGTTGAAATAATTTAAATTAATAATTACATCCTCCCACGTAAATTGAGTTGGTAAAAGTATTTCTCTGCCATTATATCACATCCGATTTTCTTTAAATATCACTACCGACCATCGTATATCTCTCATTACAATGCCGTGCAGGTTAAAATTAATTTCATACCAAATGTGGTCTACAACCGTTTTGTCTTCTCCTGCAGCCGTTCCATCACCCGTCCCATCACCGGCAATCTCCAAACCGCCATCAACTTGCTGTCAAAGAATCTCTCGTGCCACCAACTTCTCTTCAACTTGATATTGTTAAATGTACTATTATATATAAGTTTATACATGAATATACTAAAATTAAAAGGAAAAATATTATTTGAAATCATTATACAATATTTTTCACACTAGAATAATAATTAAATTATAAAAGAATGAAAAATAATTATTTTTTAAAAAAACTCTAAATTAATTATTTAAAATTAGAAATTAGAAAATTAAATTAAAAAAATCTTAAATTTAAATAATTTTTTTAAAAAAAATTATTATATTTAAATCATAAAAAATATTCAATTTTTTTTTTATAAATTAAAAATATTTCAAAAAGAAAAAATAATTCATATTCTATTTTTATTCAAAATCAATATATATTAATAAAGAAATATTATGTTTCACTAAATATTTTATTGTACAAAATAATAGCAACTTAAATATGCATCTAATAGAAATACTTTTCATAATGAGTGCACATTTAAAATCATGTTAAAAAATTACAAAATTAAATACAAAGAAAATATAATAAATTTATGATAACAAATAAAAATAAGTTATTAAAATCATTTATATAATATTATTATTATGGTTAGGGTTAGATTACAATTTAATTAGGGTTAAGATTATAATTTTGTCAAGGTGAAATTTCAATTAGGGTTAAAGTTCAATTACATTGATGGTTCAATTATGGTTAAGGTTAGGTTTAGATTAGTGTGAGGATTCTACGAGTTAGTTAATAATTAAGATTAGAATTACAATTTGCAAGGTTAGTGTTCAATTAGGGTTAGAGTTCTATGGTGAATTAAGGTTAGGGTTCTTATAGGTTTATAATTATTGCTATGTTTAATTAGGATTAGAATTACAATTTGCAAGGCTAGGCTTAGATTAGTATGAGGGTTTTAGGATGAATTAAGGTTAGGGTTTGTATAGTGTTACAATTACTATTACAATTAAATAAGGATTAGGATTAGGTTTGACATTATGATTCATTTGGGGTTAG
The DNA here is from genome assembly GCA_007115665.2 of Sequoiadendron giganteum. Lineage (NCBI taxonomy): Eukaryota > Viridiplantae > Streptophyta > Pinopsida > Cupressales > Cupressaceae > Sequoiadendron > Sequoiadendron giganteum. Next base: position 275,738,974 of record CM021108.1, on the reverse strand, counting down.
GAATGGGGTTAGCCTTGAATTATGCTTATATTTTGGTTAGGGTTAGGGTTCATTTAGTAATAGATTAAATATATTATTATAATATTTTAAATATAATAATTTATAGGGAGTGGACCATGGTTAGAATTACGGTGAGGGTAGGATTAAAGTTAGAATAAAGTTTTAATCTAATTAGGGTTGCATTCAATTTTAATATATTATGGGCTGCCCCAAAATAGAGATTAATGGTTATAATCACTTTAATTTTAACTCTAATATGAATATAATAATCACTTTAAGTTTAACCCTAATATGAATATAATAATCATGAGAATTAGAGTTAAATTTATGATTACAATTATGGGTGCAGTAAAAGAGGATTGGAAGGATATAAATTGCACATGGAACCTCTTGAAAGGAAGGGAGGTGGAAAGAGAATACAAAAACAAGGGTAGTAGAGCAAAGAGTTAAAATGAGCAATAAATAGGATTAAAACACAAAAGAAATTAGATGGAAAAATAAGACTAATAATAGATAGAGAGAATGAAAAAAGAAAGTGTAGGTTTAAACTTAATTAAAAAAAAAATGTACAATACCCTTTATAATTTAATGATATATTTTAATTATACTAATATGTTTTCATTTATAACATGATATACTAATACATTATATTAATGTGATTAAATATTGATGTAAAAACACACATAGTTAAATAGAAAACACTTTTACACTTGAGTTCAATGTTAAAAATAAAATATTATTAACTTTTAACACTTTGATTAATTAGATCAATTAAATAAAATTTATATATTTATTCAACATATTTTTGAATACATATGTTTTAGTATATGTAATGATCTATTTAAACACAAAATATATAATTTGGTTAAGATAGTTACCAATTTATTGTTCAAAAATAATTAATGTTAATTTTTTCCATTTGAAAACATGGTGATTGCATATATTTTTGGTGGGTTAACAAGTATTCTCTTGTAAAAATGTAAATAAAATTAGAAAAATAAAAATAGTTGTAAATAAAAGTCAATTAATATTATAATTAGGTTATTTTATCACTCTTAGGTTATCTTATTTACTTAAGAGTTATTTTACTTTTTACTATTTAAGGATTATTTTATTTTATTTATAATATAGGTGGCTAAAGATATCTCTCAACGTACATTACATATATTTTTTAAATATAGGTATGCTAGTTTTATTAACCAATATTAAAATCAGAACACATAAATACAATTACATAAAATTACTTTTTGTTTTTACTTTTCTTTAACGAAATCTTTAATTGTTATTAAATTTTTAAATATTTAAAAGAAATAATAAGACGCTAAACTTTTAATCCAATTTTTTAAAATGAATATTTTAATTTTTTATTTAATTCTTTACCATTGCCATTTAAAATTAGTTATAAATTATTTTTGTGGGATTTGAAATAGTATAAAATACAATTTGGGGTTGATTTGCCAGTGCCTGTGCAAGCCTCCTCTACAACGGTTTCGTCCTCTCCTGCAGCTGTCATATATGGAACCGTCACATCACCTTCAGTCTCCAATCAACCATCAACTTGTCGGTCAATGCAATAATTTATAAATTAAATCATATTAATATATATATATATTAAATCATATTAATATATATTAGAATTTCATATTTAAAAAAAATAAAGAAACACTAGAATTTATATTCATTTTATATTAAAAAGTAAAACTAAAAAATTTATCTAAAATTTTATATATTAAATATTTAAATTTTTGTTCTAATGATTTAACCATAATTATCTTCAATAATCAATTTTTTTTTTTTTTAATCAAAATTTCTATTATTGATTTATATTAAAGATAGCAATATTTAAATTAATTTAATGAAAACAATTTTTGAAAATTTAAATTTTTTTTAGATTTTATTAATATTTTAATATTATTTATAATTTTTAGATTATAATTGAATATTGAAATTCTTACATAAAAATAAATAAAGATATTATATATTTAATAAAAAATAAAATTAAAATATAATCTTTTTTTTTTTTTAAATGCCAAAGTTAAGAAAAGGGATGGTTTCATTTATTAAACGCTGGCAGTGTTTGCACGGAGTTTGACGAGAGGCGAGAAAATAAAAAAAGTGTGGGACGTGGAGGTGATGTGACAACCGGACAATGGTGGACCACACAACACAGAAACAGTTAGGAGAGGTTTGCAGGGGCTTGCACGAGTGCAGCCATAGCATCAGATGGCACTATTTATGTAGGTGCAAATTGTCACCTGCATAGACAGTGCCGAAGAAGACAATAATGGTCATGTTAATATTAAATTAAATTTTATTCTTTTTATTATTTTTATTTATCCTCAGTAACATTGTAAGGCTTGTTCTAAATTATTGGATTTTGGGTCAACTTGATGGGAATCACCATCATCACAAGGATTCAGAGTTATCGAGGTGATTTAGCGGATCAAGAATATGGCCATTTGACTAACATACTCATTGAATTTTCTTCAGACTTTAATATGACCTGTTGCTACGCCTTATGCTTAACAGTCCTCAACCACACCTAGGGGAGAGGAGCCGACACGTAAGCACCCTAAACTGCACAGTCTAATTGGAAGGCTAGTGGACCAATAGCATTTAAAAAAAAAACCCATTAGAGAAAAACATCAATTAAACAATAAATTATTATTTTAAATCTTTTTAAAAAAAAATTTCCACATGGAAGGTCCAACTTTGTCCATGCATGGAAAAAAAGGGAAAAAAGACTCGTCGACTGATACAGACGCACCTCGGGTGCCACTACCTGGGTGGCTCGGCGTCTGAAGGTGACAGCCTTGCCACGTCAACTCCTCCCAGTCCACCACCCTAACAATCCACTACTAAGCATTTATCACTCGCCACCACTTCCTATTCCTACATACTATCCAAATTGAATTCTCTCACCTCTCCTAAGCTCCACGCCACCCCGTGTTTATTCCGAAATGAGCTACATTGAATGCTCCCAGTGCCTCACTCTTCTCGCCATGTTTTCAGCCTTTCATTTTTCTGAGTAAACATTCCTTCTTCACTTGCTCGCCGATACCTGCTCGTTTCATTGTTTGCAACCTTCGCCATCTCACCACAACCTGCAATGCTCGGAGACCATATCATGTTTGGGTAAAAGCCGATACAAAGAAGGGTAGACACCAGTTACTGAATATCGCCAACAACTCCACTTCCGCCATGCAAGCAACAAATGGGTTCCTCGCTGCCATGAACCGGTTCCTCGCCGCTATGAATGGGTTCCTCGCCGCCATGAAGGTCACTACAAGCAACGAAGGGGTTCATCATGTGTTCGACCCAGGTGAGCTTGCTCACTAAGGCTGGCCATTATTCTTTTGTTTGTGTTTGGTTTGCAATTTTGCTTTGTTTTATTGCTTTTTTGGTGTTGCAGATTTCATTTATTTTGTTGAAGTTTAGTGTTTATGAACACTGCACTATTTGTGTTCATAAACACACTAAATCTTTGGAAATTAATCTTCTGTTCAAGCATCACTCTGTTTATATTAAATATATTAATGAATTTGGTTGTTTTCTTCTTTCGACATGTAATAATGTTCGTTGTTTATATGGGTTTTGCTCTGTAGGGTTTATATTGCAAATATTACACTCATATTTACCTCATTTCTCTTTCAGTAGGGTTTATTTTGAGAATATAGCATGCATAGTTTAGCATTTATGTTTCGGTAGGGTTTATTTTGCAAATTTTACAGTCATAGTTTAGGGTTATCCTATTCTCATAGGATTTGCATTGACATTGACTTTGCATATCATATTCTCATAGGTTCTGCATTATCAGTGACTCTGCTTAGCATAATCTCACAGGTTTTGCATTATCATTCACTCTGCTTATCGTTTTCTCATAGGTTCTGCATTATCATTCACTCTGCTTCTCGTATTCTCATACTTTCTGCATTATCATTGACTCTGCTTACCATAATCTCATAGGTTCAGCATTATCATTCACTTTGCTTCTCGTATTCTCATACATTCTGCATTATCATTGACTCTTCTTAGCATAATTTCACTGGTTTTGCATTATCATTCACTTTGCTTATCGTTTTCTCATAGGTTCTTCATTGTCATTCACTCTGCTTCTTGTATTCTCATACATTCTGCATTATCATTGACTCTTCTTACCATAATCTCATAGGTTCTGCATTATCATTCACTTTGCTTATCGTTTTCTCATAGGTTTTTCATTGTCATTCACTTTGCTTCTCGTATTCTCATACGTTCTACATTACCATCGAATCTGCTTACCATAATCTCACAGGTTCTGCATTATCATTCACTCTGCTTATCATTTTCTCATAGGTTCTGCATTATCATTCACTTTGCTTCTCGTATTCTCATACATTTTGCATTATCATTGACTCTGCTTACCATAATCTCACAGGTTCTGCATTATCATTGACTCTGCTTTTCATTTTCTCATAGGTTCTGCATTATCATTCACTCTGCTTATCATTTTCTCATAGGTTCTGCATTATCATTCACTCCGCTTATCGTATTCTCATACGTTCTGCATTATCATTGACTCTGCTTAGCATAATCTCACAAGTTCTACATTATCATTCACTTTGCTTATCATTTTCTCATAGGTTCTGCATTGTCATTCACTCTGCTTCTCGTATTCTCATACGTTCTGCATTACCATTGACTCCGCTTACCATAATCTCACAGGTTATGCATTATCATTCACTCTGATTATCATTTTTTCATAGGTTTTGCATTATCATTCACTTTGCTTCTCGTATTCTCATATGTTTTGCATTATCATTGAATATTTCTTGAACTCAAAATGCTTGGGAGCATATGGTTCTTGAAAAATTGTGGAAACTATAGTAGCATTGCTCAAGAAAAAATAGTGATTAATCATAAATTGGTGATTTTTGGTTAATTTTCCAAGTTTTTCAAAAATTTTGGTTTGTGTAATCATAAATCAGTGTTTTCTGAGCTTTTCCTTAGGAGTTGCACTTCTCTTTTTGGAGTGAGCTTTTCCTTGGGAGTTGCACTTCTTGAAGAGTGAGATGTTGTCTTCTCTATGTGTATGTGTATGTGTATGTGTATGTGTATGTGACTATGTCTATGTCTATGTGACTATGTCTATGTCTATGTCTATGTCTATGTCTATGTCTATGTGACTATCTATGTGTATGTGTATATGTATGTGTATGTGTATGTGTATGGCATTGCTATTTCCACCTCTGTCAAACCTCCACCATATGCAATACCTGCAATGGAACACGTCAAGAACTCCATTGAATTGCAAGTCAATGTACCAGTTTTATCAAAAAGTATAGTGTCAACTTTCCCAAGTTCCTCATTTAAATTGGATGTTCGAGCTCATGCAGGCTTGTCAGTTTCTTCATCATACATGTTTTGTTCTTCATTGATGAATCTATATTGATACTTTCTTATGCTCATATAATGGGTATAAGCATTACAAAACTGTTGTTATATCAACATTGCAATGTTGTGCTTGTTCAGATTTGAATAGTTTCACTTATTCGTAGAACATATTGCTATACAAGTTTTTAAAGAATTTGATAAGAATTTACCATCAATAGCTCATTAGTCATTAGTGTCATCACGCGGCAGGACATAATGAGTAGATCCAAATTGCCAATAAGAATATTCAGTAGGAAAAAAATCATCTAAAAACAACAAATAAAGGTGCATACAAACCCTGGATTGTAATTGGTAATTTGAACTTTCAGCTCATTTGTAATGGATTTTGATTTTCAGCTACTATTATCATTTATAGTCAAATGACTGTATTTTGATTTATGGTTTTGCAATAGGCATTGCTTAATTAATGTAGCTCATAAATTTTTGTTATCATTGATCAGCCACCTCCCAAACAAAAACAAAGAGGAGAGAAACAATAAAAAGCCTATAATATTAACATCCTATGATGCCAAAATCATAGCCAAAATGCACTCAACATAGCTAAGCTAAGTAGACCTGTTATAATTGAAAGAAGCAAGAGTAAGTGATAACAACTTAAAAGTAATCAATACAAGCTGCATAAAAATATTAATATTTGAGTTCACATAAAGATAGGAGATAAAATAAAAGTATACATATTTTTTGTGAAAGAATGTTAAATGGGAGTTTAAAATTGATCCCCCACCTCCCAAAAAAAAACAAATAGAGGAGAGAAACACTTGAAAACCAAAAAGATTGGTGTCTCAATACATCTAGACAACTATCTTACTAAAGCCTAGTAACTATTCTCCATAGGAAGTAAATTGGGGAAAAAAAGAGATGATGTCTACACCAACTAGACATACATAGGACCACAAAGCCCCAAAAAACCATAAGGGCCACTAGAGATTCATTAAAGAAGGATATGATCCCATAGCATATAGGTCTCAATTCTCATATGTGATAGAAATAAAAGCTATGAAGAGGATCATATCTATAGTTTTTTCCTTATAATATTATTTCTACGTTGTCCTTTTAGTATCCATTCCGTTTTTCCTCTTTAGCGGAACTATTGTTCTCCTATCTATGTTTGTTTAACATTCTTATTATTCAAATTGATAGCAAGAATGAACATCATTTATACATGATCGAAGTATATTTTATCCATTGAATCAGACTCATCCTTATTCATGCCTTGGGTATCCCAATTTAGATTCAACATTATAACATGTCTTAATGATAGTCTCATCCAATCTCTTATTCTCGCCTAAAATTCATTATCACAATCAACCAACTAATCCTCTAGCTTAGGTACATAGTGAAAATAATATCCTAACTACAAAAAATAAGAAACTATTTGATGTCAAAGGGGAAGCAAAACTCAAATAATTGTCTAGCTTATATTACATCATATCTCTTTCAATATGTTTTGCATTATCATTCACTCTGCTTATCATAATCTCACAGGTTATGCATTATCATTCACTCTCCTTATTGTTTTCTCATAGGTTTTGCATTATCATTGATTCTGATTTTCGTATTCTCATAGGTTTTGCATTATCATTGACTCTGCTTATCGTATTATCATAGGTCATTATCATTGAGTTAGGTTGTGTTCTCTGTTTCATTAACAAAACAAAAAAATGTGGGTTAATCTTTTTTTAGGTTTTGCTTCATCTTTTCAGTCACTTAATAAATTGATGTTGTTTCTGTGCCATAGATAAATATGTTGGTGTTATTTATTTTGGGTTATGCTCCATCAATTTTATATCTGATTTATGTTTGATGTGATCAAGCCTATCTATGGATGATTTTTTTTATGTTGTGGAGGACCAGTGTATAGGTGTGGGCCCCAACGAGCACATGTCTCATCACACGTTAGGGCCCCCGATTATGTATTAGAGGAGAGAACCCGATACATACACACCCAAAATCACATAGTCGACATGGCAGGCCACGTGGACCAATAAAATTTTAAAAAAAAAAACCCGTATACATAAAACGAATATGTGCTACTTCAATAAATCTGTAATGTAAATGTCTCTATCTTTTCTTAGGTGCCATTGGTTATTTTGGGGGTGTTATCTTTTGCATAGGTTATTTTCCATCATATCAGTCATCCAATTATTGTACCTTATTTTTGTGTCTTGGAAATATATGGGGGTGTTCTATTTTTTTTAGGTTCTGCTTCATCAACATAGACATATACATAGACATAGACATATAGATAGACATATAGATAGACATATACATACACATATACATAGACATATGTATATGTATATCAAATATTAAATGCACACATAATTGTAATTATTTTGAAACAAAACAATTACATGCTGGTAGCCAAACATGATGAAGTGTATCCAGCTTGTATATGCTTAAGCTCTTTGCATCTTACTTATATATATGCATATGTATAGACATACTCATATACATATATATACATATGTTTATGTTTATGTATATGTAGATACATATGTATATGTATATGAATATGTCTATATATTTATGTATATGTATATGTGTATATACATATACATATACATATACTACTTTCACGACATCCTGCATATTTTTCGAGCCAACCTGCATCCAATGCTCATAATGCCTCGCACACTTGTCAACTTTACAGCCTTTCATTCTAGCAACTTCTCATTTTTTCTTCACAATCATGGCAATGTTTGTGTGTGTATGTGTATGTGTATGTGTTTTTGTATGTCTATGTCTATGTCTGTGTGTATGTGTATGT
>CM021108.1:275472858-275730671 GCA_007115665.2 Sequoiadendron giganteum | reverse complement strand
TTGTTAAATGTACTATTACATATAAGTTTATACATGAATATACTAAAATTAAAAGAAAAAATATTATTTGATATCATTATACAATATTTTTTCACACTAGAATAATAATTAAATTATAAAAGAATGAAAAATAATTATTTTTTAAAAAACTCTAAATTAACTATTTAAAATTAGAAATTAGAAAATTAAATTAAAAAAATCTTAAATTTACAATTACATAATTTTTTTTTCTAAATTATTATATTTAAATCATAAAAAATATTCAATTTCTTTTTTTTAAATTGAAAAATATTTCAAAAAGAAAAAATAATTCATATTCTATTTTTATTCAAAATCAATATATATTAATAAAGAAATATTATGTTTCACTAAATATTTTATTGTACAAAATAATAGCAACTTAAATATGCATCTAATAGAAAGACTTTTCATAATAAGTGCACATTTAAAATCATGTTAAAAAATTGCAAAATTAAATACAAAGAAAATATAATAAATTTATGATAACAAATAAAAATAAGTTATTAAAATCATTTATATAATATTATTATTATGGTTAGGGTTAGATTACAATTTAATTAGGGTTAAGATTATAATTTTGTCAAGGTGAAGTTTCAATTAGGGTTAAAGTTCAATTACATTGATGGTTCAATTATGGTTAAGGTTAGGTTTAGATTAGTGTGAGGGTTCTACGAGTTAGTTAATAATTAAGATTAGAATTACAATTTGCAAGGTTAGGGTTCAATTAGGGTTAGAGTTCTATGATGAATTAAGGTTAGGGTTCTTATAGGTTTATAATTATTGCTATGTTTAATTAGGATTAGAATTACAATTTGCAAGGCTAGGGTTAGATTAGTATGAGGGTTTTAGGATGAATTAAGGTTAGGGTTTGTATAGTGTTACAATTACTATTACAATTCAATAAGGATTAGGATTAGGTTTGACATTATGATTCATTTGGGGTTAGGGATGGGGTTAGCCTTGAATTATGCTTATATTTTTATTAGGGTTAGGGTTCATTTAGTAATAGATTAAATATATTATTATAATATTTTAAATATAATAATTTATAGGGAGTGGACCATGGTTAGAATTACGGTGAGGGTAGGATTAAAGTTAGAATAAAGTTTTAATCTAATTAGGGTTGCATTCAATTTTAATATATTATGGGCTGCCCCAAAATAGAGATTAATGGTTATAATCACTTTAATTTTAACTCTAATATGAATATAATAATCACTTTAAGTTTAACCCTAATATGAATATAATAATCATGAGAATTAGAGTTAAATTTATGATTACAATTATGGGTGCAGTAAAAGAGGATTGGAAGGATATAAATTGCACATGGAACCTCTTGAAAGGAAGGGAGGTGGAAAGAGAATACAAAAACAAGGGTAGTAGAGCAAAGAGTTAAAATGAGCAATAAATAGGATTAAAACACAAAAGAAATTAGATGGAAAAATAAGACTAATAATAGATAGAGAGAATGAAAAAAGAAAGTGTAGGTTTAAACTTAATTAAAAAAAAAATGTACAATACCCTTTATAATTTAATGATATATTTTAATTATACTAATATGTTTTCATTTATAACATGATATACTAATACATTATATTAATGTGATTAAATATTGATGTAAAAACACACATAGTTAAATAGAAAACACTTTTACACTTGAGTTCAATGTTAAAAATAAAATATTATTAACTTTTAACACTTTGATTAATTAGATCAATTAAATAAAATTTATATATTTATTCAACATATTTTTGAATACATATGTTTTAGTATATGTAATGATCTATTTAAACACAAAATATATAATTTGGTTAAGATAGTTACCAATTTATTGTTCAAAAATAATTAATGTTAATTTTTTCCATTTGAAAACATGGTGATTGCATATATTTTTGGTGGGTTAACAAGTATTCTCTTGTAAAAATGTAAATAAAATTAGAAAAATAAAAATAGTTGTAAATAAAAGTCAATTAATATTATAATTAGGTTATTTTATCACTCTTAGGTTATCTTATTTACTTAAGAGTTATTTTACTTTTTACTATTTAAGGATTATTTTATTTTATTTATAATATAGGTGGCTAAAGATATCTCTCAACGTACATTACATATATTTTTTAAATATAGGTATGCTAGTTTTATTAACCAATATTAAAATCAGAACACATAAATACAATTACATAAAATTACTTTTTGTTTTTACTTTTCTTTAACGAAATCTTTAATTGTTATTAAATTTTTAAATATTTAAAAGAAATAATAAGACGCTAAACTTTTAATCCAATTTTTTAAAATGAATATTTTAATTTTTTATTTAATTCTTTACCATTGCCATTTAAAATTAGTTATAAATTATTTTTGTGGGATTTGAAATAGTATAAAATACAATTTGGGGTTGATTTGCCAGTGCCTGTGCAAGCCTCCTCTACAACGGTTTCGTCCTCTCCTGCAGCTGTCATATATGGAACCGTCACATCACCTTCAGTCTCCAATCAACCATCAACTTGTCGGTCAATGCAATAATTTATAAATTAAATCATATTAATATATATATATATTAAATCATATTAATATATATTAGAATTTCATATTTAAAAAAAATAAAGAAACACTAGAATTTATATTCATTTTATATTAAAAAGTAAAACTAAAAAATTTATCTAAAATTTTATATATTAAATATTTAAATTTTTGTTCTAATGATTTAACCATAATTATCTTCAATAATCAATTTTTTTTTTTTTTAATCAAAATTTCTATTATTGATTTATATTAAAGATAGCAATATTTAAATTAATTTAATGAAAACAATTTTTGAAAATTTAAATTTTTTTTAGATTTTATTAATATTTTAATATTATTTATAATTTTTAGATTATAATTGAATATTGAAATTCTTACATAAAAATAAATAAAGATATTATATATTTAATAAAAAATAAAATTAAAATATAATCTTTTTTTTTTTTTAAATGCCAAAGTTAAGAAAAGGGATGGTTTCATTTATTAAACGCTGGCAGTGTTTGCACGGAGTTTGACGAGAGGCGAGAAAATAAAAAAAGTGTGGGACGTGGAGGTGATGTGACAACCGGACAATGGTGGACCACACAACACAGAAACAGTTAGGAGAGGTTTGCAGGGGCTTGCACGAGTGCAGCCATAGCATCAGATGGCACTATTTATGTAGGTGCAAATTGTCACCTGCATAGACAGTGCCGAAGAAGACAATAATGGTCATGTTAATATTAAATTAAATTTTATTCTTTTTATTATTTTTATTTATCCTCAGTAACATTGTAAGGCTTGTTCTAAATTATTGGATTTTGGGTCAACTTGATGGGAATCACCATCATCACAAGGATTCAGAGTTATCGAGGTGATTTAGCGGATCAAGAATATGGCCATTTGACTAACATACTCATTGAATTTTCTTCAGACTTTAATATGACCTGTTGCTACGCCTTATGCTTAACAGTCCTCAACCACACCTAGGGGAGAGGAGCCGACACGTAAGCACCCTAAACTGCACAGTCTAATTGGAAGGCTAGTGGACCAATAGCATTTAAAAAAAAAACCCATTAGAGAAAAACATCAATTAAACAATAAATTATTATTTTAAATCTTTTTAAAAAAAAATTTCCACATGGAAGGTCCAACTTTGTCCATGCATGGAAAAAAAGGGAAAAAAGACTCGTCGACTGATACAGACGCACCTCGGGTGCCACTACCTGGGTGGCTCGGCGTCTGAAGGTGACAGCCTTGCCACGTCAACTCCTCCCAGTCCACCACCCTAACAATCCACTACTAAGCATTTATCACTCGCCACCACTTCCTATTCCTACATACTATCCAAATTGAATTCTCTCACCTCTCCTAAGCTCCACGCCACCCCGTGTTTATTCCGAAATGAGCTACATTGAATGCTCCCAGTGCCTCACTCTTCTCGCCATGTTTTCAGCCTTTCATTTTTCTGAGTAAACATTCCTTCTTCACTTGCTCGCCGATACCTGCTCGTTTCATTGTTTGCAACCTTCGCCATCTCACCACAACCTGCAATGCTCGGAGACCATATCATGTTTGGGTAAAAGCCGATACAAAGAAGGGTAGACACCAGTTACTGAATATCGCCAACAACTCCACTTCCGCCATGCAAGCAACAAATGGGTTCCTCGCTGCCATGAACCGGTTCCTCGCCGCTATGAATGGGTTCCTCGCCGCCATGAAGGTCACTACAAGCAACGAAGGGGTTCATCATGTGTTCGACCCAGGTGAGCTTGCTCACTAAGGCTGGCCATTATTCTTTTGTTTGTGTTTGGTTTGCAATTTTGCTTTGTTTTATTGCTTTTTTGGTGTTGCAGATTTCATTTATTTTGTTGAAGTTTAGTGTTTATGAACACTGCACTATTTGTGTTCATAAACACACTAAATCTTTGGAAATTAATCTTCTGTTCAAGCATCACTCTGTTTATATTAAATATATTAATGAATTTGGTTGTTTTCTTCTTTCGACATGTAATAATGTTCGTTGTTTATATGGGTTTTGCTCTGTAGGGTTTATATTGCAAATATTACACTCATATTTACCTCATTTCTCTTTCAGTAGGGTTTATTTTGAGAATATAGCATGCATAGTTTAGCATTTATGTTTCGGTAGGGTTTATTTTGCAAATTTTACAGTCATAGTTTAGGGTTATCCTATTCTCATAGGATTTGCATTGACATTGACTTTGCATATCATATTCTCATAGGTTCTGCATTATCAGTGACTCTGCTTAGCATAATCTCACAGGTTTTGCATTATCATTCACTCTGCTTATCGTTTTCTCATAGGTTCTGCATTATCATTCACTCTGCTTCTCGTATTCTCATACTTTCTGCATTATCATTGACTCTGCTTACCATAATCTCATAGGTTCAGCATTATCATTCACTTTGCTTCTCGTATTCTCATACATTCTGCATTATCATTGACTCTTCTTAGCATAATTTCACTGGTTTTGCATTATCATTCACTTTGCTTATCGTTTTCTCATAGGTTCTTCATTGTCATTCACTCTGCTTCTTGTATTCTCATACATTCTGCATTATCATTGACTCTTCTTACCATAATCTCATAGGTTCTGCATTATCATTCACTTTGCTTATCGTTTTCTCATAGGTTTTTCATTGTCATTCACTTTGCTTCTCGTATTCTCATACGTTCTACATTACCATCGAATCTGCTTACCATAATCTCACAGGTTCTGCATTATCATTCACTCTGCTTATCATTTTCTCATAGGTTCTGCATTATCATTCACTTTGCTTCTCGTATTCTCATACATTTTGCATTATCATTGACTCTGCTTACCATAATCTCACAGGTTCTGCATTATCATTGACTCTGCTTTTCATTTTCTCATAGGTTCTGCATTATCATTCACTCTGCTTATCATTTTCTCATAGGTTCTGCATTATCATTCACTCCGCTTATCGTATTCTCATACGTTCTGCATTATCATTGACTCTGCTTAGCATAATCTCACAAGTTCTACATTATCATTCACTTTGCTTATCATTTTCTCATAGGTTCTGCATTGTCATTCACTCTGCTTCTCGTATTCTCATACGTTCTGCATTACCATTGACTCCGCTTACCATAATCTCACAGGTTATGCATTATCATTCACTCTGATTATCATTTTTTCATAGGTTTTGCATTATCATTCACTTTGCTTCTCGTATTCTCATATGTTTTGCATTATCATTGAATATTTCTTGAACTCAAAATGCTTGGGAGCATATGGTTCTTGAAAAATTGTGGAAACTATAGTAGCATTGCTCAAGAAAAAATAGTGATTAATCATAAATTGGTGATTTTTGGTTAATTTTCCAAGTTTTTCAAAAATTTTGGTTTGTGTAATCATAAATCAGTGTTTTCTGAGCTTTTCCTTAGGAGTTGCACTTCTCTTTTTGGAGTGAGCTTTTCCTTGGGAGTTGCACTTCTTGAAGAGTGAGATGTTGTCTTCTCTATGTGTATGTGTATGTGTATGTGTATGTGTATGTGACTATGTCTATGTCTATGTGACTATGTCTATGTCTATGTCTATGTCTATGTCTATGTCTATGTGACTATCTATGTGTATGTGTATATGTATGTGTATGTGTATGTGTATGGCATTGCTATTTCCACCTCTGTCAAACCTCCACCATATGCAATACCTGCAATGGAACACGTCAAGAACTCCATTGAATTGCAAGTCAATGTACCAGTTTTATCAAAAAGTATAGTGTCAACTTTCCCAAGTTCCTCATTTAAATTGGATGTTCGAGCTCATGCAGGCTTGTCAGTTTCTTCATCATACATGTTTTGTTCTTCATTGATGAATCTATATTGATACTTTCTTATGCTCATATAATGGGTATAAGCATTACAAAACTGTTGTTATATCAACATTGCAATGTTGTGCTTGTTCAGATTTGAATAGTTTCACTTATTCGTAGAACATATTGCTATACAAGTTTTTAAAGAATTTGATAAGAATTTACCATCAATAGCTCATTAGTCATTAGTGTCATCACGCGGCAGGACATAATGAGTAGATCCAAATTGCCAATAAGAATATTCAGTAGGAAAAAAATCATCTAAAAACAACAAATAAAGGTGCATACAAACCCTGGATTGTAATTGGTAATTTGAACTTTCAGCTCATTTGTAATGGATTTTGATTTTCAGCTACTATTATCATTTATAGTCAAATGACTGTATTTTGATTTATGGTTTTGCAATAGGCATTGCTTAATTAATGTAGCTCATAAATTTTTGTTATCATTGATCAGCCACCTCCCAAACAAAAACAAAGAGGAGAGAAACAATAAAAAGCCTATAATATTAACATCCTATGATGCCAAAATCATAGCCAAAATGCACTCAACATAGCTAAGCTAAGTAGACCTGTTATAATTGAAAGAAGCAAGAGTAAGTGATAACAACTTAAAAGTAATCAATACAAGCTGCATAAAAATATTAATATTTGAGTTCACATAAAGATAGGAGATAAAATAAAAGTATACATATTTTTTGTGAAAGAATGTTAAATGGGAGTTTAAAATTGATCCCCCACCTCCCAAAAAAAAACAAATAGAGGAGAGAAACACTTGAAAACCAAAAAGATTGGTGTCTCAATACATCTAGACAACTATCTTACTAAAGCCTAGTAACTATTCTCCATAGGAAGTAAATTGGGGAAAAAAAGAGATGATGTCTACACCAACTAGACATACATAGGACCACAAAGCCCCAAAAAACCATAAGGGCCACTAGAGATTCATTAAAGAAGGATATGATCCCATAGCATATAGGTCTCAATTCTCATATGTGATAGAAATAAAAGCTATGAAGAGGATCATATCTATAGTTTTTTCCTTATAATATTATTTCTACGTTGTCCTTTTAGTATCCATTCCGTTTTTCCTCTTTAGCGGAACTATTGTTCTCCTATCTATGTTTGTTTAACATTCTTATTATTCAAATTGATAGCAAGAATGAACATCATTTATACATGATCGAAGTATATTTTATCCATTGAATCAGACTCATCCTTATTCATGCCTTGGGTATCCCAATTTAGATTCAACATTATAACATGTCTTAATGATAGTCTCATCCAATCTCTTATTCTCGCCTAAAATTCATTATCACAATCAACCAACTAATCCTCTAGCTTAGGTACATAGTGAAAATAATATCCTAACTACAAAAAATAAGAAACTATTTGATGTCAAAGGGGAAGCAAAAATAAAATAATTGTCTAGCTTATATTACATCATATCTCTTTTCAATATGTTTTGCATTATCATTCACTCTGCTTATCGTAATCTCACAGGTTATGCATTATCATTCACTCTCCTTATTGTTTTTTCATAGGTTTTGCATTACCATTGATTATGATTTTCATATTCTCATAGGTTCTGCATTATCATTGACTCTGCTTATCGTATTATCATAGGTTATTATCATTGAGTTAGGTTGTGTTCTCTATTTCATTAACAAAAAAAAATGTGGGTTAATCTTTTTTTAGGTTTTGCTTCATCTTTTCAGTCACTTAATAAATTGATGTTGTTTATGTGCCATAGATAAATATGTTGATGTTATTTATTTTGGGTTATGCTCCATCAATTTTATATCTGATTTATGTTTGATGTGATCAAGCCTATTTATGGATGAAATTAAGCTTACGTTGTGGAGGATCGACGTATAGGTGTGGGCCCCAATGAGCACATGTCCCATCGCACATTAGGGCCCCCGCTTACGTATTAGGGGAGAGGAGCCGATACGTACGAACCCAAAAACACAGTCCACATGGCAGGCCACGTGAATAACATTTAAAAAAAAAAACCCATATACTTCAATAAATTTGTAATGCAAATGTTTCTATCTTTTCTTAGGTGCCATTGGTTATTTTGGGGGTGTTATCTTTTGCATAGGTTATTTTCCATCATATCAGTCATCCAATTATTATACCTTAATTTTGTGTCTTGGAAATATATGGGGTGTTCTATTTTTTTTAGGTTCTACTTCATCAACATAGACATAGACAAATACATAGACATAGACATATACATAGACATATAGATAGACATATACATACACATATACATAGACATATGTATATGTATATGAGATATTAAATGCACACATAATTGTAATTATTTTGAAATAAAACAATTACACGCTGGCAGCCAAACATGATGAAGTGTATCCAACTTGTATATGCTTAAGATCTTTGCATCTTACTTATATATATGCATATGTATAGACATATTCATATACATATACATATGTTTATGTTTATGTATATGTATATGAATATGTCTATATATTTATGTATATGTATATGTGTATATACATATACATATACATATACTACTTTCATGACATACTGCATATTTTTTGAGCCAACTTGCATCCAATGCTCATAATGCCTCGCACACTTGTCAACTTTATAGCCTTTCATTCTAGCAACTTCTCGTTTTATCTTCACAATGATGGCAATGTCTATGTGTGTATGTGTATGTGTATGTAAATCTATGTAAATCTGTATGTATATGTAAATATGTATATGTCTATGTCTATGTCTATGTGTATGTCTATGTTTATGTGTATGTGTATGTATATGTGTATGTGTATGTCTATATTTATGTCTATATGTAAATGTGTATGTGTGAATGTGTATGTCTATATGTAAATGTCTGTGTGTATAGATGTGTGAAGAGGTCTTAAGTGGATAACCTTTCCATGTCTACTTCTCTTAGTCAACCACCCTAACAATCCACTGTGTCGCATTTATCACTAGTTGCCCCTTCCTATACTTCTCTACAGTCATGTTTAATTCACTTATGTCTATGTCTATGTGTATGTGTATGTATATGTCTATGTGTATGCTTCATAAATTTAGACCTGCAACAATTGTATCTTTTGTATGTGCCATTGATTAATTTGGGGGTGTCCTCAACTTTATATGATGTGCACCTATACACCAGTCCTCCACAATGTCAAAAAAAATTCATCCATAGATAGGCTTGATCACATCAAACATAAATCAGATATAAAATGCACACAAGTTAGCATTAATTTAAACAAGGTGCCAAGTCAACAACTTTGAAACCCATCTGACCCATCTTTGACCGATTGGTGACCCCATTACAAGAATGTTTCCCATTGTAGCATAACCAAACCAACACACAAATGCATTCGCCTGTCCCGTCTACCATGAGATATACAACACGTATCAGCTTCAATCTGTCCCATCTTGCCAAGTAGGGTGCGCACGTATTGGAGCCAAATGCAAATATCCCACCAACATCCATTTAACACTCCTGTAAGGCCACCATTATTCAAAACAAAAACATGGAAACAATTTCAAACAATCCACCAAACCAATCAAGTCAAGAATTAAGGCTGAAATCAATCAAATCTCCAATTCATATGAAACAAAACTCAAATTCAAAAAAGGACAGAAATTTATTTCACCACACTAAACAACCACCAATCAGATTCAAATAATTCCCAATTCAAATAGCCATGAAAACCTTCAAGTATTCACATGTATTACCATAGATCAATATTGAGCACTAAAGCTTTCTTACAACATGTATTTAGGGGACCTGGTTTTCCCAAGGCCTTTCATGCTTGCCTATGTAACACTTCACATAGATTACCATAGCTTTGTATTTGAATGACTTAGGGGACTTGGTTTTGTGAAGGCTTGTCATGGTTCTCTATGCAACACTTCACAATTCGAATGGAGTTGTGGACCCGTGCAACATAGGTTGCCATCAAACGAGCATTCATAAAATCAAGTCTCCCTAAAACATGTCTCTATTGATTAGTTGATTGAATTGATGAAGCAGAACCTATATGTATATTTGTATGTCTATGTTTTATGTATATACATGTGTGGCCTATGTAGCACTTCACATAGATTACCATAGCTTTGTATTTGAATGACTTAGGGGACTTGGTTTTGTGAAGGCTTGTCATGGTTCCATATGCAACACTTCACAATTTGAATGGAGTTGTGGACCCATGCAGCATAGGTTGCCATTAAATGAGCATTCACAAAATCAAGTCTCCCTAAAACATGTCTCTATTGCTTAGTTGATTGAATTGATGAAGTAGAAACATATGTATATTTGTAAGTCTATGTTTTATGTATATACATGTGTGGCCTATGTAGCACTTCACATAGATTACCATAGCCTTGTATTTGAATGACTTAGGGGACTTGGTTTTGTGAAGGCTTGTCATGGTTCCCTATGCAACACTTCACAATTCGAATGGAGTTGTGGACCCGTACAACATAGGTTGCCATCACCTATGAAACATTTAACACCCCCAAAATCATCAATGGCACCTGAAAAAGATAGAATAGTTGCACGACTTAGTTGTATACGAATCTGTATATGTGTATGTATATTGGTATGTATATGTATATGTGTATGTGTATGCGTATGTCTATGTATATTGGTATGTATATGTATGTGTATACATATGCATACATATACATATGTATATGTATATGTATATGTATATCTATACATATGCATATGTATATACATATATACATGTATGCATATACATATGTATATGTATATGTATATGTATATCTATATACATATTCATATGTATATACATATGCATATGTATATACATATGTATATGGAGCTCGTTCATGGCGGCAAGGAACCCGTTCGTTGCTTGCATGGCGGAAGTGGAGCTACTGGTGACGTTCGATAACTAGCGTCTACCCATCTCCGTATCAGCTTCTACCCAAACACGATATGGTCTCCGAGCATTGTAGGTTGTGGTGAGACGGCGAAGGTTGCAGATGACGAAATGAGTAGGTACCGGCGAGCAAGTGAAGATGGAATGTTTACTTGCTAAAATGGAAGGCTGAAAACATGGCGAGAAGAGCGAGGCACTGGGGAGCATTCAATGCAGGTTGGTTCAGAAAATATGTATGTATATGTGTATACATATACATACATATACATATGTATATGTATATAGATATGTATATACATACGTATATGTATATTTATGTGTATGTAGATATGTATATGCATATGTATATAGATATGTATATGCATATATTTCTATGTATATTTCTATGTATATATATATATATATATGTATATGTATATATATGCATATACATATGCATATATGTCCATGTATATGGATATGTATATGTATAGGTTGGTTGGAATAAAATTGCGGGGTGGCGTGGAGCTTAGGAAAGGTGACAGCATTTAATTCAGACAGTTGATAGGAATAGGGAGTGGTAGCGAGTGATAAATTCTCAGTAGTGGATTGTTAGGGTGGCGGACTGGGAGGAGTTGACGTGGCAATATTGTCACCTTCGGATGTCAAGCCACATAGGTAGTGGCACCCGAGGTGCGTCTGTATCAGTCGACGGGTCTTTTTTCCTTTTTTTTCTAGGCGTGGAAAAAGTTGGACCTTCCATGTGGCAAAATATTTGGAAAAAGGAATAGAAAGTGACAAAATGTCAATGAAGAAGCAAACATTTGAAATGAAAACAGTGACAAATTGAAAATTACATAGAACACACATTGCAATATGATCATAATGTTGAGAAACGATGCCTCAATTACTAGCTTGAACCTCTTTGAAATAAAGGTCTTGGCGAAAAAAATGTTATTTTTTGCCCTTTACCGCCATACCATGCATAGTCTCTTTCCTCACTGTAGTGGCCGTAGTATTTCTATCTCTGTGGTTATTCTGGCTCTGGCGGTTACCGCCCTACTGCGGTAAGACCACCAACGACTGGCTGGCGGTTACTGCCATACCGCGGCCAACCAAAGGGCTGACCGCGGTGGCCACGGTAAAGCCGCCTGTGGCTAGCCTAGCGGTTACCGCCATACCGCGGCCAGCCAAAGGGCTGACCATGGTGGCCGCGGTAAATCCGCCAATGGTCAGGCTAACGGTTACCGCTCTACCGCGGGGTGGCCTCTCGGCCCCCGCGGTAGCGCAGTAAGACCGTCAGCGGTCCCTCTGACTGGTTACTGCCATACTGTAGGGTGAGCTCGAGAGGGCTGTGGTAGTGAGGTAAGGCTTGGTTGGCGAGCTCGGTATGCTTACCGCCATATCATGAGTTGGTTGAATGAGCTCGACGGTAGTGCAGTAAAGGCTGTGGTGAGCTCAGTGGGCTTAGCGACTGGGTTGACCGAGTTCGACTCGGTGTCAGAAGTTGACGACGAATAGAATGGGGACACGTGGCTCAGTTTCAGTTGTTTATTGGCTAGAGGCCAGTAATTGCAGCAGGTGCAGGTCAACTGAGGGTGGCGAAATAGAACCCGATTTGGGTAAAGACAATTATGGCCTGGGTGGCTCAATGCAGGAAGATCGACATGGGTAGATCATTGGTGCAATTTTATTAGAGATGATTGTACTTTGTGATCGGCTGTTGTCTGACAGAATTGAATGCAATGTATGACTTATGTAAGTCGAGTATGTGATTGCATGAGAAGAGAGTTAAAAACTATATGTTAGGTGTGAGAACATTGTAATAGTGAGAATTGGATTGTGCTACTGTGAGCTGAACAAAGAATTCTGTGATTTGTATGTAACTGGTTTTGTTACTGTAATACAAAATAGTCTTGACTTTGTGTGGTGGGTTTTTTACCTGAAAAGTTTTTCCCACGTATATCTTGTGTCAACTGTGGATGCTCATCTTTGTGTAATATTTATTTTACTTGCATGTATTCATCTTAAGAAGTTTTAGAAGCTATTGAAACTTGTTTTTTGCTCTTCTTCTCTGTTGTATTAGTGTTAAGGGAATGTATTCCGCATTGTTGGGTCTGTAGATCTATGCATGTTTTTCCCTTCAAGTGGTATCAGAGCTTGGCCAGTTGTGTTATCCTTGTAGGAAAGATTAGTTTTTTGTGCTAATACTGTTTTAGTGGGAGTCTTGCATTGTTAAAACTTGTTTCTGTTTGAGATGGCGAGTACATTTGGTAGAGTAGACATTGAAAAGTTCAATGGAAGTTACTTTGAGTTATGGAAGCTCAAGATAGAAGACTTGCTTGTGGATAGAGACCTCTGGATTGTTGTCTCTGGAACTAAGCCACAAAGTACAATGGAAGAAGCTTGGGATCTTGTTAATAGAAAATAAAGAGGTTTGATAAGACTCATTCTAGTTGATTCTGTTCTCCTGAACATTCATGAGGAGCAGTCTACAACTTCATTGTGGAAGAAGCTTGGTGATATTTATCAGGGAAAGTCTCTGGTAAATAAGTTATTCCTGAGGAAGAAGTTGTACTCCTTAAAGATGGACGAAGGTGCATCTATTATAGACCATCTGAACTCGTTTAATATGAGTGTCACTCAGCTGGCATCTGTAGGTGTAAAGATTAAGGAGGAGGATCGTGCATGCTCATGTTGTGTTCGTTACCTGACAGTTGGGATCATCTTGTGATGGCCATTGGAAGCACTACTGCTTCTTTCAAGATGGAAGACATTGTTGCCTCATTGCTATCTGAAGAGATGCGGAGGAAGTCTTCAAAGATGGCCAAAGAGGCTCTTGCTATTCGTGGTAGACCAAAGAAAAAAGGCAAGAAGAAATACAAGAAGTCAAAATCCAAATTTGCAGGGAGATCAAAGTCTCTTAGTAAAAATTTCAAGGTGAGATGCTGAAACTGTGGGCAACCTGGTCATATCAGGAATGACTGCAAGGAGAAGAAGAAAAAAAATGCTTCTGACAATGAATCTTCTCAAAGTGATGCAGAAGCCTTCATTGCAGCAGCCTTGACAACTCAGGCATCAGATGATGTCCGGTTAGTTGACTTAGGTTCTTCTTTTCACATGACCTTCAATATAGAATGGTTCTCTAAATACGATATGTATGATGGTGGAAAGGTATACTTGGCAAGTGATTCAACGTTGGAGATAGTTGGCAGAGGAAGAGTCAGAATTCAGTTTCCTGATGAGAGTCAAAGGTATTGGTGGCGTACTTCACATACCAGGTTTGGCTCGAAATCTTCTTTATGTCAGTAAGTTAAATGATGCTGGGGTAGAAGTTTCTTTTTCTAGTAAGGGGTGTAAAATGGCTAGAGGTACAATGGTCCTAGCTAAGGGTGTTCGTACTGGCACTTTGTACAAGCTGGATGCACGTCCTGTTCTTTGTAACAGTGCCTCTGTAAAGTCATGCAATGTTGCACCTATAGATAAAGATGAAGACTCTTCTCTGGTTGCAAATGCTATGGAGGTAAAACTCCCAGCTGAGAAGACTATGCTATGGCATCATAGACTGGGTCACATTGGTGAGAAAGGTTTAAAATCCTTGAAGAATAAAAATCTTGTAGAAGGGATTGATGATTGTAACCTTGAGTTCAATTTCTGCGAACATTGTATCTATGGAAAACAACACCATGTTTCCTTTTATTCTAGTCCTCACAAATCTTCTGGTATACTGGATTATGTTCATTCAGATGTGTTTGGTCCAGTAAATGTTCCTTCATTATCGAAGTCTAGATAATATGTATCCTTTATTGATGACTGTTCGAGAAGGGCATTTGTATACTTCATGAAAAGTAAATCAGAAGTGTCAGTCGGTTTAAAGAATTTAAATCTTTGGTAGAAAATCAGATTGGAAGGAAAATTAAGTGCTTGAGGACAGACAATGGTGGTGAATTTTGTTCTGCAAATTTTGAAAGGTATTGCACTGACCATGGTATTAAAAGGCACAAGACAACGCCTAATAATCCACAACAAAATGGAGTTGATGAGAGGTTGAACAGGATGTTGATGGAAAAGGCAAAGAGTATGTTGAGTGGTGCTGGTCTGGAGTAGAAGTTCTGGGTTGAGGCTGTGGCTACAACATGTTATTTGATAAATAGATCTCCTTGTTCAACTCTTGTTGACAAGACACCTTTGGAAGCATGGTCTAGTAAGAAGCCCTCTCTGAGGCATGTGTGTGTGTTTGGCTGTGAGGCATATGTTTATGTGTTAAATGAAAAGAGATCTAAATTGGATAACAAGGCTGTCAAGTGTATCCTCATCGGCTATGGAGTTGGTGTGAAGGGATACAGGCTTTGGAACCCTATTACTGAGAAGGTTTTGTATAACAGAAGCATGATATTTCGTGAGCTAAAACCTTCAGTTAGTGATCAACAGCTTGGGACAAATCAGAGTGACAAGAAGAACAAGGATGCAGTTGAAATTTCTCAAACTCCAGAAAGGGAAGAGCTGCATGGTGTTCCTGAGACTGAGGAGAGCTCAAGCAGCTCTGGAAGTTCTGATAATGAAGATCAACCTCAGCCTATGAGAAGATCTACTCAAGAAAAAAGACAACTTGATAGGTATGGTTTCTCTATGTTAGATTCAAATTTTTCTTATGCCTTAATTACCAGCATTAATGAACCTAGGACTGTTAAAGAAGCAATCAGCATGGCTGATTCAAAGTCTTGGCTGGAAGCCATGAATGAAGAAATGGATTCTTTGAAAAAGAATGATACCTAAAATTTGGTACCACTGCCTAAAGGGAAAAAGCCTGTTGGCTGTAAGTGGATATTAAAAAAGAAGACAAGTCTTGATGGCAATGTTGAGAAGTACAAGGCTAGACTAGTTGCAAAAGGTTTTTCTCAAATTGAGGGAATAGATTATTGATAGATTTTTTCCCCTATAGCAAAGCTGACATCCATCAGATTTCTTTTGTCTTTAGCAGCTATATATGATTTTGAAATAGCAAATGGATGTGAAGAAAGTGTTTTTCCATGGTGAGTTGGAAGAAGAAATTTACATGTCCCAGCCTGAGTATTATGTTGAAAGAGGTAAACAAAATCTGGTATGTAATTTAAACAAATCTCTCTATGGTTTAAAGCAATCTCCTAGAATGTGGTACTAGAAATTTGACACGTTTGTGTAGTCAATTGGATTTGTGAGATCAAAATCTGATCATTGCATTTACTATAAATCTGAAAATGATCATGTGCTTGTTATCACCCTATATGTGGATGATATGTTATTTATTGGAAATAGCAAGACTATGATTTCTGATCTTAAATCTTAGTTATCTGCAAAGTTTGAAATGAAAGATCTTGGTGCAGCTAGGTACATTCTTGGAATGGAGATTACCAGGGACAGAACAAGCAAAAAGCTTTGGGTCAACCAGAGTAAGTATGTGAAGACAGTTCTGGAGAGATTTAGCATGGATGACTGCAAACAACTTATTGTTCCAATCATGCATGAAACTAAGCTGTCTGTTGAAGACTGCCCAAAGTCTGCTACAGAGATGGAGGATATGACCAGTGTGCCCTATGCAAGTGTTGTTGGAAATTTGATGTATGTTATGGTCTGCACAAGACCAGACATTGCCCAAACAGTGGGAGTTCTAAGCCGATTTATGGAAAATCCAGGAAGATCACATAGGGATGTTGTGAAGAGAGTTTTCAGGTATTTGAAGGGGACTTCAGATTATGCCTTGTGTTACCATGGCAATATGGTTGCATCACAGAAATCTCTCAGCATCCAAAGTTATGTTGATTCAGATTGGGTATGGGACATTAACAACAAACGATCCACTGGTGGATACACTTTCATGCTTAATGGTGGAGCTATTAGTTGGATGAGCAAGCGACAGGCTGTAGTTGCTTTGTCCACGACAGAGGTAGAGTACATGGCTGCAACTCATGCCTGTAAGGAAGCTATTTGGCTAAGGAATTTGTGTTTAGACATTGGATTTGATGGTGGGCAGATTACAATCTATTGTGACAGTCAGAGTGCCATTTGTTTGGCAAAGAATCTGACTTTTCATGCCAGGACCAAGCACATTGACGTGCAGTATCACTTCATGAGGGACATGGTTGAAGATGACAGGGTCAGTCTGGAAAAGGTGGACACCTTGAACAATGTTGCAGATGCTTTGACAAAGCCTATGAGTACAGACAAGTTCAGATGGTGCGTAGAATCGATGGGCCTTGGGGCCTATGACAGATAGTAATTTTTAATGGTATGGAGGAAGCTGGTAATCTTCGTCAACTGGGAGCTTGTTGAGAAATGATGCCTCAATTACCAGCTTGAACCTCTTTGAAATAAAGGTCTTGGCGGAAAAAGAGTTATTTTCTGCCCTTTATAGCCATACCGCGCGCAGTCTCTTTCCTCACTACAGTGGCCGCAGTATTTCTATCTCTGTGGTTCTTCTGGCTCTGGTGGTGTGGGTCTAGTGGTTACTGCCCTACCATGATAAGACCACCAAAGACTGGCTGGCGGTTACCGCTATACCGCGGCCAACCAAAGGGCTCACTGTGGTGGCTGTGGTAAAGCCGTTGCGGCTAGCCTAGCGGTTATCGCCATACCGCAACTAGCCAAAGGGCTGACCACGGTGGCTATGGTAAAGGCACCAACGGTCAGGTTGACGGTTACTGCTCTATCATGGGGTGGCCTCTCGGCCCCCGCGGTAGCATGGTAAGACTATCAGCGGTCCCTCTGACTGGTCACCACCATACCGCAGGGTGAGCTCGAGAGGGCCGCAGTAGCATGGTAAGGCTTGGCTGGCGAGCTCGGTATGCTTACCGCCGTACCACGAGCTAGTTGAATGAGCTCAGCGGTAGTGCAGTAAAGGTTATGGTGAGCTTGGTGGGCTCGGTGACTGGGTTGACTGAGATGGACTCAGTGTCAGAAGTCGATGACAAATAGAATGGGGACATGTGGCTCAGTGTCATTCATTTATTGGCTAGAGGCCAATGTAGTTATTGCAGTAGGTGCAGGTCAACTCAGGGTGGCGAAAGAAAACCCGATTTGGGTAAAGACAATTATGGTCTGGGTGGCTCAATGTAGGAAGATCGACATGGGCAGATCATTGGTGCGATTTGATTAGAGATGATTGTACTTTGTGATCGGCGGTTGTCTGACAGAATTGAATGCAATGTATGACTTATGTAAGTCGAGTATGTGATTGCATGAGAAGAGAGTTGAAAACTGTATGTTAGGTGTGAAAACATTGTAACAGTGAGAATTAGATTGTTCTACTATGAGCTGAATAGAGAAGTTTGTGATTTATATGTAACTGGTTTTATTATTGTAATACAAAATAGTCTTGGCTTTGTGTGGTGGGTTTTTTACCTGAAAAGGTTTTCCCACGTATATCTTGTGTCAACTGTGGATGCTCATCTTTGTGCAATATTTATTTTACTTGCATGTAATCATCTTAAGAAGTTTTAGAAGTTATTGAAACCTATTTTTTTCTCTTCTCCTCTATTGTATTATTGTTAAGGGAATGTATTCCACACTGTTGTGTCTGTAGATCCATGCATGTTTTTCCCTTCACATAATACATTGCAAATCAAAACAAAAATGATGCATCTATAATTCTCATATATTTAAAAATGTCAACGAAGAAGCATACATTGCAAATCAAAACAATAACACAAATTGCAAATTACATACAACACTTTTTTGAATTTGATCAGATTACTTCACAAAACAAAACAATAACAGTCAATCTATACTTATCAAAAAATTACAACTGTACATAATTTCGGTGCATTTATAAATATCAATACTTCTAAAGTCTACGAAACTAGCATTTGTAATCTAGCTGCTGCTGTTGTGAAAAGGATCTTGGCTAGTTGGAGTGCCAATTGCCATGTTCTCGTCCCCTTCCAGCTGACGGTGATTGTTGAATATATGAGTGGGACTTGGAGTGCTAAATTGGGTGCAAGTGACATGTGTTTGGGGCAGTTGTGAAGACATTTATACATCCCAAGTGCCAAATTGATATGGATATTGACTACCCCTGAAGTTAGATTGGGAGAGGCTAGAATAATTCGTTGTTGTGGAGAACTGAGGGATATTAATGTTGAGAATATCATGGAAGACTCCATTACTTTGAGACAATGGATTAGAAGTGTTCCTTAACTGCCTCTCTCTCTGTAAAGCCCTCTGTGCCTCCTCAATCTCTTTTTCCTTTCAGTCCTGTTCCTTGTGAAGCCTCTCTTGCTCCTTTTTTGCATCTCTATCCTTTTTTTGTTGTAATTTTTGCTGCTCTTTTCCTTTTCACAGTATGTCCTTCTCAATTTTGGCATTCTCCTTCAACTCCGCTGCCACAATTCTTGCTTCCCTTTTCTCTGCATTTTGTTGTCTCTTTCTTGCTTTTATCTCCTCCACCTCTTTCTTCCTTTGCTCTTGCTCCATTAACAGCCTCATGTAGTCATCTGTTGTCAACAATTGAGACTGTCTACTGAGCCCTGTGGTACATCTTCATTGGCTTGTAAATCTGAATTGCAAGAAGGAGCATAGTAATGGACAACTTGAGAAAGGTCAATTTGTGGTGGTGGTGATGGAAAAGTATAGGTATCCTGTTGTTCTCGGACTTCCAAATCAATGCCCAATTTCATTTCTCCCTCAACCAACCAAGATGGTTGGCTTCGTTGTGATGGAAGACCTAAACTTTCGCTAAATTGGTCAATGACCCTGTCCACCATGGGAGGGGTGTGTTCATTAACCACCACTTGTACAACTGATTTAGCAGGACATGTATGAGGTGAGTGATGTGTTTCTATTGCAAGCTACATGTGTCCATCTGGAAGAGTGGACTGCAATACTGTGACATCATCACTTGACACACCAAGTCCAGAAAGGCTGAGAATGTTTTCAACTGCGTCAACATCCTCGCTGACCACAAATGTCTCACTAGGATGCATGTCGTTGACAAGTGCATCGGGATTCAACGGCCATATACCAGTCCTTTTAAACCCAGCCTTGATGTTGTCAACTGTCAAAGCTCTTTTCATTGCTTTGCTACCTAACATTGCAAGTTCTCTCCTCCTCACTTCAATGTTTGGAAACCTTGACAAAAAATTTGCACATTCTGATTTGAAGTAAGCTTTGAAAGGTGCAAACACACTCACATCCAAGGGTTGTAGCTTATGTGATGTGTGTGATGGCAATGTTAACAAATCTATACCGATATCTCTTGCTTCCTAGATGGTTTCAAGTGCTACGTGGCTTCCATGGCCGTCAAAGATCAGCAAGACCCTATTCGTGGGCGAGACACCACCTGGAATCGAGGTTTTGAAGTGGGTCAACCAATTTATGAACAATTCTTTGGTCATCCATGCATGTGGCTGGGCTGCCATGCAAGCACTTGGTTCATAATCTATGATGTAATTATCTATGTTCACACTCCCCTTGAACAAGTAGAATCCTAGAATGCTCTGCCTGGCAGCATTGACACAACATAGAATGGTTATCCATTCACGACTCTTTGGGATAATGTAAGAGACATTCCTGCTACCTTTTCTTGCGAGCACCTTCATGGACCCATTTTTGCCTGCTTGGATGTTAGTTTCATCACAATTCCATATGTGATCACGACCATATGGCATGGCTTTGTATGCTGCAGACAGTGTTTTGTAGAATGCATTTACAACATCAGGTCTAAGATTGAATGCCCTATCTTTGTCTAGGCCTTCAACAGTTCGTAATGCGAGTTGAGGATGTCTGTGCTTGAAGCCTGTCCACCAGGACTTCTCTGGGAAGCTATTGGTGAAAGGGTTTGGCCTATTTTGACATATTTGAGCAACCTCAGACTTAAAATTGACTATCTCAAGACCTTGACCAATATCGGCCATTTGCTCACACCATTCCACAATGTGATTTTCTTCCTCTTCTATGAGGATTGTTGGCGGACCTTTCTTGGAAGCTGTTGTTAGACCCCCTAGCCATTTGGACAATGTGGTTGTTGGGATTGACCACTTTTTGGAAGCCCCCCTTATTGACATGTCATTCTCTTCAACGTCATAGAGTGCCCTTTTCATGTCATCCTCATACCACAACTTCTTTATTTGTTTTACCTTCTACGGTATTTGAGGTGTAGTAACCTCAATCTGCGGTATTTAAGGAGTAGAAACCTCATCTACTTGTGCAACATGATCTATTTCAGGGGGGAATCTGCATCCTCATTTCTCGGTAGGCAACCTTGTTGTGGCTCTTTTCTTTTTTTTTATTCCCAGTATGGGACACCATTGCATTTCCCTTGGCCATCTACACAGAATAATTAGAATCAAATCAGTGATGCTTGAACAGAAAAATAATCACTTTGTAATGCATAACATATGAGAATATGATAAGCAGAGTCAATGATAATGCATAACCTATGAAACATAAATGGTAAACTATGAAATACAAATTATTGAACAGTTATCTATATATGTATGAAGAGAGTGTTGTGATGCAGAACATATGAGAATATGATAACCAGAGTAAATGATAATGCAGAACCTAGGAAAGATAAATTTTTAACTATGAAAAATAAATGCTTTAACAGTTATCTTTATATGTATGAAGAGAGTGATGCTTGAACAGAAGAATAATTATCTTGTGATGTAGAGCAT
This sequence comes from Sequoiadendron giganteum, assembly GCA_007115665.2. Taxonomy (NCBI): domain Eukaryota; kingdom Viridiplantae; phylum Streptophyta; class Pinopsida; order Cupressales; family Cupressaceae; genus Sequoiadendron; species Sequoiadendron giganteum. Next base: position 275,708,756 of record CM021108.1, on the reverse strand, counting down.
ATGAGAATATGATAACCAGAGTAAATGATAATGCAAAACCTAGGAAAGATAAATGGTAAACTATGAAACATAAATGCTTTAACAATTATCTTTATATGTATGAAGAGAGTGATGCTTGAACAAAAGAATAATTAGTTTGTGATGCAGAACATATGAGAATATGATAACTAGAGTAAATGATAATGCAGAACCTAGGAAAGATAAATGGTAAACTATGAAACAAAAATGCTTTAACAGTTATCTTTATATGTATGAAGAGAGTGATGCTTGAACAAAAGATTATTTAGTTTGTGTATGTGTTATCTTTTAAGTTTCTTGCATTTCAATTGAGATTATCTTTTGTAACAAGAGTTTTTTATCTTGTGTTATCTATTGTGGAGTGAGCGACATAAGGAAGTAGAGGAGTAAGAAGCACAAAATGACAAACTATGCAAGGGAGTAAGAGTTTAAGAACATCTCATATCTCTTAAGCGTTTACAACATTAACATTCTCATGCACAACAAAGTGAAAATCACACTCATGTTTGAACAACAGATTGCTTACGAATGAAAAACAATAAGAGTTTAACAAAGCTCACATATATTTTTTATGACGAAATCATTGACAGGCATAAATATTTGTCGATTGATGAAGCAAAAACATATGAAAATGATGAAAAAAAAGTCTTCTAGGATTAGAAACTTTAGAGACTAATAATGCATAAGATATGAGAATAAGACATCCTGAGTGAATGACAATGTAGAAGCTATGAGAATAAGATAACTAGAGTGAATGATAATGCAAAACCTGCGAGATTATGCTAAGTAGAGTCAATGATAATGCAAAACCTATGAAAATAATATAACTAGAGTGAATGATAATGCAGAACCTATGAGAATAAGATAAGCAGAGTGAATGATAATGCATGACCATTGAAATAGAAATGGTAAACCATGACCAATATTTAACATATAAATGGTAATGCATAACCTATGAGACTACGATGTGAGACTACAATAAGCAGAGTGAATGATAGTGCAGAACCATTGAGACACATGAAAAGTAGAGTGAATGATAATGCAAAACCTATCAAACAAAAATGTTAAACTATGAGTGTAATATTTGCAATATAAACCCTACTGAAACAGAAAGGCTAAACTATGACTGTAACATTTTCAATATAAACCCTAGGGAAACAGAGATGGTAAACTATGACTGTAATATTTGCAATATAAACCCTAGGGAAAGCTTTAAATGGTAAACCATGACTGTATTATTTGCATTATAAACCCTATGGAACACATATGCTAACCTATGACTGCAATATTTGCAATATAAACCCTACCAATACATAAAGAAACACCTGTGACTGTAATATTTGCAATTATAAACCCTAGGGAAACATAAACAAAAACCTATGACTGTAATGGGTGTAATGAAGATCAATATGGATGCTGGTAATGGCTGTAATGAAGAACAAGTGTGAAAAGGAAAACCTGGTACAATATGGATGTTGGTGCACTGGAATCTGAGCTGTTGCCTCCCCTTGATGTTAACTCATTCAATTTTGTGCTTGTCACTCCTCCTTTTCTTATGTCACTCACTGTAGAATAACTAAATACTTGTTGGTTTTCACGGCTATTTGAATTGGGAATTATTTGAATTTGTTTGATGGTTGTTTGGTGTGGTGAAATAAATTGATGTCCTCTTTTGAATTTGAGTTATGTTTCGTATGAATTGGAGATTTGATTGATTTCAGCCTTTAATTCTTGACTTGATTGGTTTGGTGGATTGTTTGAAATTGTTTCCATGTTTTTGTTTTGAATAATGGTGGCCTTACAAGAGTGTTAAATGGATGCAGGTGGGATATTTACGTTTGGCTCCACTACGTGTGCACCCTACTTGGCAAGATGGGACATATTGAAGCTGATACGTGTTGTAGATCTCATGGTAGATGGGATAGGCGAATTCATTTGCATGTTGGTTTGGTTATGCTATGATGGGAAACATTCTTGTAATGGGTTCGCCAGTCGGTTGGATGGGTTTCAAAGTTGTTGACTTGGCACCTTGTTTATTTTGTGTAGTTGTGACTAATGTGAAAGTGACGCCTGCATTGGTACGAAAGTTGGGTTTAATAGTTTATGGGGAAGGGTGCATGTCTTAATGTTTGGGCTGTTTAAATTTCATGTCGGGATGGTACTTGTTATATGTCAGATACAAGTTGGATACACTTCATCATGTTTGGCTGCCAACGTGTACTAGTTAAGTTTTTAAATTAATGCTATTAAGTGTGCATTTTATATCTGATTTATGTTTGATGTGATCAAGCGTATCTATGAATGAATTTTTTTTTATGTTGTGGAGGACCGGCATATAGGTGTGGGCCCCAATGAGCACATGTCCCATCACACGTTAGGGCCCCCGCTTACGTATCGGCTCCTCTCCCCTAGTTTATTTTATTTAGCTACACTTCTATACATTTCCTCTCCTGTTTGCCAACACATATGAGGTGAGGGTTGATTATGGGTGAGGAGTTGGTTTCAATGCTTTTCCATGCATTAGTTGTGCTTACTATGCCCGAGTCCTCCCCTAGATGGCCTGCTATTCAAGATAGGATTGAGAAGGTTGCATCAGTTTTGATGAGGTCCTCTAATGATCAAGGTAAGGCCGATGCAAAATCAGTAGAAGGCATAGAAACCACAACTGTTGGAGGTGATAAATCTAAGGGGAACAAATTGACAAGAAAACACAACAAAAGGAAACCATTTGGGTCTCTCCCTTATTGATTCGGCTCATAGTTATACAAGGATTATCGTACATATATTCACAACCATGTTATGGCAGCCCGTTGTAGTCCACACTCGGCTTACTTGGGTGGTTGTATCTAATGGCTCCACATAAAATGCATATTTAATACATCTCCACTACTGATTTAAGTCATTGATTACCTTTGTTAGTTCTATTGCACTATTACATATAGGTGGATGGGTTTCAAAGGATGTATTTCTTTATATATATATACTTTTATTATTGTTATTATTATATAAACCAGAGGAAGAGAACCTGATATGGTCAGGAATATAATGGCATGTATTTTTTTAAGTTTAGTTTATGCAACCACTTACACAGACATGTGTCTCACATTGATTTCTTCACAAGGGACAAGTAATTACTCTTTTGTGTGTCTGTTGTGTAGCTGAGAGCTCTTATTAAAATTATACGCAAGGGTTTAGAAGAGAGTTTCCATAATCGAGGCTATTTCCTACCAATTTTTATGTTATTTCTATTTAGTAGCATACTGCATAAATGTAGTTTATCAATCTAAGCACTGATTAGGGTGTCCAACACATATATTTTTTTCCACTATTTAATCATTCCACGTAAAACCTCAAATAATTACTATCACTTCTACTCATTTGTTCTGAACTATCTTTCAAATTATTTGAATTCTTCTCTTTTTCTTTTTTATATATATAAATTTGGGTCTATTATGAATGTGGTAAAATGGTTAAAATAAAACAAATGTAACCTATTTTGATAGAAAATGTAAATTCATAAACAACTCTCAAATAATACAGAACTGAATTAATACATAAAACTTATAATTTATATAAGCTTCGAGTACATAAATGACATTATTTATGGTACAGAATTTCCATGAAACCAATGGTACGTGCATTTGGTGAAATCATCAAAATCTACAACCTTTTTGAATACTTTCCCTTATGAAACAAAACAACAACAAAGTTCATTACAAGGAATTTCTCTAGAAATTAGATTAATAACCAATTCAAAGTTTAAGATTGTAAATTTCCAAACATGTCAATACATCTATAGCAAAATATTGCTCTCCACCCTACTGTAATGGTGTCATGGAGCCTCGTGGGCTCCAGCCATACCCCCGAGCAAGGATTTGTTTTAGCTCCAAGATGATGAATGGAGTCTTTTCACATATATTTATATTTTCTTACAAAAGGATAAGAATAGCATAGCACAAATCTCCTACATATGAGATTTCAATTTCCTACTTTCAACCATGATCCATACAATATGTCACATTCCTACAACAATAAACAAAGGGAGATGAAAATATGAAGAAAAACTTATCTTTTTTCATTAGGAGGGTATTAAATTCTTTCCTCTCCAAGCCAATCACTATCTCCCCAATAAGGCTCTTCCTCTCATCTTCTCATTCTTCCTACTACCTTCACTAAGTTCTCCAAAAGGAGAAGTGGGTAACACCCCACTTCTTCTTCCTCTTTTAATATATAGAAGTTTCAAAAAAAATTGCAACTCTTGGATGGGAAGGTGTGGTGTGTACCTCCCCCCATCAATGAAGGTCCTTTGCCTATTAATGAGAACATGCATTTGGACACCCACTCAATCTTTCCACCCCATTCTCTTCTCAAAATTCAGCACTCTTTATTATGAGAGCTTTTCAAGGGTCAAATCATGTTGTAAGGGCACTATTTTATGTCCACTTGACCCCTACCACTATGGTATAGACCCTAGGGGGTTTATTTATGCATCCCAACCCAAGAAATTGACCAACAACCCTCCTTAAAGACCCAATTAAGGTTCCATCCGAGTTTCACACTTATATAAAAGGGTTTCTAAACCTTAATTCCAACTTACATCTCACATGACACACAACTAAATACCCCTTTCAACCCAAAAGGATAAACCCAATAACTCTATTTCCTTCTAAGTTCCAAAATAAGGAATTCAAATACATAACCACTAGAGGATGTCTTTCAATTTGTTTTGACTAGTTTTCCCTTCTCATATTAACACCCTTTCTTACCTGCACATTACCAATGAAATCATAAGCAACAATCGTATATCACATTAATTTGGTAGCTGAAATAAGATTTAATTGTACAATAATTTCATTAAAGTTCCAATTCGTATTCATAGTTTACAAGTGCCTAATACCTTCATGGCAATGATAATAAAACATGTCAAAATGAAATACAAATACATTGTTGCAGAAACACACTATGCATTGTCTGAAATATATCTAAGCATCTATTTAGGAGAAATATATAACAAAATTAAGATTGTATTATTCACATGTGAAGCGGGGTCTTACACTTACTCATAGTCTATACTAGATCTATGTCGAGACTTTATCTGACTTACATCAGACTTATATAAATTTGCAACTGCAAAACCATCAAGAAGTGAATGCGATGCATGATTCAAAGAAGGCAAGGACATACAAATATGCGTGAATGTTGATTTGGGTATTATAGCCTTCCAAACAAAATCTGTAACAAACTCATGAGATGGAAAAGAAAATCAGATCATTAAAGCTTCTCATTTGGCATCCAGTAACCGTGGAGCTCACAACTGAGGAAAAAGGATAACTCCAAAAAAAGGTTTTATGGACTATGATACTCTTAAGGTATACACAAGACGGTATTGTTTGAATAGACTGCTCAATGAACAAAGGATCATAGAAAGATAAAATAAGTAGTATTGGTTTATATATGCAATTTTGAATGCCAACTAATGCAATTTCATCTATTTGTATATATCTGATTCTAGCATAGTATAGATCCAACGAATGCTAACTCATATCATACAATATGCATAACATCAATTGCTAAACATTTAACACAATCCCTGGATATGAAGTCATTATTTTCAACGTTGAAAGCAACACACAGAAAAATCAAATCATAACTTACAACCTCGTTGCCATGAATCCTCGAATGCCAAGATAATGAGACTTAGGGAGTTCGCTGCCGAGTCCAAACTTCCTCTATAATAACCACTTCTTCAAAATTCCCAATCAATCTTCTTAATAATTTTCCGCATTTTTCCCCAATTTGAAAACAGTCAATCAAGAACAATTTTATTTAACAGAGTATTCCCCTATGTTCTTTGTTCCATCACCGAAAAAAATTCCCAATCCAAAAGCTTCCTCCATTTTTCCCACTTCAAAACCGATAACTTCCAAAAACAAATCCACAAAGAATCCCTCAAATCATACAAGTTTCCAATTAATTTATTATTTCTGAAAATCAAAGAGAAGGTCACAAATCAAAATTAAAACTAAAATAGTAACTTGCTCAATCTTTTCTAGTTCCAATTGCTACATGTAATTATATGTCAATAACTTATGATTTATTTGTTTTTCCAACTTTTCAAATTAGGCAATTTCACTTAAATTTCCTTTTTGATTAAATCCCAAAATAATAATTAAATTAATGATATTATTTAATCATCAATTTAACAAAAAAAACAATATTGCTATTAAAGTATTATTATATCTTCAACTAAAATGTTTAATATTGACAAAATAATGATTCAGTATTTATTTAAAATATAAAAACATTTAAATTTACAACTAACTTAATACTTAATTAAACACTTTAACATTTTCACAAAACCACTTTAATAATTAAATCTAATATTTAAATTAAAATAATCACAACTAAATTAACTAATTAAACATCATTTATAAATAATTAATAAATACACTAAAACCATCAAAATTAGTCAACATGACATCACAAATAATTACTTACGCAAATGACCCAAATACCAATGCGAAGGGATGCTACATAACTAATTATGGGTAAGTGCACCAAGATGGTTCCCAAAAAGGGGACTTAAGTGGACAACTTTTTTCTGAAATCAGGAAATACTGACCTTGGACGTGAAATTGAGGATACTTAGACTCAAAGTTTTGAGATGGAACAAAAAGAAGGATTCAAGTGCTCTAAATCTACTTTCTAAACTATTAATTTATTTTGAAAATGATCGAGATTAAGGGGTTCAAACAAGGGACGTACACAAACTGGTGTTGTTTTTGTCAGAAAAACATAACATAGCAACTCTTGTATGACCCTCGTACGGTGAACTTTTTTTTAGTATTTTTAAAATCACAATGGTCAAAAGTTAGCTAACAGTATGTAGTTGATGCACGATTTTTTTGATAATTTTTTAATGAATATTTGACTTTTTACTAATTTGCGAAGTGGACATATCCTAAAAATAGAATTTTGGCCGTGCTACCCCTACAAATTTTGGAAACTAATAGATTTGTTTTTTTTTTTAATTTTTTAATTTTGTAGAATGGAGTCTAGTTTATAAAAATGTAATTTATTTGAAAAATTGATGAACGGTTAATTTATAACGAAAAAAATACCAAACACTACTTTTTGGAAAAAAAAAGACATACAGATAAAATAAATTATGGATGAAAGACTTAACATTTTCAGAAAGTGAAAAAAATTACATCGTTGGATACCTAAGAGATAACCCAACATTATCCATGTGCTCGATTTTTTTGATATTGAACCACGTGCAATCCTGACAGTGAGCACGAACTCGATTATGAGAAATATGGTGGAATTTTTAAAAACACGTCTCTGGTCGTTGGGAATGCCCTCCAAGCCTTTGGTTGGTATTCCAAGGCAAATACCAAGCTTAAATTTCAGTAATTCCCAAAGCAAGATATAACGTGAGCGCGTTATAACGCACTCACGTTATATCTCATTTTTGACATGGTTTTTGCTTTTGCAGGGAACATGTCTACTAGCACATAACATGAGCACACTATAATGCACTCGCACTATGTCTTACTTTATGTTAAATGCTAATATATTAATGTATGCTGATATTTTTTTATGTACATGTATGTATGTATGCTTGTATGGATGTAAGATTATATGTACATATGTATTATGCTTGTATGTATGCATTTATGTATGTCTTTAGAAGAAGGGAGAATTTAGAGAGTCTAGAGAGATGGAGAGGGGGTCGAAGTGAGAGTTTAAGAGAGAAGGGGTTGGATTGAGGGGGACTTAGCTAGGTAGGGTGGGAGGGAGAGAGAGAGAGAGGGGGGGTCAGAGAGAGAGAATTAAGGGAGAGGGAGAGAGAGAGGGGGGTCGGAAAGAGAGAATTGAGGGAGAGGGAGAGAGAGAGAGAGACAAAGAGAAAGAGAGGGTTATGTAGGTAGGGTGTGAAAGGGAGAGACTTGAGAGTGTGAGAGGGAGAGACTTGAGAGATAGGTAGTGAGAGGGAGTGTGAGAGAGAGGGAGTGTGAGTGAGAGACCTGAGAGAGGGCGAGGGTGTGAGAGGGAGTGACCTGATAGAGGTAGAGAAAGAGGGGGGTGGAGTGAGAGGGACTTATCTAGGTAGGGTTAGAGGGATAGATAGAGAGAGAGGAGAGAGACAAAGAGAGAGTTACCTAGGTAGGTTGCTAGAGGGAGAGACCTTAGAGAGAGAGGGGGTGGGAGGAAGAGACATGAGAGAGAGGGAGAGAGAGGTAGTGGGAGAGAGTGGGATGGAGTGGGAGGGACATAAAGAGAGATGGATAGAGGGAGTGAGAGAGGGTGGTAGGGATTGATTGAATGAGAGGTATGCAGAAAGAGGGAGACAATAGATATAGACAATTAGAGAGGGTGGGAGGGAGGGAGAGGTGAGATGTATAGATAGAGAGAGAAAGTAATAGGGGTTGAGGGTATAGGGTTGAGGGATTAGGGTGGAGGACCTATAGGGTTGATGGTTTCTAGGGTATTAGGGTTTAATATTTGAGGGTTGATGGAATAGGTTTGATGGTAGAGGGTATTTGGTTGAGGGTATAGGGTAGAAGGTTTAAGGTTTAAGTGTTTAGGGTTGAAGGGTTGAAGGGTTAAGGGTTTAGGGTTAAGGGTTTACTTGATTGAAGGTAGAGGGTTTAGGGTATAGGTTTGAGGGTATATGGTTGAAGGATTAGGTTCAGGGTCCAATGTAAGGGGTAGAGGGTTTAGGGTTTAAGGATTCAGGGTTGAGGGATTAAAGGTTGAGGGTTGAGAATTGAGGGTTGAGTGTTTAATGTATAGGGTAAAGGGTAGAGGGTTTAAGGGTTGAGGGTTGAAGATTGAGGGTTTAAGGTATAGGGACAAGGGATTAGGGTAGAGGGTCCAATATATAGGGTAGAGGTTATAGGGATTGAGAGATTAAGGGTTGAGGGATTAGGGTTTAAGGGTCGAGGGTTGAGGGTTGAGAGTTGAGGGATTAAGAGGGTATAAGGGTTGAGGGATTATGGTTTAGGGGTTGAGGGGATTAAGAGGGTGACAGTGGCTGAGGGATTAGGGTTTAAGGGCTGAGAGTTGAGGTCTCAAGGATTAAGAGGGTATAGGGATTGGAGAGGGATTAGGTCTGGGTGGGCGAGGGCTGAGGGATTAGGGTTTGAGGGCTGAGCGACCAAGAAGGTATAGGGGTTGAGGGATTAGGGTTAAGGGGTTGAGGGTTGAGGGCTGAGGGACTAGGGGCTTAAGGGCTGAGGGGTTGAGGCTGAGGGTTGAGGGATTAAGAGGGTATAAGGGTTGAGGGATTAGGGTTTAAGGGCCGAGGCTGAGGGGTTGACGAATCAAGAGGGCAGGGGTTGAGGGATTAGGGTTTAAGGCTGAGGGTAGAGGGCTGAGGGCTGAGGGATTAAGAGGGTGGCAGGGGCTGGAGGGATTAGGTTTATGGCCGAGGGTAGAGGGCTGGTGGCTGAGGGATTAAGAGGTATAGGGGCTGAGGGATTAGGGTTTAATGGTTGAGGGTTGACAAATTAAGAGGGTATAGGGGTTGAGGGATTAGGATTTAAGGGTTGAGGGTTGAGGGTTCAAGGATTAAGAGGGTATAGGGGTTGAGGGATTAGGGTTTAAGGGTTGAGGATTGAAGGTTGAGGGATTAAGAGGGTATAGGGGTTGAGGGATTAGGGTTTAAGGGTTGAGGGATTAAGAGGGTATAGGGGTTGAGGGATTAGGATTTAAGGGTTGAGGGTTGAGGGATTAAGAGGGTATAGGGATTGAGGGATTAGTATTTAAGGGTTGAGGATTGAGGGTTCAAGGATTAAGAGGGTTGAGGGATTGAGGGATGAGGGTTTAAGGGTTGAGGGATTAGGGTTTAAGGGTTGAGGGATTAAGAGGGTTAGGGGTTGAGGGATTAGGGTTTAAGGGTTGAGGGTTGAGGGTTTATGGTTGATGGATTACGAGGGCATTGGGGTTCAGGGATTAGGGTTTAAGGGTCGAGGGCTGAGGGATTAAGAAGGTATAGGGGTTGAGGGATTAGGTTTAAGGGTTGAGGTTGAGGGTTGAGGGATTAAGAGTGTATAGGATTGAGGGATTAAGAGGGTATAGGGTTGAGGGATTAGGGTTTAAGGGTTGAGGGATTAGGGTTTAAGGGTTGAGGGATTAATAGGGTATAAGGGTTGAGGGATTAGGGTTTAAGGGTTGAGGGATTAAGAGGGTATAGGGGTTGAGGGATCAAGACTCTCCCCCCCACCCCCTATCTCCCACTTTGTCTCCCTCTCCTTCTCTCTCGGGTGTCTCCCTCCCTCCATCTCTCCCTCTCCCTCTCTCTTAGGTTTCTCCCTCCCACCCCCTCTCCCTCCCTTTGTCTCACTCTCTCTCTCCGTCTCTATGGATTAGGGTTTAAGGGTTAAGGGTTGAGGGTTGAGGGATTAAGAGGGTATAAGGGTTGAGGGATTAAGGTGAGAGGGAGGGAGTGGGAGAGAGATATAGAGAGGCATGGTTAAGGGTAGAGGGTAGAGGGTAAAAGGGTTTAATGGTTTAGGTTTTAAGGGTTAAGGATAAAGGATTAAGGGTTAAGGGTAGAGGGGAGAAAGATAAAGGGAGTGAGTGATAGATACCTAAGAGAGGGAGAGGTGACAGGAGAGAGAGACTTGGGAGAGAGAAAGAGTGTGGGATGGTTAAGGGTAGAGGGTAGAGGGTAGAGGGTAGAGGGTTCAATGTTTAAGGGTTAAGGGTTTAGGGTTAAGGGTAGAGGGGATAGAGATAGAGGGAGTGACTGGGAGAGAGAGAACTGATAGAGGGAGAGGGGGTAGGAGGGATAGACTTGAGAGAGAGAGAGAGAGGGAGGGGAGATATGTAGAATCTCCCTCGTCCCCTTCTCTCTCTTAAGACTCTCCCTCCTACCACCCCTCTCTCTCTTAGGTATCTCACTCACTCACTCACTCACTCACTCACTCACTCACTCCCTCTCTCTCTCTCTCTCCCTCTATCTTTCTCCACTATACCCTTAACCCTAAACCCTCTACCCTTTACCCTCTATCTGTCTCCAATTCCCTCCCTCCCTCTCTCTCTCTCTCAAGTCTCTCCCTCCTACTTCCTCTCCCTCTTTTAGGTCTCTCTCTCACTCATTCACTCCTTCTATCCCTCTACCCTATACCCTCTACCCTCTACCCTCTACCGCTTTCCACTCCCTCCCTCTCTCTCTCTCACTAACTCCCTATATCTCTCTCTCCTTTACCCTTAACTCTAAACCCTAAACCCTTAGCCCTTAAACCCTTAAGCACTCTACCCTCTACTTCTCTTTATCTCCTCCCACCTCTATCTACCTAGACCTCTCTTTATTTTTTCTCCTCTCTCTCCATCCCTACCTCTCCCTCTATCTCTTCTTTCATATCTACTTCTCTCTACCTATTTCTCTCTCCCTCCTTTCCTCCTCTCTCTCAATATCTCTACCTTCTTTCCCTCTCTACTTCTCTCTCTCTCTCTCTCTCTCTCTCTCTCTCATCTCTACCCTTAACCCTAAACCCTTAAACCCTCTACCCTGTTAGAACGCAAAAAAAAATTCATTAAAGAAACCTGAATGATTTTCCCTTTTGAACCTAAATTTTCCATCAATACCCTAAAGGAGTTTATTCATTTATATCCATTAATTTCCTATATTTTCATAATATTTCATTTACCACCTTACCCCCATTTAATTTCTCATTATTTTCCTATATTTTCCTTTAAAATTCATTTCTCCCCTTTCCAAAAATGCTCATACATTTTATACCTCTACCACTCCCTTAGTGATAACTTCATATCTTATTCACTGCCCAACCGCGGCTTCCCACAAACTAGCCCGTGGTATAGTGGTAAAGAGCAGTCAAGGAAACCCTTACCGCTGCATCGCGGAGGGTAATCTCGAGGGCCACAGTAGAGCGGTAGCAGTTAGAAGGTGGGAGTAACGGTCAACAAAAACAATCGATGACTAAACGATTAGGCACAAAATGTTTACCGCGCCACCGCGCATGGTCTAAACATAGACCGTGGTATCGCGGTGGTCGGTAAGTCATCGATGTGGCAGGAGTGTAGACAGTCACCGCGGTACCGCACACGGTGAGAATGGTGACTGCGGTGACTGTGGTAAACTATCAATGGAAGGTCAAGGTAGGTAGCAAGATGGCTACCGCGGTACCACAGATAGTCTACAGGGAGACCACGGTAGCGCGGTAACAGTCGGTTGAAGACCTTGATGGTTAAGACCGCCATACCGCTGAGTAGAAAGATAACGAATGTGGTATAGTGGTAAACATAATAAAGGCTGCATACAAAGTTTACTGCATTACCGCGGGTATAGATTTTATTGTGTGCAATATAGGGGTGGTTGTTTGATGACTGCCAGGCTAACCCTCTACCGCACAACCATGAACTATTTGAAGGCTATCCGCGGTAAAGCGGTAGGGAGAAAAATTTAAAGGGTCTAGGGCAGCGGTATAGGATATAAGTCATTTTTTAGCCTTTTTGAACGAGAGTAAAGGAAAGTATAGGGTATAAATGAATAAGAATTTAATATTTTGATCGAAAATATTAAATTTAAACGGGAAAACCTTAGGGTTTTTTAATGAATTTTTTGAATTAGAGAGAGAGGGAGCGAGCAGGAGAGAGATATAGGGTAGAGGGTTTAAAGGTTTAAGGTTTAAGGGTAGAGGGCTAAGGGTAGAGCGGAGAGATATAGGAGTGAGTGAGTGAGTGAGTGAGAGAGAGAGAGACTTGAGATAGGGAGAGTGGGTAGGAGGGAGAGACGTGAGATAGAGAGAGAGAAAGAGAGAGAGGGAGTGGGAGAGAGATAGAGGGTAGAGGTTTTATGGTAGAGGGTAGAGGGTTTTAAGGGTTAAGGGTAGAGGGGAGAGAGCTAGAGAGACTTGAGAGAGGGAGAGAGGGTAGGAGAGAGAGAGAGAGAGATGAGGGAGGGAGGGATATTTAAGGAGAGAGAGGTGAGATAGAGAGAAAGAAAGTAAAGAGGGGAGGGGGAGAGAGAGAGGTGATAGAGATAAGTAGAGGCATAGAGGAAGGTAGATAGATTGAGAGAGGGAAAGAGAGAGGGAGAGAAAAAGAGGTATATAGGGGTAGGCTAGACAGAGAGATGTAGAGTAAATTTTGGTGGAAGAGAGAGAGGATGGAGGGATAGGTAAAGATGTATAGTTGAGATAGATAGAAGGAGAGAGATATAGGTAGAGAGAAGGTAAAGAGAGATAGAAAGAGGGGGAGGGAGAGAGGAGATATATAAAGAGGGGGAGGGAGGGGGAGATAGAGAGAGTAGAGAGGGAGGAGAGAGATAGAGAGAGGTGATAGAGAGAGAATTAGAGAGGGAAAGGTGGAGATATTGAGAGAGAGGAGGCCAGGAGGGAGAGAGAAATAGGTATAGAGGGACAACTAGGTAGAGAGAAGTAGATATGAAAGGAGAGATATAGGGAGAGGTAGGGATGGAGAGAGAGGTGAGACAAAAATAGAGATAGGTCTAGGTGGAGAGATGTGTGATGGAGTTGAAAAGTAGAGAGATAAGGAGGAACGTGGAGAGATTGAGAGGGAAGGAGGGGGAGAGAGAAATATGTATAGAGAGATAGGTTATATAGCGAGAAGTAGAGAGAAAAGGTGGGTGAAAGGAAGAGAGAGGGAGAGAGAGAGGGGGAGAAAGAGAGGTGAGATAGGGAGAAGTATAAAGGGAAGGAGAGAGAGGGGGAGAAAGAGAGGTGAGATAGAGAGAAGTATAAAGGGAAGGAGAGAGAGGGGGATATAGAGAAAATTAGAGAGGGAGGGAGAGAAGGAGAGAGAAGTGAGATAGAGAGAACTATAGAGGGAATCTTAGGTCTCTCACTCACTCACTCACTCCCTCTCTCTCTCTCTCTCTCCCTCTATCTCTCTCCACTATACCCTTAACCCTTAAACCCTAAACCCTTAAAAAATCTACCTTCTACCCTCTACCCTCTATCTCTCTGCAACTCCTTTCCCCTCTCTCTCTCTCAAGTCTCTCCGTCCTGCCCCCTCTCCCTTTCTCAAGTCTCTCTCTCTCACTCACTCCTTCTATGTCTCTCCCCGCTACCCTTATCCCTCTACCCTTAACCCTTAAACCCTTAAACCCTCTACCCTCAACCCTTAACCATCTATCCTTAACCCTCTACCCTCTATCTCTCTCCCACTCCCTCCCTCTCTCTCTCTCAAGACTCTCCCTGCTACCCCCTCTCCCTCTCTCAGGTCTCTCTCTCTCTCACTCACTAACTCACTCCCTCTATCTCTCTCCTCTCTCCCCTCTCCCCTAAACCCTTAACCCTTAACCGTCCAACCTCTATCTCTCTCCTACTTCATCCCTCTCTCTCTCAAGACTCTCCTTCCATCTCTCCCTCCCTCCATCCCACCTTCTCTTCCCTAATCCATCAACCCTATACCCTCAACCCTTTAAACCTTGAACACTCAACCCTATACCTTAAACCCTCAACCCTCAACCCTTAAATCCTAAACCTCTAAACCCTCTACCCTCTACCCTCAACCCAATACCCTCAACCCTAATCCCTCAACCCTTAAACCCTTAAAACCCAATTAAACTCTCTACCCTAATCCCTCAACCCTTAACCCTTAAACCCTCATCCCTCAACCCTCAACCCTCTACCTTCAATCCTAAACCCTTAACCCTAAAACCTCAACCCCTATACCTTGTACCCTATATGTTGGACCTTGAACCCTAATCCATCAACTCTATACCGTCAACCATCTACCCTAATCCTTAAAATATTGACCCTCAACCCTTAAACCCTTAACCCTCAATCCTCAACCCTAAACCCTTAATCCCTTAATCCTCAACCCTTAAACCCTGAAACTTGAACCCTTATACCCTCTACCTTATACATTAGACCCTCAATGCTAATCCTTCAACCATATACCCTTAAACCTATACCCTAAACCCTCTACCCTCAAACCTAAACCCTTAAACCTTCTACCATCTACCCTCAACCCTCTACCCTCTACCCTCTACCCTCTACCCTATACCCTCTACCCAATACCCTAAACCATCAATCCTATACCCTCAATTCTCAACCCTCTATCCTATACATTAGATCATCAACCCTCATATATCTCTATCCCTCTCTCCTCTTCTCTCCTTCTCTCTATCTCACTTCTCCCTCCATCTCTCCCTCCATGTCTCCTTCCATCCTTCCCTCCCTCTCTACCCTAATCCCTCAACCCTATACCCTCAACCCTTAAACCCTTAAACACTCAACCCTCACCCCAATACCCTCTACCATAAACCCAATACCCTCTACCATCAACCCTATACCCTCAACCCTTAAACCCTTAAACCCAAGTAAACTCTATAACCTAATCCCTCAACCCTCAACCCTTAATCCATTGAACCTTAAACCCTCTACCCTCTACCCTCTACCCTCTACCCTCTACCCTCTACCCTCTACCCTCTACCCTCTACCCTCAACCCTTAAACCCTCTACCCTCTACCCTCTACCATATAAATTAAACCCTCAACCCTTAATTATCAACCCTTGACCCTTAGTACCTCAAATCTATAGAGTGATGGAGGGAGAAGTGGGTAAAGAGAGGGAGAGGGGAGATAAAGATAAATATAGAGGTCCAAGGAGATGTAGAGAGAGATGATAGATAGAGAGAAGTGGAGAGTGGAGGAATGGTGGGAGAGGAAAGGAGGAGATAGAGGTGAGTGTGTGTGAGAGGGAGAGAGAGTGAGAGGAGGGAAAATGAGGGGATAGAGGAAGGGGGAGAGAGAGAAATAGATTAGAGAGGGAAGGGGGGAGAGATATAGAGTAGAGAGGGAAGGAGATAGTAAGAGAGAAAGATGGGTGAGGGAAAGAGTGGTAGGTAGTGGAGTGAGAGGTAGGTAGAGAGGGAAGGAGAGTGGGATGGATAGGAGGGAGAGAGAGAAGGAGGGGGGAGAGAGAAATATGTATAGAGAGATAGGTTAGATAGTGAGAAGTAGAGAGAAAAGGTGGGTGAAAGGAAGAGAGAGGGAGAGAGAGAGGGGGAGAATGGTGATTTAGAGAGGAGGGAGTGAGATGGAAGGAGGGAAATTTGGAGAGAGGGAATGGTGATTTAGAGAGGAGGGGGTGATAGGTAGAGATAAAGATAATGGTGAGATAGAGAGGAGAGAGTGAGAGACAAAGAGAGGGATGGAGAGCTAGAGAGAGGTAGGTAGAGGAAGGGAGATGATAGATAGACAGTAGAGAGGGAAAGAGGTAGGGAAGGAGGCATAAGTGAGATAGAGAGGGATGGAGAGAGAGTGATGGAGGGAGAGGTATGTATAGAGAGGGAAAGTGAGAGGAGAGATAAAGAGTACAGAGGGGAGGGAGAGGTAGGGAGATAGAGGTGTGTGTGTGACTGAGAGAGAGAGAATGGTGAGAGAGAAAAAGATCGATTGAGAGAGAAATAGGGGGAGGGAGGGAGGGATTAGGGTTTAAGGGTTGAGGGTTGAGGGTTGAGGGTTGACAGATTAAGAGGGTATAGGGGTTGAGGGATTAGGGTTTAAGGGTTGAGGGTTGAGGGATTAAGAGGGTATAGGGGTTGACCCTCTATCTTTCTCCCACTCTCCCCCACTCTCTCCCACTCTATCTTTCTCCCACTCTCACCCTCTCTCGCTCCCTCTCTATCTCCCACTCTCCCCCTCTCTCCCTCCCACTCTCTCTTTCTCCCACTCTCACCCTCTCTCCCTCCGTCTCTATCTCCCACTCTCTCCCACTCTCTCGGTCTCCCACTCTTCACTTCTCCCCTTCTCCCACTCTCTCTTTCTCCCACTCTGCCCCTCTCTCCCTCCCTCTCTATCTCCCACTATCCCACTATCCCCCTCTCTCCCTCCCACTCTCTCTATCTCCCACTCTCCCACTCACTCTCTCCCACTCTCTCATCCTCTCCCTCCCTCTCTATCTCCCTCTCTATCTCCCTCTCTCCCACTCTCCCCCTCTCTCCCTCTCTATATACTAAGAAAACCAAATTTCACATAACGCGCTCACGTTATAATGCAAGCGCATTTTTTACTCCACTAAAATGGTAAAAAAACTCTATATACCCATGATTTGAAGGCCCATAGTCTGCATATTCCCCTGGTTATGCGCATGCTCTAACAAAAAATAGTTTTTTGATGATGTTGTGAAGTGTGCAAGCATCTTTTTCACATTCCATCACCTTTTCCATGATCTTTTTACCACCTTTGCATGAAATAGCAGAGTTTCCACGTTGAAAGACATATAATATCAATTGAAGTTTGAATTCCATTGAAAACTGATATACAATTGAAGTGTGGAAGGGAACAAGCTTTTGAACAATTCAAATTGTTGTGGAGTTTGAAGAAAGAAGAAGCTAAGGCTACATAATTGGGTTGAACTACTCCATCTGAAAGTCTGGTTTTTAAGGTATGTGAAGTCTTTAAAATTTTATTTCATTCTATTATGGCTTGCTTTCATTTTTGTTTGTCATTATAACCTTAGGTTGTCAATGCACATTTTAAATTACCAAATTATATACACAATTATATACACTTTCCAATTACCATTTTACACTTGTCAATTATCAATTATAGAAATTCATAACCATTCACCAAAATTCATCCTTTAAGACAACTCCAAGCCTCTCCCATTCCTCTGAAGGGTCCAAACACCTTCCAATACCTCTGCACAAACTGATGCAGTACAAAGGAAGAAATCAACACCTTTCTTGAAACACTTATTCAACTATATTTCCCTTCACAAAACATTTGATTCGTATACTCAAATTAGCATTAAGAGTTCCCAATTCCTTAAGGACCTTCAAAACACCTTGAAAATATTGAAAATAACTGATTACAATCAACTAGGTTTCTTCAAAACATCAACCAATGATTATGTCATTCACAAGTTGTCTTAAATCTTCCATAATGGCACCATTGTTTACAAACACAAACTATAATTCTTAAGGCACAACCAAACCATTATTTGCTTAATAAATATTTGTTTGAGTTAGTACAACAAAAATGAAACCTTTCAGAAGCCTGTCCTTACACACAAACTTAGTTCCATTGTTCACTGTCCACATTACTAGTAGCCAAGCATCTACAAACTATCACATGTATCTCCCAAACCATGCACACACTTCAAACTGTGATACTCATTTTTGATGTAGAGTTAGAGGACCCAAAACCATTGAAGATGTCAACTTGCCTTCAAGAGCCATATAAAAAGATTAAAAAGGCATAATGGACCAATCCCAACACTCCTCCAAGCTGGACAACAAACAAAAACATTATTTCCCAAATTTCACCCTTGGAATCTAGTTACTGTGCAAAACCAGTTTTGGGCCCTTAACTCCAAAACTTTTGAAAACACCAGGAAAATAAAAGAATGATTGTAGCACCAATTTCATAGTTGTAAGACATACCTTAACCCATCACATGACTCATTTGGGACAACATTAAGAAAACTGACCTTTTTCACTATTTTAGGCCTCCAAGTAGGCCAATTTTATAAAGGAACTACCCTTAGATCTTCACACCAGACTTCCAAACCCAAAAAAAGTCTTTAATTAGGTCTCAAAACAAGATAATTTCTAGGTCTTAGGATCTTACCCACTCAACTAGGCTTCCAATACAAAAACCCCCATTTTTCAATGCAAAGAGGGAGGGTTTATAGAAACTCCTATACTCGGGCCTTCCCAGACCATTCCAAAGCATCAAACATCTTCAAAATACCCTACACAAGGTCAAAATTTCATTACATAGACCACTCCTTCAACAATTTTTTAGGAACTAATATTCATCTCATTACCATGGTATAGATAAAATTATCCGCCATGTCGAAGAAAAAGATAAAGAGGAAACTAACAGACGAAGAGAATGAAACCTTGAAAGAAAAGGAGAGAGTTCGGGTGGCGGCATATCGTGAAAAGAAGAAATTGGAAATGATTGATGAAAACAAACCGATTGTAGAGGAACCTCAACCATAAAAAAGAGAATGGGAATTGGCAGCACAACAAGCACGAATGCGAAAGCATCGTCGTAAGACAGATTCAGATACCGTAGTTGGAGACACACCCTCTACGACAAGTGAATATGAAGGGACACCATTAAGCACAAGCGAATATGGAGGGACACCATCTAGCACAAGTGAATATGGATGGACACCATCTACTGCAAGTGAATATGGAGGGACACCATTTACCGCAAGTGAATATTGTTGGACACCATCCAACACATCTCAAGTTGAGAGTACATCATCACTTGAAATTGATGAAGAAGGTATGCCATCATTCCCATGTGAACCTCAAGGTATGTCTTCTTCTCCACCCTCAATCGAAGGTATGCAATCTAGCCCACCTCAATTAATTATTGATGAAATTCCTAATGTTGAGATGTATGTACCTAGGAGAACACCACCAAGAATTTTGCGTAGAAAGCCAAAGTATTTGATTAATATAGATTTTGCAGCACATGGAAGGTAAGATTTCAACACACACTTGTAGAAGATATGCTAATAAGATTTGGGAATGATTCTTTGAAAGGCTAAATGAGACTACAAGATGTCAACTATTTGTTGAAATGATGCGAGGTGTAAAGTATACGAACATCATGAAGAATCTTGGGTTGAGAACATCGAATGCATCGAGTGAAGACACTATTGTGAAGAATCTAATGGATGCTTATGAGAGTGTGGGTAAGATCACACTCAAAGGATAGTAATGTCACCCGACATGTCATTACATCAACTTTTGTAAGTTTTCAAACAAAGAGCTCGCCTAATTAAAAAGACTAGTGAAAAAATGGGAATTAGTAGAAAAACTTTATCAAGAGCCATTCAAAGGCAGCAAAGAATTGAGGGCAATGATACAAATGAATTATGGGAATTCTCGGGGAGACTGTTATGAAAAGATAAAGAAGTTGCTGAAGCCTTGAGAACACTAATTGAAGAGTATTGGAAGAATAACACAAGGCCATCTCTGAATCAAAGGGATGTGGTAAGAAGGAGAATCGGTAGTCGGAATCATGAGCCACATCCAAAGCATTTTTTGGATATGACTCAAACCCAATTTTTTTGGAAATTTGAAAATGATTATCCTCAAATTAGTATTTCTCAAAGATTTTTTGAACTGCTTAAATCTTTTTATGTCAAGATAAATCACACATGCACTACTTGTTGTTGTAGACTACATATTGAATTTTCTAACCATTACGATGTTTATCATTCTATATGTTTAGATTTGCATACTAACGATGTTTTACAGGATTGTGGCATAGAAGCCCCACCAAAATCTTCAAGAGAGTTCTTATCAAAAAATTTATGTGAAATAGAGGATGGCCAGATATTCTGTAGGACAACATGCTTGGATGGTTCATGCGAGCGTTGCGGTGGCTTCCAGCGTATGCCAGTATGTCAACATATGGAAAGCATAGATGAGGTGGGAGAAAAAATAGTAGAGTTTGGGAAGTATAAAACAGTGGCATATGCTACAAAATATGGGTCTCAAGCAAAAAGGTGTGATTTGGTTATTGAGAAGATTCAAGTGTACAAATTTATGACATTTCGTGATAGTATACTGTCTGAGTATGCAATACATACCCATAGAGCCTGATGGTTGGACACGCAGTTCAAGCTATGCAAGGACACCTTTCCAGTTGGAAGCATAGTATCTGTGGTTGACTTTGCAAAGAAATACACTCTACAACTACAACACGAGGTGCAGTCACAGTATTACAACTCCACCCAAGTTTTGATATTTGTGCCCATAGCATTCATTCATGCATCTGATAGTACAGATGAGCAAAGGAAGGTATTGAGGGAGTACCACTTTTACATTAGTGATGATTGCACACATTCTCCAGAGTTCAGGCAAGGTTTCTTCCAGATGTTCTACAGTGGTTTGGCTCAGAGGGGCATAGAATACGATCAACATATAATATGGTTTGATAACTATGCAACATAGTTCAAGAACTCGCACATGTTCTACTAGTTGCGCAGGATGCATGTCATTATAGGTGTTCAACATATGTGGAACTTTTGTGAGGCTGGACATGGAAAGGGGGAGCATGATGGTGTAGGAGCATGTGTGAAAAGAGCATTAGCACGAGAAGAGTTAAAGTATAAAGACAGTGCAAAGTTGAAAAATGCAAAATCAATCGTTGAGTGGTGTAATGCTTTGATGGGTCTAGGTAATGAAGGTATGTCTTCAGTTCATAGATTTTTTTGGTTGATGGATGATACTAACATTGCACCATATGAAGACTATTGTACACTAATAGGATCGAGTGAGGTACACTCTTTCCTTAGCTCAAATAGAGGTTCATGGAGTATCGATACATGAAAGATGGCATGCTTTTGTTCTTCATGTACAATGCAAGACTAGAATGATTGTGAGTCAAGGGAGTAGGTTGACAAATGGTTCACAAGTTATCTTAGCCCACTTCACATGTATCGCCCTCCGACGACATTGGAACTGACACAGATGGAATCATCGGTCATTTTTTACCACATATCAGATCTAGTTCAATGAGGTGATATATATACTTTCTTAGTTGTTGAAATTCCATATCATTAGATCTTACTTTGTATTGTATTCGTAATGTTGACAAATTTCAAGAGATTTTTTGCACATATCAATGTAGGGCATGTTTATGCAATTATTGCAAATGAAGACAATGAAGAGGGAACAAACTATTACTTGTGTAGTTGTGTTTAGACCAAAAAGAAATTGGAGGCCCTAGTTATAGATGAAGAAAACATCGAATACCCTACAAGCTCAGTTGTGGTTACTGGAACATGGCTTAGAAGGTACCCACATTCAAGTGCTAAACATTGGCTATTTCATGAATTTGAAATTCATCGTAAGATTCTTCATTACTCAAACCTTGTCGTGGCATCCAATGTTCATTTGACCAAATATGGGGGTAGACCTTTGAACAAGATGTTATGGAAGGTCCGTGAGCCTGACCATGAGGCAATACTTGACACAATAAAGAGTAGAGCATAATCAAATGATTGGTTGGATTAATTTGTAAGTATATGCACATTGGTTCTTATTAATTTATACTTGTATACACATTAATTTGTTTGATGCCAATGCTATCATCTTCTTTTATAGTGATTGGTGTCCCCTTGCAAAAAATGCAGATATATGAGCTATCCAAGAGAATGTCAACCAGAAAAGCAATGCAACATCCTTATTTTGATGCCTGCATGCAACATCTGTATGTTCCTTCCATCTATTTTTATTTCATTTCCATTTTGGATGCTCTTTATTTTTCTCTTTTACTTTGCGTATTTGTAAGTAAACTACTAAGGGTTGATTGATCTTTCATTGCAGAAAATGCTGATTTAAGAGCCATCAAAGAGAATCTCAGCCAAAAAAGCAATGCAACATACTTATTTTGATGATTTTGAAAAATCTCAATTTTGATTTCAAGCCATTATAAGAGATCATGTGAAGTTTAGCGAGGGAATCTCAAGTTACTCATTTGAAGTTAACCTCATAATGAGCACCTATGATGTAGACATTTAAAGAGAA
This sequence comes from Sequoiadendron giganteum, assembly GCA_007115665.2. Classification (NCBI taxonomy): domain Eukaryota; kingdom Viridiplantae; phylum Streptophyta; class Pinopsida; order Cupressales; family Cupressaceae; genus Sequoiadendron; species Sequoiadendron giganteum. The sequence goes on along the minus strand of CM021108.1, from coordinate 275,686,235 downwards.
TCTTGAATGTATGAGTGACATTGTAAAAGATCTGAGAGAACGAAGTGCCAGAGGCATTGTAATAATATTTAATTACATAATGAGATATACTCAAATATTGTAAGGTCAGAGTTCATGTTTGGTGTAGTAGCACCTTGTTCTGTAAATGCCTTGAGTAGGAAAATTTGCAAACTTTGAACTTTGAAATGTAAACAATGTGAAAAAGGTCATATAAAGGTCATGTAAACAATTTGTACACATTTTTCTGCAACTCATCTGACCAAACGGACTATTCCAATAGGTCGAAATAGGTATCTTTACACTAGGCATGGTCCTCTTTCTCACCGAAACACATAGAATCATTCTAAGCTATGTTCCACTGGATCAATCCCTTAAGGGTCCAAAGTGCAAAATGGCTAGAAACTTCAACATGCTAGTACTCGGATACCTTGACACTTAGAAACTTCTCGTCTGATCCAATAGAAAGGCATTGGGCCTCTCTAGAAAAATATCTCTCGATTTTGGCTATCTTGGAGTGGTTTTCTCGTGGCGACAGATTTTCACTTGATGGAAAAAGTGTCAAATTCAAGCAGTGCAAAGTTGCAAAGTGGTGCAAATTTCGCTTTGCAACTCGTGTGACCAAACTAACTGCTCCAACGCGTTCGAATAGGTATGTTTATGCTAGGCATGGTATTTTTTCACACTGAAACACGTAGAATCGCTCCGAGCTATGTTCAACCGGATCGATCCCTTAAGGGTCCAAAGTGCAAAATGGCTGCAAACTTCAGCATGCTAGTACTCAGATACCGTTACACTTAGAAACTTCTTGTTTGATCCTATAGAAAGGTGTTGGGCCCCTCTAGAAAAACCTCTCTTGGTTTTGGCTATCTTGGAGTGGTTTTCTCGTGGTGATGGATTTTCACTTGATGGAAAAAGTGTCAAATTCAAGCAGTGCAAAGTTGCAAACTGGTGCAACTTTCGCTCTGCAACTTGTGTGACCAGACTAACTACTCCAACACATCTGAATAGGTATGTTTATGATAGGCATGGTCTTTTTTTGCACAGAAACACGTGGAATCGCTCCGATCTACGTTCAACTGGAACGATCCCTTAAGGGTCCAAAGTGCAAAATGGCTGCAAACTTCAGCATGCTTTTACTCGGATATCGTGACACTTAGAAACTTCTCATCTAATCCTATAGAAATTAATTGGGCCCCTCTAGAAAAACCTCTCTTGGTTTTGGCTATCTTGGAGTGGTTTTCTCGTGGCGACGGATTTTCACTTGATGGAAAAGGTGTCAAAATCAAGCTGTGCAAAGTTGCAAAGTGGTGCAATTTTCGCTCTGCAACTCGTATGACCAAGCGAAATATTCCAACATGTCCAAATATGTATTTTTACACTAGGCATGGTCCTTTTTTGCACCGAAACACGTGGAATCACTCTGAGCTATGTTCCACCGGATCGATCCTTTAAGGGTCCAAAGTGCAAAATAGCTGCAAACTTAAGCATGCTATTCCTCGGATACCATGACTCTTAGAAACTTCTCATCTAATCCTACAAAAAGGCATTGGAACCCTCTAGAAAAACCTCTCTCGGTTTTGGCTATCTTGTTGTGGTTTTCTCGTGGCGGTGGATTTTCACTTGATGGAAAAGGTGTCAAATTCAAGCTATGCAAAGTTGCAAAGTGGTGCAACTTTTGCTCTGCAACTCGTGTGACCAAGCGGACTATTCCAACACGTCCAAATAGGTATTTTTATGCTAGGCATGGTCTTTTTTTGCATTGAATCACGTGGAATCGCTTTGAGCTATGTTCCACAAGATCAATCCCTTAAGGGTACAATTTGCAAAATAGCTACAAACTTCATTATGCTATTACTTAGATACCATGATGCTTAGAAACTTCTCATCTAATCCTATAGGATCATGTTGAGCCTGTCTACAAAAATCTCTCTTGGTTTTGGCTATCTTATAGTGGTTTTCCAGTGGTAGCGAATTTTCACTTGATGGAAAAAGCATCAAATGCAAGCAGTGCAAAGTTGCAAAGTGGTGCAAATTTCGTTCTGCAACTTGTGTGACCAAGCGAACTATTCCAACATGTTCAAATAGGCATGTTTACGCTAGGCATGGTCCTTTTTTTCACTGAAACACGTGGAATCACTCCGAGCTATGTTCCACCAGATCGATCCCTTAGGTTGGAGGAGCCTTAAGTTGCAAATTTGTAAGTTGCTTAAAGCAACAAATTTAAAATGATATTGAATGGCCCACTTAGCACTCATTGCATCTAAGTGATGCTCACAGAGGTGAGGCACTAGGCCTTCCTAGGAGGTCACCCATTCCAGTATACTCTAGCTCAAGCACTTAACCATGAAGTTTTTTCCCCAAGGTTAAGCCCAGTTAGCTTGCAACCCCATTTGCAAAACCTTCAGTAAGTGTTGTGCCTTATGAAACATTCATTATAAAGCCCCTTTAGCTCATCAATTGATAAGTAGGAGGTATTTTCTACAATGTGTCAAATTGTGATATTGCTATCAGGATTCCATTGAGCAGTCATTTGTAGTATTAGATATAGCTCTAGCTTCTACAATATTGCACATGATTGCAGATAGTTTCAAAGATCTAGATAACATCAATAGTTCACATTACTCAAGAAGGACGAACATCTTAAAGACAATTGCGGAAATTAGGACAAGTAACCTTCTTATGGACTTAGAGTTGCAATATTTGATCTACAACATGTTCCACCATTTCTTCAGTAGGATCAATAACACACATAATGAAGTTGTGTTTGTAGCCATGAAAGATTATGGTTCGAACTATCCAGGAGAGTGATGTTTTATCTCGACCAACCATATCTATACCATGGTTTGTTTGGAAACAAGGATGGGTTCTCTCTTCATCGACATATACATTATTCCTCGATGTGTTCACACTAGTGTTACAAGACTAGGACTCGCCTCAGACTTGACAAGCCATTTTTTGACTTGGACTCGGGCTCGGAGCCTAGACTCAACAAATAGAAAAACCTAATAAATTCAAATATTTTTAAGGATTTAAAACTTGTTTCATGCACCCTTTAATAAATAAACCTTAAAAACACAATAGTATCATCAAATAGAAATTACTATGATCCCATACACAAACATACATCAATCACATAAGTATAAGCACAAATTTTAGCTGAAGGAAATAACACATTTAGATATATAAATATTGTGATATTGCTATAAGGATTCAATCGTGTAGTTTTACAAGTCAAACTCATTGACCCATGATTCATCAGTAGTGGTTCACAAAAACACATCTCTCATGATAATGAATGGTTCATAAGGAGGAAGATAATTCTTCATACATTTCTTCTATCACAAATGAGTTAAGTGCTTGGTTTCATGAAGGTCATGAGACAACCATTAATGGGGAGTGGATACATGAAGAACTAATGGAGAATGATAATGGCTTCAGACCTGCTATAAAGGAATTTTTTTTTCGTTTCAATGATGCAAGAGGTTTTTGGTTTCACTACCAAAATGAGCCTACAAAGAATGCATGTGAAACTCCTTTTGACCTTGAGGGTGTACTTAATCCATCTCAAGGATCATGCATTAAGGATGACATAGATCAATGCTAGGGCTAACCAATTAATAATTATACACGTGAATAATTCAAACATGTACATGTCAATAAAGGAAGTATAAGTACTCAAAAACACGTAAGCCTCAAAAAGTATACACACGAATACATAGTATACACAAATTAAAACAAAGTATATGCACGAATACAAGGTATATGCATGAAAACATGTAAGCCACAAAGTATACACTCGAATGCACGTAAGTCACAAAGTATACACATAAGTTGTAAAGTATACACTTGAATACACATAACTCATATCTATTGAACCATCAATTTAAAATGCAAATATGGATAGGCATCGATAAAAGATATTTGTATTAACCAAATAGCCATGTAGGCATACATAAATATATGTCGATATAAGTATGAAATATATGTACAAAATAGCCATATAGGCTTACGAGAATGCCATCTAGGCATACAATGTCAAATATGTCTAATAAAAAATATGTACAAAACTGCCATGCAGGCATACAACAAAGGACTCTAGAATCAAAAGTCATTGCTCTCCATGCGTAGGAAATAAAATATTTCCCTTTCCTTTTCGCTCGGATGGCGATAGGTCTATCACTCATTTTTTCTACGCTCGTGGAGTGCTCTTGCTACTCCTCCTAGGGTTTAGTTTATGGCGAAGTTTTAACTGTTATAATAAGAAGTAAAGACATGAATATATAAAAATTACATTATAAAAAATGATATATTTGACAAAATAATCACTTACAGCCATCTCGCGATCTCTCTCCACAAGGGAAATATCCTCATTCCCATGCTCAGGCATGCTCAAGCCCTGTATAAACCATACAAATAGACAAAAACTACGTGAATAAATAATGGTTTGATTTTTCACTAACTAACATCTATAACAACAAATGTAAATTAAAATTTACTAATTTGCCTCATACCTCTTCTGTCAGAGCCATCAAGGATTGTATAGTAGATGTCACACCAATATCCATTTCCCTCGTCACATTCAAAGGTGTATCGTCTTGCAACAACTAAAAATAAAACAACAAATTATTCAACGTAATCAACGATGTGCATGTATAAACTACACAAATCTATTAAGTACTTGATTCATTAGTTAAACTCTTTATTCTATTACCTGCATGAAGGTTTGAGTAAATCCACCACCACTAGGAAGTGTTCCATCAAAACCTCCAATATTAGTCTGTTCAACATCCGAAATTGCATATTAAATTACCATTCATAAAACAATGCCATTAATATGCAATAAAATTATAATTGTTTACTAGTTACATACCCTAGCGATAGGTGTATTGCAAAAATAGGTTGGTGGGGGGTCGGTGTATCTAGTCTCAACACTGTGACCCTGCAATTTTATTAAAATCATAAAAAAAATTTAGTTAATCTTGCATTTCAAAATCAAAATTTAATAAATTAAATTCAATGAACACATGCGCTAACTTTTACCTGACTATTAATGCCATATACCTCATGCAAAATGCCAGCTGCCCTCTCCATCTCCATAGTTGTAGATGGATCCTGCGTACCAGTCTCCTGAGAGTCGGTGGGGTCATGTGAACAAGTAGCCTCGCAAGATTGACACATATGTGTTTGAAGGCCACCACTAGAAGACTCCCCTGGATGATGCTGTAGAATAGGGCTAGTATGATGGATGACACTCTGGGTCAAAGTGTTGATTGCCTACAATGTCTCTACGTCAGCACTTTCCTTCACGACGTAACGCATAACAACGTGCTCATGAGGTGGGCTAGTGAGAACTCATCTACCTTGCCGCATAGGATCCGGCTGTGCACCAGGTCTATCCTGAGCTGACCCCCCACCTCTCCCCTAGAAATCCCTCATATCAAAATAATTTGGGATTTTTTTCAATATGAACTCACTGTATAGTTTCCTAAGGAAATATTGTGGGACCTCGCAATTGTTGCACGATGGGTAATCGAAGACCATGTACCACCTATCATAAAACCGCTCCTTCATCTGATGGTGGTGGCACCAATGGATAGGAAACCTCTTCGCATTGAGGGTAAGATTTTGATTTGTGCGTGAGTCGGTGAATAATGAGCACAAATCACCTTTTGTAATTTTTAAATCTTTCACATCCTTGTATGATAGTTTATTTGCATAATAGTCCCTAGCCGCATGTCTCCTATCTTCCCATCCAGTTATTTGTTTGCTAATTGAATCTACATTTGTTAACATATCTTTCAATGAATTTGCTAGGGTCATTCTTTCTGTGGTTGAACCATTTGGATCACTCAACCTATTGATCAAATCCTCAATTTGTTTTTTGTTGTTCTCAATTTCACTCATTAAATTTTGTTGAGTGCTAGGAGGGGGTTGAGTGATTGGTGGAGGAGGTTGATGTTGTGGTTGATTTTGATCTTGAGGATTTGGTTGGTCTTCCTGTTGAGGATTTTGAGGGTTTGTAGGTTGATTTGCATCTCCTAAAAATTCAAACAAATAGATATAAAATTCAACCTAAAACTAACAAATTCAAAACAATAACCATAGAATCCTTACCTCTTACAACTCCTCCTCGTCATGGCGCCATCATTGTGAAAAAATACGGATTCTTGGTGAAGAAATTCTCCTCCTAGAACGCGAGTACGATATTCTAGGTTTTTTGGCCGTGGGTGCAATAAAAAATCCAGTCAAAATGCAAATGAGAGATTTGCATTTGTTTTTTTGCTTTTAACAGTTGATAACATGAGCGTGTTATAACACACTCGCGTTATGTCTTTGTAGTTGTAGCCATTGGGACCTTGCCTAGGTCTAACGGAAGACATACACGAGCATGTTATAGTTTTCAACCTTTTTTTTTTACGGTGTCCATGGAATTGCTACCCATTTCCATGCACCCGCCCTTATCATGGGTTAGTTAACTAATTGATAATGGGCTAGTTAACTAATTATCATGGGCTAGTTAACTATTGCTAATGTGTTAGTTAGCTAATTATCATGGGCTAGTTAACTAATTGATAATGGGCTAGTTAACTAATTGATAATGGGCTAGTTAACTAATTATCATGGGCTAGTTAACTATTGATAATATACTAGTTAACTAACTGATAATAGGTTAGTTAACTAATTGATAATGGGCTAGTTAACTATTGATAATGAGCTAGTTAACTAATTGATCATGGGCTATTTAACTAATTATCATGGGCTAGTTAACTAATTGATAATGGGCTAGTTAACTAATTATCATGAGCTAGTTAACTAATTAAAATGGGCTAGTTAATTAATGGATAATGGGTTAGTTAATTGATAATGGGTTAATTAACTAATCGATAATGGGCTAGTTAACTAATTATCATGGGCTAGTTAACTAATTGATAATGGGGTAGTTAACTGATTATCATGGGCTATTTAACTAATTGATAATTTGTAGTGTCTCTCATGTTACTGATACTTTATGATACTAATTTGTGTGTGTTTTGATTCTGTTTGGTTTCTGGTTATGTTCGAATGCATACTTGATACTTTGATAGACATCTATTTCGCCATGTTGCTGGTTGGCAGATAATTTTGTTTCCTTGCTTATGATATTTGGACACATGTGTTGGATACTTATTCTTATGATGATGTTACTGATTGCTTAATGATGATGTTGGTTAGGTTTTCATTACTGTATATGATTCATGTGAGGGGGACGGTGTTGCATCGCTCATTCGTGAGCATCCTGCCTCACCGCAATTCTCTTTCACAATGAGTTTGATTATGATTTTATATGTATATGTATATGTTGTTCAACATTTGGTGTTATGCAGGACTGTAGGTACTAGGTGTCGACTCCACCTGTATTGTCAGGTCTAAGCGCACCCTATATATCCAATGGTTTGATGTGGTTAGGGAGTTGATAAGAAATTACCCCCATCTGTGTCTATGGTTTAGTCATTGTGGTTCATTTCTTATATCCGTACTTCATTCATGTGAGTATGATTTTTAATTTGAGTTATTTACATTCTTGGGTTAGTAATTTTATTAAAGGTTTTGATTATGGCTATGTTAATGAATAATTTCTTTAAATTAAATGTTATTCTTTGATGTCGTTAGTTAAGTAATTTAAATTACATTGTTAGTAAATGGCATTGTTTCTCTTAGAAAATAAATGTGCTAGTTAGCATTAATTATTTTATATATTAATGGTTTTATTAATATTGGAAAGTTGAAACTATCTTAAGAATATCACGTAATTTAAATAAATATAAGTTAATAAATTATTTGATTGATTATTTAAATTAAGTCATTGAAATTATTATTATGATGATTAATTTTATCATCAAGTAGTAATTTAATATTAAATTTTAAATTTAAAAGTTGCTTGAGTTAAAATGCTTATTTATTTATTTTAATAATATTTATTTGTTTTAAAAAGCTAATTACATTTTAAAGGGAATTATAATGTTTAAATTTATGGAAGAAATAGTCAGTTTAGTAAATTTGGGAAAAATGCCTATTCGAAAATTAGTAAAATGGAAATTGAAGGCAAGTGGCTATTTTCCATGTGTAGTGTAATTGAGAGAATTTTAGTAATGTTCTAATTTTTTCCTTCTTGGGATTTTATATCCAATCTGGTCTTTTTCAAAAAATTAGAGAGAGAGAAGGAAAGCAATTTTTTTCTGCATTTCATAATTTTGAAGTTTTTCTGGAAATTGAAATCTCTGTATTTTTTTCTTTCAAAAATTGTTAGAAGAATTGTAAATTGTAAATTGTCCTCAATTATTGTTCTTCGAAATTCCTTCTGGAGGTTGCGGAGCTCTGAATTTGGTGAAGAACGTGGTTGGCTAGATACGCACGATGCGACAATTCATCTCCAAATCAACTTCAAGCCAAGCACACCAAGTAGCACTATAATCCTTGAATATCTTTGTAATTTTCTGTTGAAAAGAAAATATTGAAAATTTTGAAATTACATAATGTATTCTGTGAAGACTTGAATTATCATTTTTGTGAAATCCTTGTTGTTTAAATGTCATCTCCAGCCTGTAGATTTTGCTTTCCCCTTCGTTTCCTGTCCAGTATCGTTATTTAGTTTTTTGATATACAAGTTTGGCTGGTTGGAAACTTATATTTTCTATCTTTGAATAAATTATCTCCACTACAATCTGTCCATTGTTATTTTCCAGTCAAGTACTCTGTAAATTTCCTTTTTGCCAAAGATCTTCCCTTTTATTTTGCGTTCTGGCTTTTGCATTTCGCCATTTTTGTGCTTATGTGCCTCCTTTGCTAATCACAGTGTTTATTTTATTGGAGATATGATAGAAATGTATATATATATACATACATACATATATATACATATATATATATATATATATATATATATATATATTTAATATAAATATTTTGTCTTATGCATTCTATATATTCGGTTCAGAATTTCAATCGACGTTTGGAATTTTACTTGGGTCCTTATTTTAATATGTGGTGGTTGGGGGTGTTGCCGCCATCGGCGCACCACCCTCCACCCACCTCCTTCCCTTGTTGCTAGCGCTTCTGGTAGTGCCATCCTCACTTGGATGGGTGTGCAACAACCTATGGTTGTTGGGCATAGCCATCCAAGAGAGGGAGTTGCGCATTAATCTTTCACCATGGGCTTTATATATATTTATTTATATATATAGTTGTGGACATCGATTTGTTTTGACCACTATATTTTTATGCACTGATTTGCATCGGATTTAAATTCAAATTTTTATTAATTATATAATATATATGTATATGTATATACATCAGTATTGTATGGTTAGTTATTTAATTAATTCTGTTCTTTTGATATCAACAATAATTCTAATTTAATATTTCTCTTACTATCAAGGATATATACATATATACATATGTATATATATGTGTGTATATATATATTGGAAATAAATATATTGTGGTAGTGCAAAAAAATAAAATTAATTATGTAATTAAAGAACAAAATTATATTGTTCAAACACAAATTTAAATATTAAGTTATTAGACTTCTATTTGGAAATAAATTTGCAAATTATATTTAACAATCTTGGAAAAAGAAGATTTAGAGAATATTTTGTTTTGGAAAAAGAAACAAAACCAAGAAACAAATATTGTGTAGGATTAAAATATATGCATTCTATTTATAATTGTTTTAATAGTTTAAGTTTAAATATTTTATTTCTGAAGTATAGGTGTGTGATTAAATAATTGTGGAAAATGTAGTTATCTTTATTTAATTTGATGAGATAGTTAATGTTATGTAAATTAAGTTCTGAAATTAGATATAAAATATGAATAGTTATTTCCATAGATTAAGTTGGAATATTTAATTCCGTAATGAATTTTATGAGTTGGAATGGATTTTAAAATGATGACAATTTTTATTTGATATGCCATATGTTTAATTTAGGTTAAATTTTATATAGTTTGGAAATGTGTTTTTAATTGGATTAATGTATCATTAAAAGAGTTTGCTTTTGATTGTGAAAATGAATTTTTTAATTTATTTATTTTTGAAGAGTTATTCATTGTACGTCGAGGAACTTTGATTTAATTTGTCTCATGATTTTGGAGAACATGTGTTATTTTTATTCTTGGGTAGATGTTTACTTACCTCTTGAGGCTAGGGAAAATTGTGCGTTTGTGCATTTGTTGTTGCACCTTTCAATCTATCTTGGTACCTTGAGAATATGTGTATGGGTGGTACCTCCTTATTTCATGATTTGATACTTTATGTAGTCATGAGGTGGTCATGCCTCGTGTGTCTTGTTTTGAAAGAATTCCTTTATGTTTGTGTATTGAGGTACACCCTTTACTTGTCTTTGGTTTTGGGGTAACCATAGGGTAGAGTGGCTCTTCATGGGGGCCGGTGTACAAGTGGTCATCCATGAAAGACTTCCCTTAAATAAGTGATAACCTGATTAATGTATCTAGTGGGTTGGGTTAGTTAAACACATAACAAAACTAAAACATGCATCTCACCCCTATCGTTAGTGCTCTCAAAGGCTGAGGATGGGTGAAAAAACTTGGTTGATAAGGTCACTACCTTGTCTCTGTGAAAGGTAAGTGGCTTCGCATGAGTCACCCTATGGGGTGATACCTTGAGATAGGATGTCTGATCAACCATAGATGGAGGTGGTTCCTAGTGTTAGGTAATCTGGTCAATCCACATAGATGGAGGCAGTTCCTAATGTTAGGTAGCCTAGTTAATCCATGTAAGGCCATGCGATGACACTCTCCCATTGTGTTTGTTGTTTTCTCTTGTTCTTGTTGCCTTTGGAGTTTTTATTATTGTTGTTGTTTATGTTTGTATGTGGCCTTGAGTTGTGTGGTGTTAGTCCTTTGTATTTTTTGACTTTGTGGATGAGTGTTCTTTCTTATCGACTCCTTGCATGAGGGGTGTTCCTTTGAGTTCATAAGGTCAGGTGGAAACATGCAAAGCACCCATTGAGTCCCCAGGTGATGATCGTGGCACGAAAGCAGATGCAGTGATCCCAAAGCTTCACACGAAGAAGATTGTACCTTATTTTGTATTCAAATCTCGTTATTGTATTCTTTGGATTATGATGTACTCTTCCCAATATTATAAGGGAAACAAATTTGTAATATAATATGGGGTGTTTATTGTGTTGTATCTATGGAAATATGTTCCACGAATGTAACTTTGAACTCAAACATGTGGAATGTAATAATATGTTATTCATGCTTCTATTTATCTATCTTATTCATATTTGGATAGATGTTATAGTTATATTATTTTTTATTCACGTTTCTATCATTTACTTAGTTGGTTTTGTTTAACGTTGTAGTTGGTTTGGGTTTGTTTTGAGTAGCGCACCATGTTACCCCATGGGACTAGGTGGATGATATATGATATGTTTATGTTGTTTAATTATTTAATTATGCTAGATGTGATTGTCGTTATTAAAAAAAAATGTTTTCTTTGTTAGTAGTTGTGTCCTTTGGGGTTTGTGTGGTGGGGCGTTACATAATGGGCTAGTTAACTAATTATCATGGGTTAGTTAACTAATTGATAATGGGCTAGTTAACTAATTATAATGGGCTAGTTAACTAATTGATAATGGGCTAGTTAACTAATTCATAATGGGCTAGTTAACGAATTGATCACGGGTTAGTTAACTAATTGATAATGGGCTAGTTAATTGATCATGGGCTAGTTAGCTAATTGATCATGGGCTAGTTAACTAATTATCATGGGCTAGTTAACTATTGATAATGTGCTAGTTAACTAATTATGTTATGAGGCGTAACCTACAGTGGCAACATAGAGAGGAATGTGAGTGTGTTAACAGAAACAACTCACCACATATTAAATATATTAAATGCCAACATGTATATGAAAATATGAAACAATAAATAGCCGACAAATATAAATTAAATAAAAATGAATGAGTGCCACCCAAAAATATTTATATAAATAGAGAGAGGAAGAAGAAAGGAAAAAATAATTATAGATTCAAGGTAAACCCATAATAGTGGTGTACAATTTTGATGAGGAAGGAAATTCGTAAAAATTCTCACACATTCGAAATTTCATGTTTTTAAGGGTTCGTTAGAACTAGGGGGTTCGCACGAACCCAAAAGAGGGGTTCGATCGAACCCCCTTTTGCATGGTGGGTTCGCTCAAAGCCTATGATGTCACGTTTCTTCATAAAAACGAATAAAAAATTTTAAAAAAAGGGGGGTTCGAGTGAACCCCCCTTCGAACAAACCCCCTTCACCCTTTTGAGCGAAGGGGGGTCGTTCGAAGGGGGGTTCGCTCGAACCCCCCTGTTTTGCCCTTCTCCCCCTCTTCCACCAAATTTTAGCAGATTTCTGCCCTTCGAAGCTCAAGTTGAGCATGAAAATGGAGGAGACTTCACAAATCCAACTGGAAGATGGTAGTCCTCAAAACGAGCTATCCAACGAATTAAATTTTAATATGTTTTTGTTATTATGTATGTGTTTTTTTAGTTTTATTAAACATAGGTTTTTCACCAAAAATCAAGCTCTCTGTTTTGCACATGTGAAAAAATAGCAGATTATCAAAATATATATTTTTAAAATATGTTGAGGCTGGGTATTGATGTCCTTGATCCATTAAAAAAAAAACAAGAATTTTGATTCATTCAAAAAAGGTTATGTTGTATACAGTCCGCCTATGTTTGAATTGCAATTGGTTTGACTTTGAAACTTGATTAAGGAAAAAATATTCAATAAAAAACTATGAGACCAAATGAAAGTGCTAGATATCGTAGTCACAAATCTAAATTTGAAAAAATTATAATTTTATCCTTCATACAAAAAAATTTATGTTGTATACGGTGAGCGTCACTTTTTAAAAATGTTGTTTCCGGATTCCAAAAGTTTTGAAAAAAATATTTTTAGAATCTACAGAAAAAATGTGATGACACTCTAGTTTGCATCATCTTCAAATTCCTCACGGTTTAGCTGCTATAGGTTCCCGAATATGAAGATTTAGTTAAAAATAATAATTGCAATGTCCAGTTTGGCCAAAAATTGTAAACCACTACTGTGGGATCACCCTTCACCAAAAAAATACTAATTTATGAAGGACAATTAATAAATTTTACGAATTGTGAGAAGGTGTAGCAATTATTTTAGGAAAACCACATCCAAAAATATATTTTTTACTATCATTCTATGTTCTATGATTTGTATAGTTCTTACTTCAATTTTTAATTTTTTATCATTTTCAAATTTTCTAAATAAATAAAATAAATTTTCCTTTCTATGATTTGTATATTTTTCAAAAAAAATTAAAGATTAAAAGTAAATTCTAATATGTAAGTTATAAATAAAATTTTACTACTAGGTTATCTATCTTAATATATTAATCTATATATTATAGGCCGAGAGATATCATTTTCGAGGTGTGATTTTTTTACTTTTTTGAATTTTAAAATGTATTTTTAAACTTTTTTTTTGTTTTTTTGAATTTTAAAAAATACGTTTTCAAAATGATATCTCTCAGCGTATAATATATAGATTAATATATTAAGATAAATAAGCTAGTTGATAATGTGCTAGTTAACTAATTACCATGCGTTAGTTAACTAATTCATAATGTGTTAGTTAACTAATTGATAATGGGTTAGTTAACTAATTATCATGGGCTAGTTAACTAATTAATAATGGGCTAGTTAACTAATTGATAATGTGCGAGTTAACTAATTGATAATGGGCTAGTTAACTAATTATCATGGGCTAGTTAACTATTGATAATGTGCTAGTTAACTAATTATCATGGGTTAGTTAACTATTGATAATATGTTAGTTAACTAATTGATAATGTGCTAGTTAAGTAATTATCATGGGCTAGTTAACTAATTGATAATAGGCTAGTTAACTAATTATCATGGTCTAGTTAAATAATTGATAATGGGCTAATTAACTAATTGATACTAGGCTAGTTAACTAATTATCATGGGCTAGTTAACTATTGATAATGTGCTAGTTAATTAATTGATAATGTGCTAGTTAACAAAGTGATAATGGGCTAGTTAACTAATTATCATGGGCTGGTTAACTATTGATAATATGCTAGTTAAATAATTATCATGGGCTAGTTAACTAATTGATAATGGGCTAGTTAACTAATTGATAATGTGGCAGTTAACTAATTGATCATGAGCTAGTTAACTAATTGATAATGGGCTAGTTAACTAATTATGATGGGCTAGTTAGCTAATTGATAATGGGCTAGTTAACTAATTGATAATGTGCGAGTTAACTAATTGATAATGGGCTAGTTAACTAATTATCATGGGCTACTTAACTAATTGATAATGTGCTAGTTAACTAATTGATAATGGGCTAGTTAACTATTGATAATATGCTAGTTAACTAATTGATAATCTATTAGTTAACTAATTATCATGGGCTAGTTAACTAATTGATAATGTGCTAGTTAACTAATTGATAATGAGCTAGTTAACTAATTATCACGGGCTAGTTAACTAATTGATGATGAGCTAGTTAACGAATTGATCATGGGCTAGTTAATTAATTATCATGGGCTAGTTAACTAATTGATCATGGGCTAGTTAACTAATTAATTATGGACTACTTAATTAATTATCATGGGTTAGTTAACTATTGATAATGTGCTCACAACTAATTGATAATGTGTTAGTTAATTAATTTCTATTGAGCTAGTTAACTAATTCATAATGTGCTAGTTAACTAATTGATCATGGGCTAGTTAACTAATTATCATGGGCTAGTTAACCAATTGATAATGAGCTAGTTAACTAATTGATAATGTGCGAGTTAACTAATTGATAATGGGCTAATTAGCTAATTATCATGGACTAGTTAACTATTGATAATGTGCTACTTAACTAATTGATAATGTATTAGTTAACAAATTGATAATGGGCTAGTTAACTAATTATCATGGGCTAGTTAACTAATTGATAATGAGCTTGTTAACTAGTTGATAATCTGTCAATTAACTAATTGATAATATGCTAGTTAACTAATTATCGTGGACTAGTCAACTAATTGATCATGGACTAGTTAACTAATTATGATGGGCTAGTTAACTAATTTATAATGGGCTAGTTAACTAATTGATAATGTGTGAGTTAACTAATTGATAATGGGCTAGTTAACTAATTATCATGGGCTAGTTAACTAATTGATAATGGGATAGTTAATTATTGATAATACGCTAGTTAACTAATTGATAATGTGCTAGTTAACTAATTGATCATGGACTAGTTAACTAATTGATAATGTGTTAGTTAACTAATTGATCATGGGCTAGTTAACTAATAATAATGGGCTAGTTAACTATTGATAATGTGCTAGTTAACTAATTGATAATGGGTTAGTTAACTAATTATCATGCACTAGTTAACTAGTTGATAATGTGCTAGTTAACTAATATATAATGAGCTAGTTAACTAATTATCGTTGGCTAGTTAACTAATTATCATGGGATAATTAACTAATTGACAATGGGTTAGTTGACTAATTGATAATGTGTAAGTTAACTAATTGATAATGGGCTAGTTAACTAATTATCATGGACTACTTAACAATTGATAATGTTCTAGTTAACTAATTGATAATGTGCTAGTTAATTAATTATCATGGGCTAGTTAACTATTGATAATATGCTAATTAACTAATTGATAATGTTCTAGTTAACTAATTGATAATGGGCTAGTTAACTAATTATCATGGGTTAGTGAACTAGTTATCATTTGGCTAGTTAACTAATTGATAATGAGCTAGTTAACTAATTATCATGAGCTACTTAAATAATTGATAATGGTCTAGTTAACTAATTTGTAATGTTCGAGTTAATTAATTGATAATGGGCTAGTTAACTAATTATCATGGGCTAGTTAACTATTGATAATGTGCTAGTTAACTAATTATCATGAGCTAGTTGATTAATTAATAATGGGCTAGTTAACTAATTATCATGGGCTAGTTAACTAATTGATAATGGTCTAGTTAATTAATTGATAATGTGCGAGTTAATTAATTGATAATGGGTGTCATGCCCACATTTTAATGTGGGTTTTAACACAACCATCATAAAAAAATAAAATTAATAACCCTAATTTGCAACCTAGCACATACTCATCACACACTCACTACACAATGCTATTTCTAAGGTCTAACCAAAGTTGATCCTATTAACTTGAACGAGGAATAACTTAAGGTTTTATCAAACTATAAATATTTGTTGGCTAAAGTAAGGGTGTTTGATTTAACCTGTTTCAATATCTTTGATAAAATAGGGTGTTAAATGATGTCACCATCCATGAGCTTATTATTACATTTGAATCTTGTCCCACACACCTCCCTAAGGTTGCATATTATCTTAACTTGGTCAATTAGGTTTACCATAGAGTATAACCTTGATATAGTAGTTTGAATTTTCATACAACTTATATATTATACATTTACTCTAAGAAATAAATTTAAAGGTTGTAAAACTAAAAAAAATAACACTTATAAATAAATATATTTTAATTCTTTTGCATATACATATTATTAATTTCCATATTAAAGAAAATAAAGAAGGAAAACAAATAAAGAGATACTGTCCTTTAAAAAAAATTCCTATATTCAATGGACACTTATTGTGACATGGGCACCTATTGTGAGATGGACACCTCTAATAAGCCACTTCCTAATAAAACACAAATTCTATCTATGTGAATGACTAAATGTATCCTCAAACTATATCTCAACAACAAAATTTTCACATTATGAGCACCATGTGACTTTAATAAAGCCACCTAAGGGGAGGAGGGGAATGGTGGTTCTCTAGCCACATAAGTATAATAGCATGCAATAATTGGTGGTCCCTGACCACATAAATATGATATCGCGCAATATCAGGGTGGACTCTTCCACATAGTATCAATGCTCTACATTGCTGAAGTATCCAAAATCTGTGATCAATATGGCCCAAGTAATTCCATCATTTACCCATGGGTTATAAACATCAAGGAGTGGGTTTGCACTATGAACCAACAAGTGTGGTCCTCATATGTGGGGGAGTAGGTTAGGAACACATCCAAGGGAAACCTAGGAGTTCCCACTTGGGGTTCTCTCGCCCCTCAACCCCTATTTACACTAGTAGGCATCTCAATCTCGTAGGGGAGCCATACGCTAGGGGTACACATTTAACATACGAACAAGAATTACACAAGGAATTACTTCACATTTCTTTTAGTAGACACACATTCACATATATCATGTTCACATTATTTCATAATTAACTAGCTTACACAAAAAGGACATCACAAAGGGTGCACGTAGGGGATCGTACATGACGTCCCTCACCCTCATCCCAAGTTAGATATCCTATATCTCATACTTGGACACAACACATTTAATAGTTTCACTTCACATGTCATAACACAACACACTTTCCAAAATTCACCATAGAACAAGAGCAATGCACTTACACATATTCTATTTTCTTTAAACAATATTCACATTTTGTCTCAATGCTGGAATATCTACTCACTTCAAATAAGTACAAGAAATAAATAGAAGAGGTACAAACTATAGCTTGGGTATATCACCCATCCTTCTAGAACTTAACAATGCATGGTTCACCACACTATTAACACAAATGGTGATATACCCATACACACTTTACTTTCTTTACACAACATTCACTTTGTTTATCC
Organism: Sequoiadendron giganteum; assembly: GCA_007115665.2. Lineage (NCBI taxonomy): Eukaryota > Viridiplantae > Streptophyta > Pinopsida > Cupressales > Cupressaceae > Sequoiadendron > Sequoiadendron giganteum. The sequence continues at coordinate 275,668,488 of CM021108.1, read as the reverse complement.
TTTTGTTAACATCTGTCCATTTGCATACTTGTAGAAGAAATTTCCATCTAATTCACAATTGTAATCTAGGTAATACTCAATTTTGTTACAATGAACAATATAGGGTACATCATGCTTCCCATCTTACTAAGTGTTTGACATCAGATTTAAGATCCAAATTGGTTTCTTTTTTATATTTGGCCATACCATTCTTCCTCTTTCATTTAATTATCTTGTTATGTTTACTAACATATCAATATGGTTAGCTCCACTATAATTTTCTCAACCTACTATAGAAGGTTTACCACTCTACAAGGAAGATAGTCAACAAATTTCATTTGAAACATTCAAAGCATAAAACTCATGTTAATTCATGGAATAATAGCTTTCACAATTCATTAATATCTTTTTGCAAATCTTGCATTTCGCTATCATGGTGGAGCTATTCAATCACATGTTATGATCAACATTTTTACAATCACAATTCCATCTAACCTCCTAAAGATGCACAAAAAGTATTAAAATTTTTATCTACCTTTAAGTTTTCTCCTTTATATTTGGGTGTATAAGGTCTTCCCTCAAAAAGTAAGTGTAGTCAATGGTATAGAATGTACTACATTAGTTGAAAGTTTTAAACGTCTACTTTAGTGTCTCATATCTACATTTCCAATCCCTTAATACATAGTGAATCCCACATAATTCATTACTCAATTTAAAAGTTCAATAATTGATTGCTCAATTTTTATTTAAATTCTTGTGACATCCACAAATTTTAAGGTCAACACCTAATTGAATACATTAAGTACATCCATTATAACAATAAGTGATGTTTGTCTTTTTATGAGATATAGAAAATGTTAGAGAATTATATTGGATTATTCCTATTTGTAGAGATCTTAAATTCTTATTCACGTAAATTTTAAAATAACTATGTTAGCATCAACAAATTTATAATTAAAATTAGACCTAGTCAAAACATTATGACACTTTGAGAGAAGGTGAAGGATAAATTTCTAGATTAAATAAAAAACCCATTTGGTGTTGACATTATAAGTAATATCATCTCCTCAAAACATTGGCAAGGGATTAAAGTCTTCAATCTATAACTCTCCACCTATAGAAGTCGATTAGCGAGGCCTTATAGCTAATTAAACCATGTGAATTTCCCTATTAATTTTAATATTCTCAAGTGTTGTTGGGCTTTAGAAGTTGCAGTGTGAATATGTGGTTGGTTCTACCTATGATAGGTTGCAAACTTTTGGAAACAAAAAAATAAAAATTGTTGGGTTTTTCCAATAAAATTTGTGGGCTAGTTAACTAGTTATCATAGGCTAGTTAACTAATTATCATGAGCTAATTAACTAATTGATAATGGGTTAGTTGACTAATTGATGATGTGTGAGTTAACTAATTGATAATGGACTAGTTAACTAATTATCATGGACTACTTAACTATTGATAATGTTCTAGTTAACTAATTGATAATGTGCTAGTTAACTAATTATCATGGGCTAGTTAACTATTGATAATATGCTAATTAACTAATTGATATTTGTGGTAGTTAACTAATTGATAATGGGCTAGTTAACTAATTGATAATGTTCGAGTTAATTAATTGACAATGAACTAGCTAACTAATTATCATGGGCTAGTTAACTATTGATAATGTGCTATTTACCTAATTGATAATGTCCTAGTTAACTACTTATCATGGGTTAGTTAACTAATTGATAATGTGCTAGTTAATTAATTGATAATGTGTGAGTTAACTAATTGATAATGGGTTAGTTAACTAATTATCATGGGCTAGTTAACTAATTGATCATGGACTAGTTAACTAATGATAATGTGCTAGTTAACTAATTGGTAAAGGGCTAGTTAACTAGTTATCATGCACTACTTAACTAATTGATAATGTGCTAGTTAACTAATTGATAATGGGCTAGTTAACTAATTATCATAGGCTAGTTAACTAGCTGATAATGGGCTACTTAACTAATTGATAATATGCTAGTTAACTAATTTATCATAGGCTAGTTAAGTAATTATCATGAGCTAGTTAACTATTGATAATGTGCTAGTTAACAAATTGATAATGTGCTAGTTAACTAACTAATAATGGGCTAATTAACTAACTATCATGCGTTAGTTAACTAATTGATAATCTGCTAGTTAACTAATTGACAATGGGCTAGTTAACTAATTATATTGGGCTAGTTAACTAATTAATAATGGCCTAATTAACTAATTATCATAAGCTAGATAACTAATTGATAATGGACTAGTTAACTCATTAATTATCATGCACTAGTTAACTAATTGAACATGGACTAGTTAACTAATTATCATGGGCTAGTTAACTAATTGATAATGTGCTAGTTAACTAGCTGATAATGGGCTACTTAACTAATTACCACGCGTTAGTTAACTAATTGATAATGTGCTAGTTAACTAATTGATAATGGGCTAGTTAACTAATTATCATGGGCTAGTTAACTAATTAATAATAGGCTAGTGTCATGCCCAAGAAATTTTCATCAAGAAAACCCAACAATTTTTTTTTAAACATAGGTTTGCAACCTATCGCACACACAACCAACCACCTTTGTGCAATGCAACTTCTAAATCCTAACACTATTTGATAATGTTATATTGAATAGGGAACTTCACTAGGTTTAATTAGCTATAAGGTCATGTTGACTGACTTCTATAACTGGTTCCTATAGATTGAAGACTTTAATTCAAGTTACCAATGATTTGGCGATATGGTATTATTTATCATGCCACCACCAATGAGTTTTTTTTGTTTAATATTGAAAGTTAACCTTCACATTTCCTTAGTGTCATAATATCTTAACTGGGTCTAAGTTTAATTGCAGAGTTGTTGACGTGAACATAGCTATTTTAAAATTTATGTGAATCAATATTTAAGATCTCTAACAGGAATACTTCAATATAGTTTTCTAACATTATCATTCACTCAAAAATCATTGCTTGTTATTATTGACGTGCTTAATATTGGATCATATATTTTTTTGGTCAGCAATTTTTTCCACTATTCTAAAATATTTTATATTGTTCATATCCCTTCAAATATAAATATTAATAACCTTTCATCTCCCTTATGTGATAACATCAGTTTAATTCATCCATAATATTGTCTCTCATACTAATGTAAGACTCTAGATATTGGCAAAACTTTTATTATTATTCATCATAGTTAGTACCATTTTTATTCAATCCCCCATTACACAACATGATTATTTTACCAACGATTCTATAATAGCATTATTTGCAATTAATCACAAATTAAATACTAATGATACTATCATCCTTTTTGATGATATTATTATTAATAATTTCATAATAATTCTTAAAGATGATAATAAATTTGTTTAGCTACCATGTAGTCTTAATTACCTCACAACCCCATTATTACATAATGGTGGAATTGATAATAATGATCATATATAATGGAACTTTACTATTTCTATTTAACCAAGTTAACAATACTAACCTTTAATTGTAACTAATATCATTAATAAAGTACCATACAAATAATAACAATAATAATATCATGTTCTTTATTAATGACCTTGTCACCTCTTTACTTAATTAAATATTTCCAATAAGGTTATGATTAGCACCCTATCCAAAAGTTAATAATATCATTATTGTCTAATCACCTTCTATCCTTACAATATATTCATTAATAATTAGACAATTGCTCTATGCATGCTAATGTTGATATACTACCTCAGTGATAAGAGAGTTTAAATAAAATATATTATTATCTTGAATATTCATTATTATTAATGTCATATTCACAAATAAATCATTAGTAATATAATAATTTAATTATACAATCCATCCAAATATCATATTCTTAGTGTAATAATTTGTTAATGTCAAAATTACTAATCCAAATATCATATTGAACTAGTGTAATAATTTGTTAATTGAATAGGAGGGGTCTCAATTTCATACTGAGGAAGAACATTACATGCTTTACTCCATTCTTGTATTTGTAGGGAGTTATCCCATTTATTCACTGTATTTTATATCAGTTTTCTATAATTGATTCAGATATGTATAATATTTTGTTTTTGTTTTTTCTTAAATTACAATAAATAAATATGTATATTTTATTTTGAATACAATAGATTTATAGGATTATGCAATCTGGAACCAGTGAACTATATCAATTGTTTGTTTTTTTGTTTTCAGGAGATCAAAATAACAGTTTGAGTTTGGATGGAGAGGTGACCAATCCGTTTTACACAGGCCAACATACCTATTTTCTTATCTCTGTGCAAATCCATACTTTTGTTTCTACTCCGTTGCTGTGCATATTCTAGCAGCAATATTAATTTATTTGTTGTACATATTATACCAGCAATATTAATTTATTTTGTTGTGATGTGCATGTTCTAGCAGCAATATTAATTTATTTTGTTGTGATGTGCATGTTCTAGCAGCAATATTAATTTATTTTGCTGTGCATATTCGAGCAGCAATATTAGTTTGTTCTGTTTGCATATTCTTGCAGCAATATTAATGTTTTTTTTCATTAAAGTCATGGCAAAGTTAATATTAATATTATTATTTATTCAATGTTTACATATTAGTGAAAATCTCTGTGCACGGAGCAGCTCGTGACAGTTATAAGCTTTCATCTTTATCCAGCATATTTCATCTTAATGATTTATCTATTAAAAGATAGATCGCAGTGAGTACTAACCATCCATCTATTTTTTTTTTGTCAAGAAGAAGGTTGCAATAACAAGGAATGTATGGTTGTCAAGAAGAAGGTTGCAATAACAAGGAATGTATGGTTCTTCATTGGAAGTTACTCTAACTACAAAAGATTGAAATAAACTCTATATCTTAAAATCTCCTTTACAATTTCAAAATGAAGCATTCTTTCTTCAACTGAAGTAATACACAATTTATTTTTTTATCTAATCTGTCATACACATCACAAATTTTAACTTTTAAAAAGAAATTTCTCTAAAATTGTTTATAGTACATTTCCATTTGTTATTTGATTAATTATAGGCTTGTACAAAATCTAAAATGCAAAGGATTATGTCTTGACATGCAACAAGAAATGCCATTATAAGAAATCCCCTCTTTGCTTGTAACCAAGGCCCATTACTCTTTCTTTTTTCCTTTAACACAATACAAAATTCTCTTTAAAAAGTTCAAATACACTATCCATAATACGACATTCTTAAAAAAAAAAAAAAAAAAAACAAATGCGACTCTTTTTTATCCAAATATTTTCTTTACCACAAGCTCATGGAATGCCTTTTTCTCCCTTCTACTATAGGATCTACAAATATTTTATTTAGACTTCCCATATTACAAGGAACATTTTAGAATAGAAAAACAATGAAGAACAAGACAATGGGTAAAACTTGCTCTCCACCCTACCGTAATGGCGTCATGGAGCCTTGTGGGCTCTAGCCATACCCCCGAGCAAGGAATTCTTTTAGCTCCATGAAGATAAATGGAGTCTTTTCTCATTTTTACAAGGGATAAAACTAATATAGCACAAATTTGTATGCATCTAGGTTCTCTACTTTCTATTTTCAACAATGATCCATGCACTATGTCATCTTCTTACAACCAATAAACAAAGGGTAAATGAAAATAGGAAGAACTTATCTTCTTTCTTTTAGGTGAAGTGATTGAACTCTTTTAGCCATCTTTTCTCCAAGCCAATCTATTTTGAACACTATCTTCCCAAATATGTGGATTCCTCTTCTCTTTTCCATTCTTTTTGCCATATCAACTAAAGTTCTCCAAAAGGAGAAGTGGGTAACACCCCACTCATTCTTTTTCTCCAAAATATATAAGAGTTTCTGTAATGCCCCGCCAAGTAACCTTAAAGGAAGTTGCAATTAACGTCTTAAGCGAACCAATTTTTTTTTATAAAGTGCATTTAACATACACATTCACTTACTAATTAACAACAACCTCTAAGGCTATAAGGCTAGGATTACTAAAGCCTACACATACATATTACATATAACCATAGCATTATAAACTTTATGAAATAAACATCATACATCATAAGAATACCACATAACATAATAAGATAATCAACCAAGATACAATCTCATAAACATTAATGTAATCCAATAGTTACATCACTCATTCCCAGAATGAGGCAATAGTACATAAGGTTACAATTACAGAATTCCACCTCATAAACATAAGAGGGATAAATAACTTATACAAATTAAAATATTACAATGCAAGAAATTACAACAAGAACCACAAGCTATCCATCTGGATGTCTTGCCACCAAGTACTGAAGATAGATGGGGACCCAACGGTTTTGGTGCATGTTCCACCCAACCAAGTGGTACCTAAAGGCCCACCCCCCATGCTAGGAGATAGTAACAATGTAACATGGACAAAGATCTACAACCACTAACCAAAGGCAGACTCATACTGACTTATACTGATATAACCAAATAAATGCTATAAATAAGTGCAAATCCAGTACAACTCAAGCACAACATTCACATCACTGACATAGGTCACATTGCTTCTAGACATAAAATAGATCAAGTATGTTCATAGAACTATACACATAAAACAATTAACGACAATTGTCCTAGATAGAGTGTCATCACATAGTAGTCATGAGATCTCCTCTGGGCATCCTTCATAGGCTCCAGAAATCCTGGTGGCCTCAACCGAATCCCGAACCTCATACTCACTCATGCGGTATCAAATACCTCTCGTACTGACAAGATAAATGACTATGTCATTCCAGGCCTTCTCACTCATTCCAAGTCTAAACGAGCCCTTGTGTCTATGAGTGAGGATTAAATTATCTTGATTAGTGTGGAAGACATCCTAATCATCAAAGTACATTAATTTAATTATCACTTGATTAACTCACTTTTGAAGGTTACCTGGTTTACCACTTTGGGCTCTGGCCCCTAACAAAAGCCACTCTTCTATTCGACAACACACACCCAAACAATCCACCAAGGGAACCACAAGTGCATACCAACTAGGCATCATAATCCACTCCAACACAATGAAAAAACAAAGATAGAACTCACTCCAAACATCTTGGAGGCAACAAACACATAGTCCGCTCCGTTCACAGGAGGTACAAAACATCCCCGTTCGTGGAAATCGAGTAAAACTAAAAAAACGTCATGCACTACCCAAGGGAAAACAACTGGATGGCATAAAGATTCAACAACCCTTATCCTCTAAGTTCTTCTGGAAGACTTATAATTTAGGACTAACACTAAATCCCAAAACCCACAATGCAACTTGACGACATAGCAACAAAAGCATTTAAGTCATTAATCAAATCTAATATTTGGATTTTCTAAATCCATACTCATTCAATAGGTGGTGTTGACAAAGTCAAAGACACGATAACTAGATCATCTGAAATAATCATAACCCCTATTTCCTCTTTCATTATTGGAAATCTAAAACAATTAAACTTACTTCCCTTTACTGAATACAAATAATTAAATCATTTAAGATAATCATGAGGAAGTTACTACTTTTGGATATACTAAATCCATATCTCTTTCATATTTCATTCACAATAAATTAATTGTTCTAATAGAAATAAAATAAATGAAAATAGCTATTTGCCTCATCAATATAAACAACTCCTTAATTTACTTTTTAAATCGACACAACTCCATGCAAGTAAACTCTTTCCATTTCCTAACCAAATCTTACATCTCATTCATTTTTCTATTTAGAATATGCAATCACTTTAATATAATAAAATATCATTTCTCTATCCCATTTACCCATATACACTAATCAATCCATTTTAAATCTCTATTCAATAATATATTGCATGCATCTTATAAAAATAAAATACGATAATGAATTTACACTTAATATATATATATATATATATACATGCTCCATATTATATATACACCAAATATATATATTAATAAATTTAACTATATATATTCTTTAATATTCCAATCACAACGATTAAATTGTTCTATGGATATAAATAAAACATAGTTAATATTTGTCTTTTTCAATATAATCATTTCCTAAATTTACTTCTAATACAACATAAACTATTGCAAATACTATATTCAATTTTCTAACCAAAATCTAGATCTTTTCAATTCTCTATTTAAAACATCAATATCTTCAGTTTGTAAAATATCTTTTGGCTTATCTATTTAACCATGTATTCATATTGTTTCCAATTAAATTTCATTAATTAAACAAACATTCAAATATAAATATTTCTACCATTCTTCAATATATTTAAATATCTTTTCCCCTATCTAATTGCCCTTGTATTCAAAACTTATCCTTTAAAATCTCCTTTCTCAATAATATTGAACTTTTGCCCTTTCAAGATAATTGAAATAACTAAACAAGTGCATTTAATTTACAACATAAGAAATACTAATTTAAATAATTTAAATTAAATTCAATGTTTTCTCTAAAAACCAACTTGAGTCCTCTACAAGTAAATCTTTTCAATTTTACCATCCAAACATATAACCATTTAAAAATTAGATACATTTGAATAATTGTCTATTCCAATATATTAATCCAAATATTCTAATTAACACATTTAAATAATTTCAATTTAAACTAACTTATACACCAAATCCGATACCTATATTAAAACATATAAATATATATTCATTATATATTTATATAAACAATAATTATACATTATATAAATTAATTCTAACATATTTTAACTCTTATAAACAAATCTATATATAAAATGTATTTAAAACAAAATATACATTAAAACCTATACACAAATCAAATTTCGCATGTATATAAAAAAAAAAACGAAATCAAAGGTTCGCTGGTTTAGATGACACGTGGTATGCATTGGTATTGGAAAGAGGTGCTATGGGTATTACACAGCCACCCCTCTCCCATGCGATGAGCAAGGGAAAGATGTGGAGGCTCTTCCTCCACACCGCCCCTCCCTTATGGGGAGCGACGGTGGGGAGGCAGTCCCTCCCCATCCCTAATACGATGCAAGGTCCACAGTAATATTACGGACATTCGTTGTTCCCAACAGCGACTCAAGCAACACGCCTCCCAATGAAATTTAATGAGAATCGTTGTACGATGATTTCTCATTTACACATATATTTAAAATTAATAATTTCAAAAACCAAAATAAATCTTACATATTATATATCTGTGCATATGTATATACAAAAATAACAAAATGTATATACATATGTATGAATATATAATATGTATAAAATAAATATAATTTCAACACATAAATAAATTTGGAGAAATTTTCCTGAAACCTTCATCTACAAGTGAAATTATGCAAATCCTCCAGACAACAACCCAAATTTCACAAAGGTTTTTAAAAAAAAAACTAATTCTTTAAAGTCATTTTCTCGAATTCTTGAACAATAAAGTTAAAAAAAGATCAAAATTAAAAACTCGAAGTTTCTAAAACCCTAAGGTTTCTCCCAGTTAATTTCCATAGAGATTTTTAAAGTAAATTTGATTTCCTACAGAGGTTACATTTTCTAAAAACATTTTAAATGTATTGTTCAATCTCTATGTTTGATTCCAATAACAAAACAATCGATTTCCTTAGATAATTTAAATTCAACTGAAGTTTTCACAATTTTCACTCAAGAATTTTCACAAAACAAAAGCTGTAAATTTATTTAATTTTTTTTCTTCTAATAGCAAATTTATTTTCTTAAACAGATTTAACAAACAAATTTTTAATCACTACTATTTTAAAAGTAACCAAGAACAATAAAACACAAAGAGGAAAACCTAGTTCAAGAAGCTATAGGAAAATATTAATTTCTGATGCTAGCCTCCTCCAAAGATTTCCTAAATTTTCTTTAATCCTCCAACGAATCCAATCCAAAACCCAACAAATGCAAACAATCTTTCCTCCAACCAATTCTACAATCAAAACTTTCTTCAAACCCTTCTTGTGCAAATTTTTCCAAAATTTCTTCTCTGCTGTAAAAATATTTTTTTCCCAAAAACCTCTCTCCAAAATTAAAACATGCATTTCTTATAAATCAAAAAAATACCTAATACAACCCTAATTCACATTACATGCAAATTAGATATTAATTTCAATTTCAATTTTTGAAAACGCACTTTCAATGCAATTTCAAATAATAAATTAATTTCCAAAGTTGCAACTAATTTCCCAAATAAATATTTAATTACAATTTTTAATTTAATTCCCACAAGATGAAATTACATTCCAAAATTAATTTTAATTCTTTTATTTCCTTTCATTCTCTTGCATCACGTTTAATTAATTAATTTAATTATTTAATAACTAAATTCAACCACCCCCTTGGATTAAATTTAACTTATTAAATAAATTAAATATAATTAATTAATTTAAATATAGACTTTTATCCACATTGCATTAATTAAATTAAATAACCATCAACATGATTTAAAAGCAATTATTCTAAATATCTATTTCCAAATCAAGAATCCTTCAGAATTAAATAACATTAAAGCAAGACCGACAATGACTCGACACACATGACTGACGACACACTAAGGCTAGGGTGTAAACTTGACACATGTTACCTAGCTACTATCTCCCGTTCAACTTAACCATTGGATCGACATGCTCAAACCTGTGAAACCAGGTGGAGTCGATGTCATGTACCTGCAAACCTGAAACCAAGTAAACAACATCATACAATATATCCAACATATAATGCACACTGTGAAGAAGAAATTACGGATTCACAGGGCGCTCACAAGCGAGTGATGCAAACCCGTCCTCTTCACCCATACACTCATCAAAACTGACACTTCCATCATAATTCCAATAATCTCATAATAACATTTCATACTAACTCTACAACATCATTAATCCATAATGCATGCTAAACAATAATCAGATAACCACATCCCACAATAATAGTTGTCGTTCAATAGTAGCGATCAAAACATCATAACCAAATGTATTCAGTATCAAAGTGACTACAACCAAACATAGCATAAAGCAAACCAAACAAGAAGTAAAACGGAGGGGTATTATAGTTTCAACTTGCAACCTTTCGGTGGAGAGGTGTGAAGTGTACCTACTTCCATCAATGAGGGTCTTTCCTCATTAAAGAGGGAAACATGCACTTGGACAACCCCTCAATCATTTCACCCCTATTCTCCTCCAAAATTCGTCACTCCTCATTATGAGGACTTTTCATGAGTCAAATCATGTCCTTGGGGCTCTATTGCATGCCAATTTGACCCCTACCACTATGGTATAGACCCTAGGGGGTTTATTTTTGCATCCCAGCCAAGAAAATTGACCAACAACCCTTTTTAAAGACCCACTTAAGGATCCATCCGAGTTTCACAATTGAATAAAGGTTCCTAACCCCTAACCCCACTTATACCCACATAACGCATAATCTAATATCCTTTTAATATCAACCCTTACCATATTAATTTACCACATATTAACCTTATTTATTTCTAATCCCCAAAAGGTTCAAATTCATATCCATAATAAGATGTCATTTGATCTACTCTCAATGGTTTTCCCTTCTCGCACTTGCACCCTTATTTTCATGGAGATGTATTTTTGATGTGCTCTTAAAGGTCTTCCTTTCTTGTATTGACATCATTACCTTCTTGCACATTACCAACACGATCATAAGTATCAATTGTTTATCACATTAATCTGTTGGTTGAATGTTCTAAGCTCTAACTATATAATAATCCATTTATAATTTCAATTTGTATTTCCACAGTATACAAGTGCATTGCACCTTCATGGTAGTGACAACAAAACATAATGTCAAAATGACATGTTAGAATATTGCCAAAAGATCACCTTATTTATTATCCAAAATATATTTAATCATTAACTCAAGAAAAACATATAACAAATTATGGTTGTATTAAGTACATACGAGGTGGGGTTTTACACAAATATTAATACACCAAAAGTAACAATACAATGGAATATCATGTAACATCATGAGTGTATACAATAAAGAATAAGATTGAGAATAGATGATGACCAAGTCCACGAGCTCATTCGACGAACAACTCTGTTAACGATGTTTATCCAGGATCCTGCCAAGAACAAGCATGTTTCGAACAATATCACCTGTAGGGGACCCAATGGAAGAAATGGCACATTCCTCCCAGCCGTGTGGAACTCGAAAGCCCACCCCTCGTGCTAGGAGATAGAACAGGTCCTCAAGTCAAAATAGACAACATGAAGAAACATCATACAATACATGGTCGACATACATGACATCACAATGACAAGACAACTGACATACTCCCAGAGGTGACTCACAATCACAAGTAACTCAACACAAGAGAACTAACAAGTGTACAAGGACAAGAGTGTCATCACACAAGCTCGACATGGGTTACCCAATGGGACCTTCATAGGTTATTGGCCCCCTTACATGGTTAAACCCTGGGAACCTCAACCGATCCCCGACCCCCACTCTCACTCATGCGGGATCAACATACCTTTTGAAGGGACAAGAAAATTGATCTTCGCCATTCCAGGCCTTCCCACTCATCCCAAGCCCAAATGAGCACTTGAGTCTTGAGTGAGGCTAAGTTATTTGAATTAAAATGAGATGCTACCCGAAACCCCTAAAAGCTTATTTTAGTTATCACTTGGTTAACACACTTCCGAGAGGTTACCCCTACAACCACTTCTGGGTCCGGACCCTAACGAAAGCCACTCCTCCTAAGGTACAACCTCTCAAAATGACTAAACAATAAGGCCAACATGCATGCAACAGAAAACTTTGTTACACAAAGACTCTAAGTCATCGAAACCATACAAAAACATTTAAACATCTCAAGAGGAACCACAAAACATGCATGGAAAAGTTTAAATATGAAAAAAAAAAACTCCACTCCACGTAATTCAAAATATCCGAATGTAATTCACAAGAATACTAAACGTGCATGGCTCACGTCTTCACATTAGATACAATACGAAAACAATCATAATATTCTATCCATGATTCAAAAACAACACTAACATGAAAAGCCTCTGGGGAACGATAATCTAAACACCATATTCGAACACATGACACAAGAATAGACTCCAACAAGAAATATCATTTGAACATATTTCACAAGATCCAATCAAGATTCTCTATTTGTACTTGTCTGCTTTAACACTTAAATCTCATTGAACGAGAGGATAATAGACTCTTCCATAAAGATGGTATTTTAATTCACATCTATTCATATGATGATATTAAGAATCCAAAACTTTATTAATCAAATATATATAAAATTCATTGCAAATAAATAAGACAATTTGTCAATCTAATCAGAACATTGCATTTGTATTTAAACTAATAAACCATTTCATATTCAATGAATTCATATTATAAATGATAAACCCTTCCACATATCAATGCATTTATAATTAAAATAATATATCATTTCATATATTAATGCATTTATAATTGAAATAAAGGGTCACTTCATAAATTAAAGAGGGGATTAAAAGATAATACTTAGACACCTAAGTATGTATGTCATAATTAAAACAAAAATAGCAAAGAAAATAAATAACAAATTATATATGTAAAATAGTCTAAGATTCTTACTGACCATAAGATATTATGGGGGATTAGTTTTAATGAAAATAGACAAGTCTTTTACTCATGATCAACTTCCTATTTGCCCAGAATAAGATATCATGGTTCTCAAATATAAAAGAAGCTGAAGAGGCTAGCATTCGAATATCCATAGTATCAATAACTTAAAATATCATAACTTATAAAATAACGATTGTAGCATCTACGAATGCATCCATGGAAGAAATAATGGTAAATATCAACAAAAACTGAAGATGGACTTAACTCGTGTCTGCTCAAGAAAGATGGGATTGATGGATAATTTGCATGCAAACGACATGCTTGAATGCTCTCAGACTAGAAATGATAAGAAAAGGAAAAAAAAAAGAGCTATAGGCAGCCGACGTGCACAGTAAGGAGATGATGAAGATAGAGCAGAATAAAACACAATATCGATGTATGCATGCAGAAAAAAGCAAAGAAGAATCTAATTTAGTGAGAAATGACGCCAACAAGAATGGGTATATTACTACCTGAATTCGCATTGCATACAACACACAAGAAAAAATAAATTCAACCTTCATCACTGCACTGAAGTGACGTAATAAATTGAAACGACAAAGAGAGCCACACAGGTGATCTAGGAGAAACTTCAATATCAACGCATGAGATGATAATCATATTGCCTGAAGTGACCCTACACAGCCTACCATGTTCAAGCATTGTTGCTGTGATAGGTAGCGAATGGACTTGAGAAGCTTATCAACTCTTTAAAATTCCTACTATGTTTGAGTGTTGCGGCTAAGATTGCTTGACATCGGTTTAGAGATTAAAAAGCATGACCCACCACAAAACTTACTAACAATTGATTCTAAGTCTCAGACCCTGTGGTAACTATAATCGGCCTTGCCTAAGCTTGAAAAGGAGAGATAAGAATACAAGACATAACAACTTCACTGTCAAAGGTCGAAAAAGAGATGATAGGATAGATACAAGGAAAACACTCACGATAATCAAGAATGATTGACTAAAATATGACTTAACACTTAAACTTTAAAATGACAAGTTGGCATAAACAAAGACTGAACCCAAACTTCATAAAAATAAATAGAAAGTAAGAGTTCCATCGACAGACCAGTAGCTCCAAATTCGACCTGGTAACAAATAGCTTGTGAACAACTCAAATTTGGATGATTCATCACGCAAATTGTAAATATGAGTGAAACAGAATAATACATGCGGAGATCAAGATGACACTGTTAAACATGAAAAGAGGTATTCACAAGGCAAGGAAACAAGCCTACTGCAAATAAACTTGGGTCATATTTGGTTCATATGCATGCTTAGTCATGTGTTCATTTCAAAGAGCTATTAACGAGACATGCACTCAATCGACAGTCAAAAGAATTTTTGTTAACACTAAGCCAAATATTATTAATAGACAACTTGTATCGACCTAAGTAATTTGGTGGATATTAAAAGACATGCGAAAGACAAAAATAAACCAAGAGTCTAAATCATAGCTAGGATAAACTTGAGATCACACGTTGACCGCACAAGAGGTAAAGATATCAATCTTTCAAGTTGATTCAATACCTCATGCATAAAATTTGCATGCAAATCAATAACATGAAGATATTCCTCCATGAACATAACCGAATAACTGAAGATTCAACCCAATATAAACTAAGAGTAGTTAATGTATCAACCGCTAACCATACTCCTTAGAGGATAATGATCCTAAAGACACTCTAGATCCAAGAATCTGAGTAAAGATAGAGATTTCATAGCGCTATCCAATCAAATGTAATATAGGTAACTCCACATGAAGATAAGATGGAGACAAGACATAAGGGTCACAGAAAAATTAGCTAGTTCGGAATATGCACAGGCAAGAAAATATGATCAGACCCAGTTGTATACGCCTGGTAACCCATATCTAGCGCATCTTGGTAGCTAAGGAAATGATAGAATAGAACAACGATTTGCTCATCATTTTCATCAAACTATTCCATCGATGATCTAGAGGATGAACCTCAAAGTGTGTATGCGAGGGCTCTACTCCACAAACTCACGTTTTATTTCTAATAATACTTGTGCCATCATTCCCTCATATGCGCTCAACACCTTCATAATCTGTAATTTTGAGCATCATTATGGTTATTTGTTGACCTCTATAGCGTACAAGTGAAGTATAATAGATTTCACACTAATAGGGACGCAACATCATAACACTAATGTTTGACTCATTTCCTCTAATAAAGCAATTATGTATACCATAGCTTAAATCACTGGCTCCATAGTGTACGCCAAGAATCAACAAGTAGATAAAATAATAATTTAGAAGACATAACTGTTATCCTAAAGCCAAGTATATTCTTCCTCACATATGTAAGGTTTGACAATATATCTCCTAAAAGCACCTCCTTTAAGCAGAATTAAAAGAGACTCCTCTACCTAGCACACCAAATACAAAATGGTATGGCAATGAGGACAATAGGGTATTAACCTAGTTAAAGACATTACATTGAGGCTATGAAAGAGAGGAAAGACATTACTTAATCACCACAACAATCAGGAAATAATTCGAGGTAGAAAATAAGGTTTGGAATAAGTTTATGTATGCAATAATAACATGCAAAATGAAAAAACCATAACCTCAAATAAGCATAGGTTTAACAAGCGAATAACATTCTAGGGAGTGCACCGTTTAAGAAGTGACAGTAATGAAAGATCTGTAGTGGACACAGATTACACAATCAAAACTACACAATACATTTCTAGAAGAATATATGGATTCAAAGCTAAATCTACAAATGTGCTCTTTTCTCTTTAATTTATAAAAAATTCAATCAAAATTGGCATTAATGTTTTCAATTTTTTTTTTCGTGCATGCAGGATTTCAAAACAAATTTTCACAAATCTCAGACAAAGCTTTTTTAAGCAAGATTTCATCAAAACAAGCTTGAAAACTAAAAGAGGAAAAACCTGAAACGTTTTCTGGAATCAAGATATAGTGAAGTGAAAAACTCAAAAGCACAATCCAAGAACTTGCTCAGCACGAATTTCACCTTCAACGGTCAATTTTAAAATTTTCACATAAAAAACCCAGAGGAGTACATAAACAATATTTTTCGTGAAAATATTTCCCTTTTCGAAAATCAATTTCTCTTTTAATTACAATTCACCCACTCAACTTTCAGATTGCATTCAATTTAATTAGCTAGTTTCAACTTTTCGACATCAAGTTCAAAACACAGATATTTTGCAACTTTGAATCATAACTAACTGTTTTAGTTTTCGAAAACATCTAAATTGCACAAACAAATTAATTACAACTAATTAACCTTTCGCAAATAATACATTTTAATATTTCACTTTTAATTTCTCAATAATCTAAAAATAACTTTTCCAATTTAAACATTTAAATTAATCATTAATCACATTACCATTAAATCATTAATGAAATAATCTAAATCAACATTATGAAAACAACGAACACACGACAAACAAACAACAACATACATAAGGGTGACAAACTGATACTCATTCTTTTAGAATGATGGTTTAGGATAGAGGACTAGTCTATCTACCTTCAACGATTCCATTGGGCCATGGCACACTCAGACCTGTCGAAGCAGGTGGAGTTGATTCCTGTACCTGAAAGCTACATCACACTGCATGGTTAAATGAAACAACATGTATATATATGAAGACACACCGTGAAAAATAATTGCGACGTAGCAGGGAACTCATAGATGAGTACTGCTAAACTGTCTCCTTCACCGAACTGATGTAAGACATAGCATCTAAATCCATCACATCATAGTACAATTATAAACATAACAGAACATCATATGCCATCATAATATTGTCATCTCATGAAAATAACAGAACATCATAAGTAGTGTGTATCATCAACTGAGTTTCACAACTGGTCATGTAAACCATGACATAATGCATCAAAATAACATAGTCTCAAGCAACTAACTACTAACAGCAACTCAAAACAACTAAAATAGGAATGTCATCAGGAGGGTCACTACATCAGCTCCATTAAAATCAACGCCAATCCCCTCATCATTCTTTATTCTGTGCCCTATCACAATATTCTACTTATGGAAAGCTCTCCAGATTCCAATCCATGTTCTTTGGCCCTTGTAAATGTGTGTGAAAAATAAAGTGGATGCGTAGACAAGGTGTGTGAACTATTTGACAAAATGCCTCAAAGCAAAGTGAATTGATTTTTTTTCTTCCGTGGAACAACTAAGCGCGCAGATCTTAGTGAAGCTCCTATCCCACATAGACCTTTAGATTGAGCATGAGTATGTCTCCCGTGTCAGCATTAATGATGGAGTATTTGTGAAGGGTAATGATTTAGTTGAGTGTTATAGGGAGGAATAATATGGATAGAGTTGTTGCATGATGAAAATCAACGCCAAATTCATTCACATCAACACAACCATGCTAGAGAGGCATGCAGGAGAGGAAGCTCTCCCATTCATCTCCCCTCCTTGTGTGAGGTTGTTTTAGCCATCCTCCTCTTCCTATCTCTTCAACCACCTAAAACGTATGGAACAAATAAGAAATTTGGAGACGCTCTTGACATGATCTGACCTAGACAATCATACCTTGACTTCACCCTTTGAGATATTATACACAAACAAATCTCCTATCACATGATCAAATTAAATCACTAGACTAGTGACCAGAAGGGGGTTGGTAACACAATAAATTAAGGATCATCAGATGCCCATCCACCATACCAATTCAAGGGCCAAAAGTCAATCACAAATTAAACAAGATGTGAAGAGACATCCATAGGTGGCGTGTATAAGAAAATGATAAAGATATTAAATACATGGAATTGTTGTGATATGAACCATTAAGAAGTATGGACACCGAGTTTAGGTGGCACATTAAGTAAGGATATCCTAGTTTAACTCTTTGGATGATTTCCACGCTGGCACATGCAAGTTTAGGAATTTGAATAAATCGATGGAAGAATAAAAGGGTTTCATTTAAACTTCTATCCACCTGATGCATCACTACACTTCCTTACATACATTGTAATTATATTTGATTATGTTTGAGCAGGCATGATATTCTAGATTCACTTTATGTATTGGTGTAATTGTCATAGTAGAAATTATTACAAACATAATGCTAAATTAAATGCCAAACTTTATAGTTGATGTTAGTATTATCATCATCTTGATTAATAGTCATGGTAATATCAATTCTATAATTCATGGTAATACCCCTTGATTAATAATAATACTAATAGATGAAATCCATAATAAATGTAACAACAATGAGGTTAACGATATTAGTTTAAATCTTAGTATTAATAGTAACAATAAATTAAAAATGAAATTAATTTACACATCGATATTATTAATATTAATAATAGTATTAATGACAAAATTAATATAGATAAAGATAGTTGTATTATCAATATTATGAGTATCATTTTCTCAAATAAAATTATTAATTAGAAGTATTAGACCAATTTTGTATAATACATCGTTCCAACTTGACTACTCGGCAATAATGGCACCTAATAACAAAAGTGCAAGAGATGTGACTGCTGCACTAATGGCGGGGCCTTACATAAACTAAGCTCTCTTTGGAAAGCTTTAATTTGATTATTTCATGGTGGTCTCAGTGGAAAGCTTGTGCATGTTTTGGTCAAGGCGCATCTGGTGGTCTAATAACATTATGGAATTCAAAGTCGGTTATTCTAGACTCCATTTCCAGTGAATCAAATTGGCAACTTTTAAAGGTAATCCATTTCAATTTACAATTCTTGTTGTTCAATGTTTATGCTCCCACTTCTACTGTGGGGAAGAAATTGGTTTGGGTTGAGTTGTCAAATGTAATTGAAAAATATAGTGATGAAAAAGTAATTGTGGCTTGGGACTTCAATGCTTTGTTGACAATAGAGGAAAAATAAGGAGGTATTATTCCTCCTAAAATAATTGAAGATTTTAATAATTTTGTCCAGGATAATGCTCTTGTTGATATTTTACCTACTAATGGTAAATTCATATGGACAAATAAAAGGAGGGACTTTTGTCAGATTTCAGAGAGGCCTGATAGATTTCTAGTCACTCCATTTTGGTTGTCTGAGAATTATGGTCTATAGTCTTTAATTTTACCATTGTATGGATCTAATCATTTTTCGAATTCTTTGGATTTTCATCTTAAGCAAATCAAATCCTCTACTAAATCTTCATTTAAATTTGAAAGAATGTGGTTTCGTCATCCACAATTTTTAGATTTATTGAAAGACTGGTGGCTAAGTTCCCCTTAGGTGGAGGGTACTTTAATGTATAGACTTTGCATGAAATTAAAGCTCCTTAAAACCAGAATTAAACATTGGAATTATTCTATTTTTATAAATGTCTTTCAAACCAAGGCTATAGCTTTCAAGAAGCTAGAATAAATAAATTCATTAATTATTTCAAATGGTTTAAATTCATCTCTTTTTGAACAACAATCTCTTTTACAATTTGAATGGAAAGAACTGGTTGTACGTGAAGAAATTTATTGGAGGCAGAAATCTCGTTAGTTGTGGCTAAAAGAAGGGGATAAAAATACCAAATTCTTTCACATGTCAGCAAAAATCAAGAAGGCTAAAAGTTCTATTTTCACAATTCATGAAAGTATTTATGGAAATATGTAAACTAAAGAGTCTGACATACAAGCAAAAGGTTGTTAGCTTTTTCAAATATTTGTTATCAGCCCCCACTCATCAATCTCCACAAGTAGGTAGGGAGAGAGAGGAGTTGTTGGAAGCAATTCCAACTTTAGTATCATCATTGGATAATGATTTATTGATCAAGCCATTCACACTAAAAGAGCTAAAGGCTTTGGTGTTCTCAATGCCTCCAGATAAAGCTCCAGGACTGGATGGTTTCACCAATCTTTTCTTTCAAAAATTTTGGGATTTCCTTGCATATGACCTTCTTCAAGCATTGGAAGAATCTCGGTCATCTGGAACAATGTTAAAGCAGTTTAATGTTACTCATATTGTCCTCATTCCAAAATCATCTTCTCCTAAATATTTTGCAGATTTTAAGCCAATTTCATTATGTAATGTAATTTATATTTTTTTTACAAAAGCAATTTACTTGCGTCTTTCTCCTATTATTCCTAAAATAATTTCTGAAGAGCAAGGAGGCTTTGTTCCTGGTAGAGAAACTGTGGAGGGAGCTCTGGTAGCCCATGAAATATTGCATACTATTCATTCAAATGCCATCCCAACATTAGTAATTTAATTAGACATGTTGAAGGCATATGACAGGGTAAATTGGTCTTTTCTAATGCAAGTCCTCTTAAAGTTTGGTTTTCATTCAAAATTGTGTAAATGGATACTGTCTTGTCTAAATGGAGCCAAGTTTTCTGTCCTCATCAATGGTTCACCTTCTAGATTTTTCAATTCAACGCATGGGATAAGACAAGGAGACCCTTTGTCTTTGTTTCTTTTTATTTTGGCAGAGGCTTTGAGTAGGTTTGTACACAAGGTTCATTTTTAGGGTTGATGGAAGGGAATTTATATTCCTTCAACTGATATTACAACAACCCACTCTCTTTTTACTGATGACACTTTATTCTTTGGAAGAGCATCTGTTCAAGAAGCTAAGAAAATTAAGAATGTTCTTAATATTTACACATCAACATCTGACCAAAAACTAAATCCTTCCAAATCTAAGATTTTTATTTTCACTACAACATCCAGTGTTGTAATACCCCTCCATTTTGCTTCTTGTTCAAGTTGCTTTATGCTATGTTTGGTTGCAGATTACTTTGATACTGGATATATTTTGTTATGATGTTTTGATCGCTACTATTGAGCGACAACAATTATGGTGTGATGTGTTGACCTAATTAGTGTTTCTCATGTTTTAATGGATTAATGATGTTGTAAAGTTAACATGAGATGTTATTATGAGATTATGGGATTATGATGGAAGTGTCAGTTTCGATGAGTGTATTGGTGAAGAAGACGGGTTCGCATCACTCACTTGCGAAGCGCCCTGCGAATCCGTAATTTTTTCTTCATGGTGTGTATTATATACTGGATATATTGTATGATGTTGTTTACTTGGTTGCAGGATTGTAGGTACATGACATTGACTCCACTTGGTTTCACAAGTTCGAGCGTGTCAATCCAACGGTTAAGTTGAATGGGAGATAGTAGCTAGGTAACATGTGTCAAGTTTACACCCTAGCCTCAATGTGTCGTCAGTCGTGTGTGTCGAGTCATTGTCTGTCTTGCTCTAATGTTATTTAATTCTGAAGGATTTTTTATTTGGAAATAGATATTTAGAATAATTGCATTTAAATCATGTTGATGGTTATTTAAGTTAAATAATGCAATGTGGATAAAAGTTTATATTTAAATTAATTAATTATATTTAAATTATTTAATTAATTAAATTTAATCCAAGGGGGTTGAATTTAGTTATTAAATAATTAAATTAATTAATTAAACGTGATGCAAGAGAATGAAAGGAAATAAAAGAATTAAAATTAATTTTGGAATTTAATTTCAACGTGTGGGAATTAAATTAGAAATTGTAATTAAATGTTTATTTGAGAAATTAGTTGCAACTTTGGAAATTAATTTATTATTTGAAATTGCATTTTAAATTGAAAGTGGGTTTTCAAAAATGAAATTGAAATTGAAATATCTAATTTGCATGTAATGTGAATTAGGGTTGTATTAGGTATTTATTTTGTTTTATAATGAATGCATGTTTTAATTTTAGGGCAGGGAAAAGTTTTAGAAAAAAATACATTTTTATAGCAAAGAAGAAATTTTGGAAAATTGCACAAAAAGGTTTGAAAAAAGTTTTGATTGTAGAATTGATTGAAGGAAAGATTGTTTGCATTTGTTGGGTTTTAGATTGGATTCATTGGAGGATTGAAAAAAATTCAAGAAATCTTTGGAGGAGGCTTGCATCAGAAATTCATCTCTTCCTGTAGCTTCTTGTACCAGGTTTTTCTCTTTGTGTTTTATTGTTCTTGATTGTTTTTTTAAAATAGTAGTGATTAAAGATTTGTTTGTTAAATTTGTTTTAGAAAACAAATTTGATATTAGAAGAAAAGAATTAAATAAATTTACAACTTTTGCTTGTGAAAATTCTTGAGTGAAAATTGTGAAAACCTCAGTTGAATTTAAATTATTTGGGGAAATCGATTATATTGTTATTGAAATCAAACATAGAGATTGAACAATGCATTTAGAATGTTTTTAGAAAATGAAACCCTCTGTTTATTATTAAAAATCGGATTTTAAAATCCGTAGGGTAGTTATATTTTTCATGGTAAAATGGTCTGGTTGCATCACATATAACTCCACTTACACAAACTGGGTTGTCAGGAAATTTAAATGGGTTTTTGCACTTAGGAATTTACTTATCCTTGTCAAAAAATCGTAAATACCCAAATCATAATTTTTGAGTTATGCTTGAAACACGAGACTGCTATTAAGTTATTTTCCCATGGCTGCTCTGATAATAAAATAATAATAAATTGATATTTATAAATATTAATATTTTATGTATTGTTATTATAATATTAAAATATTATTTAATAATATTTTATATTAAAATATTATATTTATTTATATTATTTTAAATAAAATTTGTATATTAGATTAGTGGAATTAAAATTATAAACATATGGAGAAAAATTATTGTTTATTTTAAAATGGCATGTTAAAGTTTAATTGAAAGAGTTAAATATTTGATTTAAAAAATGCATAATTTAAAATTTAATTGTGGAATTTAAATTCATGTGTAAAAGGTCCAATTATTAATTTGATTTAATTGGAAAAATATATATATGATATTGGGTTATAGTCCAAATATTGATCTTATTTTAACACAATAAGTTATGGAAGAGACCAAATGTTAATTTGATTAATTTTATAATGATTTAATTTGCAAGGGCAATTGGTTATTTAATTTAAAGCGAAATTTTTTGAGTTATAGTTGAAAATACTTATTTTGTTAAGAGCAATTAGAAAATAAAATATTAGTGTAATCTCTCCCCTATCTGAAAAGATGAATTCTTAATTCAGTTTTATCGATATAATGAATTACGTAATGAAATGAGAAATGGATTTAGAGTTTCCAAATGTAATTTATTCTATTGCCTTCAATGATTATGTCTTTCGTGTTTATGCTTTGAGAATGGGTTGAATACTTGTTAGTTTATAAGTCTTTCAGATGGTCTGTTGTTTGTGAGGGTTGTCGTAGTGATGTCAACCTATTATGAATTCTCTTGGTAGTGCATGGGATCGTGTTGTTTTAAAAGTGAATTCAAGAATTGATTATTATTAAGAGACAATTAATTATTTTAATTTAATCATTTTCTATCTGAACAATTTATTTGTTGAGAATGTATATTTTATGGTTTGAATAAATGGATGTATGTAATAAGAGTTTGGAAAGGGAAACTTTTAGATGAGATTAACATAGGGTGTTGTTGGAAAATTAGAAAAAATATAAGGTTTAGGTTAGGAAATTGAAAAGAATTATCGTAGAAGATTTATGTTAATTTTAAAGGAAAAACAATAGATTCGACTTAAATTATTTGAACTAGTGTATCATTTATTATAAAGGCATTTATTTAGTTTTTTTCAATTAATTTTGAAAGGGCAATAGTTATTATGTTTTATTTCTATAGAGCAAATTAATCGTTGTGATTGGAATATTAAAGAATCTATATAATTGAGTTTATTAATATATATGTTTGGTGTATATATAATATGGAGCATATAAAAATATGTTAAGGGTAAATTCATTATCGTATTTTGTTTTAATAAGATGTATGCAATATATTATTGAATAGAGATTTAAAATGGATTGATTAGTGTATATGGGTAAGTGGATAGAGAAACAATATTTTATTATATTAAAGAGATTGCATGTTCTAAATAGGAAATTGAATAGAGATTTAAAATGGATTGATTAGTGTATATGGGTAAGTGGATAGAGAAACGATATTTTATTATATTAAAGTGATTGCATGTTTTAAATAAGAAATTGAATGAAATGTAAGATTTGGTTAGGAAATGGAAAGAGTTTACTTGCATAGATTTGTGTCGATTTAAAAGTAAATTAAGAAGTTTTATTGATGAGGCAATCAATTATGTTATTTATTAATTTCTATTTAGATTAATTGAATCATTGTGATTGGATTATGAAAGAGATATGGATTTAGTATATCCAAAAGTAGTATCTTCCTAATGATTATCTTAAAGGATTTAATTCTTTGTATTCATTAAAGGGAAGTAAGTTTAATTGTTTTAGATTTCCAATAATGAAAGAGGAAAATAGGGGTTATGATTATTTTAGATGATCTAGTTATCATGTCTTTGACTTTGTCAACACTACCTATTGAATGAATATGGATTTAGGAAATCCAAATATTAGATTTGATTAATGACTTGAATGCTTTTGTTGCTATGTCGTCAAGTTGCATTGTTGGTTTTGAGATTTAGTGTTAGTCCTAAATTATAAGTCTTCCAGGAGAACTTAGAGGATGAGGGTTGTTGAACCTTTATGTCATTCAATTGTTTTCCCTTGGGTAGTGCATGTCGTCTTTTCAATTTACTCGATTTCCTTGAACGGGGATCTTTTGTACCTCTTGTGAAAGGAGTGGACTATGTGATTGTTGACTCCAAGATGTTTGGAGTGAGTTCTATCTTTTGTTTCTTCATTGTTTTGGAGTGGATTATGATGCCTAGTTGATATGCACTTGTGTTTCCCTTGGTGGATTGTTTGGGTGTGTGTTGTCGAATAGAAGAGTGGATTTTGTTAGGGGCTGAAGCCCAAAGTGGTAAACCGGGTAACCTTCAGAAGTGAGTTAATCAAGTGATAATTAAATTAATGTACTTAGATGATTAGGATGCAGTTCACATTAATCAAGATAATTTAATCTTCACT
The DNA here is from genome assembly GCA_007115665.2 of Sequoiadendron giganteum. NCBI lineage: Eukaryota > Viridiplantae > Streptophyta > Pinopsida > Cupressales > Cupressaceae > Sequoiadendron > Sequoiadendron giganteum. The sequence continues at coordinate 275,642,963 of CM021108.1, read as the reverse complement.
CATAGACACAAGGGCTCGTTTAGACTTGGGATGAGTGAGAAGGCCTGAAATGGCATAGTCATTTATCTTGTCAGTACGAGAGGTATTTGATGCCACATGAGTGAGTATGAGTGTCAGGATTCTGTTGAGACCACCAGGATTACCGAAGCCTATGAAGGATGCCCAAAGGAGATCTCATGACTACTATGCGATGACACTCTATCTAGGACAACTATTGTTAATTGTTTTATGTGTATGGTTCTCTGAACATACTTGATCTATTTTATGACTGGAAGCAATGTGACCTATGTCAGTGATGTGAATGTTGTACTTGATTTGTACTTGTATGGTAATTGAGTTATACTTGTTAATTCTTTTGTTTGGTTATATCAGTATGAGTCAGTTTGAGTCTGCCTTTGGTTAGTGTTTGTAGATCTTTGTCCTTGTTACTTTGTTACTATCTCCTAGCATGGGGGGTGGGCCTTCGAGTACCACTTGGTTGGGTGGAACATGCACCAAAACCATTGGGTCCCCATTGATCTTCAGTACTTGGTGGCGAGACATCCAGATGGACAGCTCGCGGTTCTTGTTGTAATTCCTTGCATTGTAATATTTTAACTTGTATAAGTTATTTTATCCCTCTTATGTTTATGAGGTGGAATTTTGTAATTGTAACCTTGAGTACTATTGCCTCATTCTGAGAATGAGTGATGTAACTATTGGATTAAGTTAATATTTATGAGATTGTATCTTGGTTGATTATCTTATTATGTTATGTGGTATTCTTATGATGTATGATGTTTATTTCATAAAGTTTATAATGCTATGGTTATATGTAATATGTATGTGTGGGTTTAAGTAATCCTAACCTTGTAGCCTTAGAGGTTGTTGTTAATTAGCAAGTGAATGTGTATGTTAAATGCACTTTATAAAAAAAAAAAATAGTTTGCTTAAGACGTTAATTGCAACTTCCTTTAAGGTTACTTGGTGGGGCATTACAGGTGTAAAGCAGAATATTGTCAATATCTTAGGTTTTCAAGATGCTAAATTGCCAAGAAAATACTTAGGCATACTTTTCTTTTCTGGAGCAAGCAAGGTTTCCTATTGGGATAATGTTATAAAAATTATTCAAACAAGAATAGTAGGTTGGAAGGGGAGATGGTTATCCATTTCTGGAAGGATTCTTTTGATCAAATCAGTACTTTCAACAATACCGAATTATTATATGGCAGTTCTAAAGGCTCCAAGGATTGTTGTTGTGGTTCTTGAGAAGTTGATAAGAAATTTTCTATGGAAAGGTAATATGGATGGATAAAAAAAATTCCTTTGGTCTCCTTAGATAATCTATGTAAAGAAAAGTTAAATGGAGGTGCTAGAATACACAATTTAACTACGAGAAACATATCACTAGGTGCTAAACTAGTTTGGCACATGTATTCTAAACCACATGCAAAATAGTGTAAAATCATGCAGAGAAAATACCTATATACCCCATCTCCTGATAGGATTTTTTTAGTTCTTGATCCCCCACAAGGTTCTATTATGTGGAATTTCTTGATAACTTGCAAAAAAATTATAATTCCATATATTACTTGGGAGATAAATAATGGGGTCAAGGAATGTTTCTGGTTAGATTCTTGGCAAGGGCATCCACCTTTGGCTTCAAAACGAGAATTCCATCAAATTCAACATTATATAACTCTAGTCTAGGGTTCACAAGTCAGTAATTACTTTCAAGAATTTGATAAACTTATAGGAAGGGTACTCTGGGAGAAGTTTGCAAGCCCTACTCTTCCAAAGGATCTGCAAATTAATCTAAATAATTTGTTAACTGAGAGAGTCGTCTTTATGAAAAATGAAGATGATAAGATTATTTGGGCTCCTTCAAAATCAGGACATTATACAGTGAGATTGGGATATAAAGCTTTGATGAATAGAGAAACACAATCAAATCCAAAAGAGCTTTGTTTTTTTGTTGGAATTTTGCAATATTGCCAAAGGCAAGATTTTTTTCTTGGTTAGCCCTAACAAATAAAATTTTAACAAGTGCTCAATTGCATTCCATAGGTATTGCAGAGCCTTTTAAATGTGTATTGTGTGACACATCTGCAGAGGATGTTAACCATCTTTTTCTTCATTGCTCGTTTGCTAATACTTGTTGGAAAGTCATTCAGAGTAAATTAAGTTGGTATACACCTCTACCAAATTCAATCTGGGATATGTTCTCTACTTGGCCTCTCTTGTATCAATCGTCCTTGTTTGCTAGCATTTGGAAAAACATTCCATCTATAGTTTTATGGTGTATTTGGTGGGAAAGAAATAAAAGAATATTTCATAAGAAACATTCAAGTGTTAATCAAATTAGAGGCTTCAATTTGTGAAATTACAAATTCCTTCATGGTTTCAGCTAAAAATGTAGGCTCAATTTTCACAGATTGGGATTCTAAAATGCTTAAAAATTGGCAAAGCTTAGCCATTCCTTTTAAAGGCAGTTTACGTGTTCTAGTTAACAACAAAGTGGATAGGAAATAGATAAAGTTGAAACCACCTTCCTTTGGGTTTGTCAAATTGAATTTCGATGGTGCCTCTAAAGGCAATCCTGGAAAATCAGGAACAGGTATTGTGCTAAGAAATTTTGAGGGGAATATGTTGTGTACAAAATTAGTAAAGTGGGCCCTAGGTACAAATAATATTGCAGACGTGCATGGTCTTCTGTTAGGACTTTAAATGGAACTAAATCGGAAATGTTTGCATCTTCATGTTGAAGGAGATAGTCAAATAATAATTAATTCTTGTAGGGAAAGAAATCATTGTTCCTGGAAAATTAATTATTTTCTTGTTCAAATTTGGAAACTAATAGATTCATTGGAAAGCTTCCAAATCATGCACACATATAGGGAAGGAAATCGAGTTGCAAATTTTCTTGCAAATCTGGCTTGTGTGCAAGATCAAGAAGAAGTAACATTTGAGAAAGGTCTTCACTCCATTCCAGAAGTTTTAAAAAATACTATAGATGAAGACAAGAGCAGTGCTAAGGATCTAAGGAAGAACAGATAACTGGAATATATGTTTCTGGTTTAAATTTGGAAAAAACCAAGTTTATTTCAAACAGGACAACATGCTCTCCAAAACGGTCATTTTTAAACGGCCATATGAAAAAATTTAAATTATGAAACTTGTTTTCTAATGTTTCAATTTTGCAGGATTTCTCGGGAAGCTTCACATCATTGTTGTTTTATTCCTAAAAAATGGTGTGATCTCCCACTACATGCAATTAATGTTCGCGGCCCTATTTTAGTGGAGAATCTTTCGTGATGTTGTCATCAAATCTGCAAAATATGATGGGGGTACAAACAATCGTCATCATATAGGCACACATGTAAAAACTCTAACGAAGTCATCATTCGATGATAGCTTTTGAGATGTGTCATGGTGAGCTGAATGGACACAGAAACTCCAATGTTCTGGTACACGTGTAATTTAATATGCCATTTAAGCTCCCCAACACATTTCATTTTTATTCATCAATATTTGTGTGCCTGTTGTCTTTTCATCAAATGGAATTGTGGGTGATTCCGTACACTTGGTGTTTGATTACAACAACTTCAAACAAGTGTCAATCTTTTGAATTGACATCAAATTCATTTCAAAAGCATTTGGAGTACACGGTTTTCCTGGATTTTGTAACAATCTTCATTTTTAATGATGGATTCCTTCAAAATTGTGCTTTAGTAGTAAAATCTTGTGTGAATTAAAGTTCCAAGTCCAATGTTGCATTCATGATGGATATCGGTTGCTTTCGTACAAATCCTTCTTTTTAAACTACCTTTACTCTCATTCCATTTTGGGTATGGTTTTAAGTGCTAGGGTATTCTTCGTTTGTTGAAAATATGGAAGAGGTGTCGTAAGAAGTTGCAGGTTGTCTGGTTCGAATTTAAGGTTACTTCACAAGAATAGTCTTGAACGGTGATTTTATTACCCTTCTGAGACTTTTTGGTTTCTGTTTGTTAAAGGAAATATTATTTGTCTTTTCTCTGGTTTGTGATTTTAAAACTCGGGTGTCATCAATGGAGATTTGCATTTAAATTTCAGAATTGAGGTGAAAATTTGTCAAGGTGAACTTCCATTTTCGGAAGAAGCCTTTGATTTTCTGTTATCAAAAATCTTTAGGGTCTCATGTCCAAGCCTGGTAGATAGCATTAAAACTGTAATTGGTCATGATATTCTCTACCTAGACTCGTCGAGGTTGTTATTTCCTACACAATTGGTTTCCATTTTCTTATCAAATGCAATGGATTTGCTTCAATCCTTTGAGTTGTTGTCATTAATGGTAAAAGAAGCAATTATGGTAAATTTCATGGAAGAGGATGAACTCCTTCAAGCTATTCATTTGTACAAATTGATGAAAGGAAAAGTTTATATTGGAGGGATTTTTCCAAAATGTTATGTAAGGAAAAAGGTTGCATATAGAGATGTTTATGCCACCTTAAAGAAGGGCCTTCATAACGATGAACCATGGACCTTGTGTAGGGTTCTTAATACTCATGCCCAAACACTTGGCCCTGCAATGGTTGATAACTGTAAGGAAAAAAATTTATGCAGTCTCTTATGTTTTGTCCCATCATATTCGCCATGGTTAGAGAGTAGTTGCTCTCACAAACATTGTTTTAGGATGTTCAGAAAATGCTAAAGTTGACATGGAACAAGAAAGCGAGAATGAGATTGAGGGTCGGGCAAATACAGTCTCTGTTCAACCTTTATGCAGGGAAAATCTAGAACATATCAACGTTGCAGTGGAGGAGAAAAATAATGGACTATTTGAAAATCCAAATACTCTACAAATGGATGATGATCAATGGAACAGTGGTTAAGCTATTCCAAATGTTGTGGGCCTAATGGACGAATTTTAGTTAAAAAACATTTGTTCTATGTTATTTTGGTTCTGTTTATACTACTCTTACAACAATGTGTACACATAAAGTGTAATTTTGATACCAGAACTTCATGTTCATTTTAAACACACTGGTTGATAATAACTTTAGTATTTCGGTCTAAATTTTGCTTACTAATGTTATCTTGTTAGTACTATAATTCTGCCTTATGTAATCCCTAGCTTTTCTTATATATAATATATTATAGGCTATATGCCATTTGCTTAAAAAATATATATATATATATATATATCATGGGCTAATTAACTAATTATAATGGGCTAGTTAACTAATTAATCATGGGCTAGTTAACTAATTATCATGGGCTAGTTAACTAGCTATTTGATAATGGTCTACTTAACTAATTGATAATGGGCTAGTTAACTAATTGATAATCATCTAGTTAACTAATTATCATGAGTTAATTAACTAATTGATAATGGACTAGTTAACTAATTATCATGGGCTAGTTAACTACTAATAATGTGCTAGTTAACTAATTGATAATATGCTAGTTAACTAATTATCATATGCTAGTTAACTAATTGATAATGGGCTAGTTAACAAATTATCATAGGCTAGTTACCTATTGATAATGTGTTAGTTAAATAATTGATAATGTGCTAGTTAACTAATTATCATGGGCTAGTTAACTATTGATAATGTTAGTTAACTAATTGATAATGTGCTAGTTAACTAAATGATAATGGGCTAGTTAACTAATTATTATGGGCTAGTTAATTTATTATTATGGGCTAGTTAAATAATTATCATGGGTTAGTTAACTAATTATCATGGGCTAGTTAACTAATTGATAATGGGCTAGTTAACTAGTTGATAATGTGCGAGTTTACTAATTGATAATGGGCTAATTAACTAATTATCATGGGCTAGTTAACTATTCATAATGTGCTAGTCAACTAATTGATAATGTGCTAGTTAACTAATTATCATGGGCTAGTTAACTAATTGATAATGGGTTAGTTAACTAATTGTCATGGCCTAGTTAACTATTGATAATGTGATAATTAACAAATTGATAATGTGTTAGTTAACTAATTGATAATGAGCTAGTTAACTAATTATCATGCGCTAGTTAACTAATTGATAATGTGCTAGTTAACAAATTATCATGGGCTAATTAACTAATTGATAATGGGCTAATTAACTAATTATCAATGTGGACTAGTTAACTAATTGATAATGAGCTAGTTAACTATTCGATAATGTGCGAGTTAACTAATTGATAATAAGCTAGTTAACTAAGTATCACGGGCTAGTTAACTATTGATAATGTGCTAGTTAACTAATTGATAATGTGCTACTTAACTAATTATCATAAGCTAGTTGATTAATTGATAATGGGATAGTTAACTAATTATCATGGGCTACTTAACTATTGATAATATGCTAGTTAACTAATTGATAATGTGCTAGTTCACTAATAGGTAATGGGCTAGTTAACTAATTGATAATGGGCTATTTAACTAATTATCATCAGTTAGTTAACTAATTGATAATGGGATAGTTAACTAATTATCATGGGCTAGTTCACTAATTGATAATGTGCTAGTTAACTATTTGATAAATGACTAGTTAACTAACTATCATGAACTAGTTAAATAATTGATAATAAGCTAGTTAACTAATTATCATGGGCTAGTCAACTAATTGATAATGGGCTAGTCAACTAATTGATAAAATATTAGTTAAGTAATTATCATGGGTTAGTTAACTAATTGTCATTGACTAGTTAACTAATTGATAATGGGCTAATTAACTAATTGATAATGGGCTAGTTAAGTAAATTATCATGTGCTAGTTAACTAATTGATAATGGACTACTTAACTAATTGATAATCAACTAGTTAACTAATTATCATGGGCTAATTAACTAATTGATAATGGGCTAGTTAACTAATTATCATGGCCTGGTTAACTATTGATAATGTGCTAGTTAACTAATTGATAATTGCTTAGTTAACTAATTATCATGCGCTAGTTAACTAATTGCTAATGTACTAGTTAACTAATTGATAATGGGCTAGTTAACTAATTATCATGGACTAGTTAACTATTGATAATGTCCTAGTTAACTAATTGATAATGGGCTAGTTAACTAATTATCATTGGTTAGTTAACTAATTATCATGGACTTATTAACTAATTGATAATGGGCTAGTTAACTAACTATCATGGGCTAGTTAACTATTCATAATGTTCTAGTTAACTAATTATCATGGGCTAGTTAACTAATTATCATGGGCTAATTAACTAATTATCATAGGCTAGTTAACTAATTGATAATGGGCTAGTTAACTTACTATTATGGGCTAGTTAAATAATTATCATGGACTAGTTAGCTAATTGATAATGAATTATTTAACTAATTATCATTGGCTAGTTAACTAATTGATAATGGGCTAGTTAATTAATTGATAATGTGTGAGTTTACTAATTGATAATGGACTAATTAACTAATTATCACGGGCTAGTTAAATATTGATAATGTGTTAGTTAACTAATTGATAATGTGCTAGTTAACTAATTGATAATGGATTATTTAACTAATTATCATGGCCTAGTTAACTAATTGATAATGGGTTAGTTAACTGATTGATAATAACTAATTATCATGGGCTAGCTAACTAATTGATCATGGGTTACTTAACTAATTACAATGGGATCATTAACTAATTACAATGGGATCATTAACTAATTGATAATGGGCTAGTTAACTAATTGAAAATGGGTTAGTTAACTAGTCGATAATGAGCTAGTTAACTAATTGATCATGGGCTAGTTAACTAATTGATAATGGGCTAAGTAACTAATCGATAATGGGCTAGTTAATAGATAATGGACTAGTTAACTAATCATCATGGGCTAATTAACTAATTGATAATGGGTTAGTTAAGTAATTATCATGGGTTAAAATTAACTAATTATCATGGTCTAGTTAACTAATTCATAACGGGATAGTTAATTGATAATGGGCTAGTTAACTAATTGATAATGCACCAGTTAACTAATTGATAATGGGCTAGTTAACTAATTATCATGTGCTAGTTAACTAATTGATAATAAACTAGTTAACTAATTATCATGGGCTAGTTAACTAATTGATAATGAACTAGTTAACTATTGATAATGTGCTAGTTAAATAACTGATTATGTGTTAGTTAAGTAATTGATAATGGGCTAGTTAACTAATTATCGTGCGCTAGTTAACTAATTGATAATGTGCTATTTAAATAATTGATAATGGGCTAGTTAACTAATTATCATGGCCTAATTAATTAATTATCATGGGCCAGTTAACTAATTGATAATGGGCTAGTTAACCAATTATCATGGACTAGTTAACTAATTGATAATGGGCTAGTTAACTAATTGATAAAGTGTGAGTTAATTAATTGATAATGGGTTAGTTAACTAATTATCATGGGTTAGTTAACTAATTAATTATGGGCTAGTTAACTAATTAATAATGGGTTTGTTAACTAGTTATCATGGGCTAATTAACTAATTGATAATGGGCTAGTTAACTAATTGATAATTGAATAGTTAACTAATTATCACGAGCTAGTTAACTAATTGATAATGGTCCAATTAACTTATTATCATGGGCTAGTTAACTAATTCATAATGGACTAGTTAACAAATTATCATGGACTAGTTAACTAATTAGCATGGGTGAGTTAATTAATTTATCATGAGCTAGTTAACTAATTGATAATGGACTAGTTAACTAATGATCATGATTAGTTAACTAATTGTCATGGGCTAGTTAATTAATTGATCATTGACTAGTTAACTAATTGATAATGGACTAGTTAACTAATTATCATGATCTAGTTAACTAATTTTCATGGGTTAGATAATTAATTGATAATGGGCTAGTTAACTAATTATCATGTGTTAGTTAACTAATTGATAATGACCTAGTTAACTAAGTGATAATTGGTTAATTAATTAATTCTTATGGACCAATTAACTTACTGATAATGGGATAGTTAACTAATTATAATGGGCTAGTTAATTATTGATAATGTGCGAGTTAACTAATTGATAATGGGCTAGTTAACTAATTATCATGTGCTAGTTAACTAATTGATAATGTGCTAGTTAACTAATTGATAATGGACTAGTTAACTAATTATCATGGGCTAGTTAATTATTGATAATTTGCTAGTTAACTAATTGATAATGGACTAGTTAACTAATTATCATGGGCTAGTTAATTATTGATAATTTGCTAGTTAACTAATTTATAATGGGCTAGTTAACTAATTATATTGGGTTTGTTAACTAATTGATAACGGGTTAGTTAACTAATTGATAATGTGCTAGTTAACTAATTTATAATAGGTTAGTTAACTAATTATCATGGGTTAGTTAACTATTGATAATGGGCTAGTTAACTAATTGATAATGAGCTAGTTAACTAACTGATAATGGACTAGTTAACTAATTATCATGGACTAGTTAACTAATTAGCATGGGTGAGTTAATTAATTAATCATGAGCTAGTTAACTAATTGATAATGGACTACTTAACTTATTATCATAAGCTAGTTAATTAATTGATCATTGACTAGTTAACTAATTGATAATGGGCTAGTTAACTAATTATCATGATCTAGTTAACTAATTTTCATGGGTTAGATAATTAATTGATAATGGGCTAGTTAATTAATTATCATGTGTTTGCTAACTAATTGATAATGACCTAGTTAACTAAGTGATAATCGGCTAATTAACTAATTATCATGGGCTAATTAACTTACTGATAATGGGATAGTTAACTAGTTATAATGGGTTAGTTAATTATTGATAATGTGCTAGTTAACTAATTGATAATGTTCTAGTTAAGTAATTATCATGCATTGGTTAACTAATTGATAATGTGCTAGTTAACTAATTGATAATGGACTAGTTAACTAATTATCATGGGCTAGTTAACTATTGATAATGTGCTAGTTAACTAATTTATAATGTGCTAGTTAACGAATTATCATGGACTAGTTAATTAATTATCATGGGCTTGTTAACTAATTGATAATGGGTTAGTTAACTAATTGATAATGTGTGAGTTAACTAATTATCATGGGCTAGTTAACTATTGATAATGTGCTAGTTAACTAATTGATAACATGTGCTAGTTAACTAATTATCATGGGCTAGTTAACTATTGATAATATCCTAGTTAAGTAATTGATAATGGGCTAGTTATTTTATTATTATGGACTAGTTAAGTAATTATCATGGGCTAGTTAACTAATTTAAAATGTGTTAGTTAACTAATTATCATGGGCTAGTTAACTAATTGATGATAGGCTAGTTAACTAATTGATAATTTGTGAGTTACTAATTGATAATGGAGTAGTTAATTAATTATTATAGGCTAGTTAACTAATTGATAATGGATTAGTTAACTAATTGATAATGGGCTAATTAACTAATTGAAAATGGGTTATTTAACTAATTGATAATGGGATAGTTAACTAATTATCATAGGCTAGTTAAGTAATTGATTATGGGCTAGTTAACTAATTATAATGGGATAGTTAACTAATTGATAATGGGCTAGTTAACTAATTATCATGGGCTAGTTAGCTAATTGATAATGGGTTAGTTAACTAATTATAATGGGCTAGTTAACTAAAATATAATGAGCTAGTTAACTAATTGATCATGGTCTAGTAAACTAATTGATGATGAGCTAGTTAACTAATTATCATCAGCTACTTAACTAATTGATAATGAGATAGTTAACTAATTATCATGGGCTAGTTCACTAATTGATAATGTGCTAGTTAACTATTTGATAAATGGTTAGTTAACTAACTATCATGGGCTAGTTAAATAATTGATAATGAGCTAGTTAACTAATCGATAGTGGGCTAGTTAACTAATTGATAATGGATTAGTTAAGTAATTGTCATGGGCTAGTTAACTAATTGTCATTGACTAGTTAACTAATTGATAATTGGCTAGTTAAGTAATTATCATGTGCTAGTTAACTAATTGATAATGGACTAGTTAACTAATTGATAATCAATTAGTTAACTAATTATCATGGGCTAATTAACTAATTGATAATGGGCTAGTTAACTAATTATCATGCATTAGTTAATTATTGATAATATGATAGTTAATTAATTCATAATGTGTTAGTTAACTAATTGATAATTTCTTAGTTAACTAATTGCTAACGTACTAGTTAACTAATCTATAATGGGCTAGTTAACTAATTATCATGAACTAGTTAACTATTGATAATGTCCTAGTTAACTAATTGATAATGACCTAGTTAACTAATTATCATGGGCTTGTTAACTAATTTATAATGGGCTAGTTAACTAATATATAATGTGTGAGTTAACTATTCGATAATGGACTAGTTAACTAACTATCATGGGCTAGTTAACTATTGATAATGTGATAGTTAACTAATTATCATGGGCTAGTTAACTGTAACTTATCCCGTTACATAACCTCGAAGGTTAAGAGCCAAAAGAGGGCAAGTTAATTTAAAAAAAAAAATGAAGAACAACATACACATAAAGTAATTACCAATTCGATATAATGACAACAAACATGGTCAAATATGACCCAAAGGACATCCCAAGGGAGAGGACTAATCCACTCTCTAGAGAAAATCCAAATAGGAGCAAACCAGACAACTTCAAAATTTTGCTTCAGAACTTGCTGCTCTACACCGAAATCTGTGGCTCTACAACTTGTAGTTACAAAGCTCACTGCTCTGGAACTTGTTGCTATCCTCTGGTCAGCAGACAGAGAGCGTCGGTGCTCTGGAACTTGTAGTTCTAGAGCTCACTGCTTCAGAACCTTTGCTACAACATACAAGACAACAACAGAAGGCATCGGTGCTCTGGAACCTTTGCAGAAAATAACATGAAGGAAAAAAAAAACATATTTATAGATCTAATTTTTGCATGAAAACTAAGGAAAGAAAAGCCATAGTAATCATCATCATAATACAAGGCATTGCGATACCAACACCGAAACCCGTAAACCAATTATAACCATCACATTTCTTCTCATTAATCATCATCATAATACAAGGCATTTTGATACCAACACTGGAACCCATAAACCAATTATAACCATCACATTCTTCTCATTAATCTATATGATTAAATCTTCTCAAAAGGGTACAATGTGCATAAAGGAAAAGGTATGAATACAATAGTATTTCCATGAACAAGATACAACATCAGATAAGATAAATACACAAAGACATGTACATGAGTGTGATATGATAAACCAAATACATGGAATAGATCAACTCCAACTGGTGCTCCAAACCTGTACACCAGTCCCCAATGGCAGTGACAATGCCTCCCTACCATGTGGACTCCAGAGAAACCACCCCATCATGCTCAGAGGTAGTCATAAGGCCCAAACAGATATAACAAGACAAGAGTAACGTATGGCCAATATACACATCATGCATGAAGCAAACAAAAAATACAATACATAAGGCCATTGTCACAGTATGGAGATTCTCATACAATAACGTGTCGGGTACTACTCTAGACTACTAAGATGCAAGATAAAATATTATAGATCAGATGAGAAGACATCAACCATGCCCAAATCAACGTCTTGCAGACGGATAACTCAACGCTTCATAGACGGATAGACCTTCTTGACTGCATCCTTGGCTTTTTCAAGCGCTCAAGGCCTTACACAAGGAGCCATAAAATTATAAGCATTTTATACCATTGTTTGATTCAATCATCACATTCATACTATAACTCAGCTACTAGTTTCCTTGGCAGCCACTTACGACCACTCTATAGGGCCACACTAATGACCTTCAATTAAGTCTGTTTCACTTAACCAAATGAGAAAACCATAATAAACTTGAAGTAATGAAAAGCCACTACAATTCATCATTTAAACCATTTAAAACAACCATACAAACATTGCTGCAAAATCAATGAAAACAGTTGAAGTCCATATAGTGAATTAAACGCATAAGATTTCATAAAAATACAAAGTTGCCGGATTAAAAATATAAGCTTGACCCAATTCGGATCTTGGTGTTTCAAGTTATAATACACCTTTGATTTTTGAGTTCAAAACTGAGAACGAGGTGTTGTTTTGAAAAAATGTCATTTTGACAAATTGGGGAAGAAAATACATGCAAAAATGAAAGTGCCCAGAATTCAAATCGGACAAAGACCCAATTGAGATATGGGAATTTCAAAACATAATGCACTATTATTTTATAAATTTATGACCAAAAATAGGGTGTTGTTCAAAAACGTCATTCAACCAAGCTAAGCAAAATACATCAAAATGAAAGTGCCCGGATTGAAAATCGGACAACTCATTTGAGATATGGGAAATTATAGATGAAATCCATCTTTAATTTGAATTTTTAGCAAGGATTTTATGAACAACAAGGAAAAATGTTTTTCAGCAAATTGGGAAAAAACATCAAAAGATGGAAGTGCCCGAAACTCAAATTTAACAAAGACCCATTTTAGATTTACTAGCAAGCATAAAAATATGCCATTCTAATAACTATACAGCAGAAAAATAATCCAACACAACCATTATCTAATCCCATGAATTCACAAAAAGAATGGAGGTGTTCCTCCAAATATTCACAAAATATAAATACCCAAAATTGAAGATGTAGTTCAAAGCACAAATCTAGCATAAGGGAATGCACAAATCATCATTCATACAAGGATTCAAGATCAACAAAGGAGAATACCTCAATTTCTACCCCAAATTTGAGATGGAGAAATGCTCAACTTGCAATGCATGGCTAGCTTCCAACATCGGACAACAAGGAGGAAATGGCATGTTGGAAACAACAAAATGTTGCCCCCAGTTTCCTTCTCCAAGGAGTCTCCATATTTCTCCTCTCCAATTTTGTCATACCAAAACCTGGGGTTTCTATTCTTTTCCCAAAAGAGAGCAATTTCCTCTCCTTTTCCCCAAACACACCTTCCCAAAAATTTTAAAACAAAGCATAAATATCCAAGACCAAGTTGCCTCATTTCTTCCTTTTTAAAAATAAAAATAAAAATAAATCTTTTTCCCCAAATTATATATTCTCAAAACAATCCCCAAAAGAGAAGTGAAAACATCAAGCTATTAAATCTCTCCCAATTAATTAATTTAAGACCACTAAATATCCAACATTCCCTATAACACACAAAATAATAATTTAAATCCAATCATTAAAATACACGAGCTCCCCAAAAATGATCAAATAAGATTATAAGAGATCATAAAAGGATTAATAAAATCATTTAAAATTTCTAAATGAAATATATCATTCCTTCGAATGATCCATAAAAATAATTTAAAATAACATATTTAAAACCGCATGGATATAACCATTCAAATATTCAATCAACTGAACACCATAAAATGTCATATATGAAATCACGAAGAGATTTCGAAGAAACCACATCAAGACATCGACAACCAATTAAATATAAATATAACCACATAAAGTATTAATGAAAAACCATGACAAAATACCTCAACAAAGCATACTAGTAATCCACATATGACTGAAAAGTGCTCCAGACGGTAAGACAACACGTGAACACTGCACTAATAAAGTACAGTGGCTAGGGTAGGGGACATTTGGCCTATATGACTACCTCCAGTTACCACCATCGGAAAATAGGAGTACATGTACATATAACATATACCATATAGTTAAAGCACATTAATCATCAAGAAGAGGATCATGATATCGTAAGCCTCTCAGATATGAGTGTTATGACATCATCCCTTCTTATCCATAATCATACAAAAACAATTATAACTAAGCATGGTAACCTATCGCATAATCATCAATGTCTAATTTCATTATAACAATATTTATAATGCTAAATCAAAATTAAAATACCATATTACTCAAGCTAGAGTTAGAGAGGTGTTACATTAACTATTGATAATATGCTAGTTAACCAATTGATAATGGGCTAGTTAACTAATTGATAATGGGCTAGTTAACTTATTATTATGGGCTAGTTAAATAATTATCATGGACTAGTTAACTAATTGATAATGAATTATTTAACTAATTATCATTGGCTAGTTAACTAATTGATAATGGACTAGTTAACTAATTGATCATGTGTGAGTTTACTAATTGATAATGGACTAGTTAACTAATTATCATGGGCTAGTTAACTATTGAAAATGTGTTAGTTAACTAATTGATAATGTGCTAGTTAACTAATTGATAATGGGTTATTTAACTAATTATCATGGCCTAGTTAACTAATTGATAATGGGCTAGTTAACTAATTGATAATCGACTAGTTAACTAATTATCATGGGCTAACTAACTAATTGATCATGGGTTATTTAACTAATTATAATGGGATCATTAACTAATTGAAAATGAGCTAGTTAACTAATTGATAATGGGCTAGTTAACGAATTGATAATGGGCTAATTAATAGATAATGGGCTAGTTAACTAATTATCATGGACTAATTAACTAATTGATAATGGGTTAGTTAAGTAATTATCATGGGTTAAAGTTAACTAATTATCATGGTCTAGTTAACTAATTGATAATGGGATAGTTAATTGATAATGGGCTAGTTAACTAATTGATAATGGGCCAGTTAACTAATTAATGATGGGGTAGTTAACTAATTATCATGTGCTAGTTAACTAATTGATAATGGACTAGTTAACTAATTATCATGGGCTAGTTAACTAAATGATAATGGACTAGTTAACTATTGATAATGTGCTAGTTAAATAATTGATAATGGGCTAGTTAACTAATTATCAATGTGCGCTAGTTAACTAATTGATAATGTGCTACTTAAATAATTGATAATGGGCTAGTCAACTAATTATCATGGACTAATTAACTAATTATCATGGGTCAGTTAACTAATTGATAATGAGCTAGTTAACTAATTATCAAGGGCTAGTTAACTAATTGATAATGGGCTAGGTAACTAATTGATAATGTGTGAGTTAATTAATTGATAATGGGCTAGTTAACTAATTATCATGAGCTAGTTAACTAATTGATAATGAGTTTGTTAACTAATTATTATGGGCTAATTAACTAATTGATAATGAGCTAGTTAATTAATAATGGGCTAGTTAACTAATTGATAATGAACAAGTTAACAGATTTTCATGGGCTAGTTAACTAATTGATAATGGACTAGTTAACTAATTGATAATGAGCTAGTTAACTAATTATCATGGGCTAGTTAACTAATTGATAATGAGCTAGTTAACTAATTGATAATGGCTTGATTAACTAATTATCATGGGCTAGTTAACTAATTGATAATGGACTAGCTAACTAATTATTATGGACTAGTTAACTAATTAGCATGGGTGAGTTAGTTAATTGATCGTGGCTTAGTTAACTAAAGATCATGAGCTAGTTGACTAATTATCATGGGCTAGTTAATTAATTGATCATTGACTAGTTAACTAATTGATAATGGACTAGTTAACTAATTAGCATGATCTAGTTAACTAATTTCATGGGTTAGATAATTAATTGATAATGGGCTAGTTAACTAATTATCATGTGTTAGTTAACTAATTGATAATGACCTAGTTAACTAATTGATAATCGGCAAATTAACTTACTGATAATGGGCTAATTAACTTACTGATAATGGGCTAATTAACTTATTATAATGGGTTAGTTAATTATTGATAATGTGCTAGTTAACTAATTGATAATGGGCTAGTTAACTAATTATCATGCGCTTTATCATGGGTTAGTTAACTCTTGATAATGTGTTAGTTAACTAATTTATAATGTGCTAGTTAACTAATTATCATGGGCTAGTTAACTAATTGATAATGGACTAGCTAACTAATTATCATGGGCTAGTTAATTATTGATTATGTGCTAGTTAACTAATTTATAATGTGCTAGTTAACTAATTATCACGGGCTTGTTAACTAATTGATAATGGGCTAGTTAACTAATTATCATGGGCTTGTTAGCTAATTGATAATGAACGAGTTAACTAATTGATAATAGTCCAGTTAACTAATTATTATGGACTAGTTAACTAATTAGCATAGGTGAGTTATTTAATTGATCATGAGTTAGTTAACTAATTGATAATGGATTAGTTAACTAATTATCATGAGCTAGTTAATTAATTGATCATTGACTAGTTAACTAATTGATAATGGACTAGTTAACTAATTATCATAATCTAGTTAACTAATTTTAATGGGTTAGATAATTAATTGATATTAGGTTAGTTAACTAATTATCATGTGTTAGTTAACTAATTGATAATGATTTAGTTAACTAAGTGATAATCGGTTAATTAACTAATTATCATGGGTTAATTAACTTATTGATAATGGGATAGTTAACTAATTATAATGGGCTACTTAATTATTGATAATGTGCTAGTTAACTAATTGATAATGGACTAGTTAACTAATTATCATGGGCTAGTTAACTATTGATAATGTGTTAGTTAACTAATTTATAATGTGCTAGTTAACTAATTAATAATGGGCTAGTTAACTAATTATCATGGGCTTGTTAACTAATTGATAATGGGTTAGTTAACTAATTTATAATGTGTGAATTAACTAATTATCATGGGCTAGTTAACTAATTATCATGTGTCAGTTAACTAATTATCATGGGCTAGTTAACTAATTGATAATGTGTGAGTTAATTAATTGATAATGGTCTAGTTAACTAATTATCATGGGCTAGTTAACTAATTGATAATGAGTTTGTTAACTAATTATCATGGGCTAATTAATTTGTAATGCCCCGCCAGGCAACCCTAGAGGAAGTTGCAAACAACTACTTAAATAGGCTAATTTTTTTTTAAAGTATAATTAACATGCAAGTTCTCTAACTAAGGCCAACAACCTCTAAGGTTATGAGACAGAGGTTATATAGAACCTCAACAAAAAACATGATTTAAACCATGTCATTTAATTACTAAACAAATTAAACACATACATTCCAATTAAGATAATTTACAACAAGCATACATATAACTTTCCATTGCATTAATCACAATTAAACAATAAGATTACAACACTCATTCCCTAAATGAGGCA
Source organism: Sequoiadendron giganteum (assembly GCA_007115665.2). Taxonomy (NCBI): domain Eukaryota; kingdom Viridiplantae; phylum Streptophyta; class Pinopsida; order Cupressales; family Cupressaceae; genus Sequoiadendron; species Sequoiadendron giganteum. The sequence continues at coordinate 275,624,949 of CM021108.1, read as the reverse complement.
AGTCCAATAACCATAATTACAATTACAACTTCCACCTCGATAACCACTGAGGGGTAAAATAATATGAGATCAACATAAATGAAATAAAGCAGAACTGAAACTAAATCCAATGAGCTCTCCAACTGGAAGTCTCGTCCACGAGAACATGAAGAAAAAACCCAACGGATATAGGTGCATGCCACCCAACCAAGTGGAACCCAAAGGCTCACCCCCTGTGCTAGGAGATAGTAACCAGGAATCCTAGTCAAGACCATCTACTTCTAGACATAGGCAAACATAAACTGATCCAAACTGAAACAACCAATCACATGTACAACACAAGTGCAACTCATATACCATGAAAGTACAACACAAGTACAACTCTACATGGTCACATCGCTTCCAGGAATAAAGCAGATCAAGTATGTTACGAGAACCATACAAATAATAATCGAATACCAACTATGGTCACATCAGGTATGTTAAGGAAACCATACCCACAAACTCAAATACTAACAGTTGTCTTAAACAAAGTGTCATCACACAGCTCGTCATGGGTTTACCTTTGGGAATCTTCATAGGCTCTAACCAACATAAACAGTTGTCCTGGTGGCCTCAACGGAATCCTGGCCCCCACACTCACTCATGTGGAACCAAATACCTTTCATACAGACAAGATAGATGACCTTTCCATTCCAGGCCTTCCCACTCATCCCAAGTCTAAACAAGCCCTTGTGTCTATGAGTGAGGTAAAATTATCTAGATTAGTGAGAAGTTAGTCCTAATCTTCTAAGTATTTTTTTAGTTATCACTTGATTAAACCACTTCTGAAGGTTTCCCAGTTTACCTCTTTGGGCTCTGGCTCCCACGAAATCCACTCTTCTACTCGACAACACACATACCAAACAAACCCAATCACCAAGGGTAACAAAGTGCACACAAACAAGATACCACAACCTCTCTTTTTCAGGAGGCAACACAAACTGAAACACACTCCAACACTGGAGGCAACAAACCACATAACAAGGTCACTACATACAAGGAGACACGGATCCCATAATCCACTCCTTTCTCTAGAGACACAAGACGTCCCCGTTCGTAGGAACTGGGTTAACACTGATAACCTCCCATGCACTACCCAAGGGATTCATAGAAGGCTGACTAACACAAAACGACAACCCACATATTTAAAGGGCCCCATCTGGAAGACTTAAGAATTAAACACTCATTTAACCCAATTTCCCAACAAAAACGGACACCATTCACAATCACGACGAACAAGAAGATGTGAATTAAATTCTACTTTGGATTTACTAAATCCATTTCTTCATTAACGTTTGGTAATTCATCGCATTAAATAAACTAAATTTAAACACGTCTTTCAAATCAGGGAGAAATTAATACTAAACACTTAATTTCCCTACTTGCATTTAAATAATGAAACTTAACTAGTTCCACATATAAAACAATTACGTTGCTTCGAAATAAAGATTGTTTCCTCGTTTCAATATAACCATTTAAAAATAATTAACTTGACTTGAAAATATATTATTTCAATCAACTATTCCCTTAAAATATTATTTACAAACAAAACAATAATTTAACTATAGTTAATGTATTTCCCATTTCCTCAATTAAACATAAATCGTGCCATAGGAAAATCAATAATTTCCTATGCATATTAAATTTATCCACAACTACAATTATATATTTTAACAAAAATATATAAAATATATTCTCTCATTTTCCAAAATACCAAAACATACAACATTATATTATAATATAATATAACATTAATTATTTAATACATATTATAATTAATTATAATACATATTAATAAATTAATATTATAATATATCCAAAACAAATATTAATCATACTATTAAAATAAATATTAATATATAAATTAATATTATAATATAATAATAAACATATCATATATATTATAATATTAAAATAAATACTATTATTCATTTTATTCTTTTATTAAGTTTTTTATTCATTCCATAAGGCCTCAGGCCGCGTGTGGTTTAGGGCTGGCTGGGTCGGCCGCATATTTTCCTTGGCCACGGTTTGCACATAGTGGGCGGTGACGTTTTTAGCTGGGCAACGGTCGAACCAGGCAGCGCTTACGCGCAGGGTGCGGTGGTGAATGGGCGTTGGCGGTGGGGTGACCCACGGCTATGTGAACAGTCACCCCCACTGTTGGTGACGACTGTGTGAACAGTGCCGCCAACAGTGGCGGTGGTTGTTCCCACAACAACCGCAACGAAGGGGAGAGGGAAGCGGCGAGAGAGGGGACGACGGGGTGTGGGGAGTGTGTTGGGCACGACTCCCTCCACCTGCCTCCATGGGAGGTGCGGTGGGGGTTGAGTCCCCACAAGAAAATTTAATTTTTTTAATTTAATTTAATTTTTTCTTAAAAAACCAAAACCCTGCGGATTTTGGAAATCTGCGCCTCTTCCCAAGGGCATATTTTTTTAAAAAGGAAACCCACAGCATATCTCCCTCCAAAGATGAAATTTCAAACAAATAACACCTTTATATATATATATATATATATATATATATATCAACACATATATATATTTATATATATTAGGATTCAAACATCCTCATGGAAGAAATAAATTGAGGAAATGAAACTGAAATAATTATTTACAGCCAAGAACATTTTTTTATTTCCATTTTTTTGAATTTTCCAACATAATAATCAACAACAAAACATATACAATTTAAAAATCTCAAAACAACCAATTTCTAAAACATGAACCTGATTCCCTGAGTTTGTGAGGAGATCCAGCCAGTGCTCAGCTTCCTACTTCAGCTCCACCGAATTTCACAACTCCAAGCCAAAACCTACAAAATGAAAACCATTCTTCCTCTCCTCCATTTCCAATTTTTCAAAAACTTCATAATCCAAAAATTGTGATGCCAAAAACCAAACATAAGGATAAAACCCTAAAAATTCAACTACCACCCTCATAAATTCTTCAAAACAGAAAAATAGAAAAATATCTAATTTCTTTAATTTTGAATTTCAAACTTTCAAATTTGACTTTTAAATCATTTTTCTAATTTTGAATTCCAAATTTCTCAATTTGACTTTCATGCATTTTCTTTATTTTCAGATTCAACAAAATAACAATTACTTCAACATAAATAAATTAAATTCTTTCAACATCATAAATTTAATTAATTAATAAATAGATTTAATCAGCGATTAAATTATTTATTAATTAAATTAAATTAATAATAAAATCAATTATATTTCAACATAATCTCAGAACAAATTGAACCACAACTTAAATATATTAAACCATTTTAATACCCTTTTCTAACTTGAAATTAAATAACGAAGAGAGGGAACAATAATCAAAACAACACAACCCGACCAACAACTAACGACATATGAGGACTAGGGTGACGACTTGGCATAGAAACCCAGCTACTATCTCCCAATCGAATACCGTTGGGTATTGAACACGCTCCAACCTGTGAAGCCAGGTGGAGTCGATGTCTTGTACCCGTCAACATGTAATTCAAGTAAACAACAACATATAGTATAAACAACATAAAATACACACCGTGAAGAGGAAATCACGGGATCGTAGGGCACTTGCAAGTGAGTGATGCGATACCATCCCCTTCACCAATACAATGCAACTAACTGACAATTCTCACATATTAGTATAATCCAAAGCATAATCATCTTTAACTCAAATAACCACTATGCTAATCCAAAGCATGGAATAAAGATAACATCTGAATAGCCAGAAGCTCATCAAAGCAACATACTCACACAAGACACACAGTCCAATCAGAAGGAAAAACGAAGGGGTATTGCATAACTCATTGATAATGAACTAGTTAATTGATAATGGGCTAGTTAACTAATTGATAATGGACTAGTTAACTAATTGATAATGACCCAGTTAACTAATTATCATGGGTTAGTTAACTAATTATCATGGACTAGTTAACTAATTAGCATGGGTGAGTTAATTAATTTATCATGAGCTAGTTAACTAATTGATAATGGACTAGTTAACTAATGATCATGAGCTAGTTAACTAATTGTCATGGGCTAGTTAATTAATTGATGATTGACTAGTTAACTAATTGATAATGGACTAGTTAACTAATTATCATGATCTAGTTAACTAATTTTCATGGGTTAGATAATTAATTAATAATAGGCTAGTTAACTAATTATCATGTGTTAGTTAACTAATTGATAATGACGTAGTTAACTAAATGATAATCGGATAATTAACTAATTATCATGGGCTAATTAACTTAATGATAATGGGATAGTTAACTAATTATAATGGGCTAGTTAATTATTGATGATGTGTTAGTTAACTAATTGATAAATGGCTAGTTAACTAATTATCATGCGCTAGTTAACTAATTATCATGGGCTAGTTAACTATTGATAATGTGCTAGTTAGCTAATTTATAATGTGTTAGTTATGCCTAGACATCTGTAGAGGCGATGACCTGGCATTGGTGAGATAACCTCACCCATATGTGAGGTGAAGCTCATTAGCCCTTAGGGATATTATCGTATTGCATTATGTATATGTACCCTATCTGCATGTGTTCCGACATAGTAATGGTGATGATGTCGTGTTACACATTGCTACGTGTTGAGACATGTGAAGGCACATTATGAGTTTTTCTTTGTTGCCTACTTTTGCGATGAGCATTTTAGGGCTCAAACACTTGTAAAGGGATCCTCATGATTGCCTTGACTATGTTGGTCAGGTAGCATATGGGTTGATCTTAGCCATGTATACCTCTGGCTATAGCGAGTTCCTTTGTATGCCTTCTCCACAAGGTATTGCATGGGGTGTGAGTTTTGTGTGTGCCTACTACCGTGAACCCATAGATGCACTGCCACGTGGCATGCGACCAGTATGTGTTTTTTTTGGTTGGCGATGACCTGGTAGAGTGACGTTGTCTTCTTTAGTCGTGGATACACTCTAGTCATGTGGATAGCGTGCTCATTCCACATCACATGAGGGTATTATCATTCTTGTTGGATGTTGTTTCCTCCTTCCTCATTTTGTGGCTAGTATTTAGTCACATAGTTGTTGTATAGTGGAATTTAAAGATTGTGAACTTTCTTTTGGTTATTAATGATTCTTTTCAGTTGATTGTGAGGGTCGACACTTTGTTTATATTTGATTGTGAAGGTTTATCCACAATTTGTGATCTTATTTTCTTATAACCCTAGTGGTTATGAATTTGATTCAATGTTGAAATGGAACTTTAATTTGATCTTCTTTATGAACTTGGTGGCTAAGCTAGTTATCTTTGTTGTTTTCAATGTCGGCTATGTGTCGTATTGTGATTCCTCTCCAATTTTGTTTGAGGAAAACTTGGTGAGTGTGTACGAGGAAGTAGATGCAGAAAACGTTGAGAATGGGGGTATGTGAGGCTAGATGCAGCTAGAACCCACTACTCACCTTTGTATGATGACTATCTCTTGGAGGTTGATCACCTTACACAACAAGAGACAGGTCATTGTGGTCTTGTTTGGATGGTCTCACTTTATGTACGACCTAACACTATCAAGCCACTGGTTTGATGTTAGATTTAGTTAAGATGGTTTATGTTCTTGATTCATGGATTCTTCTATCATGGATTGGTATGCTGCTTTTTGGTGTCTAGGTGGACCCTTGTGTAGTCTTGTGATGGTTGTTGGTGTTGTGTATTGGTACATATGTGTATTATGTATGATAATCCATAGTTATGTGTTTTTGGAGAATTAGTTGGTGGTTGTTTCACCATGTTGTCTTGGTTGGATTTATAGTATACTTGGCTGAGTTGTTTACGACATGGGTTGTTGTTATTTTTGTGTTGAGGTATGGAGTGGTTCAATTTGGAACCCTTGGTTACGTGTGATTGTATGGAGTTTGCACTATGGGTTTTTGTAGGCTTCCAGGAGTAAGCCTAATCTTTGGGAGGGAGAATGTAATACCCCTCTATTTTACTTCTTGTTCGGTTTGTTTTATGTTATGTTTGGTTGCAATTACTTTGATAATGGATACATTTTGTTATGATGTTTTGATCGCTACTATTGAGCGACAACTATTATTGTGGGATGTGGTTATCTGATTATTGTTTCACATGCATTATGGATTAATGATGTTGTAGAGTTAGCATGAGATGTTATTACGAGATTATTGGAATTATGATGGAAGTGTCAGTTTCGATAAGTGTATTGGTGAAGAAGATGGGTTCGCATCACTTGCTTGCGACGCCCTGCTAATCCATAATTTCTTCTTCACGGTGTGTATTATATGTTGGATATATTGTATGATGTTGTTTACTTGGTTGCAAGATTGCAGGTACATGACATCAACTCCACCTGGTTTCACAGGTTTGAACGTGTCGATCCAACGGTTAAGTTGAACGGGAGATAGTAGCTAGGTAACATGTGTCAAGTTTACACCCTAGCCTTAGTATGTTGTCAATTGTGTGTGTCGAGTCATTGTCTGTCTTGCTTTAATGCTATTTAATTATGAAGGATTCTTGATTTGGAAACAAATATTTAGAATAATTGCATTTAAATCATGTTGATGGTTATTTAATTTAAATAATGCAATGTGGATAAAAGTTTATATTTAAATTAATTAATTATATTTAGTTTATTTAATTAATTAAATTTGATCCAAGGGGGTTGAATTTAGTTATTAAATAATTAAATTAATTAATTAAACGTGATGCAAAAGAATGAAAGGAAATAAAAGAATTAAAATTAATTTTGGAATTTAATTAGAAATTGTAATTAAATGTTTACTTGGGAAATGAGTTTTAACTTTGGAAATTAATTTATTATTTGAAATTGCATTTTAAATTGAAAGTGGGTTTTCGAAAATTGAAATTGAAATTAATATCTAATTTGCATGCAATGTGAATTAGGGTTATAAAAATTGAAATTGAAATTAATATCTAATTTGCATGTAATGTGAATTAAGGTTGTATTACGTATTTTTGATTTATAAAGAATACATGTTTTAATTTTGGGGGAAAAAAAGTTATTAGAAAAATTCATTTTTACAGCAGAGAAGAAATTTTGGAAAAATTTGCAAAAATAAGGGTTTGAAGAAAGTTTTGATTATTGAATTGATTGGAGAAAATATTGTTTGTATTTGTTGAGTTTTGGATTGGATTCATTGGAGGATTGAAGAAAATTCAAGAAATCTTTGGAGGAAGCTTGCATCAGAAATTCATCTCTTCCTGTAGCTTCTTGAACCAGGTTTTCCTCTTTGTGTTTTATTGTTCTTGGTTACTTTTAAATAGTAGTGATTAAATATTTGTTTGTTAAATCTATTTTAAAAAATAAATTTATTATTAGAAGAAAAAATCAAATAAATCTACAGCTTTTGCTTTGTGAAAATTTTTGAGTGAAAATTGTGAAAACCTTAGTTGAATTTAAATTATTTGAGGAAATCGATTATTTTGTTATTGGAATCAAACATAGAGATTGAATGAAGCATTCAAAATATTTTTTTTAAAAATGAAACCCTCTGTTTATTATTAAAAATCAGATTTTAAAATCTGCTGGATAGTTATATTTTTCATGGTAAAATGGTCTGGTTGCGTCGCATATAACTCCACTTACACAAATTGAGTTGTCAGGAAATTTAAAGGGTTTCTGCACTTTGGAATGTTCTTCCTGTCAAAAAATCGCAAATACCCAGATCATATTTTTTGAGTTATGTTTGAAGCACGAGACTACTGTTAAGTTATTTTCCCATGGCTGCTTTGATAATAAAATAATAATAAATTGATATTTATAAATATTAATATTTTATGTATTGTTATTATAATATTAAAATATTATTTAATAATATTTTATATTATAATTTATAATATTAAAGTATTATATTTATTTATATTATTTTAAATAAAATTTGTATATTAGATTAGTGGAATTAAAATTATAAACATATGGGGAAATTATTGTTTATTTTAAAATGACATGTTAAAGTTTAATTGAAAGAGTTAAATATTTGATTTAAAAAATGCATAATTTAAAATTTAATTGTGGAATTTAAATTCATGTGTAAAAGGTCCAATTATTAATTTGATTTAATTGGAAAAATATATATATGATATTGGGTTATAGTCCAAATATTGATCTTATTTTAACACAATAAGTTATGGAAGAGACCAAATGTTAATTTGATTAATTTTATAATGATTTAATTTGCAAGGGCAATTGGTTATTTAATTTAAAGCGAAATGTTTTGAGTTATAGTTGAAAATACTTATTTTGTTAAGAGCAATTAGAAAATAAAATATTAGTGTAATTTCTCCCCTATCTGAAAAGATGAATTCTTAATTCAGTTTTATTGATATAATGAATTACATAATGAAATGAGAAATGGATTTAGAGTATCCAAATGTAGTTTATTCTATTGCCTTCAATGATTATGTCCTTCGTGTTTATGCTTTGAGAATGGGTTGAATACCTATTAGTTTATAAGTCTTCCAGATGGTCTGTTGTTTGTGAGGGTTGTCGTAGTGATGTCAACCTATTGTGAATTCTCTTGGTAGTGCATGGGATCGTGTTGTTTTAAAAGTAAATTCAGGAATTGATTATTATTAGGAGACAATTAATTATTTTAATTTAATCATTTTCTATTTGAACAATTTATTTGTTGAGATTGTATATTTTATGGTTTGAATAAATGGATGTATGTAATAAGAGTTTGGAAAGGGAAACTTTTAGATGAGATTAACATAGGGTGTTGTTGGAAAATTAGAAAAAATATAAGGTTTAGGTTAGGAAATTGAAAAGAATTATTGTAGAAGATTTATGTTAGTTTTAAAGGAAAACAATGGATTCGACTTAAATTATTTGAACTAGTCTATCTTTTATTATAAAGACACTTATTTAGTTTTTTTTTTTTAATTAATTTTGAAAGGGAAATAGTTATTATGTTTTATTTCCATAGAGCAAATTAATCGTTGTGATTGGAATATTAAAGAATCTATATAATTGAGTTTATTAATATATATATTTGGTGTATATATAATATGGAGCATATAAAAATATGTTAAGGGTAAATTCATTATCGTATTTCATTTTAATAAGATGTATGCAATATATTATTGAATAGAGATTTAAAATGGATTGATTAGTGTATATGGGTAAATGGGTAGAGAAACGATATTGTATTATATTAAAGTGATTGCATGTTCTAAAGAGGAAATTGAATTAAATGTAAGATTTGGTTAGGAAATGGAAAGAGTTGCTTGCATGGATTTGTGTCAATTTTAAAGTAAATTAAGAAGTTGTTTATATTGATGAGGCAAATAGTTATTTTAATTTATTATATTTCAATTAGAGCAATTAATTTATTGTGAATGAAATATGAAAGAGATATGAATTTAGTATATCCAAAAATAGTAATTTTCTCGTGATTGTCTTAAATGTTTTAGTTTCTCTGTACTTCATAAAGGGATCTAAGTTTAAATTGTTTGAGACTTCCTATAATATAAATAGAAATATGGGTATATGATTATTTGAGTTAACCCTGTAAGTGTGTCTTTGACCTTGTTAACGTTACCTATTGAATGAATATGAATTTAGGAAATCCAAATATTAGATTTGATTAATGACTTGAATGCTTTTGTTACCATGTTTTCAAGTTGCATTGTGGATTTTTGGATTTAGTGTTAGTCCTAAAGTATAAGTCTTCCAGAAGAACTTAGAAGATAAGAGTGGTTGAATCTTTATGCCATCCAGTTGTTTCCTTGAGTAGTGCATGGCGTCTTTTCAGTTTTACCTGGTTTCCATGAACGGGGATATTTTGTACCTCCTGTGAAAAGAGTGGACTATATGTTTGTTGCCTCCAAGATGTTTGGAGTGAGTTCTATCATTTGTATCCTCTTTGTGTTGGAGTGGTTTTGATGCCTAGTTTGTATGCACTTGTGTTTCCCTTGGTGGATTGTTTGGGTGTGTGTTGTCGAATAGAAGAGTGGCTTTTGTTAGGGGCCGAAGTCCAAAGTGGTAAACCGGGTAACCTTCAGAAGTGAGTTAATCAAGTGATAATTAAATTAATGTATTTAGATGATTAGGATGTAGTTCACACTAATCAAGATAATTTAATCCTCACTCATAGACACAAGGGTTCGTTTAGACTTGGGATGAGTGAGAAGGCCTGGAATGGCATAGTCATTTATCTCGTCAGTACGAGAGGTATTGGATGCCGCATGAGTGAGTATGAGTGTCAGGATTCGGTTGAGGCCACCAGGATTACCGGAGCCTATGAAGGATGCCCAAAGGAGATCTCATGACTACTATGCGATGACACTCTATCTAGGACACTTGTTGTTAATTGTTTTATGTGTATGGTTCTCTGAACATACTTGATTATTATTATGTCTGAAAGCAATGTGACTTATGTTAGTGATGTTTGATTTATACTTGTGTTGTACTTGAGTTGAACTAGATTTGTACTTATTGATGGCATTTATTTGGTTATGTCAGTTTGAGTCAGTATGAGTCTTCCTTTGGTTAGTGGATTGTAGATCTTTGTCCATGTTACTATCTCCTAGCATGGGGGGTGGGCCTTCGGGTACCATTTGGTTGGGTGGAATATGCACCAAAACCGTTGGGTCCCCATCTATCTTCAGTACTTGGTGGCGAGACATCCAGATGGATAGCTCGCGGTTCTTGTTGTAATTCCTTGCATTCTAATATCTCTTTATGTATCGGTTATTCATCCCTCTTTTGTTATGAGGTGGAGTTATGTAACTGTAATACATTTGTACTATTGCCTCATTCTGGGAATGAGTGATGTAACTATTGGGTTAAGTTAATGATTATGAGATTGTATCTTGGTTGATTATCTTATTATGTTATGTGGTATTCTTATGATGTATGAAGTTTATTTCATAAAGTTCATAAGGCTATGGTTTTATGTAATGTGTATGTGTGGGTTTAGGTAATCCTAACCTTGTAGCCTTAGAGGTTGTTGTTAATTATTAAATGAATGTGTATGTTAAATGCACTTTATAAATAAAAAAAATTGGTTCACTTATGACGTTAATTGCAACTTCCTTTAAGGTCACTTGGCAGGGCATTATAGGCTAGTTAACTAATTATCATGGGCTTGTTAACTAATTGATAATAGATTACTTAACTAATTGATAATGGGTGAGTTAACTAATTATCATGGGCTAGTTAACTAATTGATAATGAGTTAGTTAACTAATTGATAATGGCCCAATTAACTAATTATCATGGGTTGGTTAACTAATTATCATGGACTAGTTAACTAATTAGCATGGGTGAGTTAATTAATTGATCATGAGCTAGTTAACTAATTGATAATTGACTAGTTAACTAATTATCATGAGCTAGTTAATTAATTGATCATTGACTAGTTAATTAATTGATAATGGGCTAATTAACTAATTACCATGCGCTAGTTCACTAATTGAAAATGTGCTAGTTAACTATTTGATAAATCGTTAGTTAACTAATTATAATGGGCTAGTTAACTAATTATCATGGGCTAGTTAACTAATTGATAATGGATTAGTTAAGTAATTATCATGGGCTAGTTAACTAATTGTCATTGATTAGTTAACTAATTGATAATGGACTAGTTAACTAATTGAAAATCAACTAGTTAACTAATTATCATGGGCTAATTAACCAATTGATAATGAGCTAGTTAACTACTTATCATGGGCTAGTTAACTATTTATAATGTGCTAGTTAACTAATTTATAATTGCTTAGTTAACTAATTATCATGCACTATTTAACTAATTAATGATGTATTAGCTAACTAATTGATAATGAACTAGTTAATTAATTATCATGGACTAGTTAACTATTGATAATGTCCTAGTTAACTAATTGAAAATGGCCTAGTTAACTAATTATCATTGGCTAGTTAACTAATTGATAATGGGCTAGTTAACTAATATATAATGTGTGAGTTAACTATTTGATAATGGGCTAGTTAACTAACTATCATGCGCTAGTTAACTAATTATCATGGGCTAGTTAACTACTGATAATATGCTAGTTAACCAATTGATAATGGGTTAGTTAACTAATTGATAATGGGCTAGTTAACTTATTATTATGGGCTAGTTAAATAATTATCATGGACTAGTTAACTAATTGATAATGAATTATTTAACTAATTATCATTGGCTAGTTAACTTATTGATAATGGGCTAGTTAACTAATTGATAATGTGCCATTTTACTAATTGATAATGGACTAGTTAACTAATTATCATGAGCTATTTAACTATTGATAACATGTTAGTTAACTAATTGATAATGTGCCAGTTAACTAATTGATAATGGGTTATTTAACTAATTATCATGGTCTAGTTAATTAATTGATAATGGGCTAGTTAACTAATTATTATGAGCTAGCTAACTAATTGATCATGGGTTACTTAACTAATTATAATGGGATCATTAACTAATTTATAATGGGCTAATTAACTAATTGAAAATGGACTAGTTAGCTAATTGATAATGGGCTAGAATTAACTAATCGATAATGAGCTAGTTAACTAATTGATCATGGGATAGCTAACTAACTGATAATGGGCTAAGTAACTAATTGATAATGGGATAGTTAATTGATAATGGGCTAGTTAACTAATTGATAATGAGCCAGTTAACTAATTAATAATGAGCTAGTTAACTAATTATCATGTGCTAGTTAACTAATTGGTAATGGGTTAGTTAACTAATTATCATGGGCTAGTTAACTAGTTGATAATGGACTAGTTAACTATTGATAATGTGCTAGTTAAATAATTGATAATGTGTTATATAAGTAATTGATAATGGACTAGTTAACTAATTATCATGTGCTAGATAACTAATTGATAATGTACTACTTAAATAATTGATAATGAGCTAGTTAAATTATTATCATGGGCTAATTAACTAATTATCATGGATCAGTTAGCTAATTGATAATGGGCTAGTTAACTAATTATAATGGGTTAGTTAACTAATTGATAATGTGTGAGTTAATTAATTGATAACTGGCTAGTTAACTAATTATTGTGGGCTAGTTAATTAATTGATAATGGGCTAGTTAACTAATTGATAATGAGTTTGTTAACTACTTACCATGGGTTAATTAACTAATTGATAATGGGTTAGTTAACTAATTGATAATGGACTAGTTAACTAATTATCATGGGCTAGTTAACTAACTGATAATAGACTAGTTAACTAATTATCATGGGCTAGTTAACTAATTGATAATGAGCTAGTTAACTAATTAATAATGGCTCAGTTAACTAATTATCATGGGCTAGTTAACTAATTGATAATGGACTAGTTAACTAATTAGCATGGGTGAGTTAGTTAATTGATCATGAGCTAGTTAACTAATTCATAACGGACTAGTTAATTAATGATCATGAGTTAGTTAACTAATTGTCATGGACTAGTTAATTAATTGATCATTGAATAGTTAACTAATTGATAATGGACTAGAGAACTAATTATCATGATCTAGTTAACTATTTTTTATGGGTTAGATAATTAATTGATAATGGATTAGTTAACTAGTTATCATGTGTTAGTTAACTAATTCATAATGACCTAGTTAACTAATTGATAATCGACTAATTAACTAATTATCATGGGCTAATTAACTTATTGATAATAGAATAATTAACTTATTATAATAGGCTAGTTAACTATTGATAATGTGTTAGTTAACTAATTGATAATGGCCCAGTTAATTAATTATCATGGGCTAGTTAACTAATTGATAATGGACTAGTTAACTAATTAGCATGGGTGAGTTAGTTAATTGATCATGAGCTAGTTATCTATTTGATAATGGACTAGTTAACTAATGATCATGAGCTAGTTAACTAATTGTCCTGGGCTAGTTAATTAATTGATCATTGACTAGTTAACTAATTGATAATGGACTAGTTAACTAATTAACATGATCTAGTTAACTAATTTTCATGGGATAGATAATTAATTGATAATGAGCTAGTTAACTTGTAATGCCCCGCCAAGTAACCCTAAAAGAAGTTGCAATTAACATCTTAACCGAACCAATTTTTTTTTTATAAAGTGCATTTACCATACACATTCACTTACTAATTAACAACAACCTCTAAGGCTACAAAGTTAGGATTACTTAAACCCACACATACATAATACATATAACTATAGCCTTATGAACTTTATGAAGTAGCCATCATACCTCATAAGAATACCACATAACATAATAAGATAATCAACCAAGATACAATCTCATAAATATTATCTTAATCCAATAGTTACATCACTCATTCCCAGAATGAGGCAATAGTACTCAAGGTTACAATTACAAACTTCCACCTCATAAACATAAGAGGGATAAAATAACTTATACAAGTTAAAATATTACAATGCAAGAATAACAACAAGAACCGCGAGCTATCCATCTGGATGTCTCGCCACCAAGTACTAAAGATCGATGGGGACCCAACGGTTTTGGTGCATGTTCCACCCTACCAATGTGGTACCCGAAGGCCCATCCCCCATGCTAGGAGATAGTAACAAAGTAACATGGACAAAGATTCTACTACCTCTAACCAAAGGCAGACTCAAACTGACTCATACTGTTATAACCAACCAAATGAATTAACAAGTACAACTCATTCACCATACAAGTACGAATCAAGTACAACTCAAGTACAACATAAGTACAAATCAAGTACAATACAAGTACAACTCCAAGATCACTGACATAGGTCACATTGCTTCCAAACATAAAGTAGATCAAGTATGTTCAAATAACCATACACATAAAACAATTAACAACAGTTGTCCTAGATAAAGTGTCATCGCAAGGTTTGTCATGAGATCTCCTCTGGAAATTCTTCATAGGCTCCGGCACAAGTAATCCTGGTGGCCTCAACCGAATCTCGGCACTCATACTCACTCATGCGGAATCAACTACCTCTCGTACGGACAAGATAGTTGATCTTGCCATTCCAGGCCTTCTCACTCATCCCAAGTCTAAACAAGCCCTTGTGTCTATGAGTGAGGATTAAATTATCTTGATTAATGTGAAGTTAATCTTAATCTTCTAAGTACATTATTTTAATTATCACTTGTTTAAATCACTCCTGAAGGTTATCCAGTTTACCTCTTTGGGCTCTGGCGCCTAACAGAAGCCACTCTTCTATTCGACAACACACACCCAAACAATCCACCAAGGGAACCACAAGTGCATACCAACTAGGCATCATAATCCACTCCAACACAAGGAGGATACAAATAATAGAAACTCACTTCAAACATTTTGGAGGCAACAATCACATAGTCCACTCCTTTCACAGGAGGTATGAAAGATCTCACTCCAAACATCTTGGAGGCAACAACACATAGTCCACTCCTTTCACAAGAGGCAACAAGATGAAACCACATCACAAAGTCACTCCATACAAGGAAACACGGATCCCATAATCCGCTCCTAAACCAAGGAGGTGCAAACATCCCCGTTCGTAAAAATCGGGTAAAACTGAAAAGACGCCATGCACTACCCAAGGGAAAACAACAGGATGGCATAAAGATTCAACAACTCTTATCCTCTAAGTTCTTCTGGAAGACTTATAATTTAGGACTAACACTAAATCCCAAACCAACGATGCAACTCGACGACGTAGCAACAAAAGCATTCAAGTCATCAATCAAATCTAATATTTGGATTTCCTAAATCCATATTCATTCAATAGGTAGTGTTGACACAGTCAAAAACACGATAACTAGATCATCTAAAATAATCATAACCCCTATTTCCCTTTTCGTTATTGGAAATCTAAACAATTAAACTTACTTCCCTTTACTGAATACAGAGAATTAAATCCTTTAAAATAATCATGAGGAAGATACTACTTTTGGATATACTAAATCCATATCTCTTTCATAATCTAATCACAATAATTCAAGTAATCTAAATATAAATTAATAAATCACATAATTGATTGTCTCATCAATAAAACAACTTCTTAATTTACTTTTAAATCGACACAAATCCATGGAAATAAACTATTTCCATTTCCTAACCAAATCTTACATCTCATTCGCTTTTTTATTTAAAACATTAAATCACTTTAATATAATAACATATTGTTTCTCTATTCATTTAAAAACATGCAATTTCATCAATGTATAAAAAATATCTTTTGGTTTATCTATTTGACCACGCATTCATATTGTTTCTAATTAAATCTCATTAATTAAAACAAACATTCAAATATAAATATTTCTATAATTTTTCAATATATTTAAATATCTTTTTCCTTATCAATTTTGACCATACATTCAAAACTTTTTTTTTTTTAAATTCTTCATGCAAAGCTAAATTACACGCACTTAAATAAAACAAGGTAAATACTGATTGAAAATACTCATGGATATATATATACATCTCAATATATTTTCTTCGATCATATTAACAAAATAAATATTTATTTTTAAATTAAGTAATTACTTCTATTAAAAAAATATCTTTCTCTATACATTTTCTACGCATACTAATCATTTCTTTTAGAACACTAATAATACCCAATTTGCAAATAACAGAATAAAATAAGATAAAATATTATTTATTCTCTCAAATGGATATATACCTTCACTATACATATACTAAATATAAATTAATATATTTAAATATATTTAATCATTAACATATCTTCTATCCTTTGTAAAATATCAAATTGATTAATTCAAAATAAAATATTCTTTATCATCAATATTCCAAAATATAAATATATTTTTCCAATTAAATCAAATTAATAATTGGACCTTTTACATATGAATTTAAATTCCACAATTCAATTTTAAATTATGCATTATTTAAATCCAATATTTAACTCCTTCAATTAAACTTTAACATGCCATTTTAAAATAAACAATAATTTTCCCATACGTTTATAATTTTAATTCCACTAATCTAATATACAAATTTTATTTAAAATAATATAAATAAATATAATACTTTAGTATTATAAATTATAATATAAAATATTATTAAATAATATTTTTATATTATAATAACAATACCTAAAATATTAATATTTATAAATATCAATTTATTATTATTTTATTTTCAGAACAGCCATGGGAAAAATAACTTAACAGCAGTCTCATGTTTCAAGTATAACTCAAAAACTACGATCTGGGTATTCACGAGTTTTTGATAGGTATAAGAAAATTTCAAAATGCAAAAACCCTTTAAATTTTCTAACAACCCAGTTTGTGAAAAATGGAGTTATAGGCGACGCAACGAGACCATTTTACCATGAAAAATATAACTATACTGCAGATTCTAAAATCCGTTTTTTAATAATAAACAGAAGGTTTCATTTTCTAAAAACTTTCTAAATGCATTGTTCAATCTCTATGTTTGATTTCAATAACAAAAAAATTGATTTCCCCAAATAATTTAAATTCAACTAAGGTTTTCACAATTTTCACTCAAAAATTTTTACAAGCAAAGGTTGTAAATTTGTTTAATTTTTTTCTTCTAACATCAAATTTATTTTCTAAAACAGATTTAACAAACAAATCTTTAGTCATTACTATTTTAAAGAAAAACAATCAAGAACAATAAAACACAAAGAGGAAAACCTGGTACAAGAAGCTCTAGGAAGAGATGAATTTCTGATGCAAGCCTCCTCCAAAGATTTCCTGAATTTTCTTCAATCCTCCAATGAATCCAAAACAAAATCCAACAAATGCAAACAATCTTTCCTTCAATCAATTCTACAATCAAACTTTCTTCAAACCCTTAAGCAAATTTTCCAAAATTTCTTCCCTGCTGTAAAAATATCTTTTTTCTAAAAACTTTTCGCCCTAAAATTAAAACATGTATTCTTTATAAATCAAAAATACCTAATACAACCTTAATTCACATTACATGCAAATTAGATATTTCAATTTCAATTTTTACAACCCTAATTCACATTACATGCAAATTAGATATTTCAATTTCAATTTCAATTTTAATTTCAATTTCAATTTCACTTTTCGAAAACCCACTTTCAATTTAAAATGCAATTTCAAATAATAAATTAATTTCCAAAGTTGCAACTAATTTCTCAAATAAACATTTAGTTACAATTTCCTATTTAATTCTCACACGTTGAAATTAAATTTCAAAATTAATTTTAATTCTTTTATTTCCTTCCATTCTCTTGCATCACGTTTAATTAATTAATTTAATTATTTAATAACTAAATTCAACCCTCTTGGATTAAATTTAATTAATTAAATAATTTAAATATAATTAATTAATTTAAATATAAACTTTTATCCACATTGCATTATTTAAATTAAATAACCATCAACATGATTTAAATGCAATTATTCTAAATATTTATTTCTAAATCAAGAATTCTTCAGAATTAAATAACATCAAAGCAAGACAGACAATGACTCAACACACACGACTGACGACACACTAAGGCTAGGGTGTAAACTTGACACATGTTACCTAGCTACTATTTCCCATTCAACTTAACCGTTGGATCGACACGCTTAAACCTGTAAAACCAGGTGGAGTCGATGTCATGTACCTGCAATCCTGCAACCAAGTAAACAACATCATACAATATATCCAGTTTATAATACACACCATGAAGAAGGAATTACGGATTCGTAGGGCGCTCGCAAGCGAGTGATGCGAACTCGTCCTCTTCACCCATACACTCATCAAAACTGACACTTCCATCATAATTCCAATAATCTCATAATAATATCTCATGCTAACTCTACAACATCATTAATCTATAATGCATGTGAAACAATAATCAAATAACTACATCCCACAATAATATTTGTCACTCAATAGTAACGATCAAAACATCATAACAAAATATATCCAGTATCAAAGTAATTGCAACCAAACATAGCATAAAGCAACTTGAACAAGAATCAAAATGGAGGGGTATTACATAACTAATTATCATGTGTTAGTTAACTAATTGATAATGACCTAGTTAACTAATTGATAATCAGTTAATTAACTAATTATCATGGGGTAATTAACTTACTGATAATGGAATAGTTAACTTATTATAATGGGTTAGTTAATTATTGATTATGTACTAGTTACCTAATTGTTAATGGGCTAGTTAACTAATTATCATGCACTAGTTAAGTAATTGATAATATGCTAGTTAACTAATTGATAACAAATTAGTTAACTAACTGTCATGGGCTAGTTAACTAATTTATAATGTACTAGTTAATTAATTGATAATGAACTAGTTAACTAATTACCATGGGCTTGTTAACTAATTGATAATGGGTTAGTTAACTAATTGATAATAGGTTAGTTAACTAATTGATAATGACCCAGTTGACTAATTATCATGGACTAGTTAACTAATTTGTAATGGATTAGTTAACTAATTATTATGGACTAGTTAACTAATTAGCATGGGTGAGTTAACTAATTAGCATGGGTGAGTTAAATAATTGATCATGAGGTAATTAACTAATTGATAATGGACTAGTTAACTAATTATCATGAGCTAGTTCATTAATTGATCATTGACTAGTTAACTAATTGATAATGGACTAGTTAACTAATTATCATGATCTAGTTAACTAATTTTCATGGGTTAGATAATTAATTGATAATGGACTAGTTAACTAATTATCATGTGTTAGTTAACTAACTGATAATGACCTAATTAACTATGTGATAATCGACTAATTAACTAATTATCATGGGCTAATTAACTTAATGATAATGGGATAGTTAACTAATTATAATGGGTTAGTTAATAATTGATAATTTGCTAGTTAACTAATTGATAATGTGCTAGTTAACTAATTATCATGGGCTAGTTAACTATTGATAATGCGTTAGTTAACTAATTTATAATGTGCTAGTTAACTAATTGATAATGGGCTAGTTAACTAATTATCATGGGCTTGTTCACTAATTGATAATGAGTTAGTTAACTAATTTATAATATGTGAATTAACTAATTATTATGGGCTAGTTAACTAATTGATAATGGGCTAGTTAACTAATTGATAATGTGTGAGTTAATTAATTGATAATGGTCTAGTTAACTAATTATCATGGGCTAGTTAACTAATTGGTAATGGGTTTGCTAACTAATTACCATGGGCTAATTATCTAATTGATAATGAGCTAGTTAATTGATAATGGGCTAGATAACTAATTGATAATGGACTACTTAACTAATTATCATGGGCTAGTTATCTAATTGATAATGAGCTAGTTAACTAATTGATAATGGGCCAGTTAACTAATTATCATAGGTTAGTTAACTAATTGATAATAGACTAGTTAACTTATTATCATGGACTAGTTAACTAATTAGCATGGGTGAGTTAACTAATTTATCATGAGCTAGTTAACTAATTGATAACATGGACTAGTTAACTAATGATCATGAGTTAGTTAACTAATTGTCATGGGCTAGTTAATTAATTGATCATTGACTAGTTAACTAATTGATAATGGACTAGTTAACTAATTATCATGATTTAGTTAACTAATTTTTGTGGGTTAGATAATTAATTGATAATGGGCTAGTTAACTAATTATCATGTGTTAGTTAACTAATTGATAATGACCTAGTTAACTAAGTGATAATCAACTAATTAACTAATTATCATGGGCTAATTAACTTAATGATAATTAGATAGTTAATTAATTATAATGGGCTAGTTAATTATTGATAATGTGCTAGTTAACTAATTGATAATGGGCTAGTTAACTAATTATCATGTGCTAGTTAACTAATTGATAATGTGATATTTAACTAATTAATAATGGACTAGTTAACTAATTATCATGGGCTAAATAATTATCGATAATGTGTTAGTTAACTAATTGATAATGGGCTAGTTAACTAATTATCTTGGGCTTGTTATTTAATTGATAATGGATTAGATAACTAATTCATAATGAATTATTTAACTAATTATCATTGGCCAGTTAACTTACTGATAATGGGATAGTTAACTAATTGATAATGTGTCAGTTTACTAATTGATAATGGACTAGTTAACTAATTATCATGGGCTATTTAACTATTGATAACGTGTTAGTTAACTAATTGATAATGTGCTAGTTAACTAATTGATAATGAGTTATTTAAATAATTATCATGGCCTAGTTAACTAATTGATAACAAGCTAGTTAACTAATTATCATGAGCTAGCTAACTAATTGATCATGGGTTACTTAACTAATTATAATGGGATTATTAACTAATTTATAATGGACTAGTTAACTAATTGAAAATGGGCTAGTTAACTAATTGATAATGGGCTAGAGTTAACTAGTCGATAATGAGCTAGTTAACTAATTGATCATGGGCTAGTTAACTAACTGATAATGGGTTAAGTAACTAATTGATAATGGGCTAGTTAACTAATTATCATGGGATAATTAATGAATTGATAATGGGTTAGTTAAGTAATTATCATGGGTTAAAGTTAACTAATTATCATGGTCTAGTTAACTAATTGATAATGGGATAGTTAATTGATAATGGGCTAGTTAACTAATTGATAATGAACCAATTAACTAATTAATAATGGGCTAGTTAACTAATTATCATGTGCTAGTTAACTAATTGGTAGTGGGCTAGTTAACTAATTATCATGGGCTAGTTAACTAGTTGATAATGGACTAGTTAAATATTGATAATGTGCTAGTTAAATAATTGATAATGTGCTATATAAGTAATTGATAATGGGTTAGTTAACTAATTATCATGCGCTAGATAACTAATTGATAATGTGCTACTTAAATAATTGATAATGAGCTAGTTAAATTATTATCATGGTCTAATTAACTAATTATCATGGATCAATTAGCTAATTGATAATGGGCTAGTTAACTAATTATAATGGGTTAGTTAACTAATTGATAATGTGTGAGTTAATTAATTGATAATTGGCTAGTTAAATAATTATCATGGACTAGTTAATTAATTGATAATGAGCTAATTAACTAATTGATAATGGGTTTGTTAACTAATTACCATGGGCTAATTAACTAATTGACAATGGGCTAGTTAACTAATTATCATGGTCTAGTTAACTAATTGATAATGGACTAGTTAACTAATTGATAATGAGCTAGTTAACTAATTAATAATGGCTCAGTTAACTAATTATCATGGGCTAGTTAACTAATTGATAATGGACTAGTTAACTAATTATCATGGACTAGTTAACTAATTAGCATGGGTGAATTAGTTAATTGATCATGAGCTAGTTAACTAATTCATAATGGACTAGTTAACTAATGATCATGAGCTAGTTAACTAATTGTCATGGGCTAGTTAATTAATTGATCATTGAATAGTTAACTAATTGATAATGAACTAGTTAACAAATTATCATGATCTAGTTAACTAATTTTTATGGGTTAGATAATTAATTGATAATGGGTTAGTTAACTAGTTATCATGTGTTAGTTAATTAATTCATAATGACCTAGTTAACTAATTGATAATCAACTAATTAAATAATTATCATGGGCTAATTAAGTTACTGATAATGGAATAATTAACTTATTATAATAGGCTAGTTAACTATTGATAATGTGCTAGTTAACTAATTGATAATGACCTAGTTAACTAAATATCATGGGCTAGTTAACTAATTGATAATGGACTAGTTAACTAATTATCATGGACTAGTTAACTAATTAGCATGGGTTAGTTAGTTAGTTGATCATGAGCTAGTTATCTATTTGATAATGGATTAGTTAACTAATGATCATGAGCTAGTTAACTAATTTTTATGGGCTAGTTAATTAATTGATCATTGACTAGTTAACTAATTGATAATGGACTAGTTAACTAATTAACATGATCTAGTTAACTAATTTTCATGGGTTAGATAATTAATTGATAATGGGCTAGTTAACTAATTATCATGTGTTAGTTAACTAATTGATAATCGGTTAATTAACTAATTATCATGGGCTAATTAACTTATAGATAATGGAATAGTTAACTTATTATAATGGGTTAGTTAATTATTGATTATGTACTAGTTAACTAATTGTTAATGGGTTGTTAACTAATTATCATGCACTAGTTAACTAATTGATAATGGATTAGTTAACTAATTATCATGAGTTAGTTAACTATTGATAATGTGCTAGTTAACTAATTTATAATGTGCTAGTTAACTAATTACCATGGGCTAGTTAACTAATTATCATGGGCTTATTAACTAATTGATAATGGGTTAGTTAACTAATTGATAATGTGTGAGTTAACTAATTGATAATGGGCTAATTAACTAATTATCATGGGCTAGTTACCTAATTGATAATGAGCTAGTTAACTAATTGATAATGACCCAGTTGACTAATTATCATGGACTAGTTAACTAATTGATAATGGATTAGTTAACTAATTATTATGGACTAGTTAACTAATTAGCATGGGTCAGTTAATTAATTGATCATGAGCTAATTAACTAATTGATAATGGACTAGTTAACTAATTATCACGAGCTAGTTCATTAATTGATCATTGACTAGTTAACTAATTGATAATGGATTAGTTAGCTAATTATCATGATCTAGTTAACTAATTTTCATGGATTAGATAATTAATTGATAATGGGTTAGTTAACTAATTATCATTTGTTAGTTAACTAATTGATAATTACCTAGTTAACTATGTGATAATCGACTAACTAACTAATTATCATGGGCTAATTAACTTAATGATAATGAGATAGTTAACTAATTATAATGGGTTAGTTAATTATTGATAATTTGCTAGTTAACTAATTGATAATGTGCTAGTTAACTAATTATCATGGGCTAGTTAATTATTGATAATGTGCTACTTAACTAATTTATAATGTGCTAGTTAACTAATTATCATGGGTTTGTTAACCAATTGATAATGAGTTAGTTAACTAATTTATAATATGTGAATTAACTAATTATCATGGGCTAGTTAACTAATAATCATGGGCTAGTTAACTAATTGATAATGGGCTAGTTAATTAATTGATAATGTGTGAGTTAATTAATTGATAATGGTCTAGTTAACTAATTATCATGGGCTAGTTAACTAATTGGTAATGGGTTTGCTAACTAATTATCATGGGCTAATTATCTAATTGATAATGAGCTAGTTAATTGATAATGGGCTAGTTAACTAATTGATAATGGACCTACTTAACTAATTATCATGGGTTAGTTATCTAATTGAGAATGAGCTAGTTAACTAATTGATAATGAGCCAGTTAACTAATTATCATGGGTTAGTTAACTAATTATCATGGACTAGTTAACTAATTAGCATGGGTGAGTTAATTAATTTATCATGAGCTAGTTAACTAATTGATAACATGGACTAGTTAACTAATGATCATGAGTTAGTTAACTAATTGTCATGGGCTAGTTAATTAATTGATGATTGACTAGTTAACTAATTGATAATGGACTAGTTAACTAATTATCATGATCTAGTTAACTAATTTTTGTGGGTTAGATAATTAATTGATAATGGGCTAGTTAACTAATTATCATGTGTTAGTTAACTAATTAATAATGACCTAGTTAACTAAGTGATAATCGACTAATTAACTAATTATCATGGGCTAATTAACTTACTCATAATGGGATAATTAACTAATTATAATGGGTTAGTTAATTTTTGATAATGTGCTAGTTAACTAATTGATAATGTGCTAATTAACTAATTATCATGGGCTAGTTAACTATTGATAATGTGCTAGTTAACTAATTGATAATGTGCTAGATAACTAATTATCATGGGCTTGTTAACTAATTGATAATGAGTTAGTTAACTAATTTATAATATGTGAATTAACTAATTATCATGGGTTAGTTAATTAATTGATAATGTGTGAGTTAATTAATTGATAATGGTCTAGTTAACTAATTATCATGGGCTAGTTAACTAATTGGTAATGGATTTTTTAACTAATTATCATGGGCTAATTAGCTAATTGATAATGAGCTAGTTAATTGATAATGGACTAGTTAACTAATTGATAATAGACTACTTAACTAATTATCATGGACTAATTATCTAATTGATAATGAGCTAGTTAACTAATTGATAATGGGTCAATTAACTAATTATCATGGGTTAGTTAACTAATTGATAATGGACTAGTGAACTAATTATCATGGACTAGTGAACTAATTATCATGGACTAGTTAACTAATTAGCATTGGTGAGTTAATTAATTTATCATGAGCTAGTTAACTAATTGATAACATGGACTAGTTAACTAATGATCATGAATTAGTTAACTAATTGTCATGGGCTAGTTAATTAATTGATGATTGACTAGTTAATTAATTGATAATGGACTAGTTAACTAATTATCATGATCTTGTTAACTAATTTTCGTGGGTTAGATAATTAATTGATAATGGGTTAGTTAACTAATTATCATGTGTTAGTTAACTAATTGATAATGACCTAGTTAACTAAATGATAATCGGCTAACTAACTAATTATCATGGGCTAATTAACTTAATGATAATGAGATAGTTAACTAATTATAATGGGCTAGTTAATTATTGATAATGTGTTAGTTAACTAATTGAGAATGGGCTAGTTAACTAATTATCATGCGTTAGTTAACTGATTGATAATGTGCTAGTTAGCTAATTGATAATGGACTAGTTAACTAATTATCATGGGCTAATTAACTATTAATAATGTGCTAGTTAACTAATTTACAATGGGCTAGTTAACTAATTATCATGGGTTAGTTAACTAATTATCATGGACTTGTTAACTAATTGATAATGTGCCAGTTAACTAATTGATAATGTGCGAGTTAATTAATTAATAATGGGCTAGTTAACTAATTATCATGGGCTAGTTAACTATTTATAATGGGTGCAATACCCCTCCATTTTTCTTTCTAGTTGGACAGTGTGTCCTTGTGTGGGTACGTTGCTTTGATGTGTTCTAGTTATTCAGATGCCTTGTTTGTGTGTTTTTTGTTAGTACCTTGAATATGGTATTCGGCTTTTATTTGATCACTATCTATAAAGCAACGTTAATGTTATCTTTATGACATATTTGAGATTAACATTATGGATGTTCGAATTAATGTGCTACCACAATAATGGGTTACACTTTTTGGGACATCCTGATTTTTGCTGAAATCACATATTTTTAGAAAATATAATGATTTAAGCCTTAAAAATGTTTCATTTTAAGGGTTTTAATTGAAGAGGGTTTGATCAAACCCACTTATATCAAACCCCCTTGGATATAAATCCGCTAGTTTTAAACCATACTTATAATGGAGTTTCCTCTACACTTATCAAAATGTTGATTAAAAACCACTTTTGATTTACCTTTTAGGGGGTTAAATTAATTTATTTAAAATTATTTTTTTTGTAAACATGCAGTCCTTATTATAAGCTTCCCAAAAAGTATAATTTTAAATATATATAATTTTATTATTATATTTATTTTTTATTTCTTCTGAATGTATGTTTTTCAATGAACATCGAGGTCTTTATTTCACACATATGGAAAAATAGGAAAAGAGAGAAAAAAAATTCTTAAAAATGCATGTACACTAGATATTGATGTCCTTATTCCAACAAAAAAATAATAAGTTAATTAAAATGAATACAAAAAAATTTATGAAGCTAAAAGCATAATATATCCAAATTATAATTACTCTGAATTAGAAAATTAATTAAAATATATATGTGCAACAAAAAATAATTAAAGAATATCCATCCACTAGATAATGGTGTGGAAACACTGTATTTAAAAAATTATAATTTTATGCTTTGTCTAAAAAAAGTTATGCAGTTGAAAGTAAGAATCAGTTTTTGAAAATGATGCTTAGTAAAAAAAATAAGTTAATAAAAACTACATAAAATAATTCACAATTTATTTTTTATTTCATTTTTAAAATACAATTACATTCTCAACACAAAATATCACAAATCACTAGTTTTCTTCATCTTCAAATTCTTAATGGTTTCGCTTCTATAGTTATACGGAAGTGAAGATATGGTGAAAAATGTTGATTTCAATGTCAAGTTTGACCAAAAAGTGTAACCCATTATTGTGGGATCAAGTTTGACCAAGAGAGTACAATATGCATAAGGAACAAGTATGGATACAATTACATTTCCATGAACAAAATACAACATCTAATAAGATATATACACAAGGCATGAACATGAGTATATGGGATAAACAATTACAAGAGAGAGAGATAGATCAACTCCAACCGGTACTTCAAACTTATATGGCGGTCCCCAATGGTGGTGGCAATGCCTCCCAACCATGTGGCTCAAAAGAGTCCACCCTTCTGTGCTCGGAGATAGTCACAAGGCCCAAGCAAACAAAATCAAGGGAAGGGTAAAGTAAGCACAAAACTCACATCAGTCACCAAGCAATATATAATACAATGCATACAACCGATCACCACAACATAAAGATGCTTATCAGATGACATGTGGGTACTACTCATGACTACTACAGATCTAGGAATTAGAGTGAAAATCAGATGGAGTGTCATCATGCGTGCTCAAAGGGATGGCACCATATGGAATCAAGTACACCTCTCATAGGGATGAGGAGACTCAATCCTACCCGAATCCACGTCCTGCAGGCAGATAACTCAACGCCTTGCACACAAATGGGCCTTCTCAAGTGCATCCTTAGCCTTTACAAGCGTTCAAGGCCATGCACGAGGCATCATTATCTTATTAGTGTTTTACCCCATTATTTTATTTAGTTATCACTTGTTTACTCTAACTCTACTACTAGTTCCCCTGGCAGCCTCTTGCGGGCCCCGGGTCCGTAGAGAGCCATTCCATATGACCACTCTTTTACCTAGACCTAAGCTCATCTCGTTTAACCAAATGAAGAATCCAAGTAACATGAAATAAAATGAGAAACCACAATTTTCTGTCAAAGAAACCATTTAAAACAACCAAGATAGAATTGTTGTAAGAAAACTCAATTAGCAGTAGAAATATAACATGAAATGGACGCATCAAAATTACATAAAAATTCAAAGTGTCCGGATCAAGTTTCTAAGCTAGACCCAGTTCATATTTTGTTGTTTCTAATTGAAAACCACCTTGAAATTTTGATTTTAACCCAGAAAAGAGGTGTTATTCAGAAAACGTCATTTTGGCCAATTGGGCAAAAAAAAATCATGGAAAAATGAAAGTGCCCAAAAATTAAATCCACGAAAACCTAGTTGAGATATGGGCATGTGGACATGGAATCCACCTTCATTTCACATTTTTATCATGTGGTTCATAAACAACAAGAAAAAAAATGTTTAAATAAATGGCAAGAAAAAACATGGAAAAATTAAAATGCTCAGAATAAAAATCTGTCAAAGACCCAGTTGAGATCTAGTCATTTCTACATAAAATTCACTCTTAAAATTTATTTACACCAAGAGACTAAAAAGCAGCAAGTTAAATTTTAAAACAGCCATCATTCAACCCCAAGCCATACAAAAATGAAATGAAAGAGTTCATCTGAATTTTTGTAAATTAAAAACAATTCAAATTAGCAAAATACTAGCATACAAGAAGCATGAGAGAATACCCAAATTAGCAGCTACAAAATATTGAAGAACAATAGAAGAATACCTCAAAATGCTCCAAAATATAAATGGTAGAATGCTAAGAGATGAAGACACAACCCAACTCCAAATCCGGACAGCAAGGAGGAAATGATGCGCTGATTTCAACCATTCATTACCCACGAATTTCTTTTCAGAAATCCTTCACAATCTTCCCCAAACACAACTGCCCCAAATCATGGGGTTTTCTTCTCCATGCAAAAAACAACAAATTCCTTCTCTCCCAAAAGATAATAATCCCCAAAACAAAACATCATTTTCTTTTTATATTTTCCAAAACCAAAGCAAGAATGGAAAATAAGGAATTGAATAAAATTAGTTATAAAACTCCCCCAAGGAAACAATTAATAAAGGTTACAGAATATGCAAAATTAAAATTGCACAAGGCTGCCCCAAAAGATAAGTAAATCATTTAAATAAAATATTTAAATCCTCAAAAGAATAACAATTCAAATCCCCATCAATTTAAGCACCATAAAATATTAAAGAGAGACCAAGACCAAATACCTCAGAGAGACATACAGGAAAAACCACTTTTGGCATAGGGGTTCTCCAGACGTTACTGTTAGGTAATTGGATGGAAGGAAACAACACGGAAACACTGCCCTAATAGGGTGTAGTGGGCTAGGGTAGGGGAACATTTGGCCTGTGAGTACCTCCAATAACCATCATTGGAGAATGAGAGTACGCTCAGGCCTATGAATCTAGGCAGAGTCGATACTCAGTACCTGCATCACTCCAATTCAAACATTAAAGCACATGTGCATAAATCATATATCTAAAGCAACATCAATCATAAGGAAAAATGATCAAGATATCATAAGCCTCTCGGTTCTGAGTGTTATGACATTGTTTCTATTAGTGTTTGCATGATCTCATTTTTAAGGATTGATCCATTTTATATTTCATCAATTCCTTTTTGTTCTAATAAGATAATTTCTTCATTTTTTAGAGCTTTAAACCCTTGTTTGTTTTCTCCATCCATTCTCTTCTTTGTGACAGGTATCCATTTGCATGCAGGTGTTTTTGGAGTCTGAAGTTGGTTTTGACAACTTCTACAACTCCAACATAATAACTAACCATGTAAACATGAAATCCATCATAAACAATAATCATGTCAACCACATAATAGCATACAAACATATAAGCATGTAATCATATAATCCAGCATAACAGTCACAGAGTTAGACCTCTCGGGTGTCAATACAAAATAATTAAGGGACAAATAGTGCAAATACAAAATATACAGTTATCAGAATCCGTCAAGGAAGGACAACAACAAAATACCAACATGTGGGTTGTTACATCCTACCCCCCTAGAACCAAGCTTACTCCTGGAAGCCTACAAAAAAATATGGATAACGATCTCTCATCCTCGCCGCATCTTCCCAAGATGTTGAGGACTCACCATCAGGATCCCACTAGACCCTTACCTGCTCTATGTCCCATCCCCTGAGTGTCAACCTTTGACATTGAAGGATGCGTATGGGCTCCAAGGAAAGATGTCCGTCCACCTTGACCTGTAAGGTAGTCCAATTGAGAACATGGGTCACATTGGGAATATACTATCTGAGAATAGAAACATGGAAAACATCATGAATATGCGATAGACTCGATGGCAATGCAAGACGATAGGCGACTGGACCAATCCTCTCAAGAATCTCAAAAGGTCCAACAAAACGAGGTGCCAACTTTGAGCCTTTCCCATAATGGATGGGGCTCTTCCACGGATGAACTATCAGAAACACACGATCCCCCACTGAGAAGTAGCGGTCCAACCTATGGGAATTGACATACTTCCTCTGCCGATCTTGAGTTGTAGCCAACTGCTCTCTGATCCGCACTACCTGCTGCTCCATATCCTAAAGAATCTCCGGACCCAAAAGAACTCGGTCCTCTAAGCGATCCCAACTCAAAGGAGTCTGACATGGCCTACCGTACAAGGCTTGGAAGGGAGACATACCGAGAGAATTGTGGTACCCATTATTATAAGCAAACTCAACCAAGTACAAGTAGTCCTCCTAACAAGACTGCTGATCCATAATGTACATCTGAAGCATATCCTCTAAAACTTGATTAACCCGCTCTATTTGTCCCTCAGTCTTGGGATGGTATGCAGAACTGAAATTAAGTTGAGCTCCCAAAGCAAGCCAAAGAGAAGTCCACAAGGCTAAAGTGAACACTAGATCACGGTCGGAAATGATCCTACAAGGGATACCATGGAGATGCACAATATCCTCCATAAACACTCGAGCAACAGAAGCTGCAGTGTATGAAGATCTCATGGGTGAGAAGTGTGCCACCTTGGACAATTTGTCCACTGTAACCATAATAGCATCATGACAACACGAAGACATAGGTAACCCCACTATAAAATCCAAAGATATCTTATCCCACTTCCATCCAGGAATGTCCAATGAGGCTACAACAGTCCTGCTGGGTGTTGATGTTCTACCTTCACCCACTGGCACTCAAGGCATCAAGCCACAAAATCAACAATATCTCACCGCAAACTTGCCCAATGATACAACTATCGAAGATCAACATTTATCTTCGTGACACCTGGATGAGTTGAATAGGGTGCCCGATGGGCCTCTGACAAAACCAGGGAATGAAGATCACCAGAGTCCAGAACATAAATGCGACCAAGAAGCTGCAAAAGTCCATCAGGCTCGAGAGAGAAACCTGCAAACCTTCACTCAAGGACTCTCCCAGACTCAATTTTTGCTTTCACCTCCTGATACCAAGTACCACTAGGGAGTGACTCCAAAATATAGCTCCGCAAATCCACTCCAAGGGACAAAACTGAGATCTCATGTCTCCTCCTACTCAAGGCATCTGCAACCACATTTTCCTTGCCCTGGATATAGCGAACCTCAAAGTCATACTCATAGAGTAACTCCATCCAACGACGTTGTCGAGCATTCAGATTAGGCTAAGTGAAGATATACTGCAAACTACGATGATCACTATGCAACTCAAATCGATGTCCCAAGAGGAAATGTCTCCAACGCATAAGTGCATGGACGACAACCACTAATTCCAAATCATGGGTGGGGTAGTTCAGCTCATGGTCCTTGAGCTTACGAGACTCATATGCAATCACTCAACCCTCTTGCATAAGAACTGCCCCCACGCCCTCCGACAAGGCATTGGTGCACACTACAAAGTCTCCCTTAGGATCTGGCACTATCAGGATAGGTGCTCTAGTCAACTGCTCCTTAAGAGCCTAGAAAGCTGACTCACACTGACCTAACCACACAAAATCCTTCCCTTTTCTCTGAAGAGAAGTGATGGGATGGGCTACTCGAGAGAAATTTTTCACAAATCAATGATAGTAAGCCGCCAATCCCATGAAACTACGAACCTCAACCACATTTCTTGGTGTTGGCCAATCCATAATGGCCTGAATCTTAGAAGGATCCACTATGATACCCTCTCCTGAGATGATATGGCCCAAGTATCTCACATCAGTCTGGAAGAACTCACACTTGACCAAATTGCCAAATAATTTATTATCTCACAAGCACTACAACACTTGTTGCAAATGGCCTTCATGCTCCTCCATAGTCCTCAAATAAATCAAAATATCATCAATGAACACGAGAAAAAAATTGATCAAGATAGGTGCAAAACACCCCATTCATCAAACTCATGAAAATTGATGGAGCATTGGTCAACCTGAAAGGGACAACCGTAAATTCATAATGCCCATAGCGTGTACGAAATGTCGTCTGATGAATGTTTGCCTCATGAATGCGAAGTTGATGGTATCCTGACTTCAAATCTATCTTGGAGAACACCTTGGCTCCCCTCATCTCATCAAACAAATCATCTATCTGAGGCAACGGGTAACGATTCTTCACCGTCACTTTGTTCAACTGGCGATAATCAATGCACAAGCGAAGAGATCCATCCTTTTACTTCATGAAGATAACAGGTGCTCCCCGAGGGGAAACAGTAGGACAAATGAAACCCTTCTCCAGTAACTCCTCTAACTACAACCGCTATTCAATCAACTCCTGAGTGGTCATATTATATGGTGCCCGAGAGATAGGCTCTACTCCAAGAATGAGATCAATACGAAATTATATGTTGCACTTAGGTAGCATACCTGGAATAACACTTAGAAATACATCCGCAAACTCTTGAAGAAGAGGATGGTCATCAAGAAATACCTCCTGAATCCCATCCTTAGCAAGGTCACTAATTGAAATAGCTAACATCTGACAACCTTGCCGCATGGCATGCTTTAGCTACATTGCTGAAATCACACAAAGAGAAATGGGTCTCTGGACCCCAACCAACTCAACACGCTCCCCAACGTCATCTACACACTGGACCAATTTACGCTGGAAATCTATACTGGCTTGGTGCGCCTCCAGCCAGTTCATGCCTAAGACAATCCCATAGGACCCCAAAAGGCAACACATGGAGATCCACTATGGTGGTGAAGGTGCCCAAATCTAACACACACCCATGAGAAAGGGAATCTACAACCACCTTGGCTCCAATAGCCAACTCAACCTGCCAACCAGCATCTTGCCTTGCCACCCTGAGTCCACAATGCTCTATGAGAGAAGGGGAAATAAAAGAATCTAAAGCTCCTGAATCAAACAAAATAGATGTGGTAATCCCATGTAACGCACCTGAATACTCGACCAGGTGCTCTAGTGCTCAACCTGGCGGTTATCCACCACCACAAAAACTCTATGAGATCTACCAGTATCACCTACTATAGGCTCTGAAGTAGCCTATCTCTGACTACCTCCAGCCCATGATCTTTGAGGACACTGAATGGCTATATGACCATGCTACCCACAAGCAAAACAACCACCCCTGCTAGCTCCTCGGCCCACAAACAGTGCAAGTGTCTATTGGGGTCCACCACCCCCAGATATCTGATGGTCTAGCTCCCTCTGACTATGTACACCGAGCAACTAATCCTGAAGGAGGGGCACTGCCAACTTGGACCCCTGCTTGACCACCAAAGCCTCTAGCCAGATTCTCCTCTATCAACCTCGCCTTCTCCACGGTGATCTCTAAGGTCTTCGGCTCAAACACACGGACACCACCACTGATACGGGCATTCAAGCCCCTTATGAAATGTTGCACTAACATTGGTTCATCATCAGAAATGTTGGCATACTGCTTAAGCTCAAAGAAGCGGTGGTCATACTGATCTATCATCATAGTCAACTGACGAAGCTCATGGAACTCATCAGCATGTCTCTACCGGTAATAGTCTGAAATAAATTGTGCACGAAACCTCTCTAAGAATAGCCCCCAAGAAACAGAAGCGATGTCTAGGTGTAGCTTCTTCTCCTCAACTCTCCACCATGTAGACGCAAAGCCCTTGAGATGCATGATGGCAAATCGAGCTCTAGTATTGCTACTAAAGGGATGCATAGCAAAGCATCGATCAAGATCGATCAACCAAGTCTCTGCCTCAGTACCAGTACCAGACCCATTAAAAGTAGGGGAATGGGCTCTAAGGAGATCCTTCATGTGTCTTGCAGCAATACTGTCTCCATCCACCTTATCTCTCTCAAAATCAACTCTCGAATGAACCGGACTGTGGGAATGCTCATGCTCAACTCTAACATTTTGACCAATCTAACGAGAAGGGTGTGACTCCTCCTCACGGGATTCCTCCTGATGAGGTCCTAATCGATCTATAATATGTTGTAGAAGAGCTACAACCTGAGCACCCCTGAGCCCTTTGGCTTGATTCTCAGCACGTTGTTCCTCCTGATTGACACCCTGATTACCCTGATTACCCTAATTGGCATTATGTTGAGTTCTACGATGAAAAATAGTGGCTCTACCTCTAACTCTGCCTCTGGCTCTACCCCTAGGAGGCATCCTACAGAAAAAAAAGGAACACATTAGAATAGATCATCACAAGGATGACCCATTCACCATACTACAATATGGAAGCATAACCACAAGATTATAAAGCAACATAATAAGCTCACACCACACACGCCAAACACAACATAGCATAGAAGGCTCAAGTACGCCATAGCTCCTAGTGTGTGAACATGGGCTCTAATACTAGATATAACATCCTGCAATGAACCCTCAGGAGTTAAGAGCCAAAAGGGACAAGATGATTTTTTTTTTTAAACAAAAGGAATAACAAACACATAAGTTAGTTGCCATACTGATACATTGACAAGAAAACATGGCCAAGAATGACCAAAGGTACATTGGAGCTTTCTACTTTGAAACCTGTTGTTGCCCTCAAGTCAGCAATCAGTGGGCGTCAGTGCTCCAAAACTTGCAGTTCTGGAGCTCCCTACTCCAGAACCTCTTGTTGCCCACTGGTCAGCAAACAGAGGGAATCGGTGCTCTGGAACTTACAGTTCCAAAGCTCCCTACTCCGGAACCTGTTGCTGCTACACTCAAATAGCAACAGAAGGCACCGGTGCTCTGGAACCTTGGCAGATTGCCGAAAAGAAGAAATGTACAACCAAGGATCTAACTTAAACATGAAAATTAATGAAAGAAAAGGACCTAAGGATTATCAAAGAATACTCAAGTCCGATACCAACATCAAAACCCATAAACCAAAATAAAGTATCACATATCTTCTCATTAAGCTTATGATTACTTTCTCTCTCAAGAGAGTATAATATGCATAAGGAACAAGTATGGATACAATTACATTTCCTTGAACAAGATACAACATCTAATAAGATATATACACAAGGCATGAATATGAGTATATGGGATAAACAATTACAAGAGAGAGAGAGAGAGAGATCAATTCCAACCGGTACTTCAAACTAGTACATCGGTCCCCAATGGCGGTGGCAACGCCTCCCAACCATGTGGCTCAAAAGAGTCCAACCCTCCGTGCTCGGAGATAGTCACAAGGCCCAAGCAAATGAAATCAAGGGAAGGGTAAAGTAAGCACAAAACTCACATCAGTCACTGAGCAATACATAATACAATGCATAAAACTGATCACCACAACATAAAGATGCTTATCAGATGATATGATGGGTACTACTCATGACTGCTACGGATTTAGGTATTAGAGTGAAAATCAGATGGAGTGTCATCATGCATGCTCAAAGGGATGGCATCACATGGAATCAAGTACACCTCTCATAGGGACGAGGAGACTCAATCATGCCCAAATCCACATCCCGCAGACGGATAACTCAATGCCCCACAAATGAATGGGCATTCTCGAGTGCATCCTTAGCCTTTACAAGCGCTCAAGGCCATGCACGAGGCATCATTATCTTATTAGTGTTTTACCTCATTATTTTATTTAGTTATCACTTGTTTACTCTAACTCTACTACTAGTTCCCCTGGCAGACACTTACGGGCCTCGAGCCCGTAGAGAGCCATTCCATATGACCACTCTTTTACCTAGACCTAAGCTCATCTCGTTTAACCAAACGAATAATCCAAGTAACATGAAATAAATTGAGAAACCACAATTTTTTGTCAAAGAAACTATTTAAAACAACCAAGATAGAATTGTTGTAAGAAGACTCAATTAGCAGTGGAAATATAACATGAAATGGAGGCATCGAAATTACATAAAAATTCAAAGTGCCCAGATAAAATTTCTAAGCTAGACCTAGTTCATATTTTGTTGTTTCTAATTGAAAACCACCTTGAAATTTTGATTTTAACCCAAAAAAGAGGTGATGTTCAGAAAACACCATTTTGGCCAATTGGGCAGAAAAAAATCATTGAAAAATGAAAGTGCCCAGAAATTAAATCCACGAAAAACTCAGCTGAGATATGGGCATGTGGACATGGAATCCACCTTCATTTCACATTTTGATCATGTGTTTCATGAACAACAAGAAAAAAATGTTTAAATAGATGGCAAGAAAAAACATGGAAAAATAAAAATGCTCAGAATAAAAATCTGCCAAAGACTCAGTTGAGATCTTGGCATTTCTACATAAAATCCACTCATAAAATTTGTTTACACCAAGAGGGTAAAGATCAGAAAGTTAAATTTTAAAACAACCATCATTCAACCCCAAGCCATACAAAAATGAAATGAAAGAGTTCATCTGAATTTTTGTAAATTAAAAATAATTCAAATCAGAAAAATACTAGCATACAAGAAGCATGAGAGAATACCCAAATTAGCAGCTACAAAATATTGAAGAACAACAAAAGAGTACCTCAAAATGCTCCAGAATAAAAATCTGCCAAAGACTCAGTTGAGATCTTGGCATTTCTACATAAAATCCACTCTTAAAATTTGTTTACACCAAGAGGGTAAAGATCAACAAGTTAAATTTTAAAACAACCATCATTCAACCCCAAGCCATACAAAAATGAAATGAAAGAGTTCATCTAAATTTTTGTAAATTAAAAATAATTCAAATCAGAAAAATACCAGCATACAAGAAGCATGAGAGAATACCCAAATTAGCAGCTACAAAATATTGAAGAACAACAGAAGAGTACCTCAAAATGCTCCAAAATATAAATAGTAGAATGCCAAAAGATGAAGACACAACCCAGCTCCAAATCCGGACAGCAAGGAGGAAATGGTGCACTAATTTCAACCATTCACTACCCATGAATTTCTTTTCAGAAATCCTTCACAATCTTCCCCAAACACAGCTGCCCCAAATCATGGGGTTTTTTTCTCAATGCAAAAAAAAACAATTCCTTCTCTCCCAAAAGATAATAATCCCCAAAACAAAACTTCATTTTCTTTTTATATTTTCCAAAACCAAAGCAAGAATGGAAAATAAGGAATTGAATAAAATTAGTTATAAAACTCCCCCAAGGAAACAATTAATAAAGGTCACAGAATATGCAAAATTAAAATTGCACAAGGCTGCTCCAAAAGATAAGTAAATTATTTAAATAAAATATTTAAATCCTCAAAAGAATAACAATTCAAATCCCCATCAATTTAAGCACCATAAAATATTAAAGAGAGACCAAGACCAAATACCTCAAAGAGACATACAGGAAAAACCACTTTTGGCAAAGGGGTGCTCCGGACGTTACTGTTAGGTAACCGGATGGAAGGAAACAACATGGAAACACTGCCCTAACAGGGTGCAGTGGGCTAGGGTAGGGGAACATTTGGCCTGTGACTACCTCCAATAACCACCATCGGGGAATGAGAGTACGCTCAGGCCTATGAATCTAGGCGGAGTCGATACTCAGTACCTGCATCACTCCAATTCAAACATTAAAGTACATGTGCATAAATCATATATCTAAAGCAATATCAATCATAAGGAAAAATTATCAAGATATCATAAGCCTCTCGGTTGTGAATGTTATGACATTGTCATTTTCCTGTCCATAAGCAAAGACAACGATATATAACAATATAAGCATGTACTCCAAAATAATAACTCACCATGTAAGCATGAAATCCATCATAAACAATAATCATGTCAAACACATAATAGCATACAAACATATAAGCATGTAATCATAGAATCCAGCATAACAGTCACGGAGTTACACCTCTCGGGTGTCAATACAAAATAATTAAAGGACAAATAGTACAAATACAAAATATACAGTTATCAGAATCTGTCAAAGAATGACAACAACAAAATACCAACATGGGGGTTGTTACAGGGCTAGTTAACTAATTGATAATGTACTAGTTAAGTAATTATCATGGGCTAGTTAACTAATTGATAATGAACTAGTTAACTAATTGATAATGAGCTAGTTAACTAATTGATAATGACCCAGTTAACTAATTATCATGGGTTAGTTAACTAATTGATAATGGACTAGTTAACTAATTATCATGGACTAGTTAACTAATTAGTATGGACTAGTTAACTAATTGATAATGAGCTAGTTAACTAATTGATAATGACCCAGTTAACTAATTATCATGGGTTAGTTAACTAATTGATAATGGACTAGTTAACTAATTATCATGGACTATTTAACTAATTAGTATGGGTGAGTTAGTTAATTGATCATGAGCTAGTTAACTAATGATCATGAGCTAGTTAACTAATTGTCATGGGCTAGTTAATTAATTGATCATTGACTAGTTAACTAATTGATAATGGACTAGTTAACTAATTATCATGATCTAGTTAACTAATTTTCATGGGTTAGATAATTAATTGATAATGGGCTAGTTAACTAATTATCATGTGTTAGTTAACTAATTGATAATGACCTAGTTAACTCATTGATAATCGGCTAATTAACTAATTATCATAAGCTAATTAACTTACTGATAATGGGATAGTTAACTAATTATAATGGGCTAATTAATTATTGATAATGTGCTAGTTAATTAATTGATACTGGGCTAGTTAACTAATTGATAATGTGCTAGTTAACTAATTGATAATGGACTAGTTAACTAATTATCATGAGCTAGTTAACTATTGATAATGTGCTAATTAACTAATTATCATGGGTTAGTTAATTAATTTATAATGGGTTACTTAACTAATTGATAATGTGCGAGTTAACTAATTGATAGTGGGCTAGTTAACTAATTATCATGGGCTAGTTAACTATTGATAATGGGCTAGTTAACTAATTGATAATGAGTTAATTAACTAATTGATAATGACCCAGTTAACTAATTATCATGGGTTAGTTAACTAATTGATAATGGACTAGTTAACTAATTATCATGGACTAGTTAACTAATTAGCATGGGTGAGCTAATTAATTGATCATGAGCTAGTTAACTAATTGTAATGGACTAGTTAACTAATTATCATGAGCTAGTTAATTAATTGATCATTGACTAGTTAACTAATTGATAATGAGCTAGTTGAGGACAAATCTTCCATCTACTTTTTTAATACTTCGGGCCGCATCCAATAGAGGATAGCTCAAACTCTAAGATTTCAGATTGGGACTCTCCCTCTAACCTATCTTGGAATACCCATCTCGGCTAGGAGATTGCCTAGGGAGTCTTGGCAGAATATTTTGGATAAATTTCGGGTGAAAGTTAATCATTGGACTCATCGGTGGTTATCATTTGTTGGGTGTGTTCAGTTAATTAAGTCGGTGGTGCAGGCCTTGCCCATGTACAGATGCATGCTCCAGGTTGCCCCGGTAAGCTTTGTTAATGATTTTGACTCCGTTGCTAGACAATTTTTATGGGCTGGTTGTCTGGGGTCCTCCAAATGGAGTCTGGTTAGATGGGAGGTTGTTTGTAGCTCGAAGTAGTTTGGAGGTCTTGGATTACGATAGTTCGCTTTGACTGGGGTGGCCTTGGCTGCGAAGCTGTATTGGTGGTGGTGCAATGAGCATGATAAAACTTGGGCCTGGGTTCTATCTCAGAAGTACTTCTTGGGGATTCCTCATACTGATATCCCTCGCTATCCCCTTATTGGGAAGGGTTCAGTGATTTGGGGCACTCTCAAGAAGGGGGCTGCTCTTATTAATGAAGGTTTATTTTGGATTTGTAGGCAAGGGACTGTGGTTCAATTCTGGTCTGATTCTTGGGATGGCTCCCCTCCTCTCATTTCTCAGTATCCTAATTTATTGAATCTTTGTCAGAGGTTTCTCGAGGCAGGTTGGTCTCGGGTGAGTAACTTTAAAGTCCTCTCTCTGTGGGCAACTAGAGGTGGCAAGATGGAAGTCTCTTGATGTCTGGCCGGATGTTGGTCTACAAGATGATTATGTTGAACTACATAGTATCCTTTCTAGTCATCGGTGTAGTTCACTCAGTGAGGAGGATGTGCTCGCCTGGTCGCCTAATCCTATGGGTGTCTATATTGTTGCCTCTGGATATAAGGTGTTATTGTCCCACAAGGTGGAGGGGGAGGAAGTTCAGTGGTGGAAGAAGGTCAAGAACAAGTTCTCCTGGACAAAGTGTAATTGCTTTGTTTGGATGTTGACCTGGAATAGGTGTTTAACTTGGGACAACATTCGGAAGAGGTGTTTCCAGGGCCCTTCTATCTGCATTTTGTGTGGGGCTACTGAGGAAGAGTCTTCTCACTTGTTTTTCCACTGTCCCTATGCGATTCTGATTTGGCACTTCTGGTGGGGAGTTTGGCAGAGCCCCTGTGTGCATGCTTCCTCCTTGATTGATTTTTGGAATAGTGTGGGTGGGCCTCCCTTTGTGGATTCTTTTTTACATGAAGTGTGGTATGTGGGGCCTGTCTTTATGTTGTGGCAGATTTGGCTCAAACAAAATCATCATATTTTTTGGGGTGGGTAGAAGTTGGTGCAACAATTCTGGCAGAGAATCTTGGGCATGATTCAAGAGATAGTGGAGGCTAAGCGTGCTTTGAGCTTTCCTTTAGAGAAAAGGGATACTGAGGTGGTGTAGAGATTGGGGATTCAGGGGTTGTCTGTGACTTCGGCATGTGTCAGGAGAGGATGAAAGATGAAGCAGAAAATTCATAGGGTTGGCAGATGACAACTTCCTCCTAATGGGGTTCTCAAGATTAATACTGGCAGTTCTTCCAAGGGTAATCTTGGGCCTGCTGGTATTGGGGGGATTGGCAGGGATTCTTCAGGTTCAGTGAATTTCCTCTTTTCAATCCATGAGGGGACAAAGACTATCAACATTCTAGAAGGCTTGGCAATCCTATGTGCCTTTGAGAGGGCTCATGCTTTGGGGTGGAGACATCTTATTTGTGAATCCGACTCTCAAATCTTGATCAATTTTCTCATTGAGCAGAAAGTGGTGGGTGTCAGCTGGCAATTGGCTATGATTGTGCAGCAGATTCTGCAGGTTAGTTCGGTGATAGAAATGGTGACTTTTGTTCATATTCCATGGGAGTGGAATAGGGCTGCAGATTGCTTGGAAAAGTGTGCTTCTAAGCATGATGATGGTTGGAGAGTCGAGGAATGGGAGCTTGTTCCTCATTCCTCTCGAGCTTCGCCATGATTTGGAGGGAATTCTTGTGGAGGAAAAGTCTGGTTAAGGATTTGGTTGACTTTGGTTGGGCTTTGGCCTTGTGATTTTGTTGTTTATTGGGACTGTGCAGCTTTGCTTTCTTTGTAATGTTCCTTTTTTATTATCAATAAATTTTTACCCCCCTTTTTATAAAAAAATTTGATAATGGGCTAGTTAACTAATTTTCATGGGTTAGAAAATTAATTGATAATGGGCTAGTTAACTAATTATCATGTATTAGTTAACTAATTGATAATGACCTAGTTAACTATGTAATACCCCTCCATTTTGTCCTTTTGATCGAACAATATTCTGCTCTTTTATGATGTACTTTCTGTTTGTACCTAGACTATGGTACCCAGCTAGTATTTGATCACTATCTATAAAGTGGCGTTAATGTTATCTTTTGATTTAATGGTATTTTATTATGATGTTATCATTTTGGCATGTTTTGGGATTAGCACTATGGATGTTGAATTAAAGATGTTTTATGCTTTGGATTATATTAATATGTTAGAATTGTCAGTTAGTTACACTGTATTGGTGAAGGGGATGATATTGCATCACTCGCTTGCGAGCACCCTGCGATTCTGAGATTTCCTTTTCACTGTGTGTTTTAATTATGACATGTTTATGTATGTGGATATACTCTTTGTTCATAGGTTGATAGGTACATGACATCGAATCCACCTAGTTTCATAGGTTTGAGCATGTCCAATGCCCAATGGTATTCGATTGGGAGATAGTAGCTAGGTTTCCATGCCAAGTCGTCACCCTAGTGTAATACCAATCTGTTTTGTCTTCTGGTTGGACAGTGTGTCCTTGTGTGGGTATGTTGCTTTGATGAGTTTTTGGTTATTCAGATGTTATCTTTATTCCATGCTTTGGATTAGCATAGTGGTTATTCGAATTAATAATTTTTATGCTTTGGATTATTTTAGTATGTTAGATTTGTCAGTAGTACTACTGTATTGGTGAAGAGGATGGTACCACATCACTTGCTTGTGAGCGCCTTCCGATTCTGAGAATTCCTCTTCACGGTGTGTATTTTATGTTATTCATATTATATGTGGTTGTTTACTTGATTTACAGGTTGACAAGTACAGAACATCGACTCCACCTGGTTTCACAGGTTGGAGCGTGTTCAATACCCAATAGTATTTGATTGGGAGATAGTAGCTAGGTTTCCATGTCAAGTTGTCACCCTAGTCCTTGTATGTTGTCAGTTGTTTGTCGGGTTGTGTTGTTTTGATTATCGTTCCCTCTTTTCGTTATTTAATTTCAAGTTAGAAAAGGGTAACTAAATGGCTTAATGCATTTTATTTGTGGATTAATGTGTTATGTAATTATGTTGAAATGTAATTTATTATATTATTAATTTAATTTAATTAATAAATAATTTAATCATTGATTAAATCTATTTATTAATTAATTAAATTTAATTGGTTGAAAGAAGTTAATTTATTTATGTTGAAGTTATTGATATATTTGTTGATATTGAAAATAAAGAAAATGCATAAAAGTCAATTTGTGAAATTTGGAATTGAAAAATTGAAAAATGATTAAAAAAGTCAATTTGGAATTTGAAAATTCAAAAATTGGAAGAAATTGGATATTTTCTATTTTTCTGTTCTGAAGAATTTATGAGAGTGGTTAAAGGATTTTAGGGTTTTTTCCTTATGAATGAATTTTGCTTCACAATTTTTGGGTTGTTCATGGAGTTTTGAAAAAGATTGAATTAGAAAGAGAAAGAATTCTTCATTTTGGTGGGTTTTTGCAAAAAGCTTGGAGAACCTGTGGATCTGAAGAGGGCATCAAGTCACCATCAGGGTCTGCTATCATTTTCAAAAATCAGGTTCATGTCTTCTATCTATTTGGTTTTGAGATCTTTGAAATTTAATATTAATGGTTAGGATCTTGTGGAAGGAGTTTTGAATTTTGTTGTTTGAATTCAAATAAAGCAAAGGTTGGAATTTTGTTCTTCAAATTTGCAAGAAGATCCTCTTAAGATTTAAATTGCTTCCAATAAAATGATGTTTTTGAATGTAAATCATTGTTCTTTCACACATATCATTCTGGTTTTCTCAATTAATTCTATCCTATAAACCAAAAATGCATATATATATATATATATATATATATATATATATATATATATATATACATTGAAAAGTATATATATATACATATATATATGCACATATATTCTGCTAGTTAAAAAAAATATTATTATCAAAAGAAATCTGAATTTAAAATTGAGCTTTTCTTGTTAATGAAAAAAACCGAAAAAAATGTTTTAATGCTTTTTTGTTTAGGGTTTAAAATTTTTATAAGAAAAAAAAATTTGGGGAGGTTGCTGGGGGCTCAACCCCCACCGCGCCCCATGGGAGGCGGGCGGAGGGAGCCGCACCCAGCGCGCCCTT
This sequence comes from Sequoiadendron giganteum, assembly GCA_007115665.2. Classification (NCBI taxonomy): domain Eukaryota; kingdom Viridiplantae; phylum Streptophyta; class Pinopsida; order Cupressales; family Cupressaceae; genus Sequoiadendron; species Sequoiadendron giganteum. The sequence continues at coordinate 275,581,017 of CM021108.1, read as the reverse complement.
CCCCACTCCCCACACCCCTTCACACTGTCACTGCCCACGGGAGTGGATGACTGTGTTTACACACAATCGCCACCCCCATTAACGGCCGACTCGTGTGGTGTGCGGCCCTATGCAAAGTGCGGCCCCAAAGCACAGTGCAGCCCGCAATCTGAGGCAACCGCCCATTGAGACCAGCGTGTAAAACAAAAAAAACTTTGCCCTTTATTTAAAAAATATATATATATATACATATTAATATATATTTTAATATTATAATATATATAATTTTTATATTATTATATTATAATATTAATATTTATATATATATAATATTATTATTATTATATGATATTAATATAATAATATGTATTATTTTAAGAACAATATATATTATTAATTATTAATATTATATTGCATAATATTATAATATTATATAGATGAATTGTTTCTCTAATTAGATGGATATATGTATAGTTGTGGTGTAAATTTAATATGCATAGGAGATTATTGTTTTTCTATTGGCATGACTTAAGTTTAATTGGGGGAATGAAAAATATATTAACTTTAGTTAAATCATTATTTGTTTGTAAACAATACTTTAATGGGAATAGTGTTGATTTAAAATAATATGTCTTCAAGTCAAGTTAATTATTTTCAAATGGTTATTTTGAAATGAGGAAACGATAATTACTTCAGATTATGGTATTTTGATTAGTAGAATCAATTGATTATTTTATTATTATTTAAATGCATGTAGGGAAGGATATATTGAGTTTTAATTTCTCCCTTGTCTGAAAAAGACGATGCACGATTTAAATGAAAAGGGATTTAGCATATCCAAAGTTAGTTTCTTTCAGTTGCCTTCAGGGAACTATTGCCTTTGTGTGCTTTTTTGGGAAATGGATTAAAGGGTGTTTTAATCGTAAGTCTTCCAGATGGGATTTTTAGTTCTATGGGTTGTTGTTTTGTGTTTGCCAACCTGTTGTGAATTCTCTTGGATAGTGCATGAGGTTGTGTCTAGGTTAGTACCCAATTTTCATGAACGGGGACATTTGTTGCCTCCTGAGAAAGGAGTGGATTTTGTAATGTGTGCCTCCTTGTCAGGAGCAGTTATGTTATTGTTGTTACCTCCAATGTTTGGAGATGGTTTATCTTTGTCACCTCCTGAGAAAGGAGTGGACGAGTTATCTTGTTTGTTGCACCTTGGTACCATTGATGTTTGGTTGGTGTGAGTGTGTTGTCGAGTAGAAGAGTGGCTTGTAATGGGGGCCGGCACACGAAGTGGTGCCAGGGTAACTCATTGTAAGTTAGTTAATCCAGTGATAACTAAAACAATACTTAGAAATTTGGGCAGTACTTCACACTAAAAAGATAATTATGCCTCACTCATAGACTCAAGTGCTCAGTTAGGCTTGGGATGGGTGGGAAGTCCTGGAATGGCAAGGTCATCTATCTTGTTTGTACGAGAGGTATTTGATTCCGCATGAGTGAGTATGGGGGCCGGGATTCGGTAAAGGTCACCAGGATAACCTTTTCTTGTGGGGGTCGGAGCCTAGGAAGAATCGTCGTGGGTAACTCATGACGAACTATGTGATGACACTCTATCTAGGAGAACAGTTGGTTTATGTTTTTTGCCTTAGTATGTATGAGGGTTGAGGATCAATTGAGGCCACCATCTTGATGATCAGTAGTGGGTAACTCATGATGTGCTATGTGATGGAACTTTGTGTGACCATAGTTGGTACTTGTTTATTGTGGGTATGGTTCCCATAACATACCTGATGTGACCATGGTTGGTGTTTGATTATGTGGTATGGTTCTCATAACATACTTGTTCTGCTTTATTCCTGGAAGCATCGTGACCATGCAGTGTTGTAATTGTGTTGTACTTGCATGTCTTTGAGTTGTACCTTGGGATGTACTTATGAGGTTCATGTGATTGGTTGTTTCAGTTTGGTTCAGTTATGTTAGCCTGTGTCTAGAGGTAGATTGTCTTGACTAGGATTCTTGGTTACTATCTCCTAGCACTGGGGGTGGACCTTTGGGTTCCACTTGGTTGGGTAGCATGCACCTAAATCTGTTGGGTTCCATCTTCATGTTCTTGTGGATGAGACTTCCAATTGGAGAGCTTGTTGGATTCAGTATCAGTTCTTGCTTTATTGCATTTCAGTTGATCTTGTATTATTTAACCCCTCAGTTGTTATCGAGGTGGAAGTTGTAATTGTAATTATGATTATTGATCTTGCCTCATTTGGGGAATGAGAGTTGTAACCTTATTGTTTAATGAATGGTTTATTGAAATGGAAAGTTATCTTTATGCTTGTTGTAAATTATTTTATTGCAATGTAGGTGCTTAATTTATTTAGTAATTAAATGGCATGGTTTAATTCATGTTTTTGTTGAGGTTCTATATAACCTCTGTCTCGTAACCTTAGAGGATGTTGGCATTAGTTAGTGAACTAGCTTATTAATTATACTTTAAAAAAAAAAAAATCTCTTTTAGTTAAATGCAACTTCCTCTAGGGTTGTGTGGCAGGGCATTACACCTAGTCCTAGTATGTCGTCAGGTGTTTTCGGGTTGTGTGCTTTGGAATATTGTCCCCTCTCTTCGTTATTTAAAATTGCAAGTTAAAAAGGTAATTGAATGGTTTTATGCATATAAGTTGATTAATTGAATATGGAATTATGTTAGTAAGGTAATTTATTTTATTATTAATTTAATTTAAATAATAAATAATTTAATCTTTGATTAAATCTATTTTATTAATTGATTAAATTTATGTTGTTGAATTAAGTTAAATTATTCATTTTGAAAATTTATGCATATTGGTTGAAATTAAAAATTAAAGAAAATATTTTAAAAGACAAATTAGAAAATTTGAATTCAAAATTGAAAGAGGAAGATATTTGTTATTCTCTTTTGGGGAATTGATGAGGGTGGTTGTAGGAATTTTTAGGGTTTTTTCCTTATGATTGAATTTTTCTTCCCAAGTTTTGATCATGGAGTTTTGGAGAAGGAATGAATTTGTAAAGAAAAAGAAATTTTTCAAGTTTATGGGTGTTCGATTTAAGTGGTGAAAATTTGTGGAAGCTGGGAAGAGAATCAAGCAAGGAGCTGAGCACCATCTAGATCTCCTCAAACTCAAGGATACCAGGTTTTTTGTTTATTAAATTTAATTATTTTATTATATATGTTTTGCTGGTTGGAAACATTAAAAATCTAGTTTTGGTCTACAGATAAAACCCATGTTAAAATCTTGCATTTAAATTAGAAGGAAAACCTTTGGGTAAAAATGGAATTTCTTCAAAAAAAATATTAATGTTCGTGGCTGGAAAATTATTTTTCAATTTTGTTCTTCAATTAATTCTGAAAATTTATATATATTTATATATAATGTTGGCTGGGGGTTTATGCTGTTGAAATCATTTTGTTTAAAAATAAAAATAAAAAAAATTAGCCTGTTTAAGTAGTTGTTTGCAACTTCCTCTAAGGTTGTGTGGCGGGGCGTTACACATGGTATCAAAGCCTAGGTTTAAACACTGGGTACTCTGTGATTATGATGGAGCCATTAAGCTTTCAGTTGTGTAGATTTTAAGTTGTGTACCTTGCCTAATACCTTGAAGTGTCTGTACAGGATTATGCCTCCCAAACACGAAAGAGGTAGAGGGCGTGGTTGTGGCCGTATAGGCGATCGTGGTGGGAGTCAGCATGACTCTCCTCCTCGCATATCAGTGGTTCCGGATCAGGAGGAACATTGCGTGTCGCAGAATACCCCATGGGTCAGGGATCTTCAGCAGGATTCAACATGAATTGAGGTTGCGCGTAGAGTGCTTAAGGAGGCTTTGGCACTCCTTGGTCTGAGGCAAGTAGATGCATAAGGTAATCTTGGTGTGAGAGTAGTTCCAGTGCAAGAAGTGACACTAGACTTAGTACATATGATGGATTTGCTCAGGGAACATCCACCTCTATTTGTTGGAGCCAGAGGTCACTTAGAGGCTGAGACTTGGCTCATCGACCTCGACCAATGTTTTGCTTTGCACCCATATGGTAGTAATACCAAAGTATGGTGTGCTATTGTACATCTGCGGGGACTCGCGTCCACATGGTGGAGACTTGAGGAGCAGAAGTTGCATACTGATATTCACTCAGTATCTTGGGAGACCTTCCTAGAGCGATTCAGAGGCTATTTCTTATCTGACCACTAGCATCACCACCGAGGCGATGAGTATCACACCCTGAGCCAGATGGCATTATCGGTAGCAAACTTGGATAGGGCACTAGGAGACCACACTGATGTTCAGTATGGTAGTGGTTTAGCAGCAGAGTCTAGTGCTCGAGGAGGTCAGCCTTAGGGAGGTGCACCTTCTAGGTCTCAACAGGGGCCATCTCAGGGTGGTCAACAACAACAACAGGTATCACAAGGGAAACGTAAAGGTTTCCAGCCGAGGTAGGGGAACAGAAATTGGAGGCATGCGAAACGCTTTAGTTTTGGTTAGCCAGTCCAAAGCTCTCAGCCTGTGGCTGACTGGGGTAGTGTGCAGCAGTCTACTACACCTTTAGGAGGTAGAGGGGTTGGTAGTAACATGGGGTGTTACTCTTGTGTCCAACAGGGCCACCTTGCTAGGGTTTGTCCTCGACAAAACACTTCTAGAGTTGGTCACTCAGTGCAGGATACTCACCCTCAGAGGTCGAGGTTTTGATTGGTATGCAGTTTATATGAGGGAGTTATATCCCTACTGTTTGCAGGCTTCCAGGAGTAAGCCTAACGCTAGGGGGGGAGGATGTAATACCCCTCCGTTTTGTCTTTTTGATCGAACAATGTTCTGCTCTTTTATGTTGTACTTTTTGTTTGTACCTAGACTATGGTACTCGGCTGGTATTTGATCGCTATCTATAAAGCGACGTTAATGTTATCTTTTGATTTAATGGTATTTTATTATGATGTTATCATTTTGACATGTTTTGGGATTAGCACTATGGATGTTGAATTAAAGATGTTTTATGCTTTGGATTATATTAATATGTTAGAATTTTTAGTTAGTTACATTGTATTGGTGAAGGGGACGGTATCGCATCAGTCACTTGTGAGCGCCCTGTGATTCTGAGATTTCGTCTTCACGGTGTGTTTTAATTATGACATGTTTATGTATGTGGATATACTCTTTATTTGCAGGTTGACAGGTACATGGCATCGACTCCACCTGGTTTCACAGGTTTGAGCATGTCCAATGCCTAACGGTATTCGATTGGGAGATAGTAGCTAGGTTTATGTGCCAAGTCGTCACCCTAGTCCTAGTATATCGTCAGGTGTTGTCGGGTTGTGTGCTTTGGAATATTGTCCCCTCTCTTCGTTATTTAAAATTGCAAGTTAAAAAGGTAATTGAATGGTTTTATGCATATAAGTTATCGATTAATTAAATATGGAATTATGTTAGTAAGGTAATTTATTTTATTATTAATTTAATTTAATTAATAAATAATTTAATCGTTGATTAAATCTATTTTATTAATTGATTAAATTTATGTTGTTGAAGTAAGTTAAATTATTCATTTTTGAAATTTATGCATATTGGTTGAAATTAAAAATTAAAGAAAATATTTTAAAAGACAAATTAGAAAATTTGAATTCAAAATTGAAAGAGGAAGATATTTGCCATTCTATTCTGGGGAATTGATGAGGGTGGTTGTAGGAATTTTTAGGGTTTTTCCTTATGATTGAATTTTTCTTCCCAAGTTTTGATCATGGAGTTTTGGAGAAGGAGTGAATTTGTAAAGAAAAATAATTTTTTTAAAATTGTGGGTGTTGGATTTAAGTGGTGAAAATTTGTGGAAGTTGGGAAGGGAATCAAGCACGGAGCTGGGCACCATCTGGATCTCCTCAAACTCAAGGATACCATATTCTTTGTTTATTAAATTTAATTGTTTTATTATATATGTTTTGCTGGTTGGAAACATTAAAAATCTTGTTTTGGTCTATAGATAAAACCCATGTTAAAATCTTGCATTTAAATTAGAAGGAAAACCTTTGGGTGAGAATAGAATTTCTTCAAAAAAAATATTAATGTTCTTGGCTGAAAAATTGTTTTTCAATTTTGTTCTTCAATTAATTTTGCAAAGTCTTTTTTTAAAATTTATATATATTTATATATAATGTTGGCTGGGGGTTTATGCTATTCAAATCATTTTGTTTAAAAAATAAATAATAATAATAATAATAAAAAAAATAGCATGTTTAAGTAGTTATTTGCAACTTCCTCTAGGGTTGCGTGGCGGGGCGTTACAAACTAAGTGATAATCGACTAATTAACTAATTATCATGGGTTAATTAACTTACTGATAATGGGATAGTTAACTAATTATAATGGGCTAGTTAATTATTGATAATGTGCTAGTTAACTAATTGATAATTTTATAGTTAACTAATTGATAATGGGTTAGTTAACTAATTGATAATGTGCCAGTTAACTAAGTGATAATGGACTAGCTAATTAATTATCATGGGCTAGTTAACTATTGATAATATGCTAATTAACTAATTTATAATGTGCTAGTTAAGTAATTGATAATAGGCTAGTTAATTAATTATCATGAGTTTGTTAACTAATTGATAATGGGTTAGTTAACTAATTGATAATGTGCTAGTTAACTAATTATCATGGGCTAGTTAACTATTGATAATATCCTAGTTAACTAATTGATAACGGGCTAGTTAACTAATTGATAATAGGCTAGTTAATTTATTATTATGGGCTAGTTAAATAATTATCATGGGCTAGTTAACTAATTTATAATGTGTTAGTTAACTAATTCTCATGGGCTAGTTAATTAATTGATAATAGGCTAGTTAACTAATTGATAATGTGTGATTTTACTAGTTCATAATGAACTAGTTAATTAATTATCATGGGTTAGTTAACTATTGATAACGTGCTAGTTAAATAATTAATAATGGGTTAATTAACTAATTGAAAATGGGTTATTTAACTAATTGATAATGGGATAGTTAACTAATTATCATGGGCTAGTTAACTAATTGATTATGGGCTAGTTAACTAATTATAATGGGATAGTTAACTAATTGATTATGGGTTAGTTAATTAATTATAATGGGATAGTTAACTAATTGATAATGGGCTAGTTAACTAATTATCATGGGCTAGTTAATTAATTGATAATGGGATAGTTAACTCATTGATAATGGGTTCATTAACTAATTATAATGGGTTAGTTAACTGATTTATAATGGGATAGTCAACTAATTGATCATGGTCTAGTAAACTAATTGATAATGGGCTAGTTAACTAATTGATAATGGACTAGTTAACTAATTATCATCAAATAATTAACTAATTGATAATGGGATAGTTAACTAATTACCATGGGCTAGTTCACTAGTTGATAATGTGCTAGTTAACTATTTGATAATGGTTAGTTAACTAACTATCATGGGCTAGTTAAATAATTGATAATTAACTAGTTAACTAATTATAATGGGCTAGTTAACTAATTATCATGGGCTAGTCAACTAATTGATAATGGGCTAGTTAACTAATTGATAATGGATTAGTTAAGTAATTATCATGGGCTAGTTAACTAATTGATAATGGGCTAGTTAACTAATTATCATGTGCTAGTTAACTAATTGATAATAGACTAGTTAACTAATTGATAATCAACTAGTTAACTAATTATCATGGGCTAATTAACTAATTGATAATGAACTAGTTAACTACTTATCATGGGCTAGTTAAGTATTGATAATGTGCTAGTTAACTAATTTATAATGTGTTTGTTAACTCATTAATAATTGCTTAGTTAACTAATTATCATGCGCTAGTTAACTAATTGCTAATGTACTAGTTAACTAATTGATAATGAACTAGTTAACTAATTATCATGGACTAGTTAACTATTGATAATGTCCTAGTTAACTAATTGATAATGGCCTCGTTGACTAATTATCATTGGATAGTTAACTAATTATAATGGGCTTGTTAACTAATTGATAATAGACTAGTTAACTAATATATAATGTGTGAGTTAACTATTTGATAATGAGCTAGTTAACTATTGATAATGTGCTAGTCAACTAATTATCATGGGCTAGTTAACTAATTATCATGGGCTAGTTAACTATTGATAATATGCTAGTTAACCAATTGATAATGGACTAGTTAACTAATTAATAATGGGTTAGTTAACTTATTATTATGGGCTAGTTAAATAAATATCATGGACTAGTTAACTAATTGATAATGAATTATTTAACTAATTATCATTGGTTACTTAACTAATTGATAATAGGTTAGTTAATTAATTGATAATGTGTGAGTTTACTAATTGATAATAGTTTATTTAACTAATTATCATGGCCTAGTTAATTAATTGATAATGGGCTATTTAACTAATTGATAATCGGATAGTTAAGTAATTATCATGGGCTAGCTAACTAATTGATCATGGGTTAGTTAACTAATTATAATGGGATCATTAACAAAGTGATAATGGACTAGTTAACTAATTGATAATGGCCTAATTAACTAATTGAAAATGGACTAGTTAACTAATTATCATGGGTTAGTTAACTAATTGATAATGGCCCAGTTAACTAAATATCATGGGCTAGTTAACTAATTGATAATGGACTAGTTAACTAATTACCATGGACTAGTTAACTAATTAGCATGGGTGAGTTAGTTAATTGATCATGAGCTAGTTAACTAATTCATAATGGACTAGTTAACTAATTATCATGAGCTAGTTAACTAATTGTCATGGGCTAGTTAATTAATTGATCATTGACTAGTTAACTAATTGATAATGGACTAGTTAACTAATTATCATGATCTAGTTAACTAATTTTCATGGGTTAGATAATTAATTGATAATGGGCTAGTTAACTAATTATCATGTGTTAGTTAACTAATTAATAATAACCTAGTTAACTAATTGATAATCGGTTAATTAACTAATTATCATGGGCTAATTAACTTACTGATAATGGGATAGTTAACTAATTATAATGGGCTAGTTAATTATTGATAATGTGCTAGTTAACTAATTAATAATGGACTAGTTAACTAATTGATAATGGGCTAGTTAACTAATTATCATGCGCTAGTTAACTAATTGATAATGTGCTAGTTAACTAATTGATAATGGACTAGTTAACTAATTGATAATGTGCTAGTAACTAATTATCATGGGCTTGTTAACTAATTGATAATGGGTTAGTTAACTAATTGATAATGTGTGAGTTAACTAATTGATAATGGGCTAGTTAACTAATTATCATGGGCTAATTAACTATTGATAATGAGCTAGTTAACCAATTAATAATGAGCTAGTTAACTAATTGATAATGACCTAGTTAACTAATTATTATGGGCTAGTTAACTAATTAGCATGGGTGGGTTAATTAATTAATCATGAGCTAGTTAACTAATTGATAAAGGACTAGTTAACTAATTATCGTGAGCTAGTTAATTAATTGATCATTGACTAGTTAACTAATTGATTATGGACTAGTTAACTAATTATCATGATCTAGTTATTTAATTTTCATGGGTTAGATAATTAATTGATAATGGGCTAGTTAACTAATTATCATGTGTTAGTTAACTAATTGATAATGACCTAGTTAACTAAGTGATAATCGGCTAATTAACTAATTATCATGGGTTAATTAACTTACTGATAATGGGATAGTCAACTAATTATAATGGCATAGTTAACTAGTTATAATGGGTTAGTTAATTATTGATAATGTGCTAGTTAACTAATTGATAATTTGTTAATTAACTAATTGATAATGGGCTAGTTAACTAATTATCATGTGCTAGTTAACTAATTGTTAATGTGCTAGTTAAGTAATTGATAATGGACTAGTTAACTAATTATCATGGGCTAGTTAACTATTGATAATGTGCTAGTTAACTAATGTATAATGGGTTAGTTAACTAATTATCATGGGCTAGTTAACTAATTATCATGAGCTTGTTAACTAATTGATAATGGGTTAGTTATCTAATTTATAATGTCTGAGTTAACTTATTGATAATGGGCTAGTTAACTAATTATCATGGGCTAGTTAAATATTGATAATGTGTTAGTTAACTAATTGAAAATGTGCTAGTTAACTAATTATCATGAGCTAGTTAACTATTGATAATATCTTAGTTAATTAATTGATAATTGGCTAGTTAACTAATTGATAATGGGCTAGTTAATTTTTTATTATGGGCTAGTTAAATAATTATCATGGGTTAATTAACTAATTTATAATGCGTTAGTTAAATAATTATCATGGGCTAGTTAACTAATTGATAATAGGCTAGTTAACTAATTGATAATGTGTGAGTTTACTTATTGATAATGGACTAGTTAATTAATTATCATGGGCTAGTTAACTATTGATAATGTGCTAGTTAACTAATTGATAATGGATTAGTTAACTAATTGATAATGGGATAGTTAACTAATTATCATGGGCTAGTTAACTAATTGATTATGGAATAGTTAACTAATCATAATGGGATAGTTAACTAATTGATAATTAGCTAGTTAACTATTTGATAATGACTTGGTTAATTAATTGATAATAAGTTAGTTAACTAATTGATAATGGGATAGTTGACTAATTATCATGGGCTAGTTAACTAATTGATAATGAGCTAGTTAACTAATCTATCATTGACTAGTAAACTAATTGATAATGGGCTAGTTAATTGATAATGGGTTAGTTAACTAATTATCATGGGTTAGTTAACTAATTGGTAATGGGCTACTTAACTTATTATCATGGGTTAGTTAACTAATTATCATGGGCTAGTTAACTAATTGATAATGTGCTAGTTAATTGATAATGGGCTAGTTAACTAATTATCATGGGCTAGTTAACTAATTGATAATGGGTCAGTTAACTAATTATCATGGGTTAGTTAACTAATTGATAATAGGTTTGTTAACTAATTATCATAGACTAGTTATCTAATTAGCATGGGTGAGTTAGTTAATTGATAATGAGCTAGCTAACTAATTCATAATGGACTAGTTAACTAATGATCATGAGCTAGTTAACTCATTGTCATGGGCTAGTTAATTAATTGATCATTGACTAGTTAACTAATTGATAATGGACTAGTTAACTAATAATCATGATCTAGTTAACTAATTTTCATGGGTTAGATAATTAATTGATAATGGGCTAGTTAACTAAATATCATGTGTTAGTTAACTAATTGATAATGACCTAGTTAACTAATTGATAATCGACTAATTAACTAATTATCATGGGCTAATTAACTTACTGATAATGGGATAGTTAACTAATTATAATGGGCTAGTTAATTATTGATAATGTGCTAGTTAACTAATTGATAATGGGCTAGTTAACTAATTGATAATGTGCTAGTTAAATAATTGATAATGGACTAGTTAACTATTGATAATGTACTAGTTAAATAATTTATAATTTGCTAGTTAACTAATTGATAATGTGCTAGTTAACTAATTATCATGGGCTAGTTAACTAATTGATAATGGGCTAGTTAACTAATTGATAATGAGCTAGTTAACTAATTGATAATGACCCAGTTAACTAATTATCATGGGCTAGTTAACTAATTATCATGGGCTAGTTAAGTAATTGATAATGTGCTAGTTAACTAATTGAAAATGTGCTAGTTAATTGATAATGGGTTAGTTAACTAATTCATAATGGTTTAGTTAACTAATTATCATGAGGTAGTTAACTAATTGATAATGGGCTAGTTAACTAATTGATAATGGGCTAGTTAACTAATTGTCATGGGCTAGTTAACTATTGATAATTTTCTAATTAAGTAATTGATAATGTGTTAGTTAACTAATTAATAATGAGCTAGTTAACTAGTTATCATGCGCTAGTTAACTAAATGATAATGTGCTAGTTTATATTTATCATGGGCTAGTTAACTAATTATCATGGGCTAGTTAACTAATTGATAATGGGCTAGTTAATTTATTATTATAGATTAGTTAACTAATTGATAATGGGCTAGTTAACTAATTGACAATGTGCGAGTTAACTAATTGATAATAGGCTAGTTAACTAATTTATAATGTGCTAGTTAACTCTTTATCATGGGCTAGTTAACTAATTATCATGGTTTAGTTAACTATTGACAATTTTCTAATCAACTAATTATCATGGGCTAGTTAAATAATTATCATCGGCTAGTTAACTAACTGATAATGGGTTAGTTAACTAATTATCATTTTCTAGGTAACTAATTGATAATGTGCTAGTTAACTATCTGATAATGGGCTAGTTAACTAATTATCATGGGCTAGTTAACTAATTGATCATGGATTAGTTAACTAATTATAATGGGCTAGTTAACTAATTGTCATGGGTTAGTTAACTAATTCTAATGGGATAGTTGACTAATTATTTTGTGCTAGTTTACTAATTGATAATGGGGTAGTTAACTAATTGATAATGGGCTAGTTAATTAATTGATAATGTGTGAGTTAAGTAATTGAAAATGGGCTAGTTAACTAATTATCATGGGCTAGTTAACTATTGATAATATGCTAATTAACTAATTTATAATGTGCTAATTAACTAATTGATAATGGGCTAGTTAACTAATTGATAATGTGTGTATTAACTAATTGATAATGGGCTAGTTAACTAATTATCATGGGCTAGTTAACTATTGATAATATGCTAGTTAACTAATTGATAATGTGCTAGTTAACTAATTATCATGGGTTTGTTAACTATTGATAATATGCTTGTTAACTAATTGATAATGGGCTAGTTAACTAATTATCATGGGTTAGTTATTTTATTATTATGGGCTAGTTAAATAATTATCATGGGCTAGTTAACTAATTTATAATGCGTTAGTTAACTATTTATCATGGGCTAGTTAACTAATTGATAATGTGTGAGTTTACTAATTGATAATGGACTAGTTAATTAATTATCATGGGCTAGTTAACTATTGATAATGTGCTAGTTAACTAATTGATAATGGGCTATTTAACTAATTGATAATGGGCTAGTCAACTAATTGAAAATAGGCTATTTAACTAATTGATAATGGGATAGTTAACTAATTATCATGGGCTAGTTAACTAATTATAATGGGATAGTTAACTAATTGATAATGGGCTAGTTAACTAATTGATAATGGTGATCCCACAATATTGGTTTACAATTTTTGGGCAAACTGGACACCGAACTATTTTTTTTTAACTAAATCTTCACTTTTGGGCTCCTATAGTGGCTAAACCGTGAGGAATTTGAAGATGATGAAAAATAGTGATTTGTGATATTTTGTCTATAGATTCTAAATATTTTTTTTTCAATTTTTTGGAATCAGATTGCACTTATTTTTCCATCTCCTTTGAAAACTAGTTTTTAAAAAAATTCTGTTTATTTAAGGAATGATGCTCACCGTATACAACATAACGTTTTTTGTATGAAAGATAAAATTCTAATTTTTTCAAATTTAGATTTGTAACTATGATATCTAGCACTTTAATTTGGTTTTATAGTGATTTATTGAATATTTTTTTCTCGGTCAAGTTTTGAAGTCAAGCCAATTACAATTCAGACATAGGCGAATTGCATACAACATAAATTTTTCCGTATGTATCGAAATTCAATTTTTTTTTTTTAATGGATCAAAGACATCAATACCCCATCCCAAACATATTTTAAAAAAAATTGTTTTGATAATTTGCTATTTTTCCACATGTGCAGAACAAAGAGCTTGATTTTCGGTGAAAAACCTATGTTTAATAAAACTAAAAAAACACATACATAATAAAACCAAAACGTATTAAAATTATATTCGTTGGATAGCTCGTTCTAAGGAATACCATCTTCCAGTTGGGTTTGTGAAGTCTCTTCCATTTTCATCTTCAACCCGAGCTTCGAAGGGAAAAAATCTGGATATTTTTTGTGTCTGAGGGTGCGAAGGTAGGAAAAGGGGGGTTCGAGCAAACCTAAGGGGTTCGCTCGAACCCCCTTTCCACAATAGGAAACGTGGGTTCCCACATGCAAAGGGTTTCGCTCGAACCCCTCAAAATGATTTTTTTTGCATGGGTGATTTTTTTGGAAGTTTTCCTTCCTCATTCGAATTGTAAACCATTTTTGTGGGTTCACCCAAAATGGGCTAGTTAACTAATTGATAATGGGTTATTTAGCTAATTATAATGGGTTAGTTAACTAATCGATAATGGGCTAGTTAACTAATTGAAAATGGGCTAGTTAACTAATTGATAATGGGATAGCTGACTAATTGATGAGAGTCATTTATGTTCCTTTCTATGTCGTATTTAAGCCTATTTCATACACCTCCATGTCCATTTCTACGTTCGATTTCTATCCCATATCAAGCCATTTTACCATTTTATGTTGCATATGGTTAAATATAAATAAGTGATATATAATATAGTTTTTAGATAAAATATATGAAAACAAAGATTAGATTGTATTTACTAATATTTGCTTCCATTATATTGAGAAAATAATTTGCAGCATTTAGGTGGAGAGAACAAAATTCCTATTGGTCACAAATTTACTTGACAACAAGTAATTTCCACCATTAATCTATTTTGTTGTAATTATTTGTTGTGTACTAAAAATTAGCTATTTTGTTATAACAACAAATAATTTATTTTTGTACTCATATGGTATGAAATTATTTGTTGTTGTAACTAATAAATTTGTGATGCATGTATGCCAAACAATTAGCTATTTTTATGGAACCATAAACTCCTATATTTGTGGCTAGATTTGTTCCAACCCATAAGCCACAAATAATTCCAAAAGACGTGGCAAGAGAATAGAATCAAATGCTACAAAATAGGGTTGGAAAATAGGAGCAAAGGCTACAAAATAGGACTACAAAAAATATAATTGGTGGAGGAGAATAACATATGAATAATATTGTGCAATGTGAACATAATTTGTTATATGCCTTTTCATTATATAAAGGTAATATCATAGATGAGACGAGGGTAGCAGATTATTGTAAGAGAGACTTTTGGCATGAGAATATTTTTGTAGCAGAATATTGTGACTTTGGAATAATTTTGGATGAAAAAATAATATTATTTTGATCAAGACAATGTAGAAGTTTGTTCGTGTTCACCCACTGGGCGTATTGAGAAGGAAGGATCCACTTCTTGGGATGTCTGGTGATTTATATTAGATTAGTTGTGTGTTTATTCATGTATTTTATTGATTTATATTAGACTAGCTATGTGTTTATTTATTTATTTTATTAAATGTCATTTCTATTTTATTTGCAGACATAATTTGTTATTTATTTCTTGTGAGATTATTTTCTAGATTAAATGTTCATTCTTTATATTGCTTTATGATGTCCATATTAATTTGCTTTGGAGCTGAGAATTTAATTTTTGTTGTTGTTGTTGTTGTTGTTGTCAGGAAGTGACAGTTCTTGTCACCAGCATGTTGTTTGGTGTTTTCTGCACAGCAACTGTAACACCCCGCCACACAACCCTAGAGGAAGTTGCAAACAACAACTTAAACAAGCTAATTTTTTTTTTTTGCTAAGAACAATTAATAAGCAAGTTCACTACTAATTCCAACAACCTCTAAGGTTATGAGACAGAGGTTATATAGAACCTCAACAAAAAACATGAATTAAACCATGTCAATTAATTAATTAATTAATAAAGCACATGCATTCCAAAAGATAATTACATCATCACAAGAGATAACTTTCAATTCAATTTATCCAAATTAAATAATAAGATTACAACACTCATTCCCCGAATGAGGCAAGTCCAAAAAACATAATTACAAATACAACTTCCCACCTCGATAACAACGGAGGGGTAAAATAATACAAAATCAACTGAAATGAAATTAAGCAAGAACTGATACAGAAACCAACAAGCTCTTCAACTAGAAGTCTCATCCACATGAACATGAAAAAAGAGCCCAACGGATTTAGGTGCACGCCACCCAACCAAGTGGAACCCAAAGGCCCACCCCCCATGCTAGGAGATAGTAACTAGGAATCCTAGCCAAGACCATCTACCTCTAGACACAGGTTAACACAAAATTGAACCAAACTAAAACAACCAATCACATGCCACACAAGTACATCCCAAGGTACAACTCAAGTACAACATTAATACAACATAAGTACAACTCAAATACATGCAAGTACAACACAAGTACAACACTGCATGGTCACATTGCTTCCAGAAATAAAGCAGATCAAGTATATTATGAGAACCATACACACATAATCAAACACCAACCATGGTCACATCAAGTATGTTACGGAAACCATACCCACAATAAACAAGTACCAACTATGGTCACACAAAGTGCCATCACACAACACATCATGAGTTACCCACTGCGAATCGTCAAGATGGTGGCCTCAACCGATCCTTGGCCCTCATACCTACTAATGCAAAAATCAAATACCAGCTGTTGTCCTAGACAGAGTGTCATCACACAGCTCATCATGAGATATCCTCTAGGATTCTTCCTAGGCTCCGGCCCCCACTAAGGGTTATCCTGGTGGTCTCTACCGAATCCCGACCCCCATACTCACTCATACGAAATCAAATACCTTTCGTACTAACAAGATAGGTGACCTTGTCATTCCAGGCCTTCCCACTCATCCCAAGTCTAAACGGGCCCTTGTGTCATTGAGTGAGGCATAATTATCTTGATTAGTGAGAGGTTAGTCCTAATCTTCTAAGTATTGTTTTAGTTATCACTTGATTAAACCACTTCTGAAGGTTACCCAATCTTACCTCTTCTGGGCTCTGGCCCCTATGGAAGCCACTCTTCTACTTGACAACACACATACCAAACAAACCCAATCACCAAGGGTACAAAGGTGCAATAAACTAGATACCACGACCTCTCTTTTTTAGGAGGCAACATAAGTTCAGACCCTCTCCAAACACTTGGAGGTAACAACCAAGGTATTACAACCACTCCAAATCTAGGAGGAAACCTAAAATAAACTCACTCCAACACCGGAGGCAACAAACCACCTAACAAGGTCACTCCTTACAAGGAGAAACGGATCCCATAATTCACTCCTTTCTCAGCAGACACAAAATAACCTCATTCGTGAAAACCGGGTACAAACATATACATAACCTCATGCACTACCCAAGAGAATTCACAACAGGTTGACAACATCACACGACAACCACAAAACTAAAAATCCCATCTAGAGGACTTACGAATAAAACTCTCCTTTAACCCATTTCCCCAAACAAGAGCACGAAGGGAATATCCATTAAAGGCACATGAAATAAACTACCTTTGGATATTCTAAATCCATTCCTCATTTCATTACGTAATTCATTACATCGATAAAACTGAATTAAGAATTCATCTTTTCAGATAAGGAAGAAATTAACACTAATATTTAATTCCGTAATTGCTTTTAATAAATATAAAATAACATCTATTTCAACTATTCAGAAAATAACATTTTAAATAAATAAATGCTTCCTCTCTTCGACAAACTCATTAACTTATTTAACATCAATCTAATATTCCATCTGATATATTAATTCTAAAATAAACTCAATAGTTTGATTGAAAGTACAACGTTTTCATTTTCACAACCACATTAAATCATGCGATTAATTTAAATCAATATCTAATTTCCTCAATTAAACTTAAAACATGCTTTTGAATAAACATCATTTTAATATATATATATTTACACAATATATATACATATAAATATATTTTAAAGCAATATATATATATATATATATATATATTAATGTTTTAAAACTATATAATAAAATTTTCCACACTATATTATAAAACTTATTTTCAAAATATAATTTAATATTTTAATATTTATAAAAATATAATATTAAAATATTCATTATATTTAAATATTAAAAATTCCTATGAACCGGGTCAACACCCGTCCTCGGGCCGCGTGCAAGTTTGAGTGGGGCGGCCACACGGATCTTGGGCCCCGTGCAGCATTTAGGGCAGGGAGGCAACCGTTCTTTGGCTATGTTTTCTTTTGCTGGGCACGGACTGTTAATAGTGGGCAGCGGTGGTTTGCCAGCCACCTCCTAGCGGCGATGTTGTGCTAAGCACAGCCCACCACTGCTAGTGGTGATGTGGCTATGCTAAGCATAGCCAACCTCCACCAGTGGTGGCGGCTGTGTTAGCCGCGGCCGCAGTGGGGAAGTGATGGCGATGGGGGTACTGCAGATGGAGGAGGTGGGGGAACACGTTGGGCGCGACTCCCTCCACCCGCCTCCCAAGGGTGTGGTGGGGGTTGAGCCCCCAGTCCCCCCACAAAGATTTAAAATCCTGTTTTTTTAAAACAACAAAACAATACCACAATCCGGACCTACGGATTTTAATCCGGTTTTATTTATTTTTTAAAAATAAAATAAAAACAACAGGGTTTCATATTTTGAAAAAAAAAAGATAGCATGATCTCAAGTCCAAACATAATATATATATATATATATACTTATATATGTAAATATTTACATATCCACAATAGATATTTGCAAAATTAATAGAG
This sequence comes from Sequoiadendron giganteum, assembly GCA_007115665.2. Classification (NCBI taxonomy): domain Eukaryota; kingdom Viridiplantae; phylum Streptophyta; class Pinopsida; order Cupressales; family Cupressaceae; genus Sequoiadendron; species Sequoiadendron giganteum. Next base: position 275,562,468 of record CM021108.1, on the reverse strand, counting down.
AAACCAAATTGAAAAAAAAAATCCAGCCAAGAACATAAATTTTCTTTGAGAGTTTCCATTTCCAAATTGAAGTTTTCAAAGCTTTTTAACACCAGATTTAACATGGTTTCATTTGTAAATCAAGCAAAGACTAAATAATTCCAAACATCATAATAAACTGGGAAACCTTTCAAAATAAAGAAAACTAATTGAAAGAACCTGGTTTCTTGAGTTTGTGAGATGATCCAGATGGTATTCAACTTCCAACTCCCACTCCACAGATTTTCACAGCCTCAATCCAAAAACCCACCAAATCCAACAATTCTTCCTCTTTCCATTTCCAAGTTTTTCCAAAACTTCATAATTCTTAATTGAGAAAAGAAATTCAACCATAAGTATAAAACCCTAAAATTTCAACAACCACCCTCATAAATTTCAGAAAACAGAAAATGCAAAATATCTCAATTTCTTCAATTTTTTTAATTCAAACTTTCTAATTTGACTTTTAAATCATTTTTCTTATTTTTCAATTTCAACAAATAACACAATAACTTCAACATAAATAAATTAACTTCTTTCAACATTGGAAATTTAATTAAATAATAAATAAATTTAATCAACGATTAAATTATTTATTAATTAAATTAAATTAATAAAAAAATAAATTATATTTCAACATAATCTCAGAACAAATTAATCCACAACTTAAATACTTTAAGCCATTTAATTACCCCTTTTTCTAACTTGAAGTTAAATAACAAAGAGAGGGAACGATATTCAAAGCACACAACCGACAACACCTGATGACATACTAGGACTAGGGTGACGACTTGGCACAGAAACCTAGCTACTATCTCTGAAATCGAATATCGTTGGGTATTGAACAAGCTCCAACCTATGGAACCAGGTGGATTCGATGTCCTATACCTGTCAACCTATAAATCAAGTAAACAACAACATATAATATAAACAACATAAAATACATGTCGTGAAGAGGAAATCTTGAAATCGTAGGGCACTCGCAAGCGAGTGATGTGATACCGTCCTCTTCACCAATACAGTAGTACTAATTGACAAATCTAACATACTATTATAATCCAAAGCATAACATCATTAATTCGAATATCCATAATGCTAATCCAAAACGTGGAATAAAGATAACATCTAAATACAGTACCATCACATCAAAATACATCACCAAAACACGATAAATATAGAGATCAAACAATAACCAAGTACCAAGTCAAGGTACTAACAGAAAGCACACAAAAAAGACATCTGAATAACCAGAAACACATCAAAGCAACATACCCACACAAAGACACACTATCCAACCAAAAGGCAAAATGGAGGGGTATTACAACAACAACTCATACAGAATAAATGTTATCCTATCTCTCTTGAAAGGTTGATCTCTATGAACAAAGAGATAACCCCAAGGTCTCTCGGGTGTCAGGTCTTGACAATGCAGTGGAACAAACTCAGTGATAAATGTGAAAATGCTAGTAATCACAAAGGGACCTTACGAACAAACACTGGAAGTTTTAAACCCATCAGATTTTAAGATATGGTGATGCTTAAATTTCTAGTTCTAACCAAATAATGAAAGAAACAACAAAAGATGAGGGTTTCAGAAGACCTAAGATTAACACTACTCCTAAGATTAACTGTGCAAGTGATGAAATATTTGGAATGGACCACTCCCTTGAACTAATTTCTATTCAACCCAGGCTATACCTGCAATCTTGCAGAAAATAGTGCAATCTTCAAAGGTGTTAAATATTTTCAGACTGTGGGCATTCATTCAATAAAACTGGATGAATATCTACAATTGAACTAAGCACATAAATATGAGGTGCAGGTTGACCTTGCATAGCATTCCCACAATCAAGAAGTTTCCCAAAGTATGAACCAGGGATTGCTACAACACTCCAAGCATTAAATCATAAGCATTACTAACTAAACCTAAGATATATTCAAACATCTCCAAGTGATTTAAAAGATAGAACAAGAACCATGCAAGATTATTCAATGCAAGAGAAGGCACCAACCATAGCATAATGTCCTCACTTTGTATTAAATAATCACATTAGCAACAATTATGATATGTTACAACACTTGCTTGAAATATAAAACTAACTCCTAATCTTCTAACATGCTATTCTACTACTAAATCTATTGTTTACAAGTCTTCTGACTTAGTCTGCTTAATCGACTTGTGGGAGAACCTTTACAAATGAGGCCAAAGTCCATACTTATAGAAAACCTGCCCGCATGAACCAGAGCCAAGGTTATGAAGAAGGTCATCCACCAACCAAATCGGCCCCAATAGCCAGCAATAACTTTTTTCCCTACATTGAATGCATGAGGCGCCCTCCTCAAATCGACCCTGGACTGACAAAATTCATGGTACATTCCCTCAAGCCATGCCCACCATTAATGCTCCACCTATGCAAACAACAACACATGTGAAACACCAGCTTGAATATGATCCACCGATCAGACTCGATTCGAGCAAATGAACAACTTAGATCAAGTCAAACTAGGTTAAGCCTTTCATGCCTCGTTTGCCCTTGATCAATGGCCATTGAATGCGCTGACCCTATGTGTGGGGATGAGTTTCATCTCACAGCAACCACAATGTGTACTCAATTGCTCTTGCAAATCTTTCCAAATCTTCAAAGTGCACCCATTCTTCCCTCATCCCCAATAGCAACCTTCGGCTCGATCCAACCTCCATTCAAACAAGACACCATTAATGCTCAATACCTCATCAAAATCCAAGTCGATCCATTAGAGTTCTTAAGGCAAGAAAGCCATGCACAAACCCAGGCAGAAGCGGAAGCAAGGACAGATGGAGACAGAACAACGAGCAGAATAGGGATAGGGACACAAAAAAGGAGGAGGCAGAGACAAAACCAAAATGGGAACGAAACCAAACCCGACAGAGGCGGAGGCAGAGACGGAGACGGAACCAAAACGGGAACGAAAGGAAAACAGGCGGAAAGCGAAGCCGAAATAGGAATGGGAACCGAACCATGAACTTTACCAAATTTCAGAGTTCAATTCCATCCCGGTTATGCCTCCAACAAACGAAAGAAAAGGAAAACCGAGGAAAACCTAAGGGAGGAAAGCAACCCTTAGGCCAAAGACAAACAAAACGACGAAGTAAGCAAGAACGCGGGAAGCGGAGGCAGAACGGAAATGGGAATCGAACAGCAAACTTTGTCAAAGTTCATAGTTCAGTCCCATCCCAGTTCCACCTCTGACAAACGAAGGAAAAAGAGAAGAAAAGAAATCCTAAGGGAGGAAAGCAACCCTTAGGACAAAGACAAACAAAACGACGAAGAAAGTAGGAAGGCGGGGAGCAGAGCCGAAACGGGAATAGGAACCAAACAGTGAACTTTGTCAAATTTCATAGTTCAGTCCCATCCCAGTTCTGCCTCTGGGGGAGCAAAAGAAACAAGGAAAACAAAGGAAAACCTAAGGGAGGAAACCAACCCTTAGGACCCAAACAAAAACACTAAAGGCAAACAAAAGGCAAAAGAAAACCACCCTAGAGAGGACATTCGCGAGACTCCAAAACCACCAGTGAATCAACACAAGGGCACCCATAACCAAGACAAGCACCAAAGACCAAAACCTCAATATTTTCAAAGATAAGTTCAAAAGGGGGCAAGGCCATAGAAAAGGGCCAAAAGGGAAGGCAAAAGAGGGTCCCTACTTTCAGTGGGGCGTGTGTGAAAAACTGCACAACACAACATTATCTTGATTTGCAATAGGTTTATTTCCTAGCTGCATTTCATCCCCACTCAACTCATGATCTCACCCCTTCGATTGGCATATAGTCACGACACTTCTCACAAGTTTACGCCTTGGATTGACACATGTAGACCAAACTACAATTTATTATAAAGTATTAAATCCTTCTTATTATTTGCACCCAGTGTTGGCCTATCATTTTGGCATCATTGCCGAGGAGAGGTGTCAAAGGCATGTTAGCATGATGAGTTGAGTTAGGTCCATTGCACCTCGGTGAAAATTTACGCCATTGTGGACCTTGTTTGGATGATTAACCTTGGTTTGCTTTATTTTAAATCATATAGATGCATTGTTTGAGGTAGCTCTTAGAAATTAAAGAACTACGTATATATTGAATAATTGTTGTGAGATTAATAAGAAGAATTAATATTGAAGAAACAACACAAAAATATAAAAAATGTTGCATTTTCAAGATAGTACAAATAGATCAATTTTGGGAGAAAAATGCTTCAAAAATGAAAAATCTAAAATTGATGAGGAAATCATGTCAAAACAAGTTGATGTTTTATTATCCCTTTTAATTAATGAATGCAACATAGATGATCCTGATCTCTTATTTTCACTGTCACAACCATCTATAAATATTATTCATGTAATTGAACAAGAACAAATCATTGATGAATTTTTAAAACAATGGAATTTTGATGAAGATTTAACCAATTGTTGCAAGGATGAAGATAAATGCACATGCCAAGTTGTTCAAGAGGACATGATGAAGGAGATGCAAGATATGAGTGAGCCTCGACATGATAAAGGTGAAAGTGCACAAGTCTTCTTTGTAACTCAAGGACAACTTCACAAATCAAATATGGAAGATCCAGGTATACTTAATGATTTTGAAATGTCTTATCATTCTATTGGATTAAACAACCCACATGTTTCTTCAAAAAATGCTTCTCCATCTCGTATGTATGGTGAATGGAAACAATTACCATGCTGCCAAGAATGACATAATAAATGCTCACAACAACTATACCCATCCCACATAGTACCATCTCCACCATATCCATCTTATATATTACCATCTTTACCATCTACTCTATATACCACACAACTTTTACCATTATCATTATACCGCCCACCATCCACCCCTACATATCCACCAAGGGAAATTGCAATTCCTAATAACTTACTATTATCTAATAAGGTGGTTCAATCTGCATATAATAATAAGGTTTTATTGATCCCTTTAAATTTCATTAATATGCATGAAATCGGTAAATCATAATTGCAATCCATTCACATAGCTAAAGGATGTGATTTTTGTTCAATTGTATTGGAAGAACAAAATGATCTACTACAAGATAATCCACTTAGCTCTTTTTATCTACTTAAGGAATCACAACTTTTAGAAATAATTCACACACATACGGAGATAATTCAATTTGATTCTAATTTTATCATTAAAATGCTACATATGTGTGTTGAAATTAATCGTAAAATGAGAAATGGTGAACTATTGGCCTTAATAATTCAAGATTTGTACGAGATATATAATGAAATCCTTGAAGATCTATCATTTATAAATATACTCAAACATCTTGATCTTGGGAGGCCTATGGTGAAACTGTGTATTCCTCACACACTTATTGATCTAGGTCCAATAATTTATTTTGTGATTAAGAAGAACTAGAAGGGTTTTCATGCATTAATGACCATACAAAACATGCTACAAATGAATAATCATTCATTAAGGATCAGTGTATTATTAAATATGTCACTATCTTCTTTGGTTTTTCCTAATACCCTCATGATTTTACAATGTGAAATTAAGTTGGGAGGATCCATATAATTTTGGAAGTCAATGGTGATTGTTCATTAACAAGAATCAAGGTTTTAATATATACATATTTTTGTCATTATTGATTCTTTGGGTTATCTTGAAATGACCATTCATTAAAAAAATTTAAGGTATTATTTGATTCCCTAGATTATACTAATGCCCTCATGATTTTGCAGTAAGCAATTAAGTTGGGGGGAAATCCCTTGAATTTTTGAAATCTTTGGTTGATTTTTTATCATGTCTTCATTAATTGTTTCATTGGTGCTTGTAATAACACCATATATGAGCTTTGGATCAAACAAAGTTATTCATTCTTGTGTTGATTGTAATTTCATTTATATTATGTTTACACAAGAATTGATTGTTATTCATCCATTTTATTATTAAATATCTATTCATAGATATAACTTTACCATTCATTTTTTTTAATCAATAAATCGATTAAAATGGTGAAGTTATTAAATGGATGATATTGTATTACTATACTTGATATGCTTGGTCTTGAGAAATATGGTTGCAGATTTCATATGGTGGTTACCCAACACTTTTATGCCATTGATGGTGATTCTCTCCATGGGTTCTCAAATATGCATTTTGTTAGCCTTGCTAACTAGGTGGTGAAGATCAAGTTTCTTTTGTGCTATACTCTTGAATATCACAAGAGGGTCTTGAGTAAAGCATTCAAATTCATGAGGACATAAATTCTCATTTTCACCATCCTTGATGCTAGACCGTATGGAAGAAAATATGTAACTTGGTGTAACCATGAATCTTGCAGTACCATGTTTGTTGAGAAATTATGTCTCAATTTCCAGCTTGAAGTCCTTGTTTTCATGCCTTGGTGATTTTGTGTTGTTTGCAAAGTTCTGGCGGAGGTGGAACCAGGATGGAACTTGGCATTGTTTTGTTTGCCTAAGTTTTGAGTCTCTGGCGAAGGCGGAACTGGGATGGAACTTGGCATTGTTTTGTTTGCCTAAGTTCCAGGTTTTGGTTCTCGTTCCTGCTCCGACTCCGCATCCTACCGTCTGTTGTTTCTCGCTTCGCAGGTTTTGGCGGAGGCGGAACCAGTTTTGGAATTTGGCAATGTCCGTTTGCCATGTTCCTCTTTCTTGTCCTGGTTCTGGATTGTTGTTTCTTGTAGTTGGTGGAGGCAGAATCGGAACCGGATTGGTTCCTGATCTTGGACTTTTGGTAAAGTCCTATTTCTATTCCTGTTCCGTCCCCGGCCCCGACTCCGACTCCGACTCCGGTCTTTTGAGTTCCCCTTTGTCGTGGGCGGACGCGGAACCAAATTGGTTTTTGAACCTGTAATTTCGGTGGAGCCATGTTTTGACTCCAGTTCCGCCTCCGGCTTCGACTCTGACTCCAATAGTGTGTTTTTTCGGTGGAGTCATGTTTCGACTCTAGTTCCATCTCTGGCTCTGACTCCGACTCTAGCAGTGTGTTTTTTCGGTGGAGTCCTATTTCGACTTCGGCTCCGGCAGTGTTAGAAATGATTTGAAGTCTTGGTCGCGCCCGATGTCTATTTGACCATTTTGGTTGCTCTGTCAGCTACAATTGCTGATGGGTCTTGGATGCATGGCACTTAGTGAATAGTGATTGGATGGATACCAAGATAGTTATTGTGGCAGTTTCATTTGTGCGAGCTCAACCGTTTTGAGTAATGGCTTTGAATGCAAAGTCGGCTTGTTGCAGGAAATCTATCAGATCCAACCAGTTGCATGATTTAAGGATGGACTTCATTGCTCTTTTGAGTCAGTTACATATGGATGAGAGATGTGTTATTTCTCATAAGGTTTGACAAGCCAAGAGTTGAGTTGTGAGTTACAGAGCAAGGTTGAAGTTGCGTGCTGAAGAACAGAAGGACGTGAGTTCTTGAGGAGGGTTTTGAACTGTATGTTGAAAAACATTGTAACAGTGAATCTAGAACTCTCTGGGTGATTGTGAGTTGAACAAAGAAGTCTGGATATTATATGTAATCGATTCATTACTGTAATACAATTGATTTGACTTTGTGTGGTGGGTTTTTTACCTAAAAGGGTTTTCCCACGTAAATATTGTGTCATCTTTGTTTGCTTATCTTTCTAGTTTATCTTTACCATGGTTGTATGCATCTTTATAAGTTTTAGAAACTGTTAGTTTTTCATTTTTGCTTCTCTCCCCTGTAGTAAAAGTGTTTAGGGAATGTATTCCACATTGTTGGCTCAGTAGATCCGCATTCTTTTCCCTTCAAAGTGGTATCAGAGCTTGGCCAGTTCGTGTTATCCTTGTTAGGAAAAATTAGTTTTTTGCACTAATACAATTTCAGTGGGAGTTTTGCATTGTTAAATTTTTTTCTGTTGTGAGATGGCGAGTACGTCTAGTAGAATAGATATTGAGAAGTTTAATGGCAGCAACTTTGAGTTATGGAAACTCAAGATAGAAGACTTGCTTGTGGTTAGAGACCTTTGGATTGCAGTGTCTGGAACTAAGCCACAAACTATGACCCAAGAAGCTTGGGATCTTGTTGATAGAAAAGCAAGAGGATTGATAAGACTAAGTCTAGTCGATTCTGTGCTCCTGAATGTTCATGAGGAAATGTCTGCAACTGCTTTATGGAAGAAGCTTGGTGATATTTACCAAGGAAAGTCCCTGGTAAATAAGTTGTTCCTGAGAAAGAAGTTGTACTCCTTGAAGATGGACGAAGGTGCATCTGTTGCAGACCATCTGAACTCATTTAATATGAGTGTTACTCAGTTGGCATCTGTAGGTGTAAACATTGAGGAGGAGGATCATTGCATGCTCCTGTTGTGTTCATTACTTGACAGTTGGGATCATCTTGTGATGGCTATTGGAAGCACAACCACTACTTTCAAGACTGATGATGTGGTTGCTTCGCTTCTGTCTAAAGAAATGCGAAGGAAATCTTCTAAGATGGCCAAAGATGCTCTTTCTGTTCGAGGTAGAACAAAGGAGAAAGGCAAGAAGAAAGACAACAAGTCAAAATCCAAGTCTAAAGGGAGATCAAAGTCTCCAGGTAAAAATTTCAAGGTAAAGTGTTGGAACTATGGGCAACTTGGTCATATCAGGAAGGACTGAAAGGAGAAGAAGAAGAAGAATGCTTCTGACAACGAGTCTTCTCAAAGTGATGCAGATGCCTTCATTGCAGCAGCCTTGACAACTCAGGCATCAGATGATGTTTGGTTAGTTGATTCAAGTGCCTCTTTTCACATGACATCCAATAGAGATTGGTTCTCAAAGTATGAGAAGTATGATGGTGGAAAGGTATACTTGGCAAGTGATTCAATGCTAGAGATTGTTGGCAGAGGAAGGTTCAGAATTCAATTTCCTGACGGGAGAGTCAAAGGAATTGGTGGTGTTCTTCACATCCCAGGTTTGGCTCGAAATCTTCTTTTTGTTAGTAAGATAAATGATGTTGGTGTAGAAGTTTCTTTTTCTAGTAAGGGATGTAAAATGGCTAGAGGTGCAATGGTGTTAGCTAAGGGTGTTCGTACTGGCACTCTGTACAAGCTAGATGCATGACTTGTTCTTTGTAATAGTGCCTCTGTAAAGTCATGTAATTCTGCACCTATAGAGAAAGATGAAGACTCTTCACTATCTGCAAATGTTTTGGAGGTAAAACTCCCAACAAAGAAGACTATGTTATGGCATCATAGACTTGGTCACATTGGTGAGAAAGGTCTAAAAACCTTGAAGAACAAAAACCTTGTAGAAGGGCTTGATGATTGTAACCTTGAGTTCAATTTCTGTGAACATTGTATCTATGGAAAGCAACAGTGTGTTTCTTTCTCCTCCAGTTCTCACAAATCTTCTGGTATACTGGATTATGTTCATTTTGATGTGTTTGGTCTAGTTAATGTTCCTTAGTTATCAAAGCTAGATATTATGTTTCTTTTATTGATGACTGTTCGAGAAGGGCATTTCTATAATTTCTTAAAAGTAAATCAGAAGTGTTCGGTCAGTTTAAAGAGTTCAAATCTTTGGTAAAAAATCAGATTGGAAGGAAAATAAAGTGTATAAGGACAGACAATAGAGGTGAGTTGTGTTCTGCGAATTTTGAAAGGTACTACACTAATCATGGAATTAAAAGGCATAAGACAACCCCCTACACTCCACATCAAAATGGAGTTGCTGAAAGGTTGAAGAGGACACTGATGGAAAAGGCAAGGAGTATGCTGAGTGGTGCTGGTCTGGAGCAGAAGTTCTAGGCTGAGGCTGTTGCTACAACATGTTATTTGATAAATAGATCTCCTTGTTCAGCTCCTGTTGATATGACACCTTTGGAAGCATGGTCAAGTAAGAAACCCTCATTACGGCATGTTTGGGTATTTGGTTGTGAGGCATATGTTCATGTGCCATATGAAAAGAGATCAAAGTTGGATAACAAGGCTGAGAAATGTATTCTCATTGGCTATGGAGTTGGTGTGAAAGGATACAAGCTTTGGAACCCTATTACTAAGAAGGTTTTGTATAGCAGAAGCGTGATATTTCGTAAGTTGAAACCTCTAGTAAATGATCAACAACTTGAGACAAATCAGAGTGACAAGAAGGAGGATGCAGTTGAGATTCCCCAAACTCTAGAAAGGGAAGAGCTGCATGGTGTACCTAAGATTGAGGAGAGCTCAAGCAGCTCTGGAAGTTCTGATGATGAAGAACAACCTCAGCCTCTAAGGAGATCTACACAAGAAAGAAGGCAACCAAAAAGGTATGGTTTCTCTATGTTAGATTCAAATTATGCTTATGCCTTAATTACCATCACTGATGAGCCTAGGACTGTGAAAGAAGCAATCAGCATGGCTGATTCAAAGTCTTGGCTAGAAGCCATGAATGAGGAGATGGATTCCTTGAAAAAGAATGATACCTGAAAGTTGGTACCACTGCCTAAAGGGCGAAAGCCTATTGGCTGCAAGTGGATATTCAAAAGGAAGATAGGCTTTGATGGAAGTGTGGAGAAGTATAAGGAACGACTGGTTGCAAAGGGTTTTTCCCAAGTTGAGGGAATTTATTATGGAGAGATCTTTTCCCCTGTAGAAAAGCTGACATCCATTAGATTTTTGTTGTCATTGGCAGCTATGTATGACTATGAAATTGAGCAGATGGATGTGAAGACAACATTTCTCCATGGTGAGCTGGAAGAAGAAATCTACATGTCCCAGCCTGAGCATTTTGTTGAAAGAGGTAAACAAAATCTATTTTGCAAGTTAAATAAATCTCTCTATGGTCTAAAGCAATCTCCTAGAATGTGGTACCAGAAATTTGACACTTTTGTGTTGTCAATTGGGTTTGTTAGATCAAAATCTAATCATTGCATTTATTATAAATGTGAGAATGATCATGTGCTTGTTATTACTCTGTATGTGGATGACATGTTATTCATTGGTAATAGCAAGGCAATGATTTCTGATCCTAAAACTCAGTTGTCTACTAAGTTCGAAATGAAAGATCTTGGAGCAACAAGGTACATTCTTGGGATGGAGATAACCAGGGATAGAACAAGCAGAAATCTTTGGCTCAGTCAGAGTAAGTATGTGAAAACTATTCTAGAGAGGTTTAGTATGACTGATTGCAAGCAGCTAGTTGTTCCAATCATGCAAGGATTGAAACTATCTGTTGAAGACTGTCCAAAGTCTGCTACTAAGATGGAGGACATGACTAGTGTGCCTTATGCAAGTGTTCTAGGCAGTTTAATGTATGTTATGATTTGCATAAGACTAGACATTGCCCAAGCAGTGGGAGTTCTAAGCCGTTTTATGGAAAATACAGGGAGATCACATTGGGATGTTGTAAAGAGAGTGTTCAGGTATTTGAAGGGTACTTCAGATTATGCTTTGTGTTACCATGGCAATATGGTTGCATCACAAAGGGCTCTTTGCATTTAGGGATATGTTGACTCTGATTGGGTAGGGGACATTGACAGCAAAAGATCCACCAGTGGATACACTTTCATGCTTAATGGTGGAGCAATCAGTTGGATGAGCAAGCGACAAGTTGTAGTTGCTTTATCCACGACAGAGCTAGAGTACATGGCAGCAACTCATGCTTGCAAGGAGGCAATGTGGCTGAGGCGTTTGTGTTCTAACATTGGATTTAATGCTAAGCAGATTTTAATCTACTGTGATAGTCAAAGTGCCATTTGTTTGGCAAAGAATCTGACCTTCCATGCCAGGACCAAGCACATAGATGTGCAATATCACTTCGTGAGGGATATGGTTGAAGATGGCAAGGTCAGTATGGATAAGGTTGACACCTTGAAGAATGTTGCAGATACCTTGACAAAGCCGGTTAGCACAGACAAGTTCAGATGGTGCACATAATCAATGGGCCTTTGAGCCTATGATAGATAGTAAGGTTTGATGTTTTGAGGAAACTGGAAGTGTTCACCAAGTGGGAGATTGTTGAGAAATTATGTCTCAACTTCCAGCTTGAAGTCCTTGTTTTCATGCCTTGGTGATTTTGTGTTGTTTGCAAAGTTCTGGCGGAGGCGAAACTAGGATGGAACTTGGCATTGTTCTGTTTGCCTAAGTTCTAAGTCTCTGGCGGAGGTGGAACCGGGATGGAACTTGGCATTGTTCTGTTTGCCTAAGTTTTGGGTTTCGATTCTCGTTCCTGCTCCGACTCTGCGTCCTACCATCTGTTGTTTCTCGCTTCCCAGGTTCTGGTGGAGGCGGAACCAATTTTGGAATTTGGCAATATCCGTTTGTCATGTTCCTATTTCGGTTTATGTTCCGACTCCGGGTCTGACTCCTACTTTTGTGATCTAGTTCCTCTGGATGTTTGGTTTCTCCTCGGCATGTTTTCCTCTGCCTTGTCCTAGTTCTGGATTGTTGTTTCTTGTAGTTGGTGGAGGCAGAACCTACATCGGATTGGTTCCTGATCTTGGACTTTTGGTAAAGTCCTGTTTCATCCCCGGGCCCGACTCTGACTCTAGTATTTTGAGTTCCCCTTTGTCGTGGGTGGGCGCGAAACCGAATTGGTTTCTGAACTTGTAATTTTGGTGGAGTCATGTTTTGACTCCAGTTCCGTCTCCAGCTCCGACTCTGACTCCAGCAGTGTGTTTATTCGGTGGAGTCATGTTTCGATTCCCATTCCATCTCCGGCTCTGACTCTAACTCCGACAGTGTGTTTTTTCGGTGGAGTCCTGTTTCGACTCCTGTTCTGACTCTAGCTCCAGCAGTGTTAGAAATGACTTGAAGTCTTGGTCGCGCCCGATGTCTATTTGACCATTTTGGTTGCTCTGTCAGCTGCAATTGCTGATGAGTCTTGGACGTGTGGCACCTGGTTGAATAGTGATTGGACGGATACCAAGATAGTTATTATGGCAGTTACATTTGTCAACGAAGGGTGGCGAGCTCAACTGTTTTGAGTAATGGCTTTGAATGCAAAGTCGGCTCGTTGCAGGAAATCTGTCAAATCTAACCAGTTGCGTGATTTGAGGATGGACTTCATTGCTCTTCTGAGTCGGTTACATATGGATGAGAGATGTGTTATTTCTCATAAGGTTTGACAAGCCAAGAGTTGAGTCATGAGTTGCAGAGCAAGGTTGAAGTTGCGTGCTAAATAACAGAAGGACGTGAGTTCTTGAGGAGGGTTTTGAACTGTATGTTGAAAAACATTGTAACAGTGAATCTGGAACTCTCTGGGTGATTGTGAGTTGAACAAAGAAATCTGGATATTGTATGTAATCAATTCATTACTGTAATACAATTGATTTGACTTTGTGTGGTGGGTTTTTTACCTGAAAGGGTTTTCCCACGTAAATACTGTGTCATCTTTGTTTGCTTATCTTTTTGGTTTCTCTTTACCATGGTTGTATGCATCTCTATAAGTTTTAGAAACTGTTAGTTTTTCATTTTTGCTTCTCTCCCCTGTAGTAAAGGTGTTTAGGGAATGTATTCCACACTGTTGGGTCAGTAGATCCGCATTCTTTTCCCTTCAATGTTGTTGGCTAATTCTTGGCAAGCCTCATATCCATAAACAATTTTTAGACATGCAAATGACCTATAAGGAGCTTGAACACCATCTAAAGTTGATCACTACACTTCATCATGTGGATTAATTCTTCATCTCATCTAAAGCTATATGGATCTGTTGAGAGACTACCATTGGTCCTTCACTACATTGTCTTATCTTTGGAGGATTGCTTCTTTTGTCACTAGTTCTTTCAACCAAGTCAGCTTTCAAATATGGTGGCATGTGCTAATCCTGTTATGCACATAAGCATGGTCACTCTTGGTGAGGTATATCTCCTTCTATTGGTCATCATTTCAAGTTTTACATCATGCAATCAGTTTCAACAATGACTTTCATTGAAGGGCTTCAGAAGGAACTCTATCTTTTCAATGCTATCACTACTACATCCATATGAGAGTTTCTTTTTCTTTGGTCATTATATGCAGTTATTCAAAAATGAACAAAAAAATGAAAAAATGAAAAAAAAAAGAAGAGAAAAATAGAAAAAAGCAATAAAAGATCCAACAATGAAAACCTTCAGGCGTTGTTGGCTAGTTAATATTTGAAAACCAGATTCCAACGGATACTAACTGCAAAATAAATTTAGGGGTGAAAATTGATTTTTCAGCACCTCTAGGCGGTGGCAGGTTGAAAACCGGGATACCGATGATCTGTTGTCATTATCAAAATTGAAAAAAAAAAAAAAGAAAAAGAAAAAAAATATACAATAATTGGTGTTCTTCCTTTGCACCACCATGTTCTAGGTACACACAGATGCTTCTCTGCCTCTTTCATTCACTCTGAGTACCTCTAACACCTCCTGTCATTCACTTGTGTGGCTATGGTCTAGTTTGTTGTGGTCACCCTTTCTTTGATCACCTTTTGCATAGGTTACACATTCAATCAAGGTGTTAGCAATAGTGCAGAGATGGAATTAGCTACTTCCAGTATGTTCTATAATGCTTCCTTCAGATGGAGATGCTTCATGATGTTGTAGTCCCAGTCACACTTTTTGGTTCCTTCCTTGTTGCAGATTCATAGTTGCAACAATTCTTTTGTCCACCAGATCTTGGAATCACTAAACATGCAAGTTGATAAAACAATCAATTTTATTTTTCATTATTTTTTCTTTAAACTTTATTAATATTTCTTATTATATTAATCATATTTGTAACATTCATCCCTTTCCTTCTCTTTGTTTCTCTAGGACGGTCAACCCTTTAAGTTGGGGGGAGGAAGTTCACCATTCATTATCCTTTTTTACCCATCTTTTCATCCACTATTTATCATTATCCTTAGTATCCCATCCATTATTTCACCCTTCATAAAGCATTCATACTACCTATCATTATATGCATCCTTCATGTTTCCTATCATTTCACTTATTTTGCATAGCTAGAAGTGGAGATAATTTTTCATGATACCTCCTATATATAGCATTTGAAAAAATTGATGTTATGCATAATGAAAAAAATGAAAAATGAAAACAAGAAAAGAGAAATTGAAATTGAAAAAAAATGGAGGAAAAACCAACAGTTGAAAGCAAAAATATGGAAGCTTGTTATGAAGAGATGGCGAAAAATAATTCAAAGTAAAATCCATGAGGATTTCTATGCAAGGTGATGAGGTATAATAGTCAAGGGTGAAGAAGGAATGCAAAAGCTATAAATTCAAAAAGGGCTACCTAATCAAACCAAAGACCTCTCAATTATAATGATTGCACGAGGATGTGCAATATGCTAAGTGTGGGGGAATGATGAGAGTCGTTTATTTTCCTTTCTATGCCATATTTAAGCCTATTTCATACACCCCCATGTCCATTTCTACGCTCTATTTCTATCCCATATCAAGCCATTTTAACATTTTATGTTGCATATGGTTAAATATAAATAAGTGATATATAATATAGTTTTTAGATAAAATATATGAAAACAAAGATTAGATTGTATTTACTAATATTTGCTTCCATTATATTGAGAAAATAATTTGCAGCATTTAGGTGGAGAGAACAAAATTCCTATTGGTCACAAAATTACTTGACAACAAGTAATTTCCACCATTAATCTATTTTGTTGTGATTATTTGTTGTGTACTAAAAATTAGCTATTTTGTTATAACAACAAATAATTTATTTTCGTACTCATAGGGTATGAAATTATTTATTGTTGTAACTAAAGAATTTGTGATGCACGTATGCCAAACAATTAGCTATTTTTATGGAACCATAAACTCCTATATTTGTGGCTAGATTTGTTCCAACCCATAAGCCACAAATAATTCCAAAAGACGTGGCAAGAGAATAGAATCAAATGCTACAAAATAGGATTGGAAAAATAGGAGCAAAGGCTACAAAATACGACTACAAAAAATATAATTGGTGGAGGAGAATAACATATGAATAATATTGTGCAACGTGAACACAAATTTTTATATGCCTTTTCATTATATAAAGGCAATATCATAGATGAGACGGGGGTAGTAGATTATTGTAAGACAGACTTTGAGCGTGAGAATATTTTTGTAGCAGAATATTGTGCAAAATTTGTAATAATTTTGGATGAATAAAATAATATTATTTTGATCAAGACAATGTAGAAATTTGTTCGTGTTTACCCACTGGGCATATTGAGAAGGCAGGATCCACTTCTCGGGATGTCTGGTGATTTATATTAGATTAGTTGTGTGTTTATTCATGTATTTTATTAATTTATATTAGACTAGCTATGTGTTTATTTATTTATTTTATTAAATGTCATTTCTATTTTATTTGTAGGCACAGTTTGTTATTTATTTCTTGTGAGATTATTTTCTAGATTAAATATTCATTCTTTATATTGCTTTATGATGTCTAGATTAATTTGCTTTGGAGTTGCGAGTTTAATTTTTGTTGTTGTTGCTACTGTCAGGAAGTGATAGTTCTTGTCACCAGCATTATCTTGATTTACAATAGGTCTATTTCCTAGCTTCATTTCATCCCCACTCAACTCATGATCTCACCCCTTCGATTGACATATAGTCACGACACTTCTCGCAAGTTTACACCCCGGATTGACACATATAGACCAAACTACAATTTATTATAAAGTATTAAATCCATCTTATTATTTGTACCCAGTGTTGGCCTATCACTAATTATCATGGGCTAGTTAACTAATTGATAATGAGCTAGTTAACTAATTGATCATGGTCTAGTAAACTAATTGATAATGGGTTAGTTAACTAATTATCATGGGCTAGTTAACTAATTGATAATGGGTTACTTAACTTATTAACATGGGTAAGTTAACTAATTATCATGGGCTAGTTAACTAATTGATAATGTGCTAGTTAATTGATAATGGGCTAGTTAATTGATATTCGGCTAATTAACTAATTGATAATGGGTTACATAACTAATTATCATGGGCTAGTCAACTAATTGATAATGGGCTAGTTAACAAATTATCATGGGCTAGTTAACTAATTGATAATGGGCTAGTTAACTAGTTATCATGGGCTTGTTAACTAATTGATCATAGGTTAGTCAACTAATTGATAATGGGCTAGTTAACTAATGGATAATGGGCTAGTTAAGTAATTGATAATGTGCTAGTTAAATAATTGATAATGTGCTAGTTAATTGATAATGGGCTAGTTAACTAATTGATAATGGGCTAGTTAACAAATTGATAGTGGTTTAGTTAACTAGTTATCATGGGCTAGTTAATTAATTATCATGAGCTAGTTAACTAATTGATAATGGGATAATTAACTAATTATCATGGGCTAGTTAACTATTGATAATTTTCTAGCTAACTAATTATCATGGGCTAGTTAACTAACTAATAATGGGCTAGTTAACTAATTATCATTTGCTAGTTAACTAATTGATAATGTGGTAGTTAACTATTTGATAATGGGCTAGTTAACTAGTTATCATGGGCTAATTAACTAATTGATAATGGACTAGTTAACTAATTATCATGGGCTAGTTAACTAATTGATAATGGGCTAGTTAACTAATTGATAATGGGTTAGTTAAATAATTGTCATGGGCTAGTTAACTAATTATCATGGTCTAGTTAACTATTGATAATGTGTTAGTTAACTAATTGATAATGTGCTTATTAACTAATTGATAATGGGCTAGTTAACTAATTATCATGGGCTAGTTAACTATTGATAATGTACTAGTTAAATAATTGATAATTGGCTAGTTAACTAATTATCATGGGCTAGTTAACTAATTGATAATGGGCTAGTTAACTAATTATCATAGGCTTGTTAACTAATTGATAATGGGCTAGTTAACTAATTGATAATGTGTGAGTTAACTAATTGATAATGGGCTAGTTACCTAATTAGCATGGGCTAGTTAACTATTGATAATGTGCTAGTTAACTAATTGATAATGTGCTACTTAACTAATTGATAATGAACCAGTTAACTAATTATCATGGGCTAGTTAACTATTATAATATGCTAGTCAACTAATTGATAATGTGCTAGTTAACTAATTATCATGGGTTAGTTAACTTATTATCATGGGCTAATTAACTAATTGATAATGGGTTAGTTAACTAATTATCATGAGCTAGTTAACTAATTGATAATGTGTGAGTTTACTAATTGATAATGGGCTAGTTAACTAATTATCATGGGTTAATTATCTATTGATAATATGATAGTTAACTAATTGATTATGTGCTAGTTAACTAAATTATCATGAGTTAGTTAACTAATTATCATGGGCTAGTTAACAAATTATCATGGGCTTGTTAACTAATTGATAATGTGCTAGTTAACTAATTGATAATCGACTAGTTAACTAATTATCATGGGTTAGCTAGCTAATTGATCATGGGCTAGTTAACTAATTATCATGGGCTAGTTAACTATTGATAATGTGTTAGTTAACTAACTGATAATGTGCTAGTTAACTAATTATCATGGGCTAGTTAACTTATTATTATGGGTTAGTTAAATAATTATCATGGGATAGTTAACTAATGGATAATGAGTTAGTTAACTAATTATCATGGGCTAGTTAACTAACTGATAATGGGTTAGTTAACTAATTTATAATGGGCTAGTTAACTAATTGATAATGTGTGAGTTTACTAATTGATAATGGACTAATTAATTAATTATTATGGGCTAGTTAACTAATTGATAATGGGCTAGTTAACTAATTGATTATGGGCTAGTTAACTAGTTATAATGGAATAGTTAACTAATTGATACTGGGCTAGTTAACTAATTATCATGGGCTAGTTAACTAATTGATAATGGGATAGTTAACTAATTGATAATGGCCTTTTTAACTAATTGATAATGGGCTAGTTAACTAATTGTTAATGGGCTAGTTAACTAATTGAAAATGGGCTAGTTAACGAATTGATAATGGGATAGTTATCTAATTATCATGGGCTAGTTAACTAATTGATAATGAGCTAGTTAACTAATTGATCATGGTCTACTTAACTATTGATCATGGGCTAGTTAATTGATAATGGGTTAGTTAACTAATTGATAATGGGCTACTTAACTTATTTATTTTTTTAAATAAAAGGCTTTTGGCCAACATATAATATTAATATAATAGAGATTTTACAAAATGTCATTTTGATGACTGAAAATATAACATCTAATGCTAACTTATGTAACTATGCCAGTAGTCCCTACTATCTGATCTTTCAAGAATTACATCATGTGGCATAGGAAAATTTCAATTCGAAATGTGTCAACTATCTATATGTTGACAAGTATGTGTACAAAAAATAGCTATATAGCTAAAAAATAAGCTAAAAATATATCAGTTGCAGCCTATATGCTGCTATAAGTATCCAATATTACCATTGTATGCATACTATGTGTATCACTATAATATTTCAAATATTACCAACTGATGAGCTCTCTCTTTCTCTTTTTTTCATGATCTGCAGTGCTAGAATGGTGGATTGTGAATTTTTGGTGATGTTCATATCTGGTAAAACTTTGTGAGGCTTGATTTGATGTTCTTGCATTTTCCCCTCTTTAGCTTGAGACTCTGTAGTAACCAAAATCTCCTTCTTTTTTGACTTTAGTTTTTTGTCACTGTCTACTTGATGACAATGGTGAGAAAGGAGGAAATAACATGCATGGTATTTTGTTTTAAAGCTTCTTTCCATGTCTTCACCAATTTCCCAATGATGCCTTGCAAGCGCTATGTATAAATGATTGGAAGTGTCATACTCCAATGACAGTTTCATTTCTATGTAAATGTTTCTAAAACAAACCTTATGATGAAGATAATGTCTTGGGAAGATTCCCCTATATATGCTTCTCCTTTCCAGAAACTATACTGTTGTACATTTTTGAGCAATGCATTATCCTGCAAGAAGACTTCTTGGACACATGTTTCTGCAATTTTCACCATATCTTGATAATTCGAAATCAAATTCAACACATTTGAAATGAAGATTGATACTAAATCTGAGGGAAAAATCAATCTTTGAGCTGATGGGTGCAATATTTCTTCTCCTAGCAGAGTCTTTAAAGATCTATACACTGGAGAGTAGACAGTTTTGAAGATATTAGACAATGTTTCTCTTTCCAAACCTTTAGACAAAAGGAGTTCCCATTCTAAGATTGTAAATGGTGCCCTCTGATTACACGGTATGAACTCCATGATATGCTCATGCAAGTAACTTTTGCTGACTATGGAAATACTAGGTAAATGCAGTTAGAAACTATTCAGTTCTTTGGAGAGCTATATCAATTATACTGGTGCATGTGCCTACCAACTTGAGCAGATTTTCACTTGTAAATATATAACAATAGTATGTACCAGATGCTTATCACTTACCCAGTATTCTCATGAACTATTATTTTAGCTTCAGAAGGTGCATATTATAGAAACTGACAACATCGTAATGTTGTGACAGTTAAAACAAAATTTACTTTCTTTTTTCTTTCGAACCCTACTTCAGCTTATCTTTCACGAGTCCAACATACCTGGATGCCCTTTATACATCTCCTCCTTTGAAAACTACTTAGTACGAAATTAAATTAATGCTTCCTATTTTCTCTCCTTCATCTCCACTTTGCACTTTAGTTGACAGGCTGAGAACTGATTACTTAGGCCCCAAGAATCCCTCCATTTTCGTTGTTTGCTTTTATTTGAAGAATGAAGACATTTTGAAGGTTTTAATAAGGGAGGAGGCCAAATAGGATTGAAATACTGTATAATTGAATGAAATCCGCCACATGCGTGATTGACAAAGATGAGGGAAGATTTTCTATGTTTCAAGAAACTAGATATTCGAGCACCACCAAAACTTAAATCCTCCACATGTGTGAGATCATAAATCTTCATTCGAATTACAACCGTCAATTGGATCCTGCAAAAGGACAACACTTGTTATTCATAAAACATACCTTTTCTTATCTCGACATCATTTGATGAACTTAATTTTTTTTGAAGATACGTTTTTGTGACAAGTGCTCATGTGTGAAATCTTTTTTATGGATTTACTCTTAATCAATAAGCATGCCATCTTTACATCCATTCTTGAAATTTTACTTAAACCAAGATCTGTTTTTATTCTAAATCCCATTTTGTATTGAGCTTTGAAGGAGTATGATTTGAAATCCTAAATGAACACATGCTTAAAACTGAAAACATGACCGTAAAATATGAGCTGGCCAAGTTTGTACAAACTGAAATGATGAACACCTTTTAAATTGAAATATGTGTCAATGTCGAGCAACTTTGAGAATTGAAAACTTCCTTTACATAACATAGCAATACTTTTTACTTAAATAAGATGGAGATTACTAAAAGATCATTTGCAGCTTTGAATTCCAAGATCCATTTTTTAACAATACAATATTTTAAACAATAGCTTCTCTAATTATAGTATTATGCAACTCATGTGACAATTTTTCCATATTGTTTTCATATGACATTTCCTCTTGAATTTGTTCACAAGCAATATTTGCTAATTTGTCTACTACTAAGTTCCCCTCTCTGTAAGTATGCTTGACTTGTACTGTACTAAAATTATCTAATAACAACCAAGCCTGTTCCATAACATATCTAATTTTCCAACTTGATATTTTCCTTTCTTTGCATGCATTTATAATAATCAGTGAATCACCCTCGACTACCACATTTTCAATTTTCAATTTTTGAGCTAACTTTAACCCATAAAGTAAAGCTTGAGCTTCAACAATGTTATTTGTACCTTTTCAAAATTTGATAGACTTTGCATGAATTAATACACCTTTATGATCTCTAATCACCACTCCCACCCCTAACAAACCTGGATTCCCTCGCGATGCTCCATCAAAATTTATTTTAAGAAACCCTTATGTAGGTGAAGCCCAGTGAATTTTTTTCTATCCATTTTTGAAGCTAGATTTTTATGTTGATTTCCTTTGAAAGGCAGAACAATTTTCTTCCAAATCTTCATAACTTTTGAATCCCAATCAGTGAACAATGAATCTACATGTTTTTTCTTCAATACATATGAATTTGTTACCTCTTCTATCGAAGATTCTAATTTTACTAGTGTCTGCTCCAAATTCATTTTTTCATTTCTAAATATCCTTCTATTACATTCCCACCAGATTGTCCATAGAAAAATAGATGGGATTACTCTCCAAATACAAGCAAATAGTGTTGATTTATATAAGACTGGCCAACTTGAAAATAAGTCCCATACGTTTTTTTTCAATGGAGCAAACCAGCTTATTTTGTGTTTGATAAATGCCCAGCATTGAGTAGCAAAAGGACAATGGAGAAAAAGGTGATTTATTTCCTCGTCCTCATTCCCACACAAAACACACTTAAACTGAGCTGCAATTCCATGTTTGACCAACTTGTCACTTGTTAAAATTCTACTCTTGATTGCCAACCAAGAAAAACATCCAGCCTTTGGAAGCACTGAAGGATCCCAACAAAATGATAATGCTCTTTGTGGCTTTCTTTCCTCACCTTGACTCATTATAGCCTTATAACCCATCTTTACTGTATAATTCCCATTTTTGGAAGGAACCCATAGTAATTTATCTTTCCTTCATGACAAAAAAAACTATCCTTTGATCCATATAACTTTTGAATTTGATTTTCTGTTCATGTAGACAATTAACTACCGAAGAATCTTTCCATTTAACCTTCCCAGTATAAGCGTCTATGTTCTCAACATAGTCACAAACTTTAATTCCCAAACTTACACTGAGATGTGTTTTGACCATACTCAAATCATTTGACGCTTCTAGAGGTGCATGACCTCCCCATGAATCTTCCCAGAATTTTGCCTTCAATCCATCATGTATTTCCCATGTTAAGTATGGTAAGATTACATTTCTACAGGAAATTAATAAATTCCACATAAATGATCCTGATGGAGGATTTAGAACTGTAAAGATTCTCTTTGGATCCATATTATCTAAGTATTTAGCCTGCATGATTTTCCACCATTTGGAATGTGACTTAGCATACATATGACACAATAGTTTTTCCCCCAATGCCTTATTACGTGTTGAAATGTTATGTATACCAGCTCCTCCTTTAGATTTTTCAGCACTTATATTCTAAAGAGATATAAGACAAATTTTCTTTTTGTTATCTAATTTTCCCTTCCATTAAAAATCTCTTATTATTTTCTCAATCAGTAATATCACAGATTTCAGAGCCTTTAGGACTACCATAAAATAATTAGGAATGGCAACAATAACAAAATTTATCAATAATATTCTACTAGATAGAGACAACCATCTCCCCTTCCAAGATGCTATCTTTTTTTTTTAATACTTTGAATAATAGAGATCCAATGAGAAGCTTTATTTACACCTGAAAAGAATGGAATCCCAAGATATTTACAAGGCATTTCTGCTACTTGGAACTAAAGAATATTAATGATTCTTTTTTGCAAACCAAATTTGATATGAAATATGTAAATCTTTGATTTGTCTACATTTATTTGTTGCCTAGACACACGTGAATATTTATCTAATACATTTTTTATTTGAATGGCCTTTTGAATTTATGTTACGCCAAATAATAATGTGTCATCCACAAACAAAGAGTGAGTTATTGACAAATAAGTCATAGGGATTGTGATACCTTTCCAACTCCCTCTAAGATGGTAGTGCTTGACTGTTCTGTTAAAGGCCTTAGCTAGAATTATGAAAAGAAAAGGAGATAAAGGATCACCTTGCCTTACTCCTTGTGTAGAGCTGAAAAAACCTAAAGATGTGCCATTTATTAAAACTGAAAACTTAGCACCCTTTAAACATGATAAAACCCACTTACATCATTTATCTGTAAAACCAAATTTTCTTAGCACTTGCATCAGAAAGGTCCAATCTACTTTATCATAAGCTTTCAACATATCAAGCTTTATGATAAAAGACCGTATTTTGTGTAAAGAAATTGAATGAAGAATTTCATGGGCTACTATTGCAACTTCAACTGTCTCCCTTCCTGGAACAAAACCTCCTTGTTCTTCTGATATTATCTTAGGGATGAGGGGAACTAAACGAAGATAAATCACCTTAGTAAAGATCTTGTAAATTGTGTTGCAGAGGGATATAGGTCTAAATTATGAGAAAGATTTAGGATCCTTTACTTTCGGGATTGTTGATGGGTATTTTTTGCACACTTTCTCAACACATATAATGCATAGGTGCATCACCTCTCTTGAAAGGAAATATCCAGCAAGTTGCTGAAAATAACCCCAAGGTCTCTCGAGTGTTAGGTCATGACTTGCATAGGATACCTTAGTTTATTTTTGTTGTGATTTTGCTAATAATCATAGGGCAGACTCACATGAGTTAAGCTCGAAGGGGAATCAGATCTGCAAATGGATTTTTTGATTTGGGGAAGTTATTGTACATTTGCTGCAGGTTCAAACAACAATTTCAAACTCCATTTTGACTTGAGATTTGGCTTTACAATATGCAATGAACCTTAGCATAGGTCACTTCTTAAAAAAAAGGAAAAAGGGAAAGGAAGAGAGAGGGTTCCTGGACCTGCAACTACCAATGAACAGTGATCATGGAGGTCTCTACTGTGGACAACTTCCTTAGAAAAAAATTCCACTTAACCATAAATCTCACAGTCTCATGAAATTTGTGCTATCTTCTACGGACTACAGATATTTTACCATTCATTCACCATATATATGCATGAACTAAGGTAAATATTTAAAATCAACTTCAAATCAAGGTCCAGACTAACTTTACATAGCCATCTACTAGCAACAAACAACCAAAAGTATGGACAAGGAGGGCATCTACATAGCAGAAATCTTCATAACCAAGAAACAGCATCACTAAATTTATGAAAGCTAACTAAAGGAAACTAGAACAGCAAAGAAAATTCAACTAAATCATTCGACAATGAGAGAAGAATCATGAAACATGAGAATAAATCCAGAAATGCACCAAAATCAATGTATTTCTGTTGCAATTTCTACAGCATGCCTTTACAAGAACTCAACTCTCCTTGAAAATGAGAGGAGACCCCCTATTTATAGTGTCCAAAAAGTAGAACATGTGGCCAAGATTGATTTACATTTGTGTGGCCACAATTCACTATAAACTAGGGTTCTACCTACCCCCCAATATATTACATTTTTTAAAATACATTTTGTCCATATCCCTATTTTTTCTTCTAGTGGCAGCACTGTAGCATTTTTCATATTTTTGATGATTGCTCTTTTTTGTAGCTATTCCTTTAGAAATTATTCATCAATAACAAGGTTGCCCTCCTGCTTCTTCGAAGCTACATACTCCATGAATTTCAAGATCACTGGCCGGAACCTGTCGACCTACTCTTTGGAATTGTTAACAAGCTTTTCCCAGTCCTCCTCATACTTGGCAACGTGGTCTCTGAATAGCTTGGATTGGGTGAAAGCTCAAGCAGTAAATCTTATAAAATCTATAGTAATCTCGACTAACATCCCAATCAATCATTGGCAATGGTAGGTTGGTGACGGTGTTGTACCTGGTGTCGATTACAGTGCTTTCATCTTCCTCAAGTTGATCGGGCATCAGGAACAAATTCACCCTTTTCAAAAAGTATGCAGTCATCCACATATAATGCCTTAGCTGCACTTCAAGGTCACCCTTACAATCTACCCAGAAATCCTCAACATTGTGGAGGTGGACATACTCATGTCCAATTGCTTTTATGACATGACCGTATGGGTCCATTCACAGTCTGGCCGTGTGAGATTTGAAGTGATATTCCGCCAGTTCCTTCTCTGAATTGCAGGCGCATTGGGAAGTATAAAGTTCATACATCCCTTGGCTAAGTGTAAGGGGATAAGGGATCCCCGCTAGATGCTTGTTACTCAAAATGGTGTGAATGTTGTGCAGTTGCCAAGAGAGTTCCAAGAATATAATCTGATCATTAGGGTACCAGGGCAGCTTGTTTGGCCTTTTCGAGAAGCCCTGTGTGTGGATGTATGTGAACTTGGGGTACTAGATAAACAGGAAGGCGTAATTATTTAGAAATTCTCGAGCACTATGGGAGAACCTTCTCTCAAAATCTCCCCCGAGCAGCCTGATGATGTAAGCGATGAATGCATCGTTTACTCTGCAATAATCCTTTTTGAAATTTTTGAACTGTAGATGAGGGTACCTGTCAAAATCCTTAAGTTCTCTACCAGGCACTTTTTTTGGAACTCTGAATAACCCATTATAATGCCTCTTATTGGCTAGCGTGTATACCAGGTAAGAGGTCATGTAGAACTTGGATGTCTTCTTGATGCTCATGAATTGATCATGAAAGCGGTCACTAATTATTCTTCCCCAATAGAACGTGGTGTCCTTTCCACGAAGAATGTGCTCGATGAAATAAACCATCCATTCTTGAAAATACGTCGCATAAGGGAGGCCCATTACTCTGCTCAACATGGTGATCAAATCATGGTAGTCCTCAAATAATGGTAGACAGTTCCATCTTTCCAAAGACAAGATTGTGGAAGGTTTTTGTTATCCCTGGTGGTGACATATCGGCCAAGATGTTTCCAACCCTGTCGACAATAGTCCTTGTTTCCGGCTGATATGCCTCTCTACAAACCATTACCAACTCATGGGCAATCAAGGTAGGAGAGAAACCCGTAACCTTGGTTATTCTGCTGACCCTGATGAGTCTTGCATTATCTGTTTTGGGGCTTATTCTAACCCTTTGTATGAACTCATCAATATCGACATGCCCAATATTTGTGTCAGTGATGTCCTTCCACTTGGTTGTGACCTTGGAGTGCAACGACACTCCTTGGAATTGCTACTTCATCTGGTCTATATCCTCCTTGCCTCGAGGAGCTTTGGAATTTCTCTTTTCTTTGTCCTTGGTTGCTCCCAAAGTTTCTACACCTGATTCAATATATCCTACACACAGAGGCTGAAGTTAGGTACAATCTTAGTATGATGATATAAATGGTTAGCCAAATCAGTGCAAAATAAGATTAGATCGAATAATATATCATTCAAATGTGTTATCACCTAATTGAATTTGTCACTGAAGGTTCTCTGGAAGGAAAATGAATGACCCGGGCCCCAGAGGCTGGACTTCCCCTATCAGAATGTTGTTTTGGAGGGTGAACAAAGTGGGAAGACCCAGATGACATCCCCTGACCTTGGATTGGATAATGAAGGGTCCATGGGGAAGGTGATCACACTTTAGCATGTGGGTCATTGTTCATTTTTAGATTGGAGGTCATTTAGGTCACCATTAAGGCATTTGGGGTCAAACCAAGGGAAGGCTACCAAGTGTTAGCTGTTTGAAACAGCATCGGAGAAACAACATTCCAGAGGAGGAGTTTTGGAGTCCAAAACCTAAGAGGCCAAAGGCCGCGAAACCATGCCTTAGTATTTTTAGCCATTGGAGAGCCCGGGCCATGAGGGTCGGGAGGCCACTGCGTGATAGCTATAGGAAATGAAAAAATGGGGATGAAAGTCCGAGACCCGCCACCCGACGGTCTGGACCCGAGGAGAGATTTCGCCTCGTGACCTCATTTGCCAAAACTTGGCGGATATTGGAATTCCAGGGTCCAGAGGTTGGAATGACGGTGTGAGATCACTGTTTGGAACGGTTGAGATAGGACAGAGTTCCAATGGTGGAATCCCGGTGGGTGAGGTCCGACGGAAGTGAGGACTTTAAATATTTTTGTTTAAAAAATTTGGCAGGGAAGCACTCGGGACCCGGGAGCCGAAAGGCAGTCACCCGACAGGCAAAATGAGACAGCAAAACAGTAGCGGTAGCCAGCAGACGAAAGTCTGCAAACTAGGGCCCGAGGGTTGCTTGGAGGTGGAGGCTTCACCAAAAGTCTCACGTCAAATAATGAGTCGGGGTTCGAGACCTAGATGGGCGAGGCGAGAACGTTGCTTGAAATAGCGAAGGTGAAGCAGCAATCTGAAGGCGGAGTCTTGGACGCTAGAACCTGCGGGACGATTCATCGTTTGAGGTAAGTGTTATCTAAAGTTGTAATGGCAGTCAAAGGTCTCGAGCCTAGAGGGTGTGGTCACTCAATTCAAAGAACAACGATGAGAAGACCAGGTTCTGACTTGGATTTTTTAAGCCTGGAAGGGATGTCTTGGAAATTTTAGCATGTGGGTTTTGTGGCAAGGGGGGCTCTCTATCAGAATCACACAAGTTCTTTCATTTGTTTCTACCATTTAAACATTAAATCATGAAAAGATGCAATAGGCTGTCAAACGGAAAACATACCTCGCAAACCCAAAGAGCAGCGTTATTGGATCCTCGAAGAATGACAAAGGGATGGCTCATACGCGAAAGGGGTGATGGCACTACTCTTCTCTAGAATTCCTAACATGTGAAAATGACATGTAGGACCCAATACGTATACCCCTAATCGAAATTAATACCCCTAATAAATGCAAGTATGATGGTTAGTGAGGTTGGTGGTTTCAAATCAAGGACGGCGGTGGGAAGTCTAGAGCCTGAGGTCCAGAGGGACGTGAGGGAAATTCCATCAACAAAACTCACAAGTAGGAATCCAATAGCCAAGCAGGAACCGGGGTCCAGAGGGCAGAAAGACGTTGGTCGACGGCCGTCCAAAAAGGAAAAGACCATAAGGAAACCCGAGTAGGGAAACCTGGAGGGTCGGGCCCGAGAGGCTTGGCGGAATGCCAATTTTCACACAACTCACTAGACAGAAATCCTGAAGCTAGGGTTCGAGAGTTGGGGAGGCACTAACCGAAAGCTGTCTGAAAAGGCAATTCAAACAAGGAAACTTGAGAGGGGAATCCTGATGGTCCGGGTTTGAGATGCCCCAGGGATGCCAGCAAAAGGTTTTGTCAAGGAAGCCTCAAGACTTCAGCAAATTTTGAGGGGAACTTCATGGTTAACCTAAGATGAGACTTGGGAAACATGTTGACCATTACGGACACCAGAATGGGGGCACACAAAATGATGCAACCACAAAATGACCTGGCAGGGTGAAAGACAGAGGGTCCCCATTCCTAACGGGGTGTGTGTGCTATAGGAACAACAAGGATTAATGATATGTGTGTAACATTGAATTTTTTAAGCATAGAGCATGAAGTTCTAGACTCTTCCAGAGCCTTTAACAAATCATTTCCTATAAAATCCCAACTTTTTTTGAAAGAACAAAGTCATAAAACCATCAGGGCCAGGAGCCTTGTCTACTTTTAAGGAAAATACTACTGCCCTCACCTCCTCCAAAGTAAAAGGTTTATTGAGTTGTTTTTTGTCAAAATCAAAAACTAATGAAGGGATTGCTTGCAAAATTTCTTCTCTGTCATCCACAAAATGATCAGGTTGTTGTGCTGGTGCAGTTAATAAATTTGAGAAAAAATTGACCCCTTCTTTTTGAATGCCACTTTCATTGGATAACTATTTACTTGAAGAGCTTTCCTAAATATGAAATACTGAGTTCTTAGCTTTTTTTATCTGAGTTGACATATGGAAAAATTTAGTATTTTTATCTCCTTCTTTAAGCCACAATTCACGAGACTTATGTCTCCAATACACCTCACGCAACACTAGCTCTTCCCATTCTGATTGTAAGCTTTTTTGAATCTCAAAATTTTGTGGAGTCAAACCATGATTTATAATCTTCTCATTCACTAAAGCCAATTATTTTGCAACTAATTATTTTTGATGAAATATATTCCTAAAAACATGTTTATTCCACTGTTTTATTTTCCCCTTCAAAAATTGCAATTTTTTACAAAATCTATACATAATTGTGCCTGACTCAAAAGGCGCTTGCATCCACCATGCTCTTAAAAGAGGTAGGAAATCATTATTTCTGAACCAAATAGATTCAAATTTAAATGTAGAAGCCCATCTTTGAACAGATATAGATTCAAGATTTAAAGAAGCTGGAAAGTGATCTGAACCTGACCAAGGTAAAATCTCTGACATATATGCAAACTTCCCTACTACCCAATCAAAGGTAATTAAAAATATGTCAAGACGCACTGCTATATTCAAAAAATCCTTTCACTTATTTGTCCAAGTGAATCTCCCTTTCTCTGGTTGCACATCCACAAGTACATTATTATGAACAAAATTATTAAAATCTTCAATAGATTTATGAGGCAAAATGATACCTCTTGTCTTTTCATCTTGACAATATTGCATTAAAATCACCTTCTAGAATTAGTTTTTCTACCCCTGATTGATTAAAAATTAAATCAAGTTGCTTCCAAAGATGTCTCTTGCCTACTGTTGAATTTGGTGAATACACATTTACCAGTAAAAAAGATAAATCAAAATGTGTCACACTCACCAACTACCAATGAGGATTATTAGTTATAGATTCTAATTGAAATGATTTGGAATTCCACAAAATTAATAGTCCCCCTGAAGCTCCTTGTGCTATAGAATGAACAGAGTTCCAATTAGACCACTTGGAAATAATAGTTTCACAACTTTCCTTGGAAAGCTTTGTCTCTTGTAATAAGACTATATCAACCCTTGAAGAGTTGATTTTTTGCTTGACCTGGGCTCATTTGTTAGGGGCATTTAAGCCCCTAACATTCTATGATGTAATCTTCATTTCGATCAAGGAGAGCTCCCTGCTTCCCTCAATATTTTGTTTACGCTACCATCTAAGGTTAACTGAATCCCTAAATCTATCTCCTCTTGTAATTTTACTGCATTTGACTTTCTACCCCTCTTGGTAGGTGATCTAATAACAAGAGAAGCAATGGGAGATTGAGAAATAGACAATTGTTGTGAAAAATCAAAGATATCATCATGTGTAACAATAGTCTCTTTGTTTATACTAGTAAATGGTTGTTCATAACCTCCCTATGAAGCCAATGAATTTAGGGGAGAATCTGGTAAAGAAGATATTTCTGAGAAAAATTCCCCATTTTCTTTATTTGCAACCTCTTCTATTTCATCAAAAAGGTCTAATCCTACCATATTTGCTAAGCGATCTACCCAAATCTCCAGATTTTCATGATCACTCATGGCATCCAAATTATGTAAACCCAAGCCTTGAAATGTATCTATATTATTTGAGGGAAGAGGGGTTGAACAACTGTTATTAGTGTCATTTTGCAAGAAGGGATTAGGAACTAAAGCAGTGTCCCGAATCAGCTTTGATACAATAACATCTAATTGGTGCTTATCACCCAGTGTAAGACTTGGTGAATATAATGCCAGGGATTTTGACCAAAGCAAAGAATCAAGAATCTTTTTCCATCCCATAGGCAAAGAAACAACAAATTTTAACACCCTATAATTTTCAATATTTTAATGCCTTGAATCCAAAAAGGATGAATAATGTGATGCTCAAGACTTAGGAGCCATGAACTAACTCTTTTTTACTATAGCATCAACAAAAGAACTCCCATTCTGAGCATTAAAAACGACTAAATCAGAACTTTGCTTAACATGAGAAACTTTTTCCAGATTCGAATCTTTTTGTAAATCATTTTCAGACAATGTTGAATTCTCTTGAGAGGCCGAGCTGAATGTGCAATGAAGTGTAGAGACAGACCCATTTTTTGAATGAATTAAAAGAGAAGAAGGGAGAGCTTTCAAGATATTTAGCTAAACATAAAACCTAACTGGCTTATTTGGATTTTTGAAAAATTCCATATCATGATGAAGAAAGATCCCAATATTATAAGCAATTGTTTCCACAAGAGGTGGCTCCCTATACTCTAAAGGAAGAGTCGAAAGTTGGATCCAGAAGGGAATGAATTGGATTAATGCAGACCAAGGATCAAAATTTGGAACCCAGGCTTGAGTAAATAACCCAACTCCCTCAAAGAACGATGCCTTATCCTCCAAAATTAAATCTCTCTGCAACTTAGATGAAAAAAACGCAAGAAAAAATCCATTACCCTGATCAATGTAAAACACCTGATTAGCCCCATCCCAATCAGTGAACAGAAGATCTTTTAGAGTATCAATGTCAGGTAAAAACTTCCAGAATTTACAAATTAAAGAATGATCTTTTAAATCCTGAGATTGAGCAGCTAGCACTTCATCTAGGAATGAAATTTGAATTAAGACCTCAGGATCATATTCTTTCAAAGAAGTGCAAGGGGGGATTCCTTTATGAATCCATTTCTTGCCTACTTTTGAAATGTTTGATCTTTGTGAAGAGGGTTTATTTGATCTAACATTCAAAGGAACAAAGGTATTCAAACTTTTAACATTGGAGAATATTGATCTTACCTTATCCCCAAGCACAATGTTTTGATGGATTCATCGATTTCTAGTACAACCATCATGACATAAATTTATATTGTTAGGAAATGTAGTAGGTGAATCCAACTTGGAAGTAGGATCCATAAGAAGAGACTTTGGATTGACCTTATTACGCTAAGAGTTCCTCAACTGAAGATGCAAAACCTGATAGCAATCATCTATCTTTCGAACAATGTTATTGGGGAAGGAAGCAGGCAAGGCCACTTTTGATGAATACGCTACATTGTTCAGCTCTGATTCTTCAAAACCCTTATTTCGGTCAGAGACCACATCAGTCCAAGAACGAGTATCCTCATCAAATTGACTATCACAAGGACAAATATCAAAAGGTTCTTGCTTTCCCCTGATGACCCTCTTTTTGATTGGAAAGATCTTTCTTGGTTGATTTCACAAATTGGAAGGAAATGTCAAAGTCCTAGCAAAGCTATGAAAAGAGTTGACTCTACCCATGGGCTCAACCCACTTACTGTATCGAAACCCACCATGGGAAGCCGAAGAACTTCCAGAACAAGAAGAAAATTTTGAAAAAGTATCGTTCAAGCGATAACCATTGCTTTGATTCCTGCAGTCCATTTCTTCCTCGGCTACTTAACTTATTATCAAGGGTTAGTTAACTAATTATCATGGGCTATTTAACTAATTGATAATGTGCTAGTTAATTGATAATGGGCTAGTTAATTGATAATGGGCTAATTAAATAATTGATAATGGGCTAGTTAACTAATTATCATGGGCTAGTTAACTAATTATCATGGGCTAGTTAACTAATTGATAATGGGCTAGTTAACTAATTATCATGGGCTTGTTAACTAATTGATAATGGGCTAGTTAACTAATTATCATGAGCTAGTTAACTAATTATCATGGGCTAATTAACTAATTGATAATGGGCTAGTTAACTAATTGATAATGGGATAGTTAACTAACTAATAATGGGCTAGTTAACTAATTAGCATAGGCTAGATAACTAATTATCATAGGCTAGTTAACTAATTGATAATGGGCTAGTTATCTAATTATCATGGGCTAGTTAACTATTGAAAATGTGCTAGTTAACTAATTGATAATAGGCTAGTTAACTAATTATCATGGTCTAGTTAACTAATTATCATGGGCCAGTTTACTAATTGATAATAGACCAATTAACTAATTATTATAGGCTAGTTAACTAATTGATAATGGGCTAGTTAACTCATTATCATGGGCTAGTTAACTAATTGATAATGAGCTAGTTAACTAATTATCATGGGCTAGTTAACTAATTATCATGAGATAGTTAACTAATTGATAATGAGCTAGTTAACTAATCATCATGGGCTAGTTAACTATTGATAATTTGCTAGTTAACTAATTGATAATGAGCTAGTTAACTAATTATCATGGACTAATTAACTAATTGATAATGGCTAGTTAACTAATTGATAATGGGCTAGTTAACTAATTGATAATGGATTAGTTAACTAATTATAATGGGCTAGTTAACTAATTGTCATGGGCTAGTTAACTAATTGTAATGGGCTAGTTAACTAGTTATCTTGTGTTAGTTAACTAACTGATAATCAGCTAGTTAATTAATTATCATGGGCTAGTTGACTTATTGATAATGTGTTAGTTAAGTAATTATCAAGAGCTAGTTAACTATTGATAGTGGGCTAGTTAACTAATTATCATGCGCTAGTTAACTAATTATCATGGGCTAGTTAACTATTGATAATATGCTAGTTAACTAATTCATAATGTACTAGTTAACTATTGATAATGGGCTAGTTAACTAATTATCATGCGCTAGTTAACTAATTATCATGGGCTAGTTAACTATTGATAATATGCTAGTTAACTAATTCATAATGTGCTAGTTCACTAATAGATAATGGGCTAGTTAACTAATTGATAACGGGCTAGTTAACTAATTATCATGGGTTAATTAACTAATTGATAATGTGCTAGTTTACTATTTGATAAATGGCTAGTTAACTAATTATCATGGGCTAGTTAAATAATTGATAATGAGCTAGTTAAGTACTTATAATGGGATAGTTAACTAATTATTATGGGCTACTCAACTAATTGATAATGGGCTAGTTAACTAATTATCATGGGCTAGTTAACTAATTGATAATGGGCTAGTTAATTAGTTATCATGTGCTAGTTAACTAATTGATAATGAGCTAGTTAACTAATTAATAATCAATTAGTTAACTAATTATCATGGGCTAATTAACTAATTGATAATGGGCTAGTTAATTACTTATTATGGTCTAGTTAACTATTGATAATGTGCTAATTAACTAATTCATAATGTGTTAGTTAAGTAATTGATAATGGGCTAATTAACTAATTATCATGCGCTAGTTAACTAATTGATAATGGGCTAGTTAACTAATTATCATGGGCTAGTTAATTAATTTTCATGGGCTTGTTAACTAATTGATAATGAGCTAGTTAACTAATATATAATGTGTGAGTTAACTATTTGATAATGGGCTAGTAAACTAATTATCATGGGCTAGTTAACTATTGACAATGTGCTAGTTAACTAATTGATAATGTGCTAGTTAACTAATTATCATGGACTAGTTAACTATTGATAATATGCTAGTTAACCAATTGATAATGTGTTAATTAACTAATTGATAATGGGCTAGTTAACTAATTATCATGGGCTAGTTAACTTATTATTATGGGCTAGTTAAATAATTATCATGGGTTAGTTAACTAATTCATAATGGGATACTTAACTAATTATCATGGGCTAGTTAACTAATTGATAATGGGCTAGTTAACTAATTGATAGTTTGTGACTTTACTAATTGATAATGGACTAGTTAACTAATTATCATGGGTTAGTTAACTATTGATAATGTGTTAGTTAACTAATTGATAATGTGCTAGTTAACTAATTGATAATTGGTTATTTAACTAATTACCATTGGTTAGTTAACTAATTAATAATAAGCTAGTTAACTAATTGATAATCGACTAGTTAACTAATTATCATGGGCTAGCTAAATAATTAATCGTGGGTTACTTAACTAATTATAATGGGATAATTAACTAATTGATAATGGGCTAGTTAACTAATTGATAATGATAATGGGCTAGTTAATTAATTGATAACGAGATAGTTAACTAATTACCATGGGCTAGTTAACTAGTTGATAATGAGCTAGTTAACTAATTGATCATGTGCTAGTTAACTAATTGATAATGGGCTCGTCAATTGATAATGGGCTAGTTAACTAATTATCATGGGCTAATTAACTAATTGATAATGGCCTAGTTAACTAGTTATCATGGTCTAGTTAACTAATTGGTAAAGGGATAGTTAATTGATAATGGGCTAGTTAACTAATTGATAATGGGCTAGTTAATTTATAATGGGCTAGTTAACTAATTGATAATGGGCTAGTTAACTAATTATCATGGGCTAATTAACTAATTGATAATGAGCTAGTTAACTAATTATGATGGGTTAGTTAGCTAATTGATAATGGACTAGTTAACTAATTATCATGGGCTAGTTAACTATTGATAATATGCTAATTAAGTAATTGATAATGTGCTAGTTAACTAATTGATAATGAGCTAGTTAATTAATTATCATGCGCTAGTTAAATAATTGATAACATGATAGTTAACTAATTATCATGGGCTAGTTAACTAATTATCATGGGCCAGTTAACTAATCGATAATGGGCTAATTAACTAATTGACAATGGGCTAGTTAACTAATTGACAATGTGCGAGTTAACTAATTGATAATAAGCTAGTTAACTAATTATCATGGACTAGTTAACTATTGATAATGTGCTACTTAACTAATTGATAATGTGCTACTTAACTAATTATCATGAGCTAGTTAACTAATTATCTTCAGCTAGTTAACTAATTGATAATGGGCTAGTTAACTAATTATCATGGGCTAGTTAACTATTGATAATTTTCTAGTTAACTAATTGATAATATGATAGTTAATTAATTGGTAGTGGGCTAGTTAACTAACTGATAATGGGCTAGTTAACTAATTATCATTTTCTAGTTAACTAATTGATAATGTATTAGTTAACTATTTAATAATGGGCTAGTTAACTAGTTGTCATAGGCTAATTAACTAATTGATAATGGGCTTAGTTAACTAATTATCATGGGCTAGTTAACTAATTGATAATATACAAGTTAACTAATTGATAATGGGCTAGTTAATTAATTGATAATGGGCTAGTTAACTAATTGATAATGGGTGCTGCCACAATAATGGGTTACATTTTTTGGGACATCCTGATTTTTGCTAAAATCACATATTTTTAGAAAATATAATGATTTAAGCCTTAAAAAGATTCCATTTTAAGGGTTTTAATTGAAGAGGGTTTGATCAAACCCACTTATATCAAACCCCTTTGGATAGAAAGCCGCTAGTTTTAAACCATACATATAATGGAGTCTCCTCTACACCTATCAAAATGCTGATAAAAAACCACTTTTGATTTACCTTTTAGGGGATCAAATTAATTTATTTAAAATTATTTTTTTGTAAACATGTAGTCCTTACTATAAGCTTCCCAAAAAGTATAATTTTAAATATATTTATTATTATATTTATTTTTTATTTCTTGTGAATGTAGGTTTTTCAATGAACATCGAGGTCTTTATTTCACACATACAGAAAATAGGAAAAGAGAAAAAAATTCTTAAAAATCCATGTACACTAGCTATTGATGTCCTAATTCCAACAAAAAAAGAATAAGTTAATTCAAATGAATACAAAACATGTTATGCAGCTGAAAGTATAATATATCCAAATTATAATTACTCTGAATTAGAAAATTAATTAAAATATATATATGCAACAAAAAATTATGAAAAAATATCCATCCCCTAGATAATGGTGTGAAAGCACTGTATTTAAAAAATTAGAATTGTATGCTTTCTATAAAAAAAAGTTATGCAGTCGAAAGTAAGCATTAATTTTTGAAAATGATGTTTAGTAAAAAAAATAAGTTAATAAAAACTACATAAAATAATTCACAATTTTTTTTTTAATTTTTTTTAAAAATATAATTAGATTCTCAACACAAAATATCACAAATCACTAGTTTTCTTCATCTTCAAATTCTTAATGGTTTAGCTTCTATAGGCGTACAGAAATGAAGATATGGTGAAAAATGTTGATTTCAATATCAAGTTTGGCCAAAAAGTGTAACCCATTATTGTGGGATCACCCTAATGGGTTAGTTAACTAATTATAATGGGCTAGTTAACTAATTTTCATGAGCTACTTAACTAATTGTAATGGGCTAGTTAACTAATTATCTTGTCCTAGTTAACTAATTCATAATGGGGTAGTTAACTAATTGATAATGAGGTAGTTAACTAATTATCATGGGCTAATTAACTAATTGATAATGTGCTAGTTAACTAATTATGATGGGCTAGTTAACTAATTGATAATGTGCTTATTAACTAATTGATAATGTGCTAGTTAACTAATTATCATGGGCTAGTTAACTATTGATAATGTGCTAGTTAAAAAATTGATAATTGGTTAGTTAACTAATTATCATGGGCTAGTTGACTAATTGATAATGGACTAGTTAACTAATTATCATAGGCTCGTTAACTAATTGATAATGGCCTAGTTAACTAATTGATAATGTGTGAGTTAACTAATTGAGAATGGGCTAGTTAACTAATTATCATGGGCTAATTAACTATTGATAATGTGCTAGTTAACTAATTGATAATTGGTTATTTAACTAATTATCATGGGCTAGTTAACTGTTGATAATATGCTAGTTAACTAATTGATAATGTGCTAATTAACTAATTGATAATGGACAAGTTAACTAATTATCATGGTCTAATAAACTTATTATCATGGGCTAGTTAATTAATTGATAATGGGTTAGTTAGCTAATTATCATGAGTTAGTTAACTAATTGATAATGGGCGAGTTAACTAATTGATAATGTGTGAATTTACTAATTGATAATGGACTAGTTAACTAATTATCATGGGTTAGTTAACTATTGATAATGTGCTAGTTAACTAATTGATTATGTGCTAGTTAACTAAATTATAATGGGCTACTTAACTAATTATCATTGGTTAGTTAACTAATTGATAATGTGCTAGTTAGCTAATTGATAATCAACTAGTTAATTAATTATCATGGGCTAGCTAACTAATTGATCATGGGCTAGTTAACTAATTATGATGTGCTAGTTAACTAATTATCATGGGTCAGTTAACTAATTATCATGGGCTAGTTAACTATTGATAATATGCTATTTAACTAATTGATAATGTGATAGTTAACTAATTATCATGGGCTAGTTAACTTATTATTATGGGCTAGTTAAATAATTATCTTGGGCTAGTTAACTAATTGATAATGGGTTAGTTAAATAATTATCATGGGCTAGTTAACTATTTAGTATTGGGCTAGTTAACTAATTGATAATGTGTGATGTTACTAATTGATAATAAACTAGTTAATTAATTATCATGAGCTAATTAACTATTTATAATGTACTAGTTAGTTAATTATTCATGGCTTAGTTAATTAATTGATAATGGGCTAGTTAACTAATTAAAAATGGGTTAGTTAACTAATTGATAATGGGATAGTTAACTAATTATCATGGGCTAGTTAACTAATTGATTATAGGCTAGTTAACTAATTATAATGGGATAGTTAGCTAATGTATAATGGGTTAGTTAACTAATTTTCATGGGCTAGTTAACTAATTGATAATGGGATAGTTAACTAATTGTTAATGGGATAGTTAACTAATTGTAAATGGGTTAATTAATTAATTGATAAAGGAATAGTTAAC
Organism: Sequoiadendron giganteum; assembly: GCA_007115665.2. Classification (NCBI taxonomy): domain Eukaryota; kingdom Viridiplantae; phylum Streptophyta; class Pinopsida; order Cupressales; family Cupressaceae; genus Sequoiadendron; species Sequoiadendron giganteum. Next base: position 275,523,404 of record CM021108.1, on the reverse strand, counting down.
TAATTATCATGGGCTAGTTAACTAATTGATAATGAGCTAGCTAAATAATTGATAATGAGCTAGCTAAATAATTGATCATGGGCTAGTAAACTAATTGATAATGGGTTAGTTAATTAATTATCATGGGCTAGTTAACTAATTGATAATGGGCTACTTAACTTATTATCATGGTTTAGTTAACTAATTATCATGAGCTAGTTAACTAATTGATAATGTGCTAGTTAATTGATAATGGGCTAGTTAACTAATTGATAATGAGCTAGTTAACTAATTATCATGGGTTAGATAACTAGTTTATAATGGGCTAGTTAACTAATTAACATGGGCATGTTAACTAATTGATCATGGGTTAGTTAACTAATTGATCATAGGCTAGTTAACTAATTGATAATGGCCTACTTAACTAATTATCATGGGCTAGTTAACTAATTGATAATGTGCTAGTTAACTAATTGATAGTGGGCTAGTTGATTGATAATAGGCTAGTTAACTAATTGATAATGAGCTAGTTAACTAATTATCATGGGCTAGTTAACTAATTGATAATGGGCTAGTTAATTGATTATCATGGGCTAGTTAACTGATTATCATGGGCTAGTTAACTATTGATAATGTGCTAATTAAGTAATTGATAATGTGCTAGTTAACTAATTGATAATGGGCTAGTTAACTAATTATCATGTGCTAGTTAACTAATTGATAATATGCTAGTTAACTAATTATCATGGGCTAGTTAACTAATTGAGAATGGGCTAGTTAAATATTTATTATAGGCTAGTTAACTAATTGACAATGGGCTAGTTAACTAATTGATAATGGGCTAGTTAACTAATTATTATAGGCTAGTTAACTAATTGATAATGGGCTAGTTAACTAATTGACAATGTGTGAGTTAACTAATTGATAAAAGGCTAGTTAACTAATTATCATGGGCTAGTTAACTATTGATAATGTGTTAGTTAATTAATTGATAATGGGTTAGTTAACTAATTATGATGGGATATTTAACTAATTATAATGGGTTAGTTAACTAATTGATAATGGGGTAGTTAACTAATTGATAATCAGCTAGTTAACTAATTATCATGGGCTAATTAACTAATTGATAATATGCTAGTTAACTACTTATCATGGGCTAGTTAACTGATTGATAATGTGTTTATTAACTAATTGATAATGGGCTAGTTGACTAATTATCATGGGCTAGTTAACTATTGATAATGTGCTAGTTAAATAATTGATAATTGGTTGGTTAACTAATTATCATGGGCTAGTTGACTAATTGATAATGAGCTAGTTAACTAATTATCATAGGCTTGTTAACTAATTGATAATGGGTTAGTTGTCTAATTGATAATATGTGAGTTAACTAATTGAGAATGGACTAGTTAACTAATTATCATGGGCTAGTAAACTATTGATAATGTGCTAGTTAACTAATCGATAATGTGCTACTTAACTAATTGATAAAGGGCTAGTTAACTAATTATCATGGGTTAGTTAACTAATTGTCATGGGATAGTTAACTATTGATAATGTGCTAGTTAACTAATTATCATGGGCTAGTGAACTTATTATCATAGGCTAGTTAAATAATTATCATGGTCTAGGTAACTAATTGATAATGGGTTAGTTAACTAATAATCATGGGCTAGTTAACTAATTGATAATAGGCTAGTTAACTAGTTGATAATGTGCGAGTTTACTAATTGATAATGGGCTAGTTAACTAATTATCATGGGCTAGTTAACTATTCATAATGTGTTAGTTAACTAATTGATTATGTGCTAGTTAACTAAATTATAATGGGCTAGTTAACTAATTATCATGGGCTAGTTAACTAATTGATAATGGGCTAGCTAACTAATTATCATGGGCTAGCTAACTAATTGATCATGGGCTAGTTAACTAATTATAATGGGCTAGTTAACTAATTATCATGGGCTAGTTAATGTGAGACCCATCGTTAGCTAGATCATTGGACATTATGTTTTGATGTTATTGCATGATCGTACTTTGATACATTATTCTCTTACCTTATATTTTATGATGGATGATTGTAATTCGCAAACATTGAACTCATATATTATGATTCATGTTAGATTAATTACTATTATGGACTGTAATTTAATGATTATGTTGATTTTGACTAATTGATCTTATTGATATCTTGAATTATTTGAGAATTGAAATATCGTGCTTAGAGTAGAATATGTGATGTTGCGTTAATCAAGTGAATTTGTGAATGACCATGTGATATGAATGCATATTTGGAATTATGTGAGTACAAGTGAATAATGGAATGACTACACAATGAATATGAGTATTGTTGATTTTCATGGTGTAACTGAGGAGATATTGTTTGGATTGTAACATGTGCTTGGATATTTGAAAAGAAAATATAAAGAATGCGTATGCTTGTGTACAAAGAATGTGATATATATATTGTACTCCATTATATTATGTTATTTACTTGATTTAATTTTGTTGTAAATTATTTTATTTACTTGGATTTAGTTTTGTTGGCAAATGGACTAATGCTTTCATGAAGCGTGCAGGTAAATTCCCTTAAGCCATGGGCGTTGGAGGCTACTAAAAAACCTTCTTGTGTCGCCCTATTAAGTCCGAACCTTATGTGTTGTGCTGAAAAATTATGTAACTAGTGATATGGGGTAAGGGTGTTAAGTGTTGAAATTTTTGGTAGCCAAGTGTGATTCAAAAAGAAAGTGATAATTTCAGATGTCTTATTTAGTGCAATTTTAAGAGTCAAGTTTGTTCTGATTTTAATTAATAGTTGCTTATTTTACACACCAAGTATATGACCTAAATGTTGGGGGGTATTCTTAGGCTGTAAACATGGTCATATCTTATTAATGACCCCTCTTACATTGCTTGTAAGAGGGGTGACGAAAATGAATGCATGCAGCCCATGTGAAGGCCATGTCTCATAAAAGAAAGGAGGACATGGTAGTTGGGGCTGTTGGGAGAAGGATTTGAGAGAGATTTGGTTAAGTGTTGGGAATTTTTTTTTTTGGGGACTAACAAGAGGAGGAGAAGAGAGCTGATGGAATAGAAAAGAAGGGGATTTGAAAGGGAGAAACTAGCAACTTATTCTCAAGGTTTAAAAATAGGGTCTTTATCCCAGGTTTTGTTGAATGTTTTTGTTGTATCCATGTTACACTATGGTTATATGTTGTTGTTTTGTTGGGTATTATTTTGTGCAATGCTAGGAACTTTATCCCAATATATTTCTTGCATGTATGAACCATAATTTCATTGTGTCATCATTAGTTTTGTTGTTTTGTTGAGTTTTCTATGTAGTGTAAAATTTGTTAAGTTTGAGTACCTTGTTGGGTTGGCTCCCCAGTATTGGTAGTGAGAAACCCAAGTGGGGGATTGAGGGGGGAGGATCCCCATGAGGGAACATGATTATTTCCTTGAGGAAAGTGGCAATTACAGCTGTAAGTAAAATGGGTATGACTACCCATGGGTAATGTTGATGGTGTTTTATGCACAACAACAACTCAAATAGAATATATTATTCTATCTCTCTTGAAAGGTAAATCTCTATCAAAAGAGATAACCCCAAGGTCTCTAATGTCAGGTCTTGACAATGCAACAAAACAACTCAGTGATAAATTTGAAAATGTTGGTAATCACAAAGGGACCTTACAAATTAAATACTGGAACTTTATCAGATTTTGCAATATGTTGATACTTAGAATTCTTAAACCTAACCCTAACTCAAATTCAAAGAAATGGCAAAAGACAAGGGTTTCAGAAATCCTAAGATTAAGATTACTCCTAAGATCAACATTACTAATGATAAGCTGCTAAAACAAACCAATTCCTCAAAACTAACTTCTGCTTAACCCAGGTTTAACCTACAATTTTACAGAAACAGTGCAATCTTCTAGGGAATCAAAGATTTTCAGATCGTGAACATTCATTCAAATCAACCCTTATTTTGCAATTGAAATGAACAAAACCCATAATTGAACTAAGCACACAATTATAATATCCAGGCTAACTTTGCACAGCAACCTACAATCAATAAGCTACCAAAATTATGGATCAAGAATTGCTACAACATTCCAAGCATCCAACCACAAATATCATCAAATCACTTAATTCTAAATCTAACACTCACTCAAGATTTCAAAGCAATTAGGAAAGATAGAATAACCACAACCATGCAAGATAAATCAATCCAAGAGAGGCCACCAAAGCACAATGTCTCCAATTGTATTGAATTCATCCAACACTAGCAACAATTCAAGTATCTTGTGTTATAACACTTGCTTCAAAATAAACTAACTTCTAACTCTGCTCTATTGCTTAACTTCATGCAAATTCTCTTCTAACAATAATGATAATCCATCAATGAGGCCACACACCACATCTATAGGAAATGTCATCCAAAGCTAGGGTCACAAGAAAGGTCGGCCATAAAACAAGTCGGCCAAAGAAAGAAAAAAACCCAAAATTAAAACAAAAAACTTTATTTAATGCTTGAGGCTCCCCTCCAGGTCGACCTGGAATCTTCCTATAATTCGATCCAATGCATGCGAGGGTTGGAGAAGAAATAATGGGAAGCATAAATTTCTATGCATTCATTCATTGGTCGTCCCTTTATCTTTCCCTTGACCCACTTGATTTTGTATGCTAAGGAAAACCTCTTCTAGATCGGCCAAAGGTGGAGTATTTAATATTTTAAACCTTCTATCAAGAGACTTAATTTATTCCCTTTATTTCTTGATGACTTCATCCCGTTCCACCTTTAGGGTTTGATATTTCTCTTTGACTGCAACATATGTGGCCACATCATGAATTTGGTGCACACTAACTGGACCACTATCAACTGAATCATAGATCTCATGCCACCATTCCCTTAGCTGCTCCAGACTTAGGTGTTTTGGTGCAAACTTCTTTCTCCCAGTCATGATCTCAAAAAATGGAATACACTTACAAGAAACATCTTTCAATGTATTCCCAACCTGCTGCCCTTGTTTATGAATTTTCTTCAAAACCCTTTGATTAATTTGCAGCAATTCATACCATTCCCAAGGTTTTGAAGCCTTTGAAGAAGGTAGTATTTCATCACTCACCAGTTTCTCTTTTGTATAATCCATGATTATTTTTGACTTTTGCAGGAGGAGGTCTGTATTAGTTTCATCTTGCCCTAGCACATTCTACAACTAGTCAAAAGATATATGTGCATCACCACAAGTAGACATAATGTCTTTAATCATTTTATCTCCTTTGTTCCTCACTTCTTGTAGCCATTTGTGGGTAACTTGTGTGGTGGCTTTCATCTTCTCCAACTCGGTGATGGTCTCTCCAGGTAGAAGGCATGTTGCGGATGATGAAGAGATAGATTGCAAAGGCTTCATGAGATCTTGCAAATATCTTTTTAGTCTCTCATTCTCCTTTTTCAATTCATGTTTAGCTTGTATCTCTTGGTTCAATCTACCTAAAATTTCAGCACTGGAGCCTTGGAACTCTTCAACTTCTTGTATCATAGAGGTAGGCCCAAGATTGATGATCTGAATAGTATAGTCCTGGCTAGTTACCTCATCTTTATTCTTATCAGGAGCAGGAGTGGCAATGTGGATCACTCGGTTATTGGCCTTATCTCTCTCAATCTTGGAAATAACCTTAGCCTTTTTCTTTGATTTTTCCTTTCCTATGTTGGCTAACAGATCATCCCAATTTGGAGGGGTATGATCCATAAAAATTTGCTTACTCTTCAATCTCTCATCTAGCCAGCTAGGGACAGGAGCATCAGGTTGTTGTTCATTTTATGTTCCTTTCTCAGTTTGATATGTGGAGGAATCAACATTCATATTGTGTCCTGAGGGCACCTCCTCACCTTTGTTCCCTTCCATTTCTTCCTTATCCTATTTTGGATTATCATTATTTTCCATATTACATTCATCCTCCTCATGCACTAATGGAGGAGTCCTTGTAGGCACTTCCTCTTTTCTTGGACACTTTTCTCTCTCTTCATCAGCAGGTGAATCCTAATAACTTACCAAAGGAGACTGTATGATCTTTTCCATTTCTGCCTCAGTGCTATCGAGTTCTCCCTCTTTGAACCCTTCTACCTCTTCATCTTGATGAAAACTGATCTTTGCATCCTTTGGTTCATGTTTCACTTCTTGTGATTCAGGAAGGGGAGAAGCATCATTTTGTTGTTCTGTCACAGGAGCACCTATTGAAACATTTTCCTTCAATATATTTTCCTTTGGAGAAGGATTCTTTGATCTCCTTGTATAAACTTGTGTCTTTCCTTCAGAACTGTCCACTTCTACTACCTGAGGACCTGTATTTTCTGCCTCCTTGGAAGGTCCATCATTCTTCTTCTTTTAGGTACAGGGACATCATCCTTCTCTGGTTCTTCCTCTATAATAGACCTATCTTAGTTAGAGACCTTCCTCCTTTTGGCAATTGGCTTCCTCTTCTCCCCTACCTCCTTTTCTACCTGGGCACCTTTAATCTTGATTTTGAAGGGAGACCCCACCTTCTCCTTACCCTTTGGATGTAGATTGGGACTCCATATTTCCCATCAGATCATATGTGTACTGCATGCCTTTGTTTTCCAGCTCCCATACCTTATCTTTGATCCACAACTTAGTATACTTGATCACAGGAGCATTAATTTTCTCCAACTCAGTTTTCTCTTCCTCCAACCAATCAATTCCTCCCACTGATTTATCCTTGATGGGCTCATAGTCATGATTTTGTATCAATTATCCATCATCATCCAGCTGATCAGGAATGACTTTAATGTTGAACAACCTGATTAAGTGGGCAGGCACTCTTGAGTATTTCCTCTTTGTGACCTCAAATTCATCCTTGTAGTTCACCCAATAATCTTCAATGTCATCCCTATGCCTAAAATCCCTACTTGCCTTCTTTTAGGCTCCTCCTATCTTATCAAACCTAGGTCTCTTGGTATGGAATGCCAAACCCAAAGCACTCATTTCTTCCTCAGAGGAGTGTGCTAACATCAAAGAGGGACAAACCTCACTAGTTCCTATCCTTAAAGTAAAGTCATTCCCAAATCCAATTTTATGCATGTCCTTCAAAATATCATCAAAGGCTGAAATTTGTCTAGTGACTTCCAGAAGTATGATGTGGTATGTTGGATATCTTGGCAACCTGTAAGGAGCCCTTTGACAACCATCAATTCTGATATATGAAAAGGCAGGGAACTAGATAAACCATCCTCCATACTTTTGTATTAACTCTTTGGCTACATCAAAAACCCTTACATGCTCTACTCCTTGTAATAGTCTTATGATATACATGGTGAATGCATCATTCACCCTCCTGTAGCTTGAACCATCCAAATGCAATTGTGGATACACTTTATAAATCACATCTTGTCCAAATACCCCTCGAGTACTTAATCCCTTATATGGATGAAATCTATCCAAGGCATAGACTAGATAAGAATTCATGGTAAAACTCTTGGTCTGTAACACATTACATAACTGCTCATGTATCACTACACTGATGATGCCCTCCCAGTGATAATCAATTTTCTGCTCCATCCTTGCTATAACATAAAACATCCATCTTTCAAAGACCCCTGCAATTTTCAAACCTACAACCCTGCTAAGGAGTGTGATAGCATCATAATACTCTACCTTGAATTTTGCCCTGAACAATTGTTTAGGTAACTTGGATATGTGGAGCTTAGGCTTCTCCATCCAAGATTTGATGACCTGCAAAGCCTTGTTTGTATCATCTACAAGTATTTCCTGGCCACATCTAGATCTAGGCCTACCACATGAGGTATGTCGGGCATATCAAAGGTCTATGCCACTAAAGGAGGAGAGAAATTAGCCAACACTCTATCTTGTGGACCAACCACCCTCTGTGTACCCCTATCATAAAGTCTAGCACATTCCAGAACCAACTTATTGCACTGAACTGTGGGAGGAAACCCAACTACATGAGCCAATCTTGACTCCACCAATCTTCTAGCTAACAATGAGAGATCTTGTATAGCCATTCTTTCCTTGAATTCTTCATAGTCCCATTTTCCCACATTAGTATCAGTGACTCCTAACCACACGGAAGACAACTTGGTCTCAAGAACTTTTCTTCTTATATCTATCTTAATCCTTTCTACTTCTGAGATAGTAGATGTTGGGTGATCCCACAAAGCTGGTTTACAATTTTTGAGAGGAATTGATTTTTGCTGAAATCACATATTTTTAGAAAATATAATGATTTAAGCCTTTAAAAGTTCCATTTTAAGGATTCCAATTGAAGAGGGTTTCATCAAACCACCTTAGATCAAATCCCCTTGGATAGAACCTCGTTAGTTTTAAACCATACCTATAAATGAGTCTCCTTTACACCTATCAAAATGCTGATAAAAAATCACTTTTGATTTAACTTTTGGGGGATCAAATGAATTCATTTAAAATTTATTTCAAATGATTATGGTAGTACTTGAAATGAGCTATCCCACGAATATAATTTTAATATTTTTTGGTTTTATTATGTATGTATTTTTTTAGTTTTATTAAACATAGGTTTTTCATCAAAAATCAAGCTCTTAGTTTTGCAAATATGGAAAAATAGAAAATTATCAAAATAATTTTTTTTAAAATATGTTCATTCTAGGTATTGATGTCCTTGATCCATTAAAAAAAAAAAAATTGAATTTCAATACATACAGAAAAAGTTATGTTGTATACAATCCGCCTATGTCTGAATTGCAATTGGTTTGACTTCAAAACTCTATTAAGGAAAAAATATTAAATAAAAAACTATAAGACCAAATGAAAGTGCTAGATATCATAGTTAAAAATATAAATTCAAAAAAATTATAATTTTATCCTTCATACAAAAAAAGTTATGTTGTATACGGTGAGCGTCACTTTTTAGAAATGTTGTTTTCTGAAAAAAGAACTAGTTTTCGTAGGAGATGGAAAAAGAAGTGCAATCTTATTCCAAAAATTTTGAAAAAAATATTTTTAGAATCTAAAGAAAAAATTTGATGAGACTCTAGTTTACATCATCTTCAAATTCCTCGCGGTTTAGCCGCTATAGGTGCCCAAATGTGAAAATTTAGTTAAAAATAATAATTTCAGTGTCCAGTTTGGCCAAAAATTGTAAACCACTATTGTGGGATCACCCTGCTCCCTCATCACTTGGATCCACCACTTTTCCTTTAGCTCTTCTAGCTCTAGCTTTGTTTGATTCAGCCTGCATTCAAGATACCATAATAAATATCTATCATAGCATAAGAATCCAAGTTATTCCATCATAAATGCATGCCAATCACTAAAGGAATCCAAACAATCAATCATAATCCCCTAAGAATATCATTAAACATCCTTTCTTAAAATTCAAGATTTTCACCCCTTCGCGGAATTCAAGCTAGAAAGGAAATTCGGGACAAGAAAATTTTAGCGATGAAAGCCCAAAATAACACTCAAAAGCACTCAATCATCATGCAAAAATCAAGAAACATTAGCACATATCCTTACATTATCCCAAACCAATCATGCAATGTAAATTCATTAACAATTAACTCACGCACTCCCCTTGTTTTTCATTCCTAATAGACTTTCGGGGAATTCCGTCAGGGATGGAAATCCATGAAGTTAGAAAAACTCAGCACTTTTCAGAGAAATGAAGAGGACAAAATCTGGAGAAATCCTAAGGCGATGGATATTCGTGAGATAAGTCTAGTTTTCATGTTTTACGCGTACTTTAGGAAAATGATGGATCGACAGAAATCCGGGAAAATTCCAAGGTAAGGGAAATCCCTGAAACACTCGAAACCTCGAAATCCTTGAAACCCTTAAATCCTTGAAACCCCAAAATCCCTGACTTCGACAGGATTTCGCCCAAATCAATCGATTGATCATGATTTTGGGAATTTAAGCTCGAATTTACAATCTTCAAAATGTTCATCAACGGATTTAACTTTCTAATTCTCCCAAAGGGTGATCTAACAGTGTTAATGATGAATTCGAGATCAAACCCTAGGGTTTCAGGATGAACACATGATCACAATTTCAATTCACTCACTCACAAGACCAAATTCGAAGGGAGGTAATCAAAACTATCCAAGCATGACATGGTGCAATCGATCACAAGATGAGCAAAGGAAGCAACGCTGATTTCAAAGGGGTAGTCGAAATGTAAAGGAGAAACCCTAGCTTAATTGCAAACCCCTTGGAATATTGAAATCCAAATCTCAAGCATGTCTAGCATGCCAAAGAAACATTCACATTCATCAATCAACAATAGGGAATGAATACATACCATTGATGAAGTGAAATAGGTGATAATCAACGACTGAAAGCAAGCCTTGACACATGAGAAAGCAACAACAACAAAAATGCCAAGAAAAGCACGACCAAGCTCGAAAATCCACAAGTCCAAACACCAATCACGCCAAGCAATCACAACTGAGCTCCTCCAAATTCACTTTAGGAAAAATAAGATCAACTCACAGCATAAAATACCAGCTCAAACCTCATTAAACATAATCGTAGAACCCGTACGTGAGCTATTAATGCAATGACAATACAATTCAAGACGAGTTCGAGAATCTGAAGCAGAAAAGGAATTTCGGGAAAATCTGATTGACAGGAAATTTTTTGAAGGACCAAAATCCCTAAAAACAATGTGAACCAGCCTCCATCAGGTTTTCAAGACAACCGGGGAAATCCGCCAAAGGAGGAAAATCCTGAAACCAGGTAAAAACCCAAAATTGACCCAAAACTCATGATTTTCAAAGCATTATTTAGCAAGGGTGTTTGCATAGGCATGATGAGCATCAAGGAACATTGCAAAATGACCAAATCCCAAGATCAAACTATCAAAGACCCGAAAATTCAAGCAAAGGGAAAAACCAAAAAGCCAAGCAAAGAGGGTCCCTACTTTCAGTGGGGCGTGTGTGCAAAACTGCACAACAGGTAAGAATACCCTTTTGTGGAAAATAAGGAAATGGAAAGTTTTGGGTGTGGAGGAGGTTGTTGAGTAGAAATCTATGTGAACCATTTGATGGCAGTTTCCCTATCGCTGTGATCCTCTAAGCCTCTCCCCATGAAAGCCATTAAAATAAAATGGTTTTTGTGCAATGTTGTCTTACCTAAAAAAGTGGTTTTCCTTATTGGCTGTGAAACCGTGTTGTTGTTTGAGAATAGGGTTATTGTGTGTGTGACCCAAGTCTGTTTGGCAGTGTCCTAGCTCAGGGGTGGCTGGTTTTCTAGCCTATGGATGGGTGGTGAGCACCTCGTGGCTCAGAAAAGCCTTGTCTTTATATGCAGGTTAAAGCCTGATGGATTGTTGATTCAAAAAGGGAACTCTGTTGCTAAAGAAATCTGTTATGCTAGAGTTATGGCTATTGTTCCAAGAAAATGAATTTATGTAGTATATTGGAGTTGTGTCCTGAATAAGAAATGTATTTTGTTCTGAAAAGAGAATGTATTACCATATCAAGAAAATATATATAAGCTAAAATATGTTGGTTAAATCATAAAATATTTTTAAATATATATATATATATAACATACAATACATAAAATTTAAATATTGAAGGGGGGCTTGGTGAGCCTGATCGGCCTTCCCCATTAAACCCAACGCATGAACAGGAAAACATTGATGGGAATCTGCAATCTGGAAGCCATAACACAAAGCCATCCCTGTAGCACCACCTATCATGTGTAAAGCCAGGTAAAACATTAGAGCAAAGAGGGGACAATATTAGGGTTATGTTAGGGCAGCAAGTCCCCTCATCTATCCACCATTGATTTTTTTTAATCAGATGAGATTACAATTTGAGTGCTAGACTTGGCTGGCTCCATGTAAGTCCAACACAATATTTATTTTATTCTTTTCTTAACTCTTTAGCTCGTCTAAAAACATTAAATATTTACCAAACTTAATAATGAATTTAGCAAGAAGATTTAAATTGCCTCAAGCCTCAGTCATGTGAGTAATTCAATAATTGTATTTATGGTCTGTGAATATTAATGTTTCTCTATTATTTTATTTACATTACCATTTATTTACATTACAATTAAAATCAATTAAATGTAAAGTTAACAGTTAAAATTAATTATATGTGAAGTTATTGTGATGAAAATTACTATTGTTAATATAAATAGAGTTATGTTAAAATAAACAAGGTTAAAGTGAAATATGGAGCTGAAAATTTAATTTAATTTCAAATCAATAATATAATTATTATTTGTAAGGAAAAATAAAATAATCATGTTAATCCTTATAGAAGAAAATCTTATTATCAATAATACTAGTGATGTTAATAATTAAAAAATAAGTTTTGAAACCCATAACTAAGCAATACCAAATTGGACGGGATCATGGATAATATTTTAAATATATTAACTTAATAATATTACTAATAAGAGTTTAATATTTAAATAAGGTGGTTATTTAATTAATTATTGTACCTTAGTGTAAAATATTTGTTCTAGATTTCACTTCCGTATTTAAAAATTGACAAGTAAAAAAAAAAGGTAAAGACAAATAAATAAGTAAAGAAGGAATAAAATAATAATAAAATGTTATCAAATAATAAGCAATTAGTATTATTGCTTTATAGTTACTCCTTTTTTTAACCTCAAATTATTTATTGTTTATTATGGGGATCTGAGCGCCCGCATCGAATATTGTAATGAAAATAATAATAAGAGGGGAGCCTTGCCATTCAATAATAACTAGTTTCTCTATCTTAATATAGTAAGATATATATATATTATGCGTTGAGAGATATCATTTTCTTGGCATATTTTTTTTTCTTTTTTTCTTTTTTAAATTTAAAAAATATGTCGAGAAGATGATACCTCTTGGCGTATAATATATATATATATACATATATCTTAATATATTAAGATAGATAAAATAGTAGCAGCCGCGATGTGCGTAACACATTGAATAAATTAATATATTTAGGGTTATGATTATGGTTTATGATTTAAGGATAGGTTAACAATTACAGTTAGTGTTTCAATTACATGGTTAGGGTTAGGGATAGGTTTATGGTTAGGATTATGGTTTAGGAATTTTATTGTTAGGATTAGGGTTAGAGTTAGGGATAGGCTTAGGGTAAGGGTTAGGATTATAGTTAGGTTAAATTTATGATATTATGGTTAGATTAAATTTATGATATTTTGGTTAGGGTTAGGATTATGATTAGCATTATTGTTATCATTATGAATAGGGCCAGGTTTAGGATTATGTTTAAGATGAGTGGTAGGGTTAGGTTTAGGGTTAGCATATATAAAAAGGGTTACCTAATCCTAATCCTAACACTAACCACAACACTAATCCTAATTCTTTCTCTATCTATGTACTCTCTCTCTCTCTCTCTCTCTCTCTCTCTATATATATATATATATATATATATATATATCTTTCATGCTCTCCCTCTCTATCTTATCTATTTATCTATTTATCTCTATCTCCCCCTCTCCCTCTCCCCCTCCCCCCACTCTCTCTCTTTATCTCTCCATTTTCCACCTCTACCTCTCCCTCCCACTATCTATATCTCTCTATCTATCCCTCTCTCTTTCTATCTATCTCTCCCTCTCTCTATCTCCTAATCCTAAACCTATTTCTAACCCTAACCCTAACCTTAATACTAACCCTAATCCTAATTCTATCTCTAACCATAACCCTAATCCCAATCCTAACCCTAACCCTGATTAATTTAATGTTGGTTCCATCGTAATCTAACCCTAACCTTAACCCTAATTAAATTATCTTAAGTGTATTTGAACACTAACCTTAATTGTGCCATAGTCCTAACTCTAATTGAACTCTAGTTCCTTAACTTTGAAAGACATTTCTCCCCTCACAAAACCCTCAATCCTAATCTTAATTCTATCTCTAACCCTAACCCTAACCCTAATCTTGGCCCTATGTCTAACCTAACCCCAACCAATCCTAATCCCAACCCCAACCCTAATCTTCACTCTATCTATAACCAAAACCCTAACCCTAAAATTAATCATAACAAAAACCTCAACCCTAAACCTAATTCTATCTCTAACCCTAACACTTACCCTAATCTTTATCCTATCTCTAACCATCACCCTAATCGTAACCCTTTTTGTAATGCTAACCCCAACCCTAATATTAGCACTAACCCATACCCTAATCTTAATTCTATTTCTAACCCTGATCCAATCTTTTATTGTAGGGTTTGCATCCCCCTCTCCCTCTATCTCCCCCTCTCACCATTTCTTTCTCTATATATCTCCCTCTCTCTCCCTCTTTCTCTTTCTCTATCTCCATATCTCTCTCTATCTCTATATCTATCTCTCTATATATATACACCTCTTTCTCTCTCTATCTCTCTTTATCTCTTTATCTCTCTCCCTCTCCATCTTTCCCTATATATCTACATCTCTCTCCATCTCACAATCTTTTCCTATATATCTCTCTTTTTATCTCTCCCTCTATCTCTCCCTCCCCCCCTCTCTCCCTCTCCCTCTTTCCCTCTATCTCTCCCCCTCTCTTACTTTTTATTTCTATATCTCTCCCCTCTCCCTCTCTAACTCTCACCCTCTCCCTCTCCCTCTCCCTCTCCCTCTCCCTCTTTCCCTCTATCTCCCTCTCCCTCTCCCTCTTTCCCTCTATCTCCCTCTCCCTCTTTCCCTCTATCTCTCTCCATTATCAACATGTTTTTTTTTAAATGTGCTACACAATACCAGAGGCAACTAAACTCTTGAGAGATAGTCTGTGTTGGTGAGAAATGGATTTTATCACATTTTTTAATCATTATTTCCCTCCTTGTCCAACAAATTTTGATCTCATGTATTCCTAAGATCATTAAATAGTTTATATCGAATGTACAGTCTACAATGCCAAGATAGAAAATAATAGATATAGGCAACCTAATGTATGTGGGTCAATTTTATGCACAAAAAATGAATTACTATAGAACAAAACAAAAAAATACAATATCCTGATGCATTCACTAAAAACAAAAAAATATATTGGTGCATGGCACGATAATGGTTTTAATAAGATTACTTCAAATCGACAGGAGGTGAAATGTACTCTTAACATAGAGATCAACAAAATCTATTGTTAAACTCCAAATCTGCAACACAATAGCATATTAAAATATAATAAATAAATGAATTGAAAAAAATGAAATTTTAAACAACTTTTGATTTTTTATATCAAATACCATAACTCATGGTAGTCTAATCGCGGGTAGATGCAATAGCTATGGAGCGACTAAAAGTGTGTTGAAGATTTTTCATAAACCTGTGGGTGAAAGCCAATGTAGTTTCAATCTTTCCTAAATAAGAAACAAATTACAGGTAAGAAAGTTCAAATGTGGAAGGATGTCGATGCATATTTGGAGATACCTTCCTTATTCTTCTCACCCTCAGAAGATCATAGGTGGTTGTGAAGGTAATGGTGGCCATCAGAAATGCTACTACCATCCACATGATTGAGAAGAGCAAGCTAGATACATAGAACAACAATGGTGCTTCTTCGAAATTATTGTATACCAACACTTTGCATCTAACCAAGCGAAAACCACTGTAAGGGAAGCGGTGAAGGCCACAGTGTCATTGAATACAAACAATCTAAAATACAAAAGAAATTCCATCCTGGAAGCTCCATTAGGATTATCTTTTGCATGTTTTCCTACTTGAACAATGAGATCTTTTTATCATTAATTCTTTTGATTATTAATCCACTAACTATGTAAATGACTGAGCTTTACTAAAGAATCACGTCCACGACTTTGGTTCCTTTGATCGAGCTTGGGGGTGCCATCCTTGTCCTAATAAAGGATAGTAAAGCAGTCGATATCTATATGAGAATGTGGGATCTCGTCCTCTATTGGCATCTTTCCACTTGAGGCTCGCTACTATGATTTTACGGATCTTGCTTTCCAAATCAGTCATAGAGACAATATATGCTCAAATTGCCTCGCTGCCAAAACATAGTTTAAATAGAACACACTGAATGAATATCAATTGCCAAGATGAAGAGTGGAGTTCTGAAACGTTGAGCTAAAGAGGTGTCTGTGTCAATTCCACTACCATTGGTTATAGATTAAAACTGTGTGCTGAAATGTTGAGGTTTGCTGGACTTATACCCCAAAACGTCAGTAGCAGTCGTGCTGAGTGGTGGTGCCAGGTAGGAGCAATTACTCTTCTGTTGTACCGAAGAATACGAATCAACATGAATATGAATAATTTCTTTTTCCTAAGACCGTTACTTGTGCTGGCCTCCTATAGGGGTCGTATTGTCATTGTAGGGTTACGCCTCTCGACGTAACTAGTTTTCTTATTGCCTTTGCTCAAGCGGAGGAGGGTTTCAAGGAAAATGAGGGTTTCCATTGACTAAAAGAAAAAATTAATAAATCAACAAAAATAATAAAAAATTGTTTAAACTTTAACTAAATTTACTAAAAAAGATTGATATATAATTACACATTAAACTAACACATTTTCAGCCAAACACATTATTAGTGAATTCAATTGAAAATCGATATAAAGTTACAAATACGAAGAAAATAATTTATCTGTCCTTTCTTTTAAATATTTTTTGATAGATATTTTGAATTGTCTTTAGAAACACTCAAACAAAGTCTACAGATTGTGCACATAAGGGAATCGATCCAATTACAACCAAGATGAAATACATTTGTTGAAGGGACTTACACAAAGTTTCAGACATACATGCGATGAAAAGAGGCATAAACAAAGCACGCGAACCATTTAACAAAATTCTCCAAAGAAATGCGATTTCATGGAACGCCATCATTTGCAAGATATGCCCAAAATGAATTTGCGCCAGGAGTTATTGGTAAACATTGAGCAAAATGTGAGAGAGCATATCCAGTGCTTGGATTGTTCAAAATTTTGCCTCAAAGAATGGTTTTATTTTTATTGATTTCAATGCTTGCAGGATCTGCACAAAGAGTATTTGAAGAAAATGAAACTTTCAAGCCAAACACAATCAGCGGAGGTAAATCCAAATCCTCTTTCTCCCGCGCTATTCATGGTGTCGGTGCGGGAGGCAAAGTTGATGGCTTAGGAGCAATGACCGGCGCTACGGGAGTGGTTGTAGGTGGCTTAGGGGCGGTGACTAGAGCTACTGGTGTGGTGGTGGGTGGTTTAGGGGCTACGGGCGTGGTGATCACGGGAGCAGAAGTCGTCTATGCAGTGGCGAAAATAATGTTCTCTACGTTTATCAGAGATGAAATGTAGAGGAAGATGAACAAACAAAACTAAAACTTTCCAACCATCAATTTCAATGTCATTCTGCAACCTAGAGTCATGAAAACAATCATTAGCTGAAACAAAATGAACTAAAAAATTAACAGTGATTTGCATGTCGTGATAGGGGTATGCAGGCTAATTTAAGAAGTCACCTGATCTATCTGATTTGCTCTAATGTAGCACCAGCAGGTCGAGTCAATCGTTGTTGTTAAGATTGAAGGCACCTCTATATTCGTAATCTCCTGCATCAAATCATACATAAATTCGATCATAAATAAATAGAGGTGCATTTTAAAAGCATTGCACCATTAACGTGTAAGGTAGCCGTTAACTTGCAAGTAGTGGAATCCCTAACGACCATTACAAGCCTTCATCTTCCACCTGTAGCAATCTTCATTTAGACTCCCACTATCTATTATTAGCGCATAATACGATTCAATTCTTTTTGCTAAGACTGTTACTTTTGCTGGCCTCCTATAGGGGTCGTGTTGCCATTGTAGGCTTACGCCTCTTAGCATAACAAGTAATTAAGGATTTATGGTATTCTCGCAGTGATCAAATAACTCCACTATATATATATCATAATAAGGTAATACAAATATTTGATAGCAAATTTTTTGGTAAAATCTATTAATATGCATAAATAAGTAAATAAATAAGAGTGGACAAAAGGATAATTATATAAATAAATAATAGTGAATGGAAGGTTGTTAAATAAGTAAATAAATAAGAGTGGGTAAAAGGTAATTAAATAAATAAATAATAGTGGAAAGAAAAAGGACAGGGTAAAAGTAATTAACTAAATATAAATATGTTATTATGTATTTATTATTTAATTATCTTGTTAAGGATGAGAAATTAATTAAATTAAGATCAAGTAAGAATAAATGATTAGATGTATAAATTTAATAGATGATGTATAACTACCCCCCACTCTTACATTTTAACTTCGAGTGAATAAGTAAAATTGTGTTTCTTCTAGAAGAGATAATTATTTTCCTAGGCTATAGATCTAATAATATTTGTAATACTCTAGAGAAGGTTTGGTATCTCAATAGTTGTAATGATATTAGCATCGTTATCTCACTTCAATGGAACTATTATTATCATTATTAATGTCGAAGTTAGTATCGAAATTTTGATCGGGTAATGCTAATAGTGTTAATGCTAACCCTTTATCTCATACTAGTAACACATTCTATATTGGTTACAAAAAAAATAATATTAGTGTCATGCCTTAGTGTGATGCTAGGGCATTACAATTAACTAATTGATAATGAGCTAGTTAACTAATTGATCATGGGTTGGTTAACTAATTATAATGGGCTAGTTAACTAATTGATAATGAGATAGTTAACTAATTGATAATGGGCTAGTTAACTAATTGATAATGGGCTAGTTAATTGATAATGAGCTAGTTAACTAATTGATAATGGCCTAGTTAACTAATTATCATGGACTAGTTAAATAATTGATAATGGGTTAGTTAACTAATTATCATGAGCTAGTTAACTAATTGATAATGAGTGAATTAACTAATTGATAATAGGTTAGTTAACTAATTATAATGGGCTAGTTAACTATTGATAATATTGTAGTTAACTAATTGATAATGCGCTAATTAACTAATTGATAATGGGCTAGTTAATTGATAATGGGTTAGTTAACTAATTGATAATGAGCTAGTTAACTAATTATTATGGGTCAATGAGTTTGACTTGAAAACTACACGGTTGAATCCTGATAGCAATATCATAATTTGACACGTTGTGGAAGAAACCTCCTACTTACTAATTATTATGGGCTAGTTAACTAATTATCATGGGCTAGTTAACTAATTGATAATGGGCTAGTTAACTAATTGATAATTAATTAATTAACTTATTATCATGGCCTAGTTAATTAATTATCATTTGCTAGTTAACTAATTGATAATGGGTTAGTTAAATAATTATCATGGGTTAGTTAACTAATTATCATGGACTAGTTAACTAATTGATAATTCATAATGGGCTAGTTAACTAATTATCATGGGCTAGTTAACTAATTGATAATGTGCGAGTTAACTAATTATCATGGGCTAGTTAACTAATTATCATGGGTTAGTTAACTAATTGATAACGAGATAGTTAACTAATTATCATGGGCTAGTTAACTAATTGATAATGAGCTAGTTAACTAATTATCATGGACTAATTAACTAATTGATAATGTGTTAGTTAACTAATTGATAATGGACTAATTAATTAATTATCAAGGGCTAGTTAACTAATTATCATGGAGTAGTTAATTAATTGATAATGGGCTAGTTAACTAATTATCATGGGCTAATTAACTAATTGATAATGAGCTAATTAACTAATTGATAATGTGTGAGTTAACTAATTGAAAATGGGCTAGTTAACCAATTATCATGGCCTAGTTAACTAATTGATAATGTGCTAGTTAACTAATTGATAATGAGCTAATTACTAATTATCATGGGTTAGTTAGCTAATTGATAATGGGCTAGTTAACTAATTGATAATGTGCTAGTTAACTAATTATCATGGGTTAGTTAACAAATTGATAATGGGCTAGTTAACTAATTGATAATGTGCTAGTTAACTAATTATCATGGGTTAGTTAACAAATTGATAATGAGCTAGTTAACAAATTGATAATGGGCTAGTTAACTAATTACCATGGGCTAGTTAACTAATTGATCACGGGTTAGTTAACTAATTGATAATAGACGAATTAACTAATTATCATGGGCAAGTTAATTAATTGATAATGAGCTAGTTAACTAATTATTATGGGCTAGTTAACTAATTATTATGGGCTAGTTACTAATTGATAAAAGGATATTTAGCTAATTATCATTAGCTGGTTAACTAATTGTTAATGGGCTAGTTAACTAATTATCATGGGCTAGTTAACTAATTGATAATGATTTAGTTAACTAATTATAATGGGTTAATTAACTAATTGATAATGAGCTAGTTAACTAATTGATAATGTACGAGTTAACTAATTGATAATAGGTTATTTAACTAATTATCATAGCCTAGTTAACTATTGATAATGTGTTGGTTAACTAATTGATAATGTACTAGTTAACTTATTGATAATGAGCTAGTTATTAATTATCATGGGCTAGTTAACTAATTATCATGGGTTAGTTAACTAATTGATAATGTGTTAGTTGACTAATTATAATGAGCTAGTTAACAAATTGATAATGGGTTAGTTAACTAATTATCATGGGCTAGTTAACTAATTGATATTGTGCTAGTGAACTAATTATCATGGGCTAATTAACTAATTTATAATGGGTTAGTTAACTAATTATCAGGGGCTAGTTAACTAATTGATCATGGACTAGTTAACTAATTATCATGGGTTAGTTAACTAATTGATAATGAACTAGTTAACTAATTATCATGAGCTAGTTAACTAATTGATAATGTGATAGTTAGCTAATTACCATGGGTTAGTTAACTATTGATAATGTGTTAGTTAACTAATTGATAATGTGTTAGTTAACTAATTATCATGGGCCAATTAACTAATTGATAATAGACTATTTAACTAATTAGCATGGACTAGTTAACTAATTGATAATGGGTTAGTTATTTAATTGATAATGTGTGAGTTAACTAATTGATAATGGGCTAGTTAACTAATTATCATGGGCTAGTTAACTATTGATAATGTGCTAGTTACCTAATTGATAATGTGCTAGTTAACTAATTATCATGGACTAGTTAACTAATTATCATGAACTAGTTAACTGATTGATAATGAACTAGTTAACTAATTATCATGGGCTAGTTAACTATTGATAATATGCTAGTTAACTAATTGATAATGTACTAGTTAAGTAATTGGTAATGGGCTAGTTAACTATTGATAATGTGCTAGTTAACTAACTGCTAATGGGCTAGTTAATTAATTAGCATTGGCTAGTTAACTATTGATAATGTGTCAGCTAACTAATTGATAATGGGTTAGTTAACTAATTATCATGGGCTAGTTAACCAATTGATAATGAGCTAGTTATCTATTTGATAATAGACTAGTTAAGTAATTGATAATCTGTTAGTTAATTGATAATGGGCTAGTTAACTAATTGGTCTTGGGCTAGTTAACTAATTGAAAATGGGTTAGTTAACTAATTGTAATGGGCTAGCTCACTAATTATCATGAGCTAATTAACTAATTGATAATGAGAACTAGTTAACTAATTAATCATAGGCTAGTTAAGTAATTGATCGTGGGCTAGTTAACTAATTGATCGTAGGCTAGTTAACTAATTATCATGGACTAGTTAACTAATTGATCATGGACTAGTTAATTAATTACCATAAGTTTGTTAACTAATTAATAATGAGCTAGTTAATTAATTGATCATGGGCTAATTAACTATTGATAATGTGCCAATTAAGTAATTGATAATGTGTTAGTTAATTAATTGACAATGGGCTAGTTAACTAATTATCGTGTGCTAATTAATTAATTGATAATAAGCTATTTAACTAATTGATAATAGGCTAGGTAACTAATTATCATGGACTAATTCACTATTGATAATGTGCTAATTAACTAATTGATAATGTGTTAGTGAACTAATTATCACGGGCTAGTTAACTAATTGTGAGGCCCATCGTTAGTTGGACACATGGACCTTATGCTATTTTATTATTCACATTATTGTACTTGGGTACATTATACTAGATTAATTACTTTTACAGTGCATGCTAGATTAATTACTTTTATAGACCATAAATTTAATGAGTATACAAATTAGTTGGTTATAGTGATATCTTGAATGATATGGGAATTAAAATAACATGGTTAGAGTAAAATATGTGATATTGTGTTAATTAAATGGATTTTTGAATTATCATGCAATGTAAATACATATATGTGATTATAAGTGAATAATGGAACATCTATGCAAATGATTACGAGCATTGTGAATTAATGTGGTATTAGTGAAAAATAGATTGTTTGGAATTGTAACATGTGCATGGATTTTTGAAAAGGAAAATATAAATTATGCATACGCTCACGTGTATAATTGAATGTGATATATAATGTACTCCATTATATTATATGTTTAAATTCAATTTCCTTAGCCATGGGGAAATTGGATGCTACTAAATATACCCTGTTGTGTCACTCTTGTTAAAGCCGACTCTGCCACATAGAAGGACTAGAGTCTTATGTGTTGTGTTAAAAATTATGTAATTTGTGTTATGCAAGGTAGGGTATGTGTGTAAATGTTGAATTTTGGGAAAACAAGTGTGTTCTCAAAAGAAAATGTAAATTTGGATGTGTTAATTAAGGCAGTTTTAGGGGTCAATTTGATCTTGATTTTAGTCTATGATTGCTTATTTTACACCCTAGACCTATGACCTAAAAATTGGGGAGGTATTTTTAGATTGAAAATATGATCATTTCTCATTAATGACCCCTCTTACATTGCTTGTAAGAGAAGTGACGAAAATGGGAGCATGCAGCCCATGTGAAGGCCATGCTAAGGAGGACATGGTAGTTGGGGGTAGAAGAATTTGAGAGAAATTTTGGCCGAGGAAAAAGGAAAAAAGGAGAGGAAGGGCTGAAAAAGAGGAAGGAAAAACAACAACTCCCTCTCAAGTAGAGGTTAGATCTTTCCCAATATTTTATTGAATTCTCTATGTTAGATCTGTGTTGAACAATGTTTTGTGGGAATTTATGTGATAAAACTATGTTGGGCTATGCTTTTTCATGTTGTTTTGTTGAATTTTCCATTGTGTAGTGTTGTAAAGATTAGTGTATTTTGTAAGGTTGGCTCCCCAATACTGGTAGTGAGCAACCCAGGTGGGAGATTGAGGGGAGGAGATCCCCATGCGGGCCCATGAATATCTTCTTGTGAAAATTGGTGTTACAGCTATGGGTAAAATGGGTATGAGTACCCAAAGGGTAAGAGTACCCTTTTTGGAGGAAATGAAAAGTTGAGTAAGGAAGGGAGTGGAGAAGGTTGCTGGTTGAAAACTTATGTGGAGCATTTGATGTTAGCTGCCCTCTGGCTGTGATCCTCTCAGCCTCTTCCCCATAAGACCACTGATTGGTCTTTGTGTGTGTCTCTATCTAGCTTAAGGGTGTGTTTTTTGTGTAAAAACCATGTGAAAATGTTGTTTCTATTTTGGAAAGGATGGTTGTGTGTGAACAAGGTCAATCTAGTAGCCTCCCAGCTTGGGGGTGGCTGGTTTTTTAGCCTATGGTTGGGTGGTGAGCACCCCATGGTATGGAAAGGGTTGTTTTGTGTGCAGGTTGAAACAAGAAACTTTGCAAGTTGGGAGAAAATTTGTTGATAGTGTGTAGATACAAAGGCATGTTAATTTGCAGATTTGGAAGGCAGACTGTTTACACAAGTGGTTATAGTCTTGTCAAGCCATGGCAGATTTTTGCAGGCTATAGTATCCATTGGATGTTAGTAAATAAATAAGGTTTGGAAAAGTAACCTGTTAATTGTAATGTATTTGTTTCAAAACAATTATTTTGTCTCAAAGCAAGAAACATGTCCTGTTTGTTCAAGGTAAGCAAAAGCATATTATCTAAGAGTGTAAGCTAGTGGGAGAAATGAAATCTCTTTCAACCAGATGTACTCTATTTCAAAAAAATATATGTATACATTTGCTCCATCTAGATATGTATTCTGTAAGAAAGGAAACAACTTATTGTTTAATGCATATGTATTTTGCTTAGATAAGAAATGCCTTTTGTTTTAAGTATGTATTTTGCTAAAGGATAAATCTTTGTTTCCATGGAAGAATTTGATCTGTTCTAAAATTTGAAATGCATTCTGTCAAAGGAAAATGTGTTGTATTGCGTTGGCATTACAGTGACAAGTGACCATTACTTCGTAGGAGAAGCACATATGCAATTCTAAAAGTTAAAACCAGGGTTAATAACACCTTTTATCATTGTGAAAACAAAACTAAATAAAAGAAATTTATATTGTTGTGTGAGGGCCACTCCGCCGCTGTAGCCGTGCGACCTATGAGGGAAGCCACGACCCTTTGAGAGGGTCGGCCCAGCCAAACTGACCGTGGCATGACGAATGAAGGGGTTCAAATATATAAATATATATATATATATATATATAATAGTAAATAAAAGACTGAAACCCCTCCCCACATTCAAACAAAAATGAAGCAAAAACGTTTTATTAGACAACCCTCCAACATGATCTGGTCGCGGAGCCTGGCATTAAAAGAATAGGATTAATGAAATCCACCATTCAACAAAACCAAAAGAAATCATTGATAAAAATGAAATTAAAACTGGTAACGGTTATTAATAAAATAAAATAAAAAAAAGGGTTGCGTCACGTCTGGGCGCCATTATGGTGCCCAAATGGCTGGGAGTGGGAGTTCTCACCCCTCTCAGGCCGCGGCCCGTGTAGGAGGAGAGTCCCCCTTCCATTTTCCACAACCATTTCCCTCATGGGCGAGCCCTGCTAAACCCACGCCCAGCCAGAGGCTCCCCTCGTTAAGAAACGAAACAAACAGAAATGATACTTGCTCAGGAATATGTCGACGTCAGGAAGTAGGCGATGCCCAAAATGGAAGAGAAGTCATAGAAAAAATAATAATAATAATAATAATAAAACAAAATGTATAACACTATATGTGCAGATCTTTGAGTAAATAGCTTTCAAAGTAGACAAACGTAATCCAAGCATGTTAGATGTATACTTGCGAGCTGGTTTGAACCCTTTTGTTTGCCCTATCATATCCAACCACGGTAATACTGAAGGCCTGCAACACAGAAAAAGAAGAAGAAGCATAGGCGGCGCCCAAAACATAGGGCAAGAGATACACAGGGAAAAATAAAGTTAGGGTTACTCTTGTCGGCTCATATTCTTCTTTTTCCATCATTAATTCTTGCCCTAAACTTTTTCCATAATTGGCAGTTTAAACAAGGATTTGGAATGGCTTCTAATGTGGATTTAAATAAAAATAAAAAATACAAAAATGAATTATATAAAACTTACCTCCTATTCTGGCGTAGTGAATGCAATCAAAGTTAATTTAGTTAGAATTTGGAAGTTGGGCGCATGGCAATAGCAGGAGTCAGAAAATATATATTTATTTATTTCCTTAACACTTACGACATAGACAAGGGAAAAGTAAATAAATATATAATTGGGGAGGGTAGGCGTAAATTAGCTATTTACCCTCTATGGAAACATACCATTTATTATTTAAACATAGGTGAATTATTCTCGGTTGCGCAAATATCATGGCTACATTAGAAGTTAATACATATCATGACTACATTAGAAGTTAATACATAGGCTTCACTTATTATTGATATTAGTAATTTGAACATTAATAGAAATATCATTAGGGTCAATTTTAATATTAATAATAATAATAAGAATAATAATTTTAATTGCATTATTAAAGATGTTTTAAATTGTTTATATTGTAATATTCTCATGATAAGATTTAATTGTTGATTTCAAAACAATTAGAAAAAAGGAGTATCATCATGATGGGGTAACATCAATATTAATAAATTATGTAGATTTAATTCTATGATAGTGGTTTAACAATTTAATAATAATTTTGTTATGAATGAGGTTTAAGAGTTAATTTAAAAATAAATAAAAATAAAATGATAAAATAGTAACTATAATACTACTACATATAAATGCTTGTTAAAACCATGAAGTTAATTATGGGGTAATCAATTATAATATTACTATGGTTTAATAGTGGATCAAATGATATTACTAACCTTAATTACGTCGAGAGGCTTAACCTACAGTGGTAGCACAGAGCGGAATGTGAGCGTGTTAACAAAAAAAACTCACAACATATTAAAAATATCAAATACCTATATGTACAAGAAAATATGAATATAAATAGAGAGGAAGAAGAAAAGAATTCACCGCAATTAATAAAGAAGTGCAATAATTATTTCAAAAAAACATTTTGCCAATTTTTACTTTCTATGATTTGTATATTTCTCACATCGAGAAATATATTTTTTTACTTTCTATCATTTTATGTTTTATAATTTTTATATTTCTTATTTCAATTTTTACTTTTTAACATTTACAAATTTTCTAACATAAATAAAATTTTACTTCTTTTTATTATCAAGTTATTATTTGTTACAAAAGAGTTTCCATATATTTTATTTTTTAATTATTTTTTAAAAACATTTTTTTATTAAGAAGATTAAATTGTTAATTATTAATTATAAATAAATAAAAGATATCAATAAATAAGTATTAATTTTGTGATATATTCTTTTATGAAATTAGTGTATAGTAAAATTTCTCATATTTTTTATTTTTTTTAATTTTTACGTCCAAGGCGTGTCTATTTGAGAATAGGGGGCCGAGTTTGTCAATCGATGATGTGCGTTGCTCGAGAGGGGAGGGAATACGGTTGAACCGTGCATAACCGTTGATGATGATTAATTGTGAAAAACATAGAAATTTGGCTACAACGGCTTGTGACATGAAAATAGGAATGCATTTAGTTTAACTGTCAAAATATACCTATAATATAGTATAATAAAATAAAAATATAATAATATAATAATAATATAATATTATAATAATATAATATAATATAATAATAATATAATATAATATAATATAATATAATATAATATAATAAAAATATAATATAATAATAATAAATATATAATAAAATTAATAGAATATAACATAATAACATTAGTATAATAATAAAACAATAATTTAATAATTTAATACTATAATTAATCATAATATAATATAATATAATAAAAATATAATATACATAATTTAATAATAATAAATATATAATATAATTAATATAATATAACATAATAACATTAATATAATATTAAAACAATAATTTAATAATTTAATATTACAATTAATCATATTTTATTAATAATATAATATTAAAGATAAATATAATTTACTACGTATAATATTTCAAAAATCATATAATAAGAATTATAATATTATAATAATAAGAATAATAGAATATTATAATAGTAGAATAATATAATAATAATATAAAATAATACAATATTATGAATAATATAATAATTTAAATATTAATAATATATTATTAATATTAATATAAATGTATTAATACAAATATAGCACTATAATAGTAAATATATAAAAAATAAAATTATAATATAATAATATTATTATATTATAGAAATATACTAGCAATCGCACCTTGGTGTGCAATGGGTACGCCGAAGAGGTATGGAAAGTTAATTAGGGAAAAATGTTTTAATTTTTTTTTGCATACAAATTTGTTACATAAGATCAAATTGGTTGGTCATTTAAGAAATGATTTTGCTGATATATTACTATTAATATTGTTATTACTATTTTTATAATATTATATTATTACTATTAATTTAGTTTTTATTATATATTATTTATTATTTTTATACATTTACTATTATATTATTATTATTTTATTAATATATCAAGTTTGCATTATGTTACATTATTATTATATTAATAAATGATTGGATTAGGTATTATATATTATTAGTATTATATTATTAATGTTATATATTTTTATAATATAATAATATTATGATTTTTTTGTTATATATTTACTATTATAGTGCTATATTTGTATTAATACATTACTATTAATATTAATAATATATTATTAATATTTAAATTATTATATTATTCATAATATTGTATTATTACTTTGATATTACTATTATATTATTCTACTATTATAATATTCTATTATTATTATTATAATATTATTATTCTTATTATATGAATCCTTAATATTATATTATTAATAAAATATGATTAATTGTAGTATTAAATTATTAAATTATTGTTTTATTATTATACTAATGTTTTTGATGAAAGGCTAAAATGGGTTTTACAGGGACCCGAAACCACAAAGTTTACAATACAACAAAGAGGACACCAGAGATCCACCAAAAAAAATAGCTACCCGAGAAAAAATCAGCAGCACCTAAACAAAAAGGACCAGAAAGGTCAAGAAAGAAGGACCAGTAGAGGAAGCACAAAGAAAACCCCAGCCATTAATTCAGAGTCCTAAGGACAGACTCCGTCTCTGCCTCCAGATCCTGCATATCTTTAACCCCCTTTTTAAAAGTTTGAACCATTTTCGGAGTAAGGGGGGCCTTGCGCTTCAAATTGGCTCTGGTTCTTCTGGAAATGCCAGCTTCTATATCCTGGCTTTTATCCTCGGTATCCTCCAAATCAACCACCAGAGACCCCTGTTGGGCTTTATCAAGCTTTTCAGTCATCACATTAATTATTATAGCATTGTGTCTTGCTATACGGTTGTTTTGCTCAGCGACAATTTTGATGGTATTCCTTAAGCTCTCAACTTCGGTGTCAATCTTTCTGTTACTATGAGCCGCTTCTTTCTTTTCCAACTCAACAATCTTAGCGCCCATTTCATCGATCTTACTTTGCAGGGCCCAGTTTTTAATTTTCAGCTCATTAATTTCAGAGAAAGTCCAATCCAAGATTTTGGAGTGGGACTCGGAGTTGGTTTTGGCAAGGTTGAGACAATCCAGGGAGGGCTCTTTTCCAGTGTTAACAGGGAAATTATCATAAATGTGTGTGTCCAGCAGAGGGTTAGCACAATGCTCAGAATTGTTGGTATCGGATTCCTCCGACTCAGAGGACTCTTCGGAGTAGGAGACAAGGCTTTTGGCCTGGGTTTCTTGTCAACAGAGCTGATATTAAGGGAAGGATTGTCATGCTCAAGCACGCGAGTTTTACCAGAATCCCTAGAAGGGCCAGCATGCAAGCTAGGGACTTTTCTAACCGGGCTAGAGTTAGGCAAAAACTCTGAGTCACTGGGCTCAGTATCATCACTCTCAGAGTCAGGGTTGGTTTCCAAAATAGCAGGTTCGGGCACATGGAGATGTTCAACAATCAGCCTAATTAACCCAGTGTGCAGAATGGGGAATCTTTTAGGGTTTTTCTTATTGTCCTCCAAGCTTTTCTTCAAGGAGCAGAAAAGATAATAGGGGATAGAGACCCTTACCTTGTGTCGGAAATGGTTAAGGAGAGCAAAGTGGTAGCCATAGACTTTTGTGAAGCACCCATCCACCGTGATGTACTCCATGATGACCCGAAGAACCTTTCTCCAGATAGCCTTTATGGAGTCAACATCGAAGTAACTGTTAGCAATTTTGACAATACTAAGCCTTTCCTTGTCCTTTTTAGGAAATCTGATAACAGCTTCATCAGAAAAAGCCTTGTCCCTAAGGAACTTCTTCCCATCAGTGGATAATCCCGTAACATCAGCAATAAGACTTTCACTGAGTTCCACATTCCGAACAGAGTCAGCTTACCATCATTCTAATTTTTGGCAAAGAGATCTGTGGCCTCCTAGTTAGAGCCATGAAGCTTCTCCAGGAAGGGAATCAACCCTCCGCTTTTAATCTTGTTCCAAACCTTGACATTTTTATATGTGTTTCGTAGCTATCTGGCTCAGTTCGCTTTTTGTCTCCTCCCATTTCGGCCGACACAGTGAGGTAGATCCAAACACAAGCCTTTCTAAAACTGGCCCCGCCAAATCTAAGAACCCACAAAGCGTGCAGAGTTTTCTTGTAGCTTACACCACTGGGCTTGGTCCCATGCAATCTAATGATTGTGATGTGATAGATCCAACCTGTCCTCATTAAAGGGATAGCACGTCACTTTACCATGTGATTTATCATAATTTAATAGGGCACAGACATTAAAATTTAGATCGCTAATATTTAGCCAGGTACACACTTCTTTACTCTTAACTCCTTCATTAGCAAAAAAGTTCGCCACAGCATTGGCTTCTCTATAGGCATGTGATATTTTAACTTTTTCAAATTTGGCCAAGTTTAATATGGCTTCCTCGATCCATGAATTGATGGTCCACGAGGGGGGAGACTTGCCATGGAGGCAATCAATTATGTTTTTGGAGTCTCCTTCAAGTCATAGATTTTTAATGTTAAGACTTTGGGCTAAATTTATGATGTGGTAAGTGCCAGCAGCCTCTGCCAGATGATTAGTTTGGGAGCCAAGAGGTGAGGCAATTGCACCAATGAAGTTGCCAAAGGGATCCCTTATAACTCCTCCACAGCCTGCCGCCCCTGAATTACCTTTAGCCGCTCCATCAAAGTTAGCTTTGATCCACCCATTAGGCAGAAAAGACCAGCAAACCCCCTCTCTGTCTTTTTTGGCCTTCATAGTAGGACAAGACAAATTAGGATTGATGTCCCATTCCTTAGCAACAATAAGATCATAGTTCAAAAACTTCGCATTCATGGTCTTCCTGTCCTTCTGGGCCACAACATTGAAATTTTCCTAATGTTATTAATGTTATATTATATTAATTTTATTATATACTAATATACTAATGTTATTATGTTATATTATATTAATTTTATTATATATTTATTATTATTATTATATTATTATTATATTATATTATATTATATTTTGATTATATTATACTATATTATATTATATTATATTATATTATACTATATTATTATTATATTATATTATATTATTATTATATTATATTATATTATATTATTATTATATTATACTATATTATAGGTACATTTTGACAGTTAAACTAAATGCATTCCTATTTTCATGTCACAAGATCCTACAATTTTGTTAATTTTTTAAATATATAATAATAATAATAATAATATAATATAATAATAATATAATAATATAATATAATAATATAATAATATAATAATATAATATAATAATATAATAATATAATAATAATAATAATATAATATAATAATAATAATAATAATAATATAATAATAATAATAATAATATAATATAATAATAATATAATATAACATAATAATAATAATAATAATAATATAATATAATAATAATATAATAATATAATATAATAATATAATAATAATATAATATAATAATAATAGTAATAATAATAATAATATAATAATAATATATATATATTATAATAATAATAATAATAATATAATAATATAATATAATAATATAATAATAATATAATATAATAATATATAATAATAATAATAATAATAATAATAATAATATAATAATAATATAGTATAATATAATATAATAATATAATAATATATTAATAGTATAATATAATAATATAATAATAATATAATAATAATATAATAATAATAATATAATAATATAATAATATGTATAATAATAATATAATAATAATATATAATATTATAATATAATAATAATAATATAATAATATAATAATATAATAATAATAATAATGTAATAATATAATAATAATAATATAATAATAATATAATAATAATACTAATAATAATAATAATAATAATACTAATAATAATAATAATAATATAATAATATAATAATAATAATATAATAATAATAATAATAATAATAATAATAGTATAATAATAATAATAATAATAATAATAATAATAATAATAATAATAATAAAATAATAATAATATAATAATATAATATAATAATAATAATAATAATAATAATAATAATAATATAATATAATAATAATAATAATAATAATAATAATAATAATATAATATAATATAATAATAATAATAATATAATATACTATAATAATAATATAATATAATAAAAATATAATATAATAATAATATAATATAATATAATATAATATAATAATAATATAATATACATAATATAATAATAATAAGTATATAATATAATTAATATAATATAACATAATAACATTAATAGCACTTTTTTCCAGACTTTATTGGTTTTTCGGTTTGCATTTTTCGGCGAAAATTTTTGGCGGGAAGTTTTTCAGGTGCCAGCTGCAAAAGGTGGTGAACCTCAAGGATAGGCTATTATGTTTCCCCAACGACGACGCGTTTACAGGTTTGCTCGCTCCTTGCTCAATTAATGTTGTTAATGTGATGGAGACCTCTCCTTCTCCCCTTTGCCGCTCAACAAAGGCCATACCCCCCATTTTCCCCTTGAATTTTCCTAGGGTTTCTAAGGATTTTGACATTCCTAACATAGCTACTCCTACTAAACCAAGACCCAAATCCTTCTCTGAGGCGGTGGCTAACACTAGTATCGCCATTGACGCAAGCGCAAGGTTTAACCTGTCGAGTGTCCATGGCGCCTATGAAACCGGTAAGAACACTGGGGATATTCCCCTACCTTTCTCCGTTTCTCCAAATTCGGAAATGCTTGTGGGAATTGTGAAGGGAAAAAATAGATTAAGGAATTCTGCTATTTTTTTCTCTGCTGTTGAAGTTGATAAATGCCCTCCTAGGAAATTTTTAGACGACTGGTTCCATAACTACTGGAACTTGAAGCTTGGTCTCCATATTTCATTCTGCAGGAAAATTCAGAAAGGATTATATGTGATTTTCTTTGCTAATCATGAATCCCAGGCCAAAATGCTTTTAAAACAATATTGGGTCGTGGGTTCTACCTCCTTTCGTGCCTTGGCTTGGTCTCCTGAGGCCATTCTTGAGGAAGTTCTTGCCCTCTCAGCCCCATGGTGGATTTTAGTTAAATAGATCCCACCATTTCTATGGAGGTTCATTCCCCAACTGCTTGAACCACTAGGTAAAGTCATTCGAATGGATGACACTGTGAGATTGGTTCCTCGTATGGAGGCTAGGACACTTGTCTCGTTGATTCTTGGTAAAGAGATTCTGGCTGACATTAACATTAACATCTCTGAGGATAATTACTCCTATCCTATTGAAATTCTTGGGGGTCTGAACGCTTGTTTCTTGTGTAGAAGAGAAGGGCATCTAAGGAAGGACTACCCCATTCTTAAAAAAAAACCTTTGCCGACTAAGCCCTCGCCTCCCCAAAACCCCTCTGTTACTGCTAACCCTAATTTGGAACCCTCTGTGATCAAAGCCCCTCACTTTGCTGAGCCTTCTAACCCCATCCCCACCATGGCCTCTAGCTCCCCATCATTCCCTTATGCCCTTTCCCCTTCATTGTTCCCGGTTGTTTCCTTGTACCTTCAAAATGAGTCTCAAAATGTCGAATTCCAAACTGTGACAAAAATCTCCAATAAACGTAGACGAAGGACCAATAAGCAGGTTAACACCTCCATTGTGGACTCCAAGTCCTTAAATCTCTCTCCTGCCTCCAATACAGACAACCCTGTCCTGGCCGCTTCTCAAGAAATCCAAATTAGCTCCCCCCAACAAATTCAAGCAAAAAGGACCCCTTTGCCAATTACATTGACTCTTCCCCTCCCCTGAAATTCCCTCACAAGATGTTCAGGGAGCTTAGTGACGACTGTTTGCTTGAGGTCATCCCGACCTATAAGCACTCCTCCGATTCCGCTAATCTCCGCCCAAAGCAGTCCATGGATGTGGATATCCTTTCCCCTACTACTTCTGATAATGATGATGAATTCAACGGAGATCTCCCCACATCTAAACGACAGGGAAGACCTCTGGGCTCCAAAAATAAGAACCCCTCCATGAAAAAACAAGGGAATACCCCTTCTATTGCTAAGACCCCAATCTTGGGATCGGCAAACCACTGCTCTCCCCCCGCATGTTTCCTCATGAATTTCATCTCATGGAACATAAGGGGGCTTGAATCCCTGAACAAGAAGTTTGTCATTAAGCATTATTTAGATACCTATAACTCCATGGACTTCTTAATGTTGCAAGAAATTAAAGCTATATGATTCGTTCTTGAATCCAATCTTAACTTCCTTTGGAAAGATGCTATCAAATTCTATACCAACCACCCTAGGGGCAGGGGAGGGGTTGTGCTGCTGGTTAATTCGAGATGGGAGAAGTATATCACTGGTAATGGGCTCTCCCCTTGTAACAGAGTTGTTTGGATTACTATTAATTACAATAACAATGTCTTTGGCATATGCTCAATTTATGCTTCGAACGACTTTAGGGAGAGGGTGAGCCTCTGGGACTAGTTGGCTGCGCTCCCTAACATCCCGTGGTTCGTAGGAGGGTACTTCAATATGATTGAATCCTAGGAGGACAAAGCTGGTGGTACTCCATTTGCCTGGAAAGACCTTGAAAATTTTCACTGGAATAGAATGAAAAATGAAAAAAAAAAATTGACCCTTTAGCTGGAAGTAAAGACATGAATCCTGGCTTATGGCATACTTGGTGTAACTTCCAACAGGGTCCCTCTAGAATATATTCTAGACTTGACCGTTTCTATGCTAATAAAAATTTCTTCTTTGTTTTGCCTAATAACCTGGGCAACTCTGTCCTCGTCACCCACTCCCCTCTCCGATCACCATCCTATCTCCACCCGTATTAGAATTAACACTTCCCCTGTGCTCAACAAAGTTTCCAATCCCGAGTTTTTCCTGAACACTAATATTCTTAAGGATGAGGATGCTCTTGATACCATTCATATCATTAGACTCATTAATAAGAATAACTTTCCTACCAGCTCTCACACGGAGAGATGGAACATGAACATTCTTTCCTGGTAGAATCTGTTAAAAACCATAGGCCAAAAAAGAGCCAAAGACTATAGATTTACCGAAAAAAAGCTCTCCTCTGACCTTTAGAAAGTTGAAACTAACATCCAAGCCAATCCCTCAGACTATGATCTCATCTCCCATGTGATTAATACTAAGGAAGCCCTTAGACAACACCAGCAGGTTAAAACTAGAGGAGCCAAAATTAGATCCCGTGCTCACTAGCTCCTGTTTGGTGATAGGGGCTCAAAATTCTTCTTTAACCTCCTCAAGCACAAGCAGTCCAATGAAAATATTGAGAGAATTATAGAAAATAATCAAGAAATAACTAGCCTTAACAACATCAAAGAGGCCTTTGCAGAATTCTACCAAAATATTTTTGCCTCTGAAGACTCAGAGGAGGCTACCTCCCTTAAAAATCAGTGCAAAACTCTTATCACTAATAGGATCTCCACTATGGATGCTGACCTATTATCTAAAGATATCTCCCTGGAGGAAATTGATAATGCCATTAACTCCCTTAATAATGACAAGGCCCTTGGGCCCGATGGTCTCCCTGTGGAGTTTTACAAGGCCAATATTACTTGGATATGCAAAGATCTTCTTGATATCTACTCGGAAGCCCTAGCTAGGGACTCCCTAGGTAGCTCCATCAACAGGAGTATTATTAAATTGATTCCCAAGGATAGGGACAAAGCTCTCATCAAAAATTGGAGACCTATCACCCTGCTTAATGTCTCCTATAAAATTTTTTCCAAGATCCTGGCTCTAAGACTTGAGAAAATCCTGCCTAAATTTGTCTGCTCTACCCAAACTGGTTTCATTAAAGGAAGGTATATTCTTGAGAATCTGATCACCAGCTGGGAAGCCATGAATTGGGCCAACTACTCAGCAAAATTTTGCTATGTTTCTCTTGGATTTCAAAAAGGCCTATGACAGGGTTGAATGGAACTTTATTTCCATGATGCTTGAGGCTTTTGGATTTCCTAGTATTTTCTGTAATTCTGTTAAGATGTTACTTAATGATGCTTTTGCCCAGATAGATATCAATGGCTCCCTCTCTGACTCCTTCCCCCTTGGCCCCTGCCCTCTTTGTTATTCCCTCTGATGCCCTGTACTACATTCTTAGAGATAACTCAATCTCCCCTACTGTCAAGGGCATATCTCTCCCTAATAATGAAGAGCTTATAAATTGCCAATTTGCAGATGATACTGCTATTTTCTTTGAAGCCATTGCTGACAACTTTGAAGCTTTACAAAACAAACTCAGTTTCTTTTGCACTATCTCTGGTGCTCATCTATCCCACTCCAAATCTATATGTTTGGGATGGGTCGAGCAGCCCCCTGACTAGTTTAAAAGCTATGACTTTCAATGGGGAGGTCCGTAGAAAATTGTGAGATATCTGGGCATACCTTTCTCTGTTGATCCCTCCCTTAAGGATATGTGGTCTTGGGTAAAAGAGAAAATCACTAAAAAGATGGATAAGTGGCACAACAGGTCCTTATCCTTGGCTGGCAGAGTTCAGGTCTACCAAAAAATTCTTTCTTCCTACAATATCTACTATTCCTCAGCCTATATGTTCAGTAACTACCGAATCTTGGAAATTCAAAAGGCCGCCAGAAACTTTCTCTAGTCGGATGGTAAAGGAAATAGAAAGATGCATGTTGTTAAATGGGATTGGTGTCATAGTGATAAGCTCCTAGGGGGCTTGGATTTGAAGGACCTTAAACTCCAATGGATTGCCCTTATCGCCAAATGGATTTTTCACTCTATGGACGACAATGATCCTTGGAAGATCCTTATTAGGAACAATATTGAAAGGGGATTCCCCAAAAATGCAAAATCCTGGAAGAATCTGTCTTTCAATGATCTGATCATTGGCAACTTTCCTATTGCTGTGCATGGATCTATTGTCTTTAGATCCATATGGAAAGCCTGGAATCATGTTAGGAACTATATCACTAACAAGGCCTTCCATGATGATTGTCAACTATATGGTGAAAGATCCATCTGGTGGAACTTACACTTATCTGGCAAACCCCTCGCCCTCTCCCAAGGCCACTTTGCTAGATACTAGAATAATAGGGGCATTTCTCAATTAGCTAACATCTTTGAGCAAGATAGGTTAATTGGTTGGGATGAGCTTAGAAGCAAATTTAATATCCCGACCTCCCAGAAGAAAACTTATAATATGATTCTTAAAGCTACCAAGGACTTACCTACTACTTGTCATTTGGACTCTCATAGATATTTAAACTGCAAATGGTCGGATGGGACCATTATATCTAGAATCAAAGCGAAAAACGTTTACAAGGTGATTGGATATAATGATGCCATCATTGACCATGTCAATGTTGTTTGGTACACCACCTTGGACATCTGCTCCTGGAAGAATTATTTTAATATATTATGGAAAGGATCTATAGAACCTAAAATAAAATGTTTTAAATGGCTGTTGATTCTTGACAGACTCCCGATTAGAAAAGATAACTCTGCAACTAATTACTGTAACTTGTGCAGAATGCCTGAATCAAGAAGACACATTCTCTTTGACTGTATTTTTGCTAAGGAAATTTGGAATATGTTTGGCATCATTTATCCTATGATTATTAATACTCTTGAAATCATCACTGGGCATATTGATGGGCTAAATAAGGATACTAATCTATTTTGGAACATTCTCTCTTCTAATATCTTATGGCAGATTTGGAAATGTAGGAATGAGGAAAGGTATCAAAACACCCCCAGAGTTCTTACTGAGTCTTCTCAAAAACTCACTTATTTTAAAATCTTCTTGCAAGTTCATACTACCATGATGATGGATAGGAAAAATCTCAAAAGGTTCCTGAAGACGGGATATGCCACTTTCTTCATCTATGAGATGAAGAATGGATATGAATGGAGGAGGAATTTGGATAATCTGCAAATCTTCGAGAGGACTTGCAAAATGTTTATCCAGGAGGTTAAGAATAAAAAAAAAAAAAAAAAGGACCAATTCCTTATAACACTCCAAATCCGGAGAACAAAACATTATGTGGATGGGAGAGGGATCTATCGTTGGAGCCATTTGGGTTGATGATGCACATTAGTTTTTTATTACTCCTGCAATGACAGCACTTGGGACTTCCTGATGTGATTATCTAGCTACTCATCTTTGAAGGCTTAACTCTTGCTTTTAATAACTGATTGATGTAATTGAATTACGTCTTTTTGGCGGCCATATATGTATAATATAAAAATTTTATATATTATAAAGATATTATAAATATCAAACAAAATCAAATGATAGTATAATATAATTAGAAGAAAAAATTGATAATTATATAAATATAAAATTTATCTAATAATTATGTTACATAAAAATATGTATAATATGAAATAAATTCATTATATTATATTAAATAATATTTATTGATTAGATAATTTAAATTTAGATAATAATTTTTAAAAATTATTTTATATAAAATAAAATATAATTAAAATGAAATGATTATGTAAAATAATTATATGAAAGAATTGTGGGAGGTAGGGAGGGCGCCCTCCAAGGTGGTGGAGGATGGTGGCATGAATGACCATGTTGGAGTTGTATGGTGGAGATAGTGACGAGTGGAAAGCCACGGTGGTAGGAGAGAGCTTGCTTGTCCTATCAATCAATCAAATGCACGGGGAAGACAACTCATCTATCTTCCTGAGGCACAGGAAATATTAAAATTTGTTCATTCATTCACTTGCATTCAGTCAACTCGCACATAGGAGAAGGAGGTTGGCGAGGCTGGCGGTGGTGGGTAGAAGTACTCATTTAAGGCTTGCAAAGAATGTCGTGGGCATTTGTTCTAGTTCAGTTTTGTGGTTGAAGTCTGGATATCATTGTGTCAAGCACTTACTGTTGGGAGCCGAATGGTTGGGTCCTCAAAATTTATGATAGAGGTTTCAGTTGCGGGTGTAGCTCAATTTGGGGCAGACACCCCCATTTCACTCAAGTCTAAGGATAGGCTGACCATCTTTCGTTTCATAACAGATCAATGCCTTAAAAGAATTTTTCTCAACTATGAGCCTCTAGTGTTAGTTGCAATCAAAATGGTCTTAGGTTCAATTTTTTGGAGGAAACAGAGTATGGGCGCGATAATTTGTAGATATTTTCTCATTTTTTGGCTTCCCTACCGGATAATCTGGTCTTGAAGATTGAAGAAGAGACTTTAATGAGGAAATTGTTCATACCCGGACTGTAGGGTGGTATGGATGAGCTCCTTTGAGTGGTGGTGGAAGGGTGAGGATGTTTGCGTGCATTGGAGGCAGCGAAGGTGAAGGATGAAGACACGGTGAAGATTTTTCTATTTCTCTTGGTCCTTCAGGGTACTGGGTTGATGAAGCAGTGGACCATAGTAGCGGTTGTGGTCATCTTCTTGAAGAAATGGTTTGGGCTAATGGCGATTGATAGTAATGAATGGAGGGAGGAGTTTTAAGACTTCGTGTTTCTGAATAAGTTTTTGTGAAGGGTAGTGTATGGTATTAGTATTTTAGCAGCTAGTTTTTTCTCTGTTAATGCAAGAACAAATTGGTTAGATTGGTTTAAATGTAGATTGTTTAAAGTATTGAATGTTTGAAGCTATGGCCTATATTTTGGAGGATCCGTATAGACATTTTATGTTTTTTTGGTTCTTGGTGGAATTGGTGAAATTAACTTAATACCTACATAGCAGACAGTTGCACTTTGGATCTATAAGTATAAATACAATATAATCCTTATGTATCAAAAACAAATTATAAGAAAGAATTAAATTATTATTATTTAAACATAAAATTTATATAATACTTAATATGTATATAATTTATGTTAATATATATATTATTAATGCATTACACATATTTTTTTAGAAAGTTAATCAAGGCGGAAAATTATATTTAAACAAATGCTTATATTATTATTTTACTTCCAGCTTCCTTCGCCCCTGGTTTTACTTGAAAACCTTGCTCTACTTTATATAGCATGTCGCATGAAAAGAGAGATGCAATTTATTGCTAACAATAATAGACGGTTAAATGTATCATAATTTTTTTTACGAGGAAGAAAATTGTTTGGATTTCACTGCAAGAGGATTACAAAATTTGGAAGGAAGGCGTCCTTTTCGATTTCTTATTTTCATTAGCAGTCACTGCTCATTTTTTTAGGAGAAATTTGTGGAGCTGGTGTCCCCATGTATATTTGATTTTGCTACTTATTTTTAAACAGTCATTTTAAATTTTTTTTTCCTCTATTAAAATAAGAACATAATTCAACTATATATTCTTATATTTAATTATCAATCCTTGCCATTAATTTTTATGAACTGTATATTTTTATATTTAATTACCATTTGTTGCTCTGTTAATTTTGACAAAGAATTATTGACAGGGAATTCAAATCTGCTATTATTGACTAAGTATTAACAAATGAAGACATTCATATCTGTTATAATTCTCTCAATCTGTACAGACAAGAAAGGATGCTAGTGAAATTTTCATTCAATTTTACACTAATTATCTATGTTGCACAGTTATAAATAAAGATAAAAAACAGTTCAAACAGTTATAAAGTTCAAACAATTATGAATAAAATTAAAAAACAAATCTATGTTGCAATTAAATTCTTTAAAAATGGGTAGATTCAGGGCAAGATCTATATTTCAAAGAAGTGTAATAAAATGTATACTTTCAATAAGAATGAAAATTTAATTTTCTATATGAAAATATGTATCTTGTTGTTGCACTATAGGAAAAATTTAGAGGGAAAATTCAGAGGGAGGAATTGGAGGTAAATAAAAAGGAGGGAAGGAAATTTGTAAAGACACATGGCATTTTTCACAATAAGCAGTTGCTGCTTATTTTCAGCCCCCCCTATTTTTTGATAGCTTATTTTTATTTCCTAAATAGTAGCTGCTCCTTTAAAATAGGAAAAGATTCCAAATTATCCTCTCCCAACAATCAAATTTATGCATGGGAACACTCTCGCTGCTTAAATTTAAGCAGAAAATAGAGTTAAGCAGTCGCATGGGGACATGAGGTTAGTAGACAAGTCTTGCTTTTTCTTTTGTTTATGGTATTATTTTATTGTTTTCTCAATTTTTTGTAGTCCTTTCTCTTCTCCCTCTCCCTTTATTAAGACTTGTTCTGCAATCTCATTTCATTTTTCCTCTTCGTGATGATGGATCACTATGTGTGATCCAAAACGTCGACAAAAAAACTTACACAGTTGAATCCAAAAGCTATATATTGCAACGTTATGGAGCATGGACTGTGGAAAACTCATACCAATTATAGAATAATTATATTTTAAATTTTTATTTTTATTTGTATAATAAAATAAATCTAAAATCTAAATTAGAAGTTAGAGAGAGAGAGAGATTCAAAACTAAATTTTGATTAGATAGTTACATAGAAAGATTGGGAAAGATAAAGAGAAGTAGGAGGCAAAGACATATATAGAGTAAGAGATATCCAGAGATAAAAGAGGGAGAGGGGGAGATAAATAGGGATGTCAAAAGAGAGTAAGAGAGAGAAAGAGAGAGATGGAGGGGTAGAAAGATGGAGAGAGAGGTAGAGAGGGATATATATGGAGAGAGAGGTAGAGATAGACATATTTATAGAGAGAAAGAGATGAGAAGAGAAAGAGAAAGAGAGATATTTATATCTCAGTCTTCCTCTCTATCTTTGTGTTTCTCATTATTTCTCAATTTATCTTCCTCTCCCTCCCCTATATCTCTCTATCTTTGTCTACGCTTCTCTCTCTATTTATGCATATCTATCTATGTCTTTGTCTCTCTCTTTCACTCATATACACAAACACTCCCTATTCCCCTTCTCTATCTCTCTCCCTCTCTCTCTTTCTCTCACTCTTGACCCCTCTATCCATATCTCCCTATCCCTCCCCCTCTCTATCTATGTCTTATTATCTCTACCTCTCTCTTTTGCTCACCCCATCTCTCCCACTCTATATCTCTATCTCTCTATTTATTTATATCTCTCACTCCTCTCTTTATCATTCTAAAATCTAAAATCTAAATTAAAAGTTAGAGAGAGAGTCATAAACTAAATTTTGATTAGATATAGTCACATAGAAAGAGTGAGATAGAGAGATAAAGAGAAATAGAAAACAAAGATATGTAAAGGTAGAGATATTGAGATAAAGAGAGGGAGGGGGAGATAAATAGGGATATCGAAAGAGAGTAAGGGAGAGAGAGAGAGAGGGAGAGATGGAGGGGTAAGAAGATAGAGAGGGGAATATATAGAGAGAGATAGGTAGATATATGTATATATATATATGGAGAGAGAGGTAGAGATAGACATATTTCTAGAGAGAGAGAAAGAGATGAGAAGAGAAAGAGAAGAGAGAGATTTATATCTCTGTCTTCCTCTCTACCCTGTATTTCTCTCTATCTTTGTCTTCCCTTCTCTCTCTATTTATACATATCTATCTTCATCTATATCTCTCTCTTTAACTCATACACACAAAAACTCTCTATTTCCCCTCTCTACCTCTCTCCTTCTCTCTTTCTCTCACTCTTGACCCCTCTATCCCTATCTCCCTATCTCTCCCCCCTCTCTATCTATATCTCATTATCTCTATCTCTCTCTTTTGTTCACTCCATCTCTCCCACTCTATATCTCTATCTCTATTTATTTATATCTCTCACTCCTCTCTCTCTATTTCTATCCCTATATCTTTACCTCCACCTCCCTATCCATCTATCTCTCTCTCTCCCTATCCCTCTCTATCTCTCTATATCTCCCTCTATCTATATTACTCCCTCTCTCCTCTCTATCTATTGAGCTATCTCTTCCTCTCTCCCCATATCTCTCTCTCCATATCCATATCTTTCTCTACCTCTACCTCTAGCTCTATCTCCCTATCTCACTTTCTCATTACCTATCCCTCTCTATCTCTCTATATCACCCTCTATCTATATTTATCCCTCTCCCTTTCCCTTTCCCTTTCTATTTATTGAGCTATCTCTCTCCCTCTTCTTCTCTCTCTCCCTCTCCCTCTCTACCTATCTCTCTCCCTCTCTTCCCCCTCTTCTCTATATCCCTCCTCTACCTATCTCTCTCCATTTCTCTTCCTCCCTCTCTCTATCTCTCCCCATATCTCCCTCACTCACTCCCTCCCTACCCCCTATCTATCTATTTGTCTCCCTCTATCTCTAGACATGTCTCTCTCTCCTTCTCACTCTTCCTAGAACTCTATATTTATATCTCTTTTCCCCTTTATCTCTATCTCTCCATATTTATTCTTTCATATATCTCTCTCTCTATCTCATTATCTCTCCATCTCTCTACCATATATATCTTCCTCACTCTACTTATCTTTATATATCACTTCCCATCTCTATATGTATCTTTCTATATATCGCTCTCTCATTCTCCGGCTCTCTCTCTCTCTCTCTCTCTCTCCATATCCCCCTCCTCCATCTCCATATCTATCTCTATCTCTATCTCATTACCCCTCTCTTGATCTCCTCCCTCTTTCTCTCCCTCTTTATATCCCTATCTCTCCCTTTTCCTTTGTTCCTATTGCAAAATTAATATGATTCGAGTAATGGAGCTTGATTATCTTCCTAATTCAGAGGTTTTGCAAGTGGATGCATAGTTGGTTTGAACTTATCATTTCTCCATTGAGACATTTTTTGCACACCATTTTTGAGACATTTCGGCGTACCCATTGCACACCAATGTGCAATTGCTATTTATTTGTTACTTTTAAATTTTTTGTTTGTTTTTAATCTCTTTTCAATTTTCTTGTTAATTTATTTTAAATTTATGCATTTTTTATATATTCTTATTTGTAATTTTATATTTTTCGTACACTTTATTTTTTGATTAATTATTTATAATTTATAATTTATATGTAAACATATAATTTATAAATTTTATGTTTACTTATAAATTATAATTTATATACTTATAATCTCTTTATAATTTATTCTCTTTTAAATTTTTTATAATTTAAAACATATTTCTTATTTGGTTATTTTCTCTTTATATATTATATATTTAAATTTATTTTATTTATTGTTAAAATTGTATGTTTATTTTCTTGTTATTTATAATAATTTTTGTTTATTTTTAAGTTTTATTCCTATTAATTTTTTGTTTGTTTATGCCTAATTTATTGTTATGTTTTTTATAAAATATTTTTCTTTTAAACTTTGAATTTTTAATATTTTATTTTTTGGTTCATTTAATTTTTACTATTTTTTATCAATATGTTTATTTGCATTTCCTTTATTATAATTTTTGTTTATTCTTTATTTACTTACATTTTTTATTAGTTTTTGTTTATTTATATTATACTCTTTTACTTATTTGTTTATTTCTCTTAATTTATTATTTTCATGTTTTTTACTTCTTTTATGCTTATTTATTATTTTTGTTTATTTATTTATTTTTATTTGTTACTTTTATTAATTTTTTATCTTGTCTTTTTAAATTATATGTTTATTTACATATAATTTACAATTTATTTGTATTTGTATTTTATACATTTATTTAAAATTAAGCTTCTAATTTAATTTTGAAAGTATCCTTAGTTAAATAAATTTTATGTTTCTTTCTTATTTTATATATATATATTTTTTAATTTATTATTTTTTCATTTAATTATAATTTTTGTATTAACATATAATTTATAATCTATATGTTAACATATAATTTATAATTTATGCGTAACATATAATTTATAATTTATGCGGTAACATATAATTTATAATTTATATGTTAACATATAATCTATAATCTATATGTTAACATATAATTTATAATCTATATGTTTATAAATTATATAAATAATCATATAATTTATAGATAATGATATTTATATGTTTTTAATTCCTTGTTTGTGTTCTTTATTTTACTTTCTTTATTATTCTTTAGTAATTTTGTTTCATTTTTTGGCTTGCTTTTCTTTTTTGATTTTTCCTTGTTTTTCTATTATTTCATTTTGTTATATTTATTTTCATTCTTTTATTTTTTATTTATTTGCTTGTTTATTTATAATTTGCTGCTTTACATTCTTTAGATTTTGTCAATTTTAGTTTTTCCTTGTTTGTCTCTTTATGTTTACTTCATTTATTTATTTATTTGCTTGTTATTTTTTCCTTATTTATTAAAAATTCTAAATTTTCTTGTATTATTTTTGCTTGTTTCTCCTCAGTTTGATTTTG
Source organism: Sequoiadendron giganteum (assembly GCA_007115665.2). Taxonomy (NCBI): domain Eukaryota; kingdom Viridiplantae; phylum Streptophyta; class Pinopsida; order Cupressales; family Cupressaceae; genus Sequoiadendron; species Sequoiadendron giganteum. Next base: position 275,478,457 of record CM021108.1, on the reverse strand, counting down.
GTTTTATTTTTTACTCCTTTATCTTTTTTTGTTTTACATCTTTCTCTCCATCCTTGGTTCTTGTGCCTACCTTTCTTTGCCCCCTCCCTCTTCCTTGTTATTCAATTCTTGGTCTGCAACTATTCATTTTACTCCTTATGCTCTCTCATATCTTGATGATGGATCATAGAGTTTGATCTGAAACGTTGATGCAAGAAAACAAACACAATCTAATCCAGAAACACTTTCAGCAAATCTTCATGGATTGTGGAAATCTATTATCACTAAGTTTTTGTTTTTGTTTTCATGAAAAACCCTAGTGTTTTATCTTACACCTTGGGAGGGATCTATTTGGTTGTTACTTTATAGAGGGGGTTTTAAAACAACTTATGCCCATCACTTCCTCTAAGCCGAGCCCCTTTTGATTTAATGTTTTAATTCTTTCGCTTGACTTTATTTTTCCCTATTCTAAGTTGGCCCTGTGCCCCCATGTTTAAAAACAACTTAAGCCATTATTTGTCACTGGCCTAGGTGATGTCCCCTTATGCCTTTAATAAATGCTTTATATTGTGCAGGGAATAAATTTTAATGACCGTTGATCAACCATCATTTGATTGTAGCCGTTCCCCGCCATCCCATGATGACCCCACCACAAAGTCTCAACCGATTGCGATATCACAGGCGAGCGCCATGTGTCTCATCTGACAGTGCCGAAGGGATGATGAAAGTGCTTTAATATATTTTCTAGGTTTTAATATGTTATATAGCAGGTTACTAAAGTGGTTACAAGATGCACATGCTTCAAATCAACAACGATGTTATAATCTGGATGGAAAAGGTGCTCGATGGTTAGTGACAAGGCTGGCGACTGTGTTGAGTGAACAAGATTGACGATGGTTGAAATCTATAGTTGCTCGCCATCGCGTGATCAAAATTTGGGAGGTCTTTATTGATCACGATATCACGGGCGAGCGCCATGAGGATTTATTTGGCGATGCATAATATGGTGGGCCCTTGCTGCCATGATTGAGATTGTGTCAGCTTGTTTTGGCAATTGTTCGATGATCTGACAGAAGTGAAAGATCGACGAATAATATTTGAATTTGCATCTAATGCGATTGGAGCCGTTTGCCAAGAGTCACCCTGACGACTATCTTGATCTGTTTGTGTCTTCATTGGCAAGACATGGTGTATTGCTAAGACATTTAGTAATTTTGCCGATGTTATAAGTCCCCCCGATGATTATTCCTTTGATCTCAAGTATGTCGCCAAGACTCATGCCGATGTAATCTTATCGACGTGACATAGTGGGTTGGGAGGACATTTTGAACTCATTCCAATAGCGTTTTTCTTGACGATAGTATCTTTCTTTGTTTTGTTGGAAAGACAAGATGAGTGTTTCGGTGATGATATTTCATTGTCGAGACAAATGCACTCGGGTTGACTCATGGATCTTACTCCGATGGCGTTGGTTTGGCCGATACAACTCCTTGTGCTTTGATTGGTGAGACAAGATAGGTTTCTTGCCGATGGAACTTCATCGGTGAGATCTATATGCTCGGTATGACCTTTTCATTTCACCCCGATGGAACTTGTCTCGCCGATGATATGGGTTATTTGAATACTAGATTTTGGAGGTTTTTCATGATATCAAATGGTCAAGAATGATGTGATCATATGTGACTATGATGGATTATACTCAAGATAAGGTTTTCTTTAGGGAATCAACGAGTGCAAAATCACTGTAAAGGCTAGTTGGTTTGTGATGAATATTCTACTATGGGCCTCTAGCCTATCCTAGGTCTTTGTAGTAGTTTTTTTAATTCTTTGTTATCAGTTTTTCAATGTTCTATACAACGACCAAGTTTCTATTTTCAATATGCTTTAAGTTGGTCATTAAAAAGAGATATATGGTTTGTTTCCTTATAGAAATAATGCATTTATAACATTCATGTGTTTTTCATTTAAAATAATGGCATTTGGTAATAATAAGAAGGAACTGTGAAGTTTGAAAAGTCATATTTTCAAATTTATTTTTTAATCTTTTTTGAAACAATTAAATAAGTTTGATGCATAAGAGGATTCAATAAGTTGTTTAGAATAGTAAAATGGTGTCAATGTTTGTGATGAGGAAAAATGAATTGGAGAGTGGTTCAAAACTAGTTACAAGGTTTGAAAGGGATGTTTAAGTTGTACTTTTTAGAGTGACAAGGTTGACATTAAACTTTTGAAATATTTTTGGTTCATATTTTTAAGATAAAGATTCTTTTAAACAAAAAAAATTGTTTTAAATTTCATACTTGGAAAACAAAAATGCAAATGCAATAAATGAATAATAGAGAATCATGCATGGGAACAAAACACCACCTACAAATGCAAATAAGTTGTTGGAATGACATAAAACAAATGATAAAGTCAAATATATTATTGGTTTTTCCCTTTCTGACATTAAATTTTATTAAATAGATTTAGATAAATTATCATAAGAAATTTGGGATAATTTCAATAAAATATTTGGAGCAAATAGTTAATGTGAAGTTTTTCCTAAAACTTCAACTATTTAGATTCAAAATGAGAGATATAATCACTATTTCTAATCACATAAGAAATTTGAGATCTCTCATTAGACAAATGGTAGAAGTCAAGGCTCTATTAGATGATGAAGATGCTAAGGATATTTTGTTAAATAGTTTGAAAATACAACAATGTTATTTTTATGCTTAGTCCAATAACTTCTCAAACACAATAAGATGTGATTTGGCCCTATTAGGAGAAGAAAAAAGAAAAATGGAAAAGATTTAAAAGTTGATTCTCAACATGAGAATGTATTATACTCATGAGGTAATAATAATTAAAAAATAAAAATGAATGTTATTATTGTAAGAAAAAGGATCACATAGTGTGGACTTGTATAACTTGAGCCAATGATGTTCTTGAAGGAGAACTTAAAGAAAAATAAAATGATGTTAGCTTAGCCTATATATATTTGTTTGTTTCAATCGACATGTTTTGTTGTGTGGAATGCAAAACTTAAGGTAGGGTGTTGGAATATTAAGGTTAACATTAGTTAATTCACCTTACTAACTTGTTTATTTTTGTTATTAAATAATTAGTTATATTCTTGTAAGATAGTAGTTCAAATGGGAAGGTATATTTGAAAGGCTTTGTAAAAGCCATATTGTAATATATTCCCAAATGAACTGTATGATATAATTATTATTTTGAGTGTTTTTATGTGCAGATATAAGTTCTCTTGAATTTTTCAATATATTTTGTATGCTCTATTAGCCATGATTTCATGATTAATTTTCCACTTTCAAAACTACTTCTTACTAACTTTGCCATCCAAATTTGGCTCTTACACTAAATATTTCATAAAGGTGCATTTTAATTTTCTTATTGTCACCTTTGGCTGAATTTTTAAATTGGTTCAACCATGCAAAAAGTGTGGTTACTTTTAATTATTTCCACTTAAATGTTGGTTACAATTTTCTAATTTTATTTCCATTTAGCTAGTTACAATTTCATACTAGCATTAGTACTTGAAAATGGCAGTTTATTTCTACTTAAAACTTGTGGCAATTTCATTAATCTCTTGCTACCTCTGGTGTTGAATTGGACTACTTATGTCATCTAGGATTTGTTCCTCAATTTTTTTTACTTTTTTCAAAAAAACTTTATGATGGTTATACTTGTATTACCATGAATGGACATAAATTTGAGGATTTTAGGTGTTTTCATTCAATTTTTCATGTTTTCTGCTTAGCTCCTACTTTATATGTGTTTTTTATGGAAGCCTTTGGATATCTTTTGGCTAATAGTATTTCATGGAACCTTATTAAAGGTGCTACTTTTCCTAACTCTATAGCCCAACTATTCAATGGTCATTTTTCTAATGACTCCTTTCTCACTCTCTTGGAGGACAAACTCTAAATGGCACCATAATAGGCTTGGCTTGCTTTATATTCACTACTCTAAATGGCACAATAATTTTAAATTTAATTAACATACTCTAAAACCTAACGAAACTAGGCTGTAGCTCATCAAATTGGAGAAGTGAAAGGTCAATACTAGTGTTGAGGAAGAGTTTGGAGGAGTGAAAACAAGGTCAATACTAGTGCCGAGGAAGAGTTTGGAGTTAAAAAAAGGTCAATACCAGCATTGACGAAGAGTTTGGAGGAGTGAAAAAAAGGTCAATACCAACGTCGAGGAAGAGTATGGAGTAGTGAAAACAAGGTCAATACCGGCATCGAGGAAGAGTATGGAGGAGTGAAAACAAGGTCAATACCAACACCGAGGAAGAGTATGGAGGATTGAAAACAAGGTCAATACCAGCACCGAGGAAGAGTATGGAGGAGTGAAAACATGGTCAATACTAGCGCCGAGGACGAGGTTGAGGGCACTTAGGGAAAATCGATGACCAAGGGACAATGAGTACTGTAAGTTTGGCACCCCCATTCTCTTTAACCTAAAATTTTCATGCCTAGTTTCCAAAGATATTCTCATACATTGCACCCCCATTCTTGTAAAATGGTATAAGATAAGACAGAAAAAATAAAATAGCTTAGTTTTTCACATTTTTATCGACCAACCTTAGGTCTTGGAAAAACTCCCATAACTACCCACATCTTGGTTGTTGGTGGGAACATGTTATTCTTTGTTGTACGACCTACCTCAAATATTATGTCCACAAAGTTGCTAAAAACATAAAACAATAAGAAAAAATTTGAAGGTACAACTAAAAAAGGGTTATTTCCTTTTGGCCTCATCCACCTCTTATATTTCAACATAGCATGGAATTATGCTTACATAACATAAACTCAAACAAATGGAAGTTTATAGGGGCAAAGGAGCCCAGGTATATGCTAGGCTAAGCTAGATCTAATGAATGGAAATAGAGACATACAGTTCTTCTTTAATACCTCCACCACAAACATATGCAAGGAAAGGTCTCCTCCCTTCTTGGTAGTGATAACCTCCTCCACACACAACCCTTAAAAATTATGAATAGAGGAATATAATCTTTGAAGAACTTAAAGTTGATTCTCTCCTACCTGATGCAATTAATCATTTTATCCTTACAAACATTTATAGTGATTACTAGAGGCACATAGACCAATTATTCATAATAGAAGAATTTGATCATACTTTTCCAATGATGGCATTATGAGAAAACCTTAGGTTAAATGAATAATTCCTAGCTAAGTTATTTAAATCATGTCCAATCATATAAGAGAAGACCGCTGCGATGTGTACTTGGATACCATGGAGAAAGGCTCTTTGGGCTCTTTCATCAATCAAGGTATTGTTAAATTTTAAAACCTAAAAGTGAGAATGAAGAATCTTTCCTAGGATGGTGGCCAATTATTCTTCTCAACACCTAGATTAAAAAATAATTGTCAATATCATTGCCATCACAATTAAACCTATTGCTTGAGATATAGTCATACAGGTAAACAAATTGGCTTTCTTGATAGTAGATACATTCTAGAAAATTCAATCCTTGCATAAGAGATTGTTGAATGGGCCCAACAAACTACTAATGATGCCCTTACAATTAAGTTAAAATTTTGACAAGGCATATGATTGCATCAAATGTCCTTTCATTTATAAAAGGATC
>CM021108.1:275179228-275472758 GCA_007115665.2 Sequoiadendron giganteum | reverse complement strand
GACTAGAGTCTTATGTGTTGTGTTAAAAATTATGTAATTTGTGTTATGCAAGGTAGGGTATGTGTGTAAATGTTGAATTTTGGGAAAACAAGTGTGTTCTCAAAAGAAAATGTAAATTTGGATGTGTTAATTAAGGCAGTTTTAGGGGTCAATTTGATCTTGATTTTAGTCTATGATTGCTTATTTTACACCCTAGACCTATGACCTAAAAATTGGGGAGGTATTTTTAGATTGAAAATATGATCATTTCTCATTAATGACCCCTCTTACATTGCTTGTAAGAGAAGTGACGAAAATGGGAGCATGCAGCCCATGTGAAGGCCATGCTAAGGAGGACATGGTAGTTGGGGGTAGAAGAATTTGAGAGAAATTTTGGCCGAGGAAAAAGGAAAAAAGGAGAGGAAGGGCTGAAAAAGAGGAAGGAAAAACAACAACTCCCTCTCAAGTAGAGGTTAGATCTTTCCCAATATTTTATTGAATTCTCTATGTTAGATCTGTGTTGAACAATGTTTTGTGGGAATTTATGTGATAAAACTATGTTGGGCTATGCTTTTTCATGTTGTTTTGTTGAATTTTCCATTGTGTAGTGTTGTAAAGATTAGTGTATTTTGTAAGGTTGGCTCCCCAATACTGGTAGTGAGCAACCCAGGTGGGAGATTGAGGGGAGGAGATCCCCATGCGGGCCCATGAATATCTTCTTGTGAAAATTGGTGTTACAGCTATGGGTAAAATGGGTATGAGTACCCAAAGGGTAAGAGTACCCTTTTTGGAGGAAATGAAAAGTTGAGTAAGGAAGGGAGTGGAGAAGGTTGCTGGTTGAAAACTTATGTGGAGCATTTGATGTTAGCTGCCCTCTGGCTGTGATCCTCTCAGCCTCTTCCCCATAAGACCACTGATTGGTCTTTGTGTGTGTCTCTATCTAGCTTAAGGGTGTGTTTTTTGTGTAAAAACCATGTGAAAATGTTGTTTCTATTTTGGAAAGGATGGTTGTGTGTGAACAAGGTCAATCTAGTAGCCTCCCAGCTTGGGGGTGGCTGGTTTTTTAGCCTATGGTTGGGTGGTGAGCACCCCATGGTATGGAAAGGGTTGTTTTGTGTGCAGGTTGAAACAAGAAACTTTGCAAGTTGGGAGAAAATTTGTTGATAGTGTGTAGATACAAAGGCATGTTAATTTGCAGATTTGGAAGGCAGACTGTTTACACAAGTGGTTATAGTCTTGTCAAGCCATGGCAGATTTTTGCAGGCTATAGTATCCATTGGATGTTAGTAAATAAATAAGGTTTGGAAAAGTAACCTGTTAATTGTAATGTATTTGTTTCAAAACAATTATTTTGTCTCAAAGCAAGAAACATGTCCTGTTTGTTCAAGGTAAGCAAAAGCATATTATCTAAGAGTGTAAGCTAGTGGGAGAAATGAAATCTCTTTCAACCAGATGTACTCTATTTCAAAAAAATATATGTATACATTTGCTCCATCTAGATATGTATTCTGTAAGAAAGGAAACAACTTATTGTTTAATGCATATGTATTTTGCTTAGATAAGAAATGCCTTTTGTTTTAAGTATGTATTTTGCTAAAGGATAAATCTTTGTTTCCATGGAAGAATTTGATCTGTTCTAAAATTTGAAATGCATTCTGTCAAAGGAAAATGTGTTGTATTGCGTTGGCATTACAGTGACAAGTGACCATTACTTCGTAGGAGAAGCACATATGCAATTCTAAAAGTTAAAACCAGGGTTAATAACACCTTTTATCATTGTGAAAACAAAACTAAATAAAAGAAATTTATATTGTTGTGTGAGGGCCACTCCGCCGCTGTAGCCGTGCGACCTATGAGGGAAGCCACGACCCTTTGAGAGGGTCGGCCCAGCCAAACTGACCGTGGCATGACGAATGAAGGGGTTCAAATATATAAATATATATATATATATATATATAATAGTAAATAAAAGACTGAAACCCCTCCCCACATTCAAACAAAAATGAAGCAAAAACGTTTTATTAGACAACCCTCCAACATGATCTGGTCGCGGAGCCTGGCATTAAAAGAATAGGATTAATGAAATCCACCATTCAACAAAACCAAAAGAAATCATTGATAAAAATGAAATTAAAACTGGTAACGGTTATTAATAAAATAAAAAAAAAAAAGGGTTGCGTCACGTCTGGGCGCCATTATGGTGCCCAAATGGCTGGGAGTGGGAGTTCTCACCCCTCTCAGGCCGCGGCCCGTGTAGGAGGAGAGTCCCCCTTCCATTTTCCACAACCATTTCCCTCATGGGCGAGCCCTGCTAAACCCACGCCCAGCCAGAGGCTCCCCTCGTTAAGAAACGAAACAAACAGAAATGATACTTGCTCAGGAATATGTCGACGTCAGGAAGTAGGCGATGCCCAAAATGGAAGAGAAGTCATAGAAAAAATAATAATAATAATAATAATAAAACAAAATGTATAACACTATATGTGCAGATCTTTGAGTAAATAGCTTTCAAAGTAGACAAACGTAATCCAAGCATGTTAGATGTATACTTGCGAGCTGGTTTGAACCCTTTTGTTTGCCCTATCATATCCAACCACGGTAATACTGAAGGCCTGCAACACAGAAAAAGAAGAAGAAGCATAGGCGGCGCCCAAAACATAGGGCAAGAGATACACAGGGAAAAATAAAGTTAGGGTTACTCTTGTCGGCTCATATTCTTCTTTTTCCATCATTAATTCTTGCCCTAAACTTTTTCCATAATTGGCAGTTTAAACAAGGATTTGGAATGGCTTCTAATGTGGATTTAAATAAAAATAAAAAATACAAAAATGAATTATATAAAACTTACCTCCTATTCTGGCGTAGTGAATGCAATCAAAGTTAATTTAGTTAGAATTTGGAAGTTGGGCGCATGGCAATAGCAGGAGTCAGAAAATATATATTTATTTATTTCCTTAACACTTACGACATAGACAAGGGAAAAGTAAATAAATATATAATTGGGGAGGGTAGGCGTAAATTAGCTATTTACCCTCTATGGAAACATACCATTTATTATTTAAACATAGGTGAATTATTCTCGGTTGCGCAAATATCATGGCTACATTAGAAGTTAATACATATCATGACTACATTAGAAGTTAATACATAGGCTTCACTTATTATTGATATTAGTAATTTGAACATTAATAGAAATATCATTAGGGTCAATTTTAATATTAATAATAATAATAAGAATAATAATTTTAATTGCATTATTAAAGATGTTTTAAATTGTTTATATTGTAATATTCTCATGATAAGATTTAATTGTTGATTTCAAAACAATTAGAAAAAAGGAGTATCATCATGATGGGGTAACATCAATATTAATAAATTATGTAGATTTAATTCTATGATAGTGGTTTAACAATTTAATAATAATTTTGTTATGAATGAGGTTTAAGAGTTAATTTAAAAATAAATAAAAATAAAATGATAAAATAGTAACTATAATACTACTACATATAAATGCTTGTTAAAACCATGAAGTTAATTATGGGGTAATCAATTATAATATTACTATGGTTTAATAGTGGATCAAATGATATTACTAACCTTAATTACGTCGAGAGGCTTAACCTACAGTGGTAGCACAGAGCGGAATGTGAGCGTGTTAACAAAAAAAACTCACAACATATTAAAAATATCAAATACCTATATGTACAAGAAAATATGAATATAAATAGAGAGGAAGAAGAAAAGAATTCACCGCAATTAATAAAGAAGTGCAATAATTATTTCAAAAAAACATTTTGCCAATTTTTACTTTCTATGATTTGTATATTTCTCACATCGAGAAATATATTTTTTTACTTTCTATCATTTTATGTTTTATAATTTTTATATTTCTTATTTCAATTTTTACTTTTTAACATTTACAAATTTTCTAACATAAATAAAATTTTACTTCTTTTTATTATCAAGTTATTATTTGTTACAAAAGAGTTTCCATATATTTTATTTTTTAATTATTTTTTAAAAACATTTTTTTATTAAGAAGATTAAATTGTTAATTATTAATTATAAATAAATAAAAGATATCAATAAATAAGTATTAATTTTGTGATATATTCTTTTATGAAATTAGTGTATAGTAAAATTTCTCATATTTTTTATTTTTTTTAATTTTTACGTCCAAGGCGTGTCTATTTGAGAATAGGGGGCCGAGTTTGTCAATCGATGATGTGCGTTGCTCGAGAGGGGAGGGAATACGGTTGAACCGTGCATAACCGTTGATGATGATTAATTGTGAAAAACATAGAAATTTGGCTACAACGGCTTGTGACATGAAAATAGGAATGCATTTAGTTTAACTGTCAAAATATACCTATAATATAGTATAATAAAATAAAAATATAATAATATAATAATAATATAATATTATAATAATATAATATAATATAATAATAATATAATATAATATAATATAATATAATATAATATAATAAAAATATAATATAATAATAATAAATATATAATAAAATTAATAGAATATAACATAATAACATTAGTATAATAATAAAACAATAATTTAATAATTTAATACTATAATTAATCATAATATAATATAATATAATAAAAATATAATATACATAATTTAATAATAATAAATATATAATATAATTAATATAATATAACATAATAACATTAATATAATATTAAAACAATAATTTAATAATTTAATATTACAATTAATCATATTTTATTAATAATATAATATTAAAGATAAATATAATTTACTACGTATAATATTTCAAAAATCATATAATAAGAATTATAATATTATAATAATAAGAATAATAGAATATTATAATAGTAGAATAATATAATAATAATATAAAATAATACAATATTATGAATAATATAATAATTTAAATATTAATAATATATTATTAATATTAATATAAATGTATTAATACAAATATAGCACTATAATAGTAAATATATAAAAAATAAAATTATAATATAATAATATTATTATATTATAGAAATATACTAGCAATCGCACCTTGGTGTGCAATGGGTACGCCGAAGAGGTATGGAAAGTTAATTAGGGAAAAATGTTTTAATTTTTTTTTGCATACAAATTTGTTACATAAGATCAAATTGGTTGGTCATTTAAGAAATGATTTTGCTGATATATTACTATTAATATTGTTATTACTATTTTTATAATATTATATTATTACTATTAATTTAGTTTTTATTATATATTATTTATTATTTTTATACATTTACTATTATATTATTATTATTTTATTAATATATCAAGTTTGCATTATGTTACATTATTATTATATTAATAAATGATTGGATTAGGTATTATATATTATTAGTATTATATTATTAATGTTATATATTTTTATAATATAATAATATTATGATTTTTTTGTTATATATTTACTATTATAGTGCTATATTTGTATTAATACATTACTATTAATATTAATAATATATTATTAATATTTAAATTATTATATTATTCATAATATTGTATTATTACTTTGATATTACTATTATATTATTCTACTATTATAATATTCTATTATTATTATTATAATATTATTATTCTTATTATATGAATCCTTAATATTATATTATTAATAAAATATGATTAATTGTAGTATTAAATTATTAAATTATTGTTTTATTATTATACTAATGTTTTTGATGAAAGGCTAAAATGGGTTTTACAGGGACCCGAAACCACAAAGTTTACAATACAACAAAGAGGACACCAGAGATCCACCAAAAAAAATAGCTACCCGAGAAAAAATCAGCAGCACCTAAACAAAAAGGACCAGAAAGGTCAAGAAAGAAGGACCAGTAGAGGAAGCACAAAGAAAACCCCAGCCATTAATTCAGAGTCCTAAGGACAGACTCCGTCTCTGCCTCCAGATCCTGCATATCTTTAACCCCCTTTTTAAAAGTTTGAACCATTTTCGGAGTAAGGGGGGCCTTGCGCTTCAAATTGGCTCTGGTTCTTCTGGAAATGCCAGCTTCTATATCCTGGCTTTTATCCTCGGTATCCTCCAAATCAACCACCAGAGACCCCTGTTGGGCTTTATCAAGCTTTTCAGTCATCACATTAATTATTATAGCATTGTGTCTTGCTATACGGTTGTTTTGCTCAGCGACAATTTTGATGGTATTCCTTAAGCTCTCAACTTCGGTGTCAATCTTTCTGTTACTATGAGCCGCTTCTTTCTTTTCCAACTCAACAATCTTAGCGCCCATTTCATCGATCTTACTTTGCAGGGCCCAGTTTTTAATTTTCAGCTCATTAATTTCAGAGAAAGTCCAATCCAAGATTTTGGAGTGGGACTCGGAGTTGGTTTTGGCAAGGTTGAGACAATCCAGGGAGGGCTCTTTTCCAGTGTTAACAGGGAAATTATCATAAATGTGTGTGTCCAGCAGAGGGTTAGCACAATGCTCAGAATTGTTGGTATCGGATTCCTCCGACTCAGAGGACTCTTCGGAGTAGGAGACAAGGCTTTTGGCCTGGGTTTCTTGTCAACAGAGCTGATATTAAGGGAAGGATTGTCATGCTCAAGCACGCGAGTTTTACCAGAATCCCTAGAAGGGCCAGCATGCAAGCTAGGGACTTTTCTAACCGGGCTAGAGTTAGGCAAAAACTCTGAGTCACTGGGCTCAGTATCATCACTCTCAGAGTCAGGGTTGGTTTCCAAAATAGCAGGTTCGGGCACATGGAGATGTTCAACAATCAGCCTAATTAACCCAGTGTGCAGAATGGGGAATCTTTTAGGGTTTTTCTTATTGTCCTCCAAGCTTTTCTTCAAGGAGCAGAAAAGATAATAGGGGATAGAGACCCTTACCTTGTGTCGGAAATGGTTAAGGAGAGCAAAGTGGTAGCCATAGACTTTTGTGAAGCACCCATCCACCGTGATGTACTCCATGATGACCCGAAGAACCTTTCTCCAGATAGCCTTTATGGAGTCAACATCGAAGTAACTGTTAGCAATTTTGACAATACTAAGCCTTTCCTTGTCCTTTTTAGGAAATCTGATAACAGCTTCATCAGAAAAAGCCTTGTCCCTAAGGAACTTCTTCCCATCAGTGGATAATCCCGTAACATCAGCAATAAGACTTTCACTGAGTTCCACATTCCGAACAGAGTCAGCTTACCATCATTCTAATTTTTGGCAAAGAGATCTGTGGCCTCCTAGTTAGAGCCATGAAGCTTCTCCAGGAAGGGAATCAACCCTCCGCTTTTAATCTTGTTCCAAACCTTGACATTTTTATATGTGTTTCGTAGCTATCTGGCTCAGTTCGCTTTTTGTCTCCTCCCATTTCGGCCGACACAGTGAGGTAGATCCAAACACAAGCCTTTCTAAAACTGGCCCCGCCAAATCTAAGAACCCACAAAGCGTGCAGAGTTTTCTTGTAGCTTACACCACTGGGCTTGGTCCCATGCAATCTAATGATTGTGATGTGATAGATCCAACCTGTCCTCATTAAAGGGATAGCACGTCACTTTACCATGTGATTTATCATAATTTAATAGGGCACAGACATTAAAATTTAGATCGCTAATATTTAGCCAGGTACACACTTCTTTACTCTTAACTCCTTCATTAGCAAAAAAGTTCGCCACAGCATTGGCTTCTCTATAGGCATGTGATATTTTAACTTTTTCAAATTTGGCCAAGTTTAATATGGCTTCCTCGATCCATGAATTGATGGTCCACGAGGGGGGAGACTTGCCATGGAGGCAATCAATTATGTTTTTGGAGTCTCCTTCAAGTCATAGATTTTTAATGTTAAGACTTTGGGCTAAATTTATGATGTGGTAAGTGCCAGCAGCCTCTGCCAGATGATTAGTTTGGGAGCCAAGAGGTGAGGCAATTGCACCAATGAAGTTGCCAAAGGGATCCCTTATAACTCCTCCACAGCCTGCCGCCCCTGAATTACCTTTAGCCGCTCCATCAAAGTTAGCTTTGATCCACCCATTAGGCAGAAAAGACCAGCAAACCCCCTCTCTGTCTTTTTTGGCCTTCATAGTAGGACAAGACAAATTAGGATTGATGTCCCATTCCTTAGCAACAATAAGATCATAGTTCAAAAACTTCGCATTCATGGTCTTCCTGTCCTTCTGGGCCACAACATTGAAATTTTCCTAATGTTATTAATGTTATATTATATTAATTTTATTATATACTAATATACTAATGTTATTATGTTATATTATATTAATTTTATTATATATTTATTATTATTATTATATTATTATTATATTATATTATATTATATTTTGATTATATTATACTATATTATATTATATTATATTATATTATACTATATTATTATTATATTATATTATATTATTATTATATTATATTATATTATATTATTATTATATTATACTATATTATAGGTACATTTTGACAGTTAAACTAAATGCATTCCTATTTTCATGTCACAAGATCCTACAATTTTGTTAATTTTTTAAATATATAATAATAATAATAATAATATAATATAATAATAATATAATAATATAATATAATAATATAATAATATAATAATATAATATAATAATATAATAATATAATAATAATAATAATATAATATAATAATAATAATAATAATAATATAATAATAATAATAATAATATAATATAATAATAATATAATATAACATAATAATAATAATAATAATAATATAATATAATAATAATATAATAATATAATATAATAATATAATAATAATATAATATAATAATAATAGTAATAATAATAATAATATAATAATATATAATAATATATTATAATATAATAATAATATAATAATATAATAATATAGTATAATATAATAATATATAATAATAATATAATAATGTAATAATAATAATAATAATAATAATAATAATATAATAATAATATATAATATAATATAATAATATAATAATATAATAATATAGTATAATATAATAATATAATAATAATATAATAATAATATAATAATAATATATAATATATAATATAATAATAATAATATAATAATAATATAATAATATAGTATAATAATAATATAATAATAATATAATATAATAATAATGTAATAATAATAATAATAATAATAATAATAATAATAATAATAATAATAATAATACTAATAATAATAATAATAATAATAATAATAATAATAATAATAATAATAATAATAATATAAATAATAGTATAATAATAATAATAATAATAATAATAATAATAATAATAATAATAATAAAATAATAATAATATAATAATATAATATAATAATAATAATAATAATAATAATAATAATAATATAATATAATAATAATAATAATAATAATAATAATAATAATATAATATAATATAATAATAATAATAATATAATATACTATAATAATAATATAATATAATAAAAATATAATATAATAATAATATAATATAATATAATATAATATAATAATAATATAATATACATAATATAATAATAATAAGTATATAATATAATTAATATAATATAACATAATAACATTAATAGCACTTTTTTCCAGACTTTATTGGTTTTTCGGTTTGCATTTTTCGGCGAAAATTTTTGGCGGGAAGTTTTTCAGGTGCCAGCTGCAAAAGGTGGTGAACCTCAAGGATAGGCTATTATGTTTCCCCAACGACGACGCGTTTACAGGTTTGCTCGCTCCTTGCTCAATTAATGTTGTTAATGTGATGGAGACCTCTCCTTCTCCCCTTTGCCGCTCAACAAAGGCCATACCCCCCATTTTCCCCTTGAATTTTCCTAGGGTTTCTAAGGATTTTGACATTCCTAACATAGCTACTCCTACTAAACCAAGACCCAAATCCTTCTCTGAGGCGGTGGCTAACACTAGTATCGCCATTGACGCAAGCGCAAGGTTTAACCTGTCGAGTGTCCATGGCGCCTATGAAACCGGTAAGAACACTGGGGATATTCCCCTACCTTTCTCCGTTTCTCCAAATTCGGAAATGCTTGTGGGAATTGTGAAGGGAAAAAATAGATTAAGGAATTCTGCTATTTTTTTCTCTGCTGTTGAAGTTGATAAATGCCCTCCTAGGAAATTTTTAGACGACTGGTTCCATAACTACTGGAACTTGAAGCTTGGTCTCCATATTTCATTCTGCAGGAAAATTCAGAAAGGATTATATGTGATTTTCTTTGCTAATCATGAATCCCAGGCCAAAATGCTTTTAAAACAATATTGGGTCGTGGGTTCTACCTCCTTTCGTGCCTTGGCTTGGTCTCCTGAGGCCATTCTTGAGGAAGTTCTTGCCCTCTCAGCCCCATGGTGGATTTTAGTTAAATAGATCCCACCATTTCTATGGAGGTTCATTCCCCAACTGCTTGAACCACTAGGTAAAGTCATTCGAATGGATGACACTGTGAGATTGGTTCCTCGTATGGAGGCTAGGACACTTGTCTCGTTGATTCTTGGTAAAGAGATTCTGGCTGACATTAACATTAACATCTCTGAGGATAATTACTCCTATCCTATTGAAATTCTTGGGGGTCTGAACGCTTGTTTCTTGTGTAGAAGAGAAGGGCATCTAAGGAAGGACTACCCCATTCTTAAAAAAAAACCTTTGCCGACTAAGCCCTCGCCTCCCCAAAACCCCTCTGTTACTGCTAACCCTAATTTGGAACCCTCTGTGATCAAAGCCCCTCACTTTGCTGAGCCTTCTAACCCCATCCCCACCATGGCCTCTAGCTCCCCATCATTCCCTTATGCCCTTTCCCCTTCATTGTTCCCGGTTGTTTCCTTGTACCTTCAAAATGAGTCTCAAAATGTCGAATTCCAAACTGTGACAAAAATCTCCAATAAACGTAGACGAAGGACCAATAAGCAGGTTAACACCTCCATTGTGGACTCCAAGTCCTTAAATCTCTCTCCTGCCTCCAATACAGACAACCCTGTCCTGGCCGCTTCTCAAGAAATCCAAATTAGCTCCCCCCAACAAATTCAAGCAAAAAGGACCCCTTTGCCAATTACATTGACTCTTCCCCTCCCCTGAAATTCCCTCACAAGATGTTCAGGGAGCTTAGTGACGACTGTTTGCTTGAGGTCATCCCGACCTATAAGCACTCCTCCGATTCCGCTAATCTCCGCCCAAAGCAGTCCATGGATGTGGATATCCTTTCCCCTACTACTTCTGATAATGATGATGAATTCAACGGAGATCTCCCCACATCTAAACGACAGGGAAGACCTCTGGGCTCCAAAAATAAGAACCCCTCCATGAAAAAACAAGGGAATACCCCTTCTATTGCTAAGACCCCAATCTTGGGATCGGCAAACCACTGCTCTCCCCCCGCATGTTTCCTCATGAATTTCATCTCATGGAACATAAGGGGGCTTGAATCCCTGAACAAGAAGTTTGTCATTAAGCATTATTTAGATACCTATAACTCCATGGACTTCTTAATGTTGCAAGAAATTAAAGCTATATGATTCGTTCTTGAATCCAATCTTAACTTCCTTTGGAAAGATGCTATCAAATTCTATACCAACCACCCTAGGGGCAGGGGAGGGGTTGTGCTGCTGGTTAATTCGAGATGGGAGAAGTATATCACTGGTAATGGGCTCTCCCCTTGTAACAGAGTTGTTTGGATTACTATTAATTACAATAACAATGTCTTTGGCATATGCTCAATTTATGCTTCGAACGACTTTAGGGAGAGGGTGAGCCTCTGGGACTAGTTGGCTGCGCTCCCTAACATCCCGTGGTTCGTAGGAGGGTACTTCAATATGATTGAATCCTAGGAGGACAAAGCTGGTGGTACTCCATTTGCCTGGAAAGACCTTGAAAATTTTCACTGGAATAGAATGAAAAATGAAAAAAAAAAATTGACCCTTTAGCTGGAAGTAAAGACATGAATCCTGGCTTATGGCATACTTGGTGTAACTTCCAACAGGGTCCCTCTAGAATATATTCTAGACTTGACCGTTTCTATGCTAATAAAAATTTCTTCTTTGTTTTGCCTAATAACCTGGGCAACTCTGTCCTCGTCACCCACTCCCCTCTCCGATCACCATCCTATCTCCACCCGTATTAGAATTAACACTTCCCCTGTGCTCAACAAAGTTTCCAATCCCGAGTTTTTCCTGAACACTAATATTCTTAAGGATGAGGATGCTCTTGATACCATTCATATCATTAGACTCATTAATAAGAATAACTTTCCTACCAGCTCTCACACGGAGAGATGGAACATGAACATTCTTTCCTGGTAGAATCTGTTAAAAACCATAGGCCAAAAAAGAGCCAAAGACTATAGATTTACCGAAAAAAAGCTCTCCTCTGACCTTTAGAAAGTTGAAACTAACATCCAAGCCAATCCCTCAGACTATGATCTCATCTCCCATGTGATTAATACTAAGGAAGCCCTTAGACAACACCAGCAGGTTAAAACTAGAGGAGCCAAAATTAGATCCCGTGCTCACTAGCTCCTGTTTGGTGATAGGGGCTCAAAATTCTTCTTTAACCTCCTCAAGCACAAGCAGTCCAATGAAAATATTGAGAGAATTATAGAAAATAATCAAGAAATAACTAGCCTTAACAACATCAAAGAGGCCTTTGCAGAATTCTACCAAAATATTTTTGCCTCTGAAGACTCAGAGGAGGCTACCTCCCTTAAAAATCAGTGCAAAACTCTTATCACTAATAGGATCTCCACTATGGATGCTGACCTATTATCTAAAGATATCTCCCTGGAGGAAATTGATAATGCCATTAACTCCCTTAATAATGACAAGGCCCTTGGGCCCGATGGTCTCCCTGTGGAGTTTTACAAGGCCAATATTACTTGGATATGCAAAGATCTTCTTGATATCTACTCGGAAGCCCTAGCTAGGGACTCCCTAGGTAGCTCCATCAACAGGAGTATTATTAAATTGATTCCCAAGGATAGGGACAAAGCTCTCATCAAAAATTGGAGACCTATCACCCTGCTTAATGTCTCCTATAAAATTTTTTCCAAGATCCTGGCTCTAAGACTTGAGAAAATCCTGCCTAAATTTGTCTGCTCTACCCAAACTGGTTTCATTAAAGGAAGGTATATTCTTGAGAATCTGATCACCAGCTGGGAAGCCATGAATTGGGCCAACTACTCAGCAAAATTTTGCTATGTTTCTCTTGGATTTCAAAAAGGCCTATGACAGGGTTGAATGGAACTTTATTTCCATGATGCTTGAGGCTTTTGGATTTCCTAGTATTTTCTGTAATTCTGTTAAGATGTTACTTAATGATGCTTTTGCCCAGATAGATATCAATGGCTCCCTCTCTGACTCCTTCCCCCTTGGCCCCTGCCCTCTTTGTTATTCCCTCTGATGCCCTGTACTACATTCTTAGAGATAACTCAATCTCCCCTACTGTCAAGGGCATATCTCTCCCTAATAATGAAGAGCTTATAAATTGCCAATTTGCAGATGATACTGCTATTTTCTTTGAAGCCATTGCTGACAACTTTGAAGCTTTACAAAACAAACTCAGTTTCTTTTGCACTATCTCTGGTGCTCATCTATCCCACTCCAAATCTATATGTTTGGGATGGGTCGAGCAGCCCCCTGACTAGTTTAAAAGCTATGACTTTCAATGGGGAGGTCCGTAGAAAATTGTGAGATATCTGGGCATACCTTTCTCTGTTGATCCCTCCCTTAAGGATATGTGGTCTTGGGTAAAAGAGAAAATCACTAAAAAGATGGATAAGTGGCACAACAGGTCCTTATCCTTGGCTGGCAGAGTTCAGGTCTACCAAAAAATTCTTTCTTCCTACAATATCTACTATTCCTCAGCCTATATGTTCAGTAACTACCGAATCTTGGAAATTCAAAAGGCCGCCAGAAACTTTCTCTAGTCGGATGGTAAAGGAAATAGAAAGATGCATGTTGTTAAATGGGATTGGTGTCATAGTGATAAGCTCCTAGGGGGCTTGGATTTGAAGGACCTTAAACTCCAATGGATTGCCCTTATCGCCAAATGGATTTTTCACTCTATGGACGACAATGATCCTTGGAAGATCCTTATTAGGAACAATATTGAAAGGGGATTCCCCAAAAATGCAAAATCCTGGAAGAATCTGTCTTTCAATGATCTGATCATTGGCAACTTTCCTATTGCTGTGCATGGATCTATTGTCTTTAGATCCATATGGAAAGCCTGGAATCATGTTAGGAACTATATCACTAACAAGGCCTTCCATGATGATTGTCAACTATATGGTGAAAGATCCATCTGGTGGAACTTACACTTATCTGGCAAACCCCTCGCCCTCTCCCAAGGCCACTTTGCTAGATACTAGAATAATAGGGGCATTTCTCAATTAGCTAACATCTTTGAGCAAGATAGGTTAATTGGTTGGGATGAGCTTAGAAGCAAATTTAATATCCCGACCTCCCAGAAGAAAACTTATAATATGATTCTTAAAGCTACCAAGGACTTACCTACTACTTGTCATTTGGACTCTCATAGATATTTAAACTGCAAATGGTCGGATGGGACCATTATATCTAGAATCAAAGCGAAAAACGTTTACAAGGTGATTGGATATAATGATGCCATCATTGACCATGTCAATGTTGTTTGGTACACCACCTTGGACATCTGCTCCTGGAAGAATTATTTTAATATATTATGGAAAGGATCTATAGAACCTAAAATAAAATGTTTTAAATGGCTGTTGATTCTTGACAGACTCCCGATTAGAAAAGATAACTCTGCAACTAATTACTGTAACTTGTGCAGAATGCCTGAATCAAGAAGACACATTCTCTTTGACTGTATTTTTGCTAAGGAAATTTGGAATATGTTTGGCATCATTTATCCTATGATTATTAATACTCTTGAAATCATCACTGGGCATATTGATGGGCTAAATAAGGATACTAATCTATTTTGGAACATTCTCTCTTCTAATATCTTATGGCAGATTTGGAAATGTAGGAATGAGGAAAGGTATCAAAACACCCCCAGAGTTCTTACTGAGTCTTCTCAAAAACTCACTTATTTTAAAATCTTCTTGCAAGTTCATACTACCATGATGATGGATAGGAAAAATCTCAAAAGGTTCCTGAAGACGGGATATGCCACTTTCTTCATCTATGAGATGAAGAATGGATATGAATGGAGGAGGAATTTGGATAATCTGCAAATCTTCGAGAGGACTTGCAAAATGTTTATCCAGGAGGTTAAGAATAAAAAGAATGCCAAAAAGGACCAATTCCTTATGCTTGCTCAAATCTAGGAGAACAAAAACATTGTGTGGATGGAGGGATCTATGGGGTGTACAGCCTGGGTTGACACCCATGATGATATTTTATATTAGTTTTCTTATTACCTTCTGGTAACTTTGTATAGGACTTATTGATATGTAGTTATCTTGCTACTCTTGCTGAGAGGCTTGGCCTCTTGCTTCTATACATCTCAATGTAACTGATTCTATATTTTTGTGACCGCCTTATATATAATATAAAAAATAACATTAATATAATAATAAAACAATAATTTAATAATTTAATACTATCATTAATCATATTTTATTAATAATATAATATTAAAGATAAATATAATTTACCTAGTATAATATTTCAAAAATCATATAATAAGAATAATAATATTATAATAATAAGAATAATAGAATATTATAATAGTAGAATAATATAACAGTAATATCAAAATAATAGTAGTATAATATAATATAATATAATATAATAATAATATAATATAATATAATATAATAAAAATATAATATAATATAATATAGTATACATAATATAATAATAATAAATATATAATAAAATTAATATAATATAACATAATAACATTAGTATAATAATAAAACAATAATTTAATACTACAATTAATCATATTTTATTAATAATATAATATTAAAGATAAATATAATTTACTAAGAATAATATTTCAAAAATCATATAATAAGAATAATAATATTATAATAATAAGAATAATAGAATATTATAATAGTAGAATAATATAATAGTAATATCAAAGTAATAATACAATATTATGAATAATATAATAATTTAAATATTAATAATATATTATTAATATTAATAGTAATGTATTAATACAAATATAACACTATAATAGTAACTAGCATACCTATATTTTACAAATATATGTAAAGTACGCCGAGAGATATCCTTCTCAAGGTGCCTATTTTTAATCAATTGAACCTTAACCCCAATTGAAGCATACATATATTACATATTAATACATATAATATACGCCCAGAGTTATCATTATTGAGGCATCTATTGCAACCTAATTGAAGTCTTATTCTAACCATAACTCAACACTAATTGAACGCTAATCCTAATCGTAGTTGTAATTGAACCCTAACCCTAATTAAATGCTAACTGAACCCTAATCCTAATTCATTCCTAACCCTAGATAACTATAATTGAACCCTCACACTCAACAAATAATACTCCTTACCTTACTTGAACCCTAACTCCAACCCAAACTATAATTTAACCCTAACCCTAATTAAACCCTTATTGAATGAACATTAGTGAAGTTAGTGAATGAACCCTTATTATTTTTTAGTGATAACTAAATCAATATTTCATAAATTTATCTATAATTCTTATTAAATTTTTCTTATTTTATGAAATTGTTAAAAAAATTAAGTTACGTAGAAATAATTTTATGTGTTTTTATAATGAACTTGACATTGTGTATAAAAGGTTTAAGTTTTGAATGTTATAATATAAAAAATAAATTTGTTTACAATGTTTATTTGTTAATATAAAAGATGTGTGAATAATGTTGCACTTGCTAATGATTAAATGTTTCTTGATTGATTAAGTGGCATTTTTCAATTTTTCTATGTTAATTTAATGTTATAATATAAAGAAGAATATTTCTAATATATTTTTAATGCATCTTTATATTTGATAAACAAACATCTAAAGTAAAAAATGTGATTGTAAAAAAAATACAACTTAATGAGTAAACATATATTTAAAGTTAAAAGTGAAATACAACTTAATGAGTAAACGTACATTTAAAGTTAAAAGTGAAACTATTTTAAAAAAATGTCTATTTATTTTATTTTTCTTTTGATAAATATATTTTTTTTTTTTACTTTTATTAAAAAATATCTTTTAATATTATAAATGTTAATCTACTAATCTCTAAGAAAATTTATAACTATGAAACTCTAAACCTAATCCTAATTGATCCCTAACCCTAACCCCAATCCTATTTAAATTTTGACCCTAATCATAACCATAATTCAACCCTAACCTTAATTGAACACTAACCCTAACAATGTTCAATTAAGTTTAAGGTTCAAATATGGTTAGACTTTAATAAAATTAGGTATAGGGTTGAATTAGGATTAGGGTTGGGGTTGGAATAAAGATTAAGGTTCTATGATAAAGCTTGGGGTTAGTGTTAGGGTTCAATTGAGGCAGGGGTTATGGTTCAATTAGGGTTTCATTAATGTTAGTTGTAGAATCATAGTTATGTTTAGGGTTGGATATAACATTAGCGTTAGGTTTGAAGTTAATTAGTGTTAGTTTTAGGGTTGGGGTTATGGTTAGACTTATAATTAGTGTTAGTATTGGGATTAGATTCTGTAATACCCTTCCATTTTGCTCCTTATTCGGTTTGCTTTATGTTATGTTTGGTTGCAGTTACTTTGATACTAAATACATTTTGTTATGATGTTTTGTTCGTCACTATTGAGCGACAACTATTATTGTGTGATGTGTTGAATTAATTAGTGTTTCTCATGTTTTAATGGATTAATGATATTGTAAAGTTAGCATAAAATGTTATTATGAGATTATTGGATTATAATGGAAGTGTCAGTTTCAATGAGTGTATTGGTGAAGAAGACGAGTTCGCATCACTCGCTTGCGAGCACCCTGTGAATCCGTAATTCCTTCTTCACGATGTGTATTATATGTTGGATATATTGTATGATGTTGTTTACTTGGTTACAGGATTGTAGGTACATGACATCGACTCCACCTGGTTTCATATGTTTGAGCGTGTCAATCCAACGATTAAGTTGAACGGGAGATAGTAGCTAGGTAACATCTGTCAAGTTTACACCCTAGCCTTAGTGTGTCGTCAATCGTATGTGTCAAGTCATTGTCGGTCTTGCTTTAATGTTATTTAATTTTGAAGGATTTGGAAATATATATTTAGAATAATTGCATTTAAATCATGTTGATGATTGTTTAATTTAAATAATGCGTTGTGGATAAAAGTTTATATATTTAAAATTAATTAATTATATTTAATTTATTTAATCAATTAAATTTAATCCAAGGGGGTTGAATTTAATGATTAAATAATTAAATTAATTAATTAAACATGATGCAAGAAAATGAAAGGAAATAAAAGAATTAAAATTAATTTTGGAATTTAATTTCAACGTCTGGGAATTAAATTAGAAATTGTAATTAATTGTTTATTTGGGAAATGAGTTTCAACTTTGGAAATTAATTTATTATTTCAAATTGCATTTTAAATTGAAAGTGGGCTTTCAAAAATTGAAATTGAAATTAATATCTAATTTGCATGCAATGTGAATTAGGGTTGTAAAAATTGAAATTGGAATTGAAATTGAAATTAATATCTAATTTGCATGTAATGCGAATTAGGGTTGTATTAGGTATTTTTTATTATAAAGAATACATGTTTTAATTTTAGCAAAAAAGTTTTTAGAAAAATTCATTTTTACAGTAGAGAAGAAATTTTGGAAAAATTTTCACAAAGGAAGGGTTTGAAGAAAGTTTGATTATAGAATTGATTGGAGGAAAGGTTGTTTGCATTTGTTGAGTTTTGGATTGGATTCATTGGATGATTGAAGAAAATTTAGGAAATCTTTGGAGGAGGCTTGCATCATAAATTCATCTTTCCTGTAGCTTCTTGAACCAGGTTTTCCTCTAGCTTGTTTGCATTTGTTGGGTTTTGGATTGGATTCATTGGATGACTAAAGAAAATTTAGGAAATCTTTGGAGGAGGTTTGCATCAGAAATTCATCTTTCCTGTAGCTTCTTTGTGTTTTATTGTTCTTGATTGTTTTTAAAATAGTAGTAACTAAAGATTTGTTTGTTAAATCTATTTTAGAAAATAAATTTGTTGTTAGAAGAAAAGAATCAAATAAATTTGCAGCTTTTGTTTTGTGAAAATTTTTGAGTAAAAATTGTGAAAACCTCAATTGAATTTAATTTGTTTGAGGAAGTCAATTATTTTGTTTTGGATTCAAACATAGAGATTGAGCAATATTTTTAGAATAATTTTAGAAAAAAAAACCCTCTGTTTATTATTAAAAATCGGATTTTAAAATCCGCAAGGTAGTGATATTTTTCATAGTAAAATGGTCTGGTTGTGTCGCATATAACTCCACTTACACAAACTGGGTTGTCAGGAAATTTAAAGGGTTTCTGCACGTTGGAATTTTCTTATCCTTGTAAAAAAATTGCAAATACCCAGATTGTATTTTTTGAGTTATGTTTGAAACACGAGACTGTTATTAAGTCATTTTCCCATGGCTACTCTGATAATAAAATAATAATAAATTGATATTTATAAATATTAATATTTTATGTATTGTTATTATAATATTAAAATATTATTTATTAATATTTTATATTATAATTTATAATACTAAAGTATTATATTTATTTATATTATTTTAAATAAAATTTGTATATTAGATTAGTGGAAATAAAATTATAAACGTATGGGGAAATTATTGTTTATTCTAAAATGGCATGTTAAAGTTTAATTGAAGGAGTTAAATATCTAATTTAAAGAATGCATAATTTAAGATTTAATTGTGAAATTTAAATTCATGTGTAAAAGGTCCAATTATTAATTTGATTTAATTGGAAAATATATCTATATGATATTGGGTTATAGTCCAAATATTGATCTTATTTTAACACAATAAGTTATGGAAGAGACCAAATGTTAATTTGATTAATTTTATAATGATTTAATTTGCAAGGACAATTGGTTATTTAATTTAAAGCAAAATGTTTTGAGTTATAGTTGAAAATACTTATTTTGTTAAGAGCAATTAGAGAATTAAATATTAGTGTAATTTCTCCCCTATCTGAAAAGATGAGCTCTTAATTTAGTTTTATCGATATAATGAATTACGTAATGAAATGAGAACTGGATTTAGAGTATCCAAATGTAGTTCCTTCTATTGCCTTCAATGATTATGTCTTCGTGTTTATGCTTTGAGAATGGGTTGAATATATGGATGCATATTTAATGTAAATATTATATGAGTGGTTGCTATTGAGAATATATGCTATAATTTATTTGGTTTAATGTTCAATGAGAAATGGTAGTAAATGAGAATTGTTTTGAATGAGTTAATTAAAATATGTAGATAAATATATTTATTAAATATAATTTAATTAAAATATATTTATTTTGAAATAGACGTGTGGTGTAAATTAGAAAATTGAAAGAATTTTACTAGTAGTTGATTTCAGTTGTTTCAAAAGGTAAGATTGGAAGGCATGGTTAAATAGATAACCAAAAAGATATTTTACAAACTGAAGATATTCATGTTTTTTGTATAAAGAATTGAAAAGATATAGTTTTGGATAGAAAATTGAATATAGTATTTGTAATAGTTTTAAGTTGTATTAGAAGCAAATTTAGGAAATGATTATATTGAAAAAGATAAATATTTATTATGTTTTATTTCCATAGAGCAAATTAATCGTTGTGATTGGAATATTAAAGAATCTATATAATTAAGTTTATTAATATACATGTTTGGTGTATATATAATATGGAGTATATACAAATAAGTTAAGTGTAAATTCATTATCGTATTTCATTTTAATAAGATGTATGCAATATATTATTGAATAGAGATTTAAAAAAGGATTGATTAGTGTGTATGGGAAAATGGTTAGAGAAACAATATTTTATTATATTAAAGTGATTGAATGTTTTAAATAGAAAATTGAATGAGATGTAAGATTTGGTTAGGAAATGGAAAGAGTTTACTTGCATGGATTTGTGTCGATTTAAAAATAAATTAAGAAGTTGTTTTATTGATGAGGCAATCAATTATGTTATTTATTAATTTCTATTTAGATTAATTGAATCATTGTGATTGGATTATGAAAGAGATATGGATTTAGTATATCCAAAAATAGTAACTTCCTCATGATTATCTAATGATTTATTTCTCTGTATTCAATAAAGGGAAGTGAGTTTAATTGTGTTAGAGTTCCAATAATGAAAGAGGAAATAAGGGTTATGATTATTTTAGATGGTCTAGTTATTATGTATTTGACCTTGTCAACACTACCTATTGAATGAGTATGGATTTAGGAAATCCAAATAGTAGATTTGATTAATGACTTGAATGTTTTTATTGCTATGTCGTCAAGTTGCATTGTTGGTTTTGGGATTTAATGTTAGTCCTAAATTTGTAAGTCTTCCTAAAGAACTTAGTGAATGAGGGTTGTCGAATCCTTATGTCAACCAGTTGTTCTTCCCTTGTGTAGTGCATGGTGTATTTTTCAGTTATTACCCGATTTTCATGAACGGGGTTGCTTGTACCTCCTATGAAAGGAGTGGACTATGTGTTGTTGCCTCCAAGATGTTTGGAGTGTGTTCTATTATTTGTATCCTCCTAGAGTTGGAGTGGTTATGTTTTTTCTAATTTGTGTGCACTTGAGATTCCCTTGGTGATTGGTATTTGTATACGTGTATGGTTCTCTGAACATACTTGGTCTATTTTATGTCTGGAAGCAATGTCAGTGATGCGATAGTTGTTCTTGTTTATTGCATTTGTTTTGGTTATTTTAGTATGAGTTAGTTTGAGTTTGCCTTTGGTTAGAGGTTGTGGATCTTTGTCCTTGTTACATTGTTACTATCTCCTAGCATGGGGGGTGGGCCTTCGGGTACCACATGGTTGGGTGGAATATGCACCAAAACCATTGGGTCCCCCTTGATCTTTAGTTCATGGAGGCGAGACATCCAGATGGACAGCTCGCGGTTCTATTGTATTTTCTTGCATTGTAATATTTCTATTTGTATAAGTTATTTTATCCCTCTTATGTTTATGAGGTGAGATTATGTAATTGTTATACTTTTGTACTATTGTCTCATTCTGGGAATGAGTGATGTAACTATTGGATTAAGTTAATATTTATGAGATTGTATCTTGGATGTTCATCTTGTTATGTTATGTGGTATTCCCATGATGTATGATGTTTATTTCATAAAGGTTATAATGCTATGGTTATATGTAATATGTATGTGTGGGTTTAAGTAATCCTAACCTTGTAGCCTTAGAGGTTGTTGTTAATTAGCAAGTGAATGTGTATGTTATTGCACTTTATAAAAAAAAAATTGGTTCACTTAAGTCATTAATTACAACTTCCTTTAAGGTTACTTGGCGGGGCATTATAGATTCTATCACTTTAATAAAACTAATCTTCTATAAATTCATTCATTTTGTTTTGAAATTACATAATTTAAAATATTTTCAAATTTACCAATGTTGATATATGAGAGATATAACAAATCAAAACTCTATACCACTTATAGTTAAATTTCAATTATATTTTATGAAATTGTTAAAAAATTTAAGTTGCTTATAAATGATTTTATGTGTTCTTACAATTAACTTGACATTGTGTATAAAAGGTTTAACTTATACATGTTATGAAGGTTTCATTTAGAATCTATACACAAATTGCCACAAATTAAAAAAAAATCATTAACAAAGTAAATCAATATTTCATTTCAATGCAAATCAATTTAAGAGGGGACTATAAACTCAACATTCCATGCCTATGATGGTTCTCATGGATAGCAAGTATTTGCTATGGAACAACATTCCCTCATTTTGCAGCTAGATAGATTTTACTTTTGGAAAAATGGCCACTTATGCTTCTTATATTTATAGTTGTACAATACTGAGCTTTATAGCATAGATAATCTACTTTAAAGCTGGGAATGAGAATCCTAGAAAGAATGTGGTGAATCTGCCACCTTTAAATTTATGAAATAGATAAGCTTACATCTATGTACATTTATGATTATACTAAGAATCAACCCTAGAAATTACATAGTCAAAACCTTGGCTGCTATTCTCTCTTACATTGATAAATAGCATTATTCGTCAATTATAGAATTACAAAGAAGATTTAGGATACATATTAGCAAAGAATCATAAAGTTTTATATGGAAATCGCCTCCCAAATCCCACTCACCCACATGAAAATCTCAATGCAAGGAATGACAACTCCATTTTCATGTGATTGATTTCCAAATGACCTGAAACAGTGTGTAAATTAATTAGTGATTATTATTTTGAAAGAATGTAAACAATATATGCATTACTGATGTAGCTTGTGATAGTAGACTAACCAGGAAGCCCTTGAGATACAAATGGAGCATGCCTCCCTTGAACTAAACCTATACTAAAAAAAATTTGCAGTTCGGTATCCCAAGCAGAAGATGCATGTACCTATCATCTGTTTGCATTTCTATCAGTTACTACTACAACCAGGGCTACGGTTATCAATTGGGTTTCTTTATAATGTTAAAAGGAAATTGAAATGATAAATTTTATCATGAAAATAGTCCTCACCTAGAAAGTGGCATCCTTGAACATTTCTACAGGTACAGGTGCAGTAGCTTTCCTATGAAGGGAACTTGTATTTGTTGAGCTTACAATTGTGGGTATATCGAATCCATAGCACACTCCTGCTTGCAATGAATCTTGTTGTTGTTGCATTTGGTGAAACTGAAGATAGGGTACCAAATCAGGAGACATTCCTCCCAGGGAAGGAAAGTTTCCACATGGAGCCATCATCTGCACAATATTTACAAAACAAGTCTTTGAAGTTTTTTTCTTAAAAACACAGAAAATTTTCAAAAGAAAATGAAAGTTATATTTTCCCCCTAATCTTAATAGTGATGGGTTTATTACCTCTTTGGCAAAGAAGTTGTCAATATTCAAATCCAACCTAGGATTAGCTGGTAGCTTCATTGATAGAAACTATCATCATTTAATACAAGCCAGAATCAAGAAAATGTTTTTAAAAATATCAAATTCTTTGAAAACTATCTATAGAAGCTCCATATAAAATTAATCACTTTATGATGATGATTATTAGGACTTTATTGTCAGTGTATCAAATTGCGCTATTCTTCTTGGATCCACTGAATAGTTTGATTGGGTTTGGAGGTTTTGAGCCTCTTTAAGAATTTTTTGAGTATTTTAAATCCCACACTGAGAAAGTATTTTTCATCTATTTTATTAGAGTGCATATTTTATAGGGATTTTACAGTACCTCTACGTGTCTTTGCAGAGATTGTATGTAGCTAATGATTTCATCAAGCATAACAACTTTTCCTATAACCTGAAATGAATGCAAACCGAGGAAAAAATTACTAAATAACTAAAAAAAACATATATGTTTTATAAGAATTACACTAATATACAAACCCGTTGAAAGGGAATACATTGATAAGTAGGAGATTTCTTCCACAATGTGTCAAATTATGATATTACTATCAGGATTCAACCGTGTAGTTTTTGAGTCAAACTCATTGACCCATGATTCATGAGTAGTGGTTCACAAGAACCCATCTCTCATGATAAGGAATGGTCCACTTAGCACACATTGCATCTAGGTGATGCTCACAGAGGTGAAGCATTGGTTCGTCCCCAGAGGTCACCCATCCCAGTACATTGTTAAAAGCTACTTTAGATGAACATTCCCTTAGTCAAAAGCTAATTTAAAGCATTAACTAACCTATTAGATAACGGAAAGGAGCAGAGGAGGGCACACCATAAAATGTAGAATATAAAGAAAAGTCATACAACTTACTTTATTACAACCATGCACCAAATCCTGCAAATATTTCATCCTTTTGCTAATCTTTTATATTATTATATTATAAAAATATATAACAATAATAATATAATACTAACAATATATAATACCTAATCCAATCATTTATTAATATATTAATAATGTAACATAATGCAAACTTGATATATTAATAAAATAATAATAATATACTAGTAAATGTATAAAAATAAATAAAAAATATATACAATAAAAACTAAATTAATAGTAATAATATAATATTATAAAAGTAGTACTAAAAGTATTAATAATAATATATCAACAAAATCATTTCTTAAATGACCAACCAATTTGATCTTATGTATTGCACAAATGTATGCAAAAAAAAAAATTAAAACATTTTCCCCCTAATTAACTTCCATACCTCTTCGGCGTACCCATTGCACACCAAAGTGCAATTGCTAGTTAATTTTATTTTTAAATAATTGTTTAGGATGCCTTGCCCAAGATTAAATTTTGAAAATGAAGAACAATGAAGAGAATATGCTCAAAATTACATGAGACAACAACGTGAACAAATGAATAATTTACAAAGAGAAGAAGCAAGAAATCATCGAAACCAAAATGATAGAGAAAGACGTGTTAAACGTAGGGCAGATATGATAGTTGAAGAGATTGAAGCAGAAATGAGACAACATGCAAATGAGATGAGAATACATCATGTACGAGCATCTGAAGAGGAGCAATATATATTAATAAGAAGATTACAAACAAATGAGCATTTAGACCAATTTAATGAGATAGAAAAACAACAAATACAAGTATGCAATTGTGAATTAGTTGAAAGGAATTATGAATCTCATGAGAATACAAAGGGTAAATTTGAAGGAATGAATTCAATTACAATAGATCGTGTGTTACAAACACCAGATAATAGAGTTCAAGATGCAATAAATGTTGAAACTGAAAATCATGAAGAAAATAATAGTCCACAACAGGAGTTAACCTCTCAATTGAGAAGATGAAGATGACTGCAAAGAGGACAAAATGAAAGAGATATAGGCACATGCAATAACAATAGAAATGTGAATTTGAAAGATTTGCAAATTATATTTTGACATGGTCTGGATAAACTTGCAACACCAAGCATGTGTTACATTTGTCAAGAAAATTACCCTACAATGAAGGTTGTACGAGTTTCTGAAGACCCAATTTGCAATAGATGTCGACAAGAGAAACATGAGCATCGATTTTTGACATTAAATAATATGAATCCTGGTCCACAACCATTAGAACTTACAAATTTAACACAAATTGAGGAAATGTTTATAGCGTGTGTAAATCCAATACTTCAAGTCACACATGCAACTAGAGGTCAGTATAAATATAAAGGACATACCATAAGTTTTCCACAAGAAGTAAGAGAAATAGCTAAAAATTTACCACATCGAATAAAAGATTTACCAATTATTATTGTTCGAAGGAAGGACCAACGTGGAACAAATTACAAATTTATAGTCAATAAAGAGGGTGTACAAGGCATTGAAATATAAGATAGAACATGATAAGTTCTATAGAGATGTGAAAATTGATGAAAATGCTCTTAGTGAACTCACATGCAATTCAAATGAAAATATTTTTGACAAATTGAACTTTATTCATATGGAGTTTGATTCAGATTCAAATGAATATGTATTTGTGGGTCCAGTGATATAGATGGATGAAGGAAACATTATTGAGCACACTACATCAACGGTTATCATCAATGATAAGTCCTACAAAACTTTACACAACATCCATGCCTTCGAAATACACAACAATTGAGCTAGATAGACTTGGAACATGACTATGAAGAGTTACTCAATTGTGTTGACCTCCATACAATATGTAAAGAAGGTGCTTGCCTTCATAAAAAAAGAGGAAGGATGGTTTGTAGGTGAGTTGTTCACATATTCAAATATTTTGTATCAAGTAATAATCAATTTTTTTATTTAAACTAAGAAATGAACTTCTATTTTTAGGTACAATGCACCATAGCCATTGCATCTAGATGGATCAAAAATATTTGAAGATCCAACCACAAGAGATAAAACATATGATGTAAGACCCCTCCGTTTTGCTCTTTTGATTGAACAATGTTCTGTTTTGGTTAGGCCTTATTTTCTGTTAGTGCTTTGACCTTGGTACTTGGTATTTTATCCTGATGTTATTATTATGTCATGCTTTGGATTAACATAGTGGATAATTGGATTAATGATGTTTATGCCTTTGATCATATTAATGATGTTAGATTCATCAATTAATAAGACTGTATTGGTGAAGGGGACGAGATTGCATCACTCGCTTGCAAGTGCCCTGGGATCCCAAGATTTCCTCTTCACGGTGTGTATTTTATGCTGTTCATATTATATGTTGTGGTTTACTTGATTTTCAGGTTGACAGGTACAAGACATTGACTCCACCTGGCTTCACAGGTTTGAGCGTGTCCATTGTCAACGGTATTCGATTGGGAGATAGTAGCTAGGTTTCTCGTGTCAAGCCATCACCCTAGTCTTGAGTGTGTTGTCGAGTTTTTGTCTGGTTCTGTGGATTTAAATATTGTTTAATCTGCCTGGATTTTATTTAATTGCAAGATTAGAAAGGTTAAATAAATGGCCTATGTAGTTAAATTGTTGATTTAATTAATCTGATTATATTGTGAAATGTGTTATTTGTTGAATAATTTAATGTAATTAATAAAATAATTAAATCTTGGATTAGATTTATTTTATTAATTAACTAAATTAATTTTGTTGAAATGAAGTTGATTAAGCATATTGGAAATTATAGATATTTTGAATTTAAATTAAGATTGAAAATCAAAGAAAATGATTTAAATTTCTTTTTTTGGAAAATTTTAAATGCAAAATTGAAATTGAGATATTTTCAAAAGTTTGACTTTGGGGTTGAGGGATATTCTTCATTTTGGCTATTATTGGATTTTTTGGGGATAGAAAATGGAGAGAGGATGAAAAATGAAAAAAAATGGAGAAGGGAAGGAATTTCTGGTTTTGGGGGTTTTGGATTTGCTTGGAGGAACTGAAATCTGAAGGAGAATGATTGCACCCTTTTGGATCTTTTCAAACTTCTGGAAACCAGGTTCTTTTGATTCATTTTTAAAATTTATATTTTTGAAATGTTGTTTGCAATTCATGTTTGGAAAATTCAGAAAAAAAAAAGGAATTTTGATGAAAACCCATATCAGATCTTGCTTCAAAATTGAAAATCTCTGTTGGAAATAATGTCTTTCAAGGAGAATTTTAATATGCTTGTAAAGGAATCATGTCTGAGTTTTATTTGCTCAATTAAACCTATAGTTTTGTAAATCTAGATAATATATATATGTATATATATATATATATATATATATCTATTTTTTTTAAAAAAAATAGATATATATGTATACATACATATATACATATATATTTTTATAATATTTTGTTTTGAGAAATGAACCCTGGTAAATAATTGATTTTCGGATTTTTAAGAAATCCGCAGGGAAGGAGGCATTTTTTTTAAAACTGTTAAAAAAAATATAATGAAAAAAATTTATTTGGGGGTTTGGGAAGGAAAACGCAGGGGGCTCACCCCACCGCGCCCCCCCATGGGAGGCGTATGGGGGAGCCGTGCCCTGCGCGCCCCTCTCCCCTACACCCCAGTCGGTCGTGCCATTTACCAAGGCTTGGCTGTGTGAAAACACAGTCGTGCCCCATGTAAATGGGGTCGGCTGTGTCTTCACACAGTTGCCCTCCCTTTGTTTCGGCGCACCTCCCCTACATTCAGCCACCTCTACGTTGACTCCGGCAGAAAAACCACAACTGCCCTCCCTTCGATCGACATGCGGTTCGAGGAGTTGCGCCCTGATCTCTTTTTGGGGTTTCTAAATATATATATATATATATATATATTGTTAAATAATATTTTAAATATTATATTTTATAATATTAGAATATATATATATATATTAAAAGGTGATTTAATTAGTGGTAGGTGTATTTTAATTGAGAAAAATCTATATCAAAATGTTATAGTTAAATTATGGAATTTTATTTTAGAATAATATATTTGAAAAGGCAAACATTGGTGTTAAGAGTAATATATTTTTATATCATGATTAATTAATTTAAAAATGATTTATTTTACAAAAGAATTGTAGATATTTTAAAATGATTTACTAAATCGAAGGAACAAAGGTTTATTTTATTTTAATATTTACAAGTAATTGAAGAATTAAATGTTAGTTAAATTTCTCCTTATGTCGGAAAGGGACATTATTAAATCAGATTTATTGTGGCAACAATTTATTGAATTTTATTAAATAAAGTGGATTTAGGAAATCCGAAGGAGATTTAATTAGGATTAAATTACTTGTTTAAATGTAATCCCTTATGTCATCGTTTGAGGGGAATCAATTAAAAAAGGGTTGTTAAGTCTTCCTGATAGGGTCTTAAGTATGAGGATTGTCTTATCAGGTTACCAACCTGTTTGGAATGGATGAAGTTAATGTTGATTTTATTATTATTGAAAGAGCAATTATGGAATTACATAATTGGGTTAAATGTCTTCCTTTGTCTGAAAGAGGCATTATTAAAATTAGTTTCATTGAAACAGTAAACTATTGAGTTATATTAGGGAAGTGGATTTAAGGTATCCAAAATTAGTTTAATTCCTCGCAACTTGCTTTCGTGATGTCTTTCCTCTATGCCTTGTTTGGAGAAATGGGTTGATTGTGTCCTTGTTATGTAAGTCTTCCAGAGGACCCTAGAGGTTAGGGGTTGTCGTTTTGTAATAACGACCATTTGTTATCCCCTTGGGCAGTGCATAAGAAGTTATATGTTATACCCGATATCTACGAACGAGAATGTTTTGTTGCCTCCTGAGAAAGGAGTGGATTTTGTAATGTGTGCCTCCTTGTCAAGAGCGGTCAGGAGTGGTTTTGTTATTGTTGTTACCACCTGTGTTTGGAGTGGTTTTATCTTTGTCGCCTCCTGAGAAAGGAGTGGACGTGTTATCTTGTTTGTTGCACCTTGGTACCATTGATGTTTGGTTGGTGTGTGTGTGTTGTCGAGTAGAAGAGTGGCTTGTAATGGGGGTTGACACACGAATTGGTGCCAGGATAACTCATTGTAAGTTAGTTAATCAAGTGATAACTAAAACAATACTTAGAAGCTTAGGACTAACTTCTCACTAATCAAGATATCAATGCCTCACTCATGGACTCAAGTGCTCGTTTAGACTTGGGATGAGATGGGAAGGCTTGTAATGGCAAGTTCATCTATCTTGTCTATATGAAAGGTATTTGGCTCAGCATGAGTGAGTATGGGGGCCGGGATTCGGTAAAGGTCACCAAGATAACCTTTTCTTGTGGGGGTCGGAGCCTAGGAAGAATCCCAAGGATAACCCATGACGAGCTGTGTGATGACACTCTGTCTAGGACAACAGTTGGTTCTTATTTATTGTGGGTATGGTTTCCTTGACATGCTTGAGGTGACTATAGTTGGTATTCGATCTTGTGGGTATGGTTTCCTTAACATACCTAATGTGACCATAGTTGGTATTCGATTATTATGTGTATGGTTCTCTTAACATACTTGTTCTGCTTTATTTTTGGAAGCAATGTGACCATGTAGAGTTGTCCTTGTGTGTTACTCGTGATGCTCTTCAGTTGTACTTTTGTTATACGTATGTGGTACTTGGGTTGTACTTGTGATGTGCTTGTGTGGTACATGTGATTGGTTGTTTCAGTTTGGTTCAGTTATGATTTAGCCTATGTCTAGAGGTAGATGGTCTTGGTTAGGATTCCTAGTTACTATCCTAGCACAGGGGGTGGGCCTTTGGGTTCCACTTGGTTAGGTGGCATGCACCTAAATCCATTGGGTTCTTTCTTCATGTTCATGTGGATGAGACTTCCAGTTGGAGAGCTCGTGGGTTTCAGTTTCAGATCTTGCATTATTTCATTTCAGTTGGATCTTGTATTTTACCCCTCATCTGTTATCGAGGTGGAAGTTATAATTGTAACCATATTTATTGGACTTACCTCATTCGGGGAATGAGAGTCATAATTGTAATATTTAATTATGGATAAATGGATTGAAAGTTATCTTTATGCTTGATGTAATTATCTTTTGGAATGCATGTGTTTAATTTATTTAGTAATTAAATGACATGGTTTATATTCATGTTGTTGTTGTGGGTTATTAAGTAATCTCAGTCTCGTAACCTTAGGGGATGTTTGCATTGGGAAGTGAACTTGTATATTAATTGTACTTAAACAAAAAAAAATTAGCCTATTTAAGTAGTTGTTTGCATCATCCTCTAGGGTTGCGTGGCGGGGTGTTACATATGAACCTACAGGAAATGATGATCGAGTGAATACACATAATCATATCATTCTTCAATTATGGAGAGCAAATGTAAATTGGCAGCCAGTTCTTTCAAGACATGTTGTAATCAATTATATTGCAAAGTATGCAGCAAAAGCTGGAAAGATTTACCTAAAACATTTCATTGAAGGATATTTGGAAAGACCACATGCAATGGAAAGTGTTACACTTATAGATGCAACTAGATCTTGGACTTATAATCCCAAGCAGAGAAGAGATAACAAATGGAGAGCAAGTACTATCACAACTATTGTAAGAGTGTTTCCAAGATTTACCACCGCACCTACATGTTAATCAAAAAAATGGGTTGACTTTTGTTGGTCAGAATTATTGTTGTACAAGCCATTTCGTAACATACAAAGAGATATTGGAGTTGATGAGACTACGATTGTATCAAATTGGGAGTCACTCAATTATAATCCATGGCATTTTGGAACGAATGAATATTAGAGATGAGATTAAAAATTATAATGATTATGAAGATGAGGATTAGCTTGGGCACACACGTCAATTGCCATTACAATTAGCTTGGGCACTAACAATCCAAAGGGGGCGCAGGCATCAATTGCCATTATGATTAGCTTGGGCACTAACAATCCATAAATCAAAAGGATTGACTCTTTCAAAGGCAACAATTGATATAGAATCGAGAGAAAAAATGGGATTAACATTTGTTGCTACTTCACGTGTTAAATCCTTGGATGGACTCAGAATCTCACCACCATTTTCATATGATTGCTATGAAAAAATGAAA
This sequence comes from Sequoiadendron giganteum, assembly GCA_007115665.2. Lineage (NCBI taxonomy): Eukaryota > Viridiplantae > Streptophyta > Pinopsida > Cupressales > Cupressaceae > Sequoiadendron > Sequoiadendron giganteum. The sequence goes on along the minus strand of CM021108.1, from coordinate 275,440,696 downwards.
ATAGGGAAGCAACTCACCAAAAGGAGAGCTGAAGAAGAAAGACTCAAATCTTTGGAAGCACAATAAGTTTATGTAATGCATACATTATTGGATATCATTCTTCTATTAAACTCTATTGATCTATAACATGAAGATTATTATTTTGATTTAATGTGAAATATCTCATTCAATATTTGCAAAGAATACAAATATTTTTTCCAAACACATGCTAAAGTAAAATTTTACATATGACATTGCGGATGTTAGTAGCTTACCTATCTTAATATATTAATCTATATATTATACATCGAGAGATATCATTTTCGAGGCATAGTTTTTTAAATTCAAAAAAACAAAAAAGCAAAAAAAATACGCCTCCAAAATGATATCTCTCGACGTATAATATATAGATTAATATATTAAGATAGATAAGCTAGTATTAATATTTTTATGATGAAATAAATAAATAATATTAAATTGATGTTAAAGAGTAAATAAATAAGTAAATAAAAATTAAACTCTATTGATCATTTAAATTTTAACCATGTGAGTTAAAATGAGAGTAATTTAAAATATTTATCCAAATTCAATTTTCTTCTACCTTATTACTTTGCAATAAATAATAGGAACAAGTTTACTAGGTAAAATGGCATGTTATATTCTAAGTGCAATATTGGTATTAATATTTTGGGATAAAATAATCTCATAAAGTGAAAAAGTAAATATTGAAAGGGGCTTTATTCCATCTGTAATAATGTTGGTGATATGGGATAATAATAGTAAGCATTAAATTAAAGGTGATACTCATATAAAAATAAAAAGTAAATATTAAATTGGTGGTAAAGTTAGTAAGTTAATTAACAAAGGATAGTATTGGGATGCAATTAATGATAACATTATTTTAGTGATATTATTTTATAAATACAAGATATTATTGTTAGTTGAGTAAATAGTAATAAAATTACTTTTGTAATTCTTGAGTAAATATTATTGTTATTATTTTGGGTAAATAAAGACACTGTCATTCATGCTAAATTGAGATTTGAAAATAATAGTATTATGATAGCCAAATAGTAATCCTACTTTAGCTTATCCACTTAATAACAAGAATTACATATGTAATGTATTGATTAAGTATAATTATTGCTATTATTGAATTATTATTAATGGTTTCATAAAATTGGTTTAAAAAAAAATTGGTTGTGTTTTTGTCCAAAGTGTAAAATATAGGCATGACACTAATTATCATGGGCTAGTTAACTATTGATAATATGTTAGTTAACTAATTATCATGGGCTAGTTAACTAATTAATAATGTGCTAGTTAACTAATTGATCATAGGCTAGTTAACTAGTTAACTAATTGATCATGGGCTAGTTAACTAATTGATCATAGGCTAGTTAACTAATTGAAAATGGGCTAGTCAACTAATTGTCATGGGCTAGTTAACTAATTCATAATGGGTTAGTTAACTAATTATCATGGGCCAGTTAACTTATTGATATTGGGCTAGTTAACTAATTATCATGGGCTAGTTAAGTATTGATAATGTGTTAATTAACTAATTGATAATGTGCTACTTAACTAATTGATAATGGGTTAGTTAACTAACTATCATGCGCTAGTTAACTAATTGATAATTAACTATTGATAATGTGTTAATTAACTAATTGATAATGTGCTACTTAACTAATTGATAATGGATTAGTTAACTAATTATCATGCACTAGTTAACTAATTGATAATATGCTAGTTAACTAATTATCATGGGCCAGTTAACTAATTGATAATGGGCTAGTTAACTAATTATCATGGTCTAGTTAACTAATTGATAATGAGCTAGTTAACTAATTGATAATGGGCTAGTCAACTAATTGATCATGAGCTAGTTAACTAATTGATAATGGGCTCTTTAACTAATTGATCATGGGCTAGTTAATTAATTGATAATGAGCTAGTTAACTAATTATCATGGGCCACTTAACTAATTGATAATGGGCTAGTTAACTAATTGATAATGGGCTAGTTAACTGTTACCCATTTTTAGCTACAACTCAAAATAGGTAGAGTTGAATTGCATTTATCATTAAAGGTACACAATTGGTTACAAAATTTTCTACTAAGTATTTATTGTTGAAACAAATCTGATTACAATTTGAATTTTCAGTATTATTATGTGAGTAGTTGTAACAGAAAAATAAAAAAATTGCATAATATTTGTTGTTTTATTCATATTGTACAAACCAAATTCTCACACAAGCAGTGGGAGTAGCTCAATTTGATTTTTATAATCAAATAATGAATACAAAAAAGAAATATGCACAACACAACTAAAGATAATATAGGTATAAGAGAGAAGGTGATTCGTCATTGCCTGAAAAGACGAACCATTGCCACATTCAAAGTCTTTAGTTGTCGTGTCTCCATGTAATGCCCCGCCAAGCAACCCTAGAGGAAGTTTCAATTCACTAAACAAGCGTACTAAATTTTTTTTTAAAAGAAGTGAATTAGACCCACATGTTCAACTATAATTGACAACGTCCCCTAGGGTTACATAACTGAGATTACTTAAATCCCCATTAACATACAACATCTAAATTACATTGAAAATAAATAACTCAAGTAATAACATTCAACAACATAAAAAGATATGAGATATAAATGAAGCATCCATTACATAATTCTATTATATAAAACTATTACAATCCTCATTCCCGGAATGAGTCAAAATACATAAGTATGATCATTACAAGGTCCACCTCATAACACAAGAGGGGCAAATCAATATCATTACAATTTGAAATACAAAGTACAAGAATTAAAAGCAAGAACTACGAGTTGTCCATCTGGATGTCTCGCCACCAAGTACTGAAGATCAAGGGGGACCCAACGGTTTTGGTGCATGTTCCACCCAACCTACTGGTACCCGAAGGCCCACCCCCCATGCTAGGAGATAGTAACAAAGTAACATGGACGAGAAACCTACTACCTCAAACCAAAGGCAGACTCATACTGATACAAACTGACTCAACCACCCATATGCACAATATAAGTCTAACTCTAATCATGGTTACATTGCTTCCATACATATTATAATCAAGTGTGCTAAAGAAACATATGCACAACATAACACAATGTTATCCTAGACAGAGTGTCATCGCAAGGTTTGTCATGAGATATCCTCTGGGCATTCTTCATAGGCTCTGGTAATCCTGGTGGCCTCAACTGAATCCCGACACTCATACTCACTCAAGCAGAATCAACTACCTCTCATAAGGACAAAATAGTGATCTTGCCATTCCAGGCCTTCTCACTCACCCCAAGTCTAAACAAACCCTTGTGTCTGTGAGTGAGGTTAATTTATCTTGGTTAATATGAACTACATCCTAGTCATCTAAGTACATTATTTTAATTATCACTTATTAAAAATACTTTTGAAGGTTACCCGGTTTACCTCTTTGGGCTCTGGCCCCTAAAAAAAGCCACTCTTCTAATTGGATAACACACTACACAATTTAACTCCAAGGGTTACTCAAGTGTTACAGAACTGAACCAATGTACTCTCTCCTATCCTAGGAGAAAACAACATAGAAATCCACTCCAACACACGGAGGAAACTAAACACTTGTAACACTACCCAAGGGAAAAAACAAAACAATAACTTAACAAGGGAATGACCCACATTTACTGGAAGACTTTACAATCCAAAACTCAAACACCCATTCTCAAAGTAATCATTAAAAGAGGAATCAATATAATCGTGCATTGGCAATGAAAAATACTATATTTGGTTATCCTAAAACCATGTTCCTATCTAATGCTTTTCGTAGAAAATAGAATAACACCATTCTAGAATTTACATTGAGCAATAAATTTCCATTAAATAAATAATCTCTGCAACTTAATCTAATCATGAGCAATACTAGATCCAACTAAAATTACTTGTCCAAGTCGTTACATATTCCTATGTTTAACAAGATATAAAATATGAACATTTACAAATGAAAACGCCTTATATTAAATATTAATATTCACTATTAAAAAAAACAACCCATATTCCCATTTTAATCCAACAAATCAAACTATATAAAAGAACTTAAACAAAGTTAAATATATTAGTATATAATATTAATTACATACATAATATATATATTAAATATTATATATATTTATATATAATATTAAAAGTTATATAATATATATATAACTTAACTATTATATATATAAAAACCAAAATAAAACAAAAAAAAAGAAATAAAAGTTAAAAACGCATTTAAAATAAACAAAATTTTAAAAAAATAAATAAAAATAAAAACCTTGCAGGACCGGACGGTACCTCGTCCGACGGACGGTTCCGTCGGTACCTGCCACACAGTCCGCAGACCGAAGCCACAGCCTGCGCCGACTGTACTCAAAGTACAACGACCGGCATAGTAAATAGGGGGCCGCAGTCCCCATGGGATAGTGCATCCCCCCCATGTGGTGGGCTCACTGCCTAGTGGGTATTGCGTACCCCAAAACAAAAGGACAGTGGGGGCAGAACCCCCCATACAACAGAAAATTTTTTTATCAAAAAATTTAAAAACAAAACTTCGTACGTAGAGTACGAATTTTCGAAGGTCGCCATACGGTGGCATTTTTTTAAAACAAAACCAACACAAAAGCTTAACTTTAAAAGCTTATATATATTTGTAAATATATATTCTGTGTATCATATTTGAAAATATGATACATGTAATGTATATATATATATATATATATATATATATATATATATATATATATATATATATATATATATATTTTTCAGAACCAGTGAAATTGAAAGAAATAAATCTAAAAACCAGTAATAAAATTTGACAATAATAGAACATCTCATATTCAAGAGATTAAAATCTGAAAACCAAAAGAAATCATTTTTTTTATGTTTCAAATAACTTAAACAAAGGAAAAGCAATAAATTGTTTTTGAGTTTTCTAACAGAATTTTCTAAAGAGGGTTTGTGTTTTGAAATACAAATCTGAAACCTAAATGTTGAAGTTCAACCTAGGGTTTCAAATAAATCACCCATTTGCAATTTCTTATCATTTAGAAAATAGATTAAACTAGAAACAATAAATCAAAGAATTAAAAGAAAACCTGGTTATTTGAAGCCACGGGAAATAGCCAAGATTCTTGATGCAGAGCTTCCCTTAAAATCCTCACAATTCCTTTTCAACCATGCAATGAATTTCTAGCTAGCTTTGATCTAATAGCTCCACCTTCTTCACAAAATTTTCTCTCCTTTCAATTTAATTCTACCAACAGAAAATACTTCCAAAATCTTTCATGTGCAAACTCTCTCCAAAATTTTCATGACTGTGAAAAAAAAGAAGGAAGAAGAATCCCCAAACTTTTCTACCCTGATCTTATAAAACATCATTTCCTCAAAACTCCAAAATAACCTAATGCAACCCTAATTCACATTTAATGCAAAAATTGAATTTAGATATTAATTTCACTTCCCCTTTTTAGAAGGCCCTAATTTTGACTTTAAAGTAAAATTTCAGTTTCTTATAAATCCCCTTTTGATTTAATTTAATTTAACAATCAAATATACTTACTTAATTATTATTAAATTATCTAATAACTAAATCCAATCCCTTGAGATTTAAATTTAATTAAATAAATAATTTAACTTTAATTCAATTACTTACAATTATTTAATAATTAAATTTAATCCCTTGAGATTTAAATTTAATTAATCAAGTAATTTAAGTTTAATTTCAATAATAATTTTAAATATAACCAATAAGCATAACATTAATACAATATAAAAATAAACATCTCTACTGGTCAATGCAATTTTCTAAAAGAACTATTTAATAAGTCAGCACTTTTCAAAACATTATCTAACATCAAATAAGATACAACATGACTCAATAATCAGAATTGACGACACACTGAGGCTAGGGTGTAGGCCTGACACATGTTACCAAGCTACTATCTCCCGTTCAGCTTAACCGTTGGATCGACACACTCAAACCTGTGAAACCAGGTGGAGTCGATGTCATGTACCTGCAACCTGAAATCAAGTAAACACCATAATATATCCAGCATATAATTCACACCGTGAAGAAGAAATCCCGGATTCGTAGGGCGCTCGCAAGTGAGTGATGCGAACCCGTCTTCTTCACCAATACACTCATCAAAGACTGACACTAACATCATAAACAATACTCACATAAATAATCTCATGATAATTCTACTGACATCATTAATTCATTAAAGCATGTGAAATAAAATTAGATAATCACATCACACAATAATAGTTGTCACTCAAGAGTAGCGATCAAAACATCATAATAAAATGTGTCCAGTATCAAAGTAGCTGTAACCCAAGCAAAGCATAAAACAACATGAAACGAGAAGCAAAACGGAGGGGTATTACATCCAAGTTGCAGCAATTTTGAGCTCCAAATGCATCTACAAGATTGTAAAGAGGTGGTGTTAGAGCAATGATGAATCACGTCCTACCTCATGACCATGTTACCAACAAAGATGTAATACACATTCAATTAGGCATTCATCAGATGATTAAGTCATCAAAGAGACAATAATTCAAAGAGCACAGACATCAATGGATGATTGACTCATCGATTATTTTGCTAACATTTTTGTTCACCATGTAGGAACAAGTTCATTATGTCCGTGATCAATTTTCATTAGATATGTGGGGAAAAATGGGCTCCCGCAAGGGTTGAGCCCAACATATCAAGAGGACACCCTCTCATTCAACATTTACATATGAGAGTCAAGAATATCAATAACAATCATCAGAAAGAGTTGTTTTAACCAAGAAAATATTCATAAAGCAACCTTATTTCAATATGATGAAAACAGTTTGAGCAAAGCATCTTATTGCTCATCATTGATTATCTTGTTTCAGCTCTACCTTGCATTCATTTTTTTTTGTTGCATTTTAAATGAGGTATTGAGCCCCTTATGTTGAAGGGAGAGTAGGGTATTAGTTATTTTAGACTGTTTCTAACAACCTTTGGAGTATATACATAGTTTGAAAGAGACTTTGAGAAATAGATCAACATCATTAAAATAGAGCACCCTCATCAAAAAGAGCAATCCACATAAGCTATAGGTCTACATGACGGTAATAAGAGCATTGCTACATAAATGAGTCAAAAAAGCATCATCAGAGATCAGAGGTATATGCTATCACCATTATTTATCATTACATTCAACTGCCCACATGGTGTTGGAGGAGTTTTTACTTAATGCATGATCAAATGAAAGTCTGAAAGGCAACAAGATCTATCAGTCACTTGAGCTTATAATTAAAAGAGCATGATCAATATCCACATACATAGAATGTCTCAATTTTAGCTTCATTTAATCTGACATTTGCATTTATATGAAAATAAAGGAGCACCTTTTATATTAAAGGAAAAATAGAGCATTCAAGTATGAAGACTGTTTTTTAGAACTTTGAAGGGTCTACAGAAGCTTGTGCTGAAATGGAAGAGTTCAGGGTAGATCTACAGAGAGAGGAGGTTCTTATAATAAAAAAATATGAGGTTGACTATGCAATAGAGGTCATGAAAGTCTTTAAGGTACAGAGCTGATGAAGGTTGTAGTAATCAATGGCACAAAGGTATATTTTCAAGCTATGAAATTTCTTTAGTAATTGTAATAAAGGTGCTTTAAGCATTAAAATGGAGCATATCAAGAAAGTGCATAACAAGGAAACAAATGCATTTTGTGTGCATATCTACCATTCTCCTTATTCCAGCTGGTCCATTAATCAATAAGATACCAAGGAATCATCAATGTATCATCAATTATGAAAGACAGTGACCATTGCATAATTATGACAACCATGCTAATCTCATGAGAGCAGATAATACAATAACAGTCATGAAAAAAAGGGTAATATTCAAGAGCAGTAATAGATACATATTTTGGGACAACAAATGATGACTTCCAAAATGGAAAAAACATGCACAAAGATATTGCAATATGCCATCAACCATTGAAGGAAAACCCTTATTGAAGTCGTGGCCAACACAAAGCAAATTCAAAACCCTCATTGAAGCCAAAAATAAGGACCCAGATTTCATTACTAAAAAATGTAACGGGGTTTTGTCTTCTCTTTTACCCGCAGGTCGACATGAAGCCACAACTTAGAACAGAGGAGTTGAGCCAAGAGGAAGCTTTCCCATCATTTTAGTTTTTGAAAGAAGGAATCAAAATTCATGAAATACATAGAGCATGGATTTCCAGCGGCTTGAATTACCACTTTTTCATTTCTTTTACATGGAGAAAGAAATGTAGAAACAATGAAAGAGAAACCGATAATGAAGAGATCAGAATGAAAGAAGCAAGTACCCAAGCTTGCTTCGAAGTAAAATCCTCCAAAAATCTCTTAAAAGCTCGGCCATGGAAGGATTTTCAAGCCTGAACATATAATGAAAGCTCGAAGCATCGAAATATAGTGGCGACCAAGGTCGAAACGAGTCTTCACAAAAAGTGCAAGAAAATTTGTCAAAATAATATGCAACGATTGCGGCTGTAAAGCCTATAAAAGCCTCCAAAATGAAAAGAAAATCAAGGTTTATGACTAAAAATAACTTACCATGGATTTCCAGCAGCTTCTGGAGGAAAATCGACATGAAATATGCTGAAAAATGTTAAAGTTTCAGCTCCAAACCCCTACCACTAGTTGGCGGCGCCCTCCAATGAACAATGAGAATGCATAAGTAAAATGAATGTTTAGGGTTTCGAGAATCTTTTGTGTTATTGCAACCCTAATTCAAAGTGTGGGTGTATTTTTTTCAATTTTTTTTAAAGAAAATCATTTCAACTAGATAATGCCCATGGTCTTGTCTTTTTTACAATTGACCTAATCATATTAGGGGAGGCCCGTGATTTTATAAGTTTGACTTCAAAATTATCTTTGATTTTGAAATATAGGGTTCACTTCACTTATATTTATTGCATGCAGTTAGTTAAAAATAACAATGTGCATTAAATATTTAAGGTAATATTTATCATGCAAAGTGACACAAACAAAGTGGATTGAATCGTGCATGGGCGAGTTGATGGAAACAAAGCAGTTCACTCTTTCTTTGGCCCACGTTTTTGGAGTTTTCAGTTCAGTTTGAGTGCCCAATGGGTCAACTATGAGTTGACCTCAAGTTTGAACCTAAGTTCACTCATTTTCACATGAGTTTGAGCTTTTCTTTTTAGGGTTTTTGCTTCTGCTCGGATTTCACTTTGGAGTTATCAATTGGGTACTTGGAGTTGATTTTCAGTTTCACCGACATGCCTTTGAGAGGCTTTTTGTATATAGTGAATGACTTAGTCAGTTTTCACTAGTTCTTGATTTCATTTCCCTTTGCAACTTTTGCAAAGAGTATTTAGTGTAACTCATTTTCAATTTTAGATTAATATATTCAGCAGGTTCTACAGGTTATTAGACATTTTTTATTGCAGAATTTCCTTCTAAGTGTTTTATCAAAATGAATGTTTCCCTTCTTAGTTTCTGATGCCTTGTGTGTTATAGTGATTTGATGCAAGTTTATTGTGTTTTGTTTAGAAACCTTTAAATTTATGTCTCACTTACCTTTGCATGTGCATAAAAGGAAATTATTTACAGGTTATTAATTGTGCTCATAAAGTATATCTTTTCTTTTGAATTGTGAAAACCTTGTTTTCCTTTGTGAGAGAGAGATTCAGTAGAGCCTTGTAATGAATTAATTATGTGATTAAAATGCCCAAATTAGGTTGTGTTAACAGTTTTGAGAAGCCTAGCTATGTTTAGGTCTGCAAGTCATTTTCTTTTCAGTGAATCACAACATTTTAGTTTCTAGTTTCATATCAAATTTAGTCTTTTCCCTTTTCCAAGCAAGTTATTAAGTCCATAATTAGAAAACTATATAGGAAGCCGACCTAAAATCCAAAGGTTTACTTTTGAATAGGATACCCACAACCTGAAAGTAATCCCATGTTTCGCAGGATTGCAAAACTTTTTGCTTCTACATACAAGTGCAAATCCCTATGATAACATTAACTAATTATAATGGACTAGTTGACTAATTATAATGGACTAGTTAACTAATTATCATAGGCTAGTTAACTAATTGATAATGGACTAGTTAACTACTTGATAATGGGCTAGTTAATTAATTATCATGGATTAGTTAACTAATTGATAATGAGCTAGTTAACTAATTGATAATGGGCTACTTAATTGATAATGGGCTAGTTAACTAATTGATCATGGGCTAGTTAACTATTGATACTGTGCTAGCTAACTAATTTATAATGTGTTAGTTAAATAATTTTTAATGGGCTAGTTAACTAATTATCATGGGCTAGTTAACTAATTGATAATGTGCTAGTTAACTAATTGATCATGAGCTAATTAAGTAATTGAGAATGAACTAGTTAACTAATTATCATGGGCTTGTTAACTAATTGACCACGGGTTAATTAATTGATAATGGGCTAGTTAACTATTGATAATTTGCTAGTTAACTATATGATAATGGGATAGTTAACTAATTGTTAATGGCCTAGTTAACTAATTATCATGGGCTAGTTAACTATTTGATAATGGGCTAGTTAACTAATTGAAAATGGGTTGGTTAACTAATTGATAATGTGCTAATTAACTAATTGATAATTGGCTAGTTAACTTATTATCATGTTCTAGTTAACTAATTGATAATAGGCTATTTAGTCATGGTCTAGTTAGCTGATTAATAATGGGCTAATTAACTAATTTATAATGGGCTAGTTAAGTAATTATCATGGGCTAGTTAACTATTTTATCATGGACTAGTTAACTATTGATAATGTGCTAGTTAACTAATTGATAATGTGCTAGTTAACTAATTATCATGTGCTACTTAACTAATTGATAATGTGCTAGTTAACTAATTGATAATAAGCTATTTAACTAATTATCATGAGCTAGTTAACTAATTATCATGGGCTAGTTAACTAATTGATAATGGGCTAGCTAACTAATTATCATGGGGTAGTTAACTAATTGACAATGGGCTAGTTAACTAATTAATAATGTGTGAGTTAACTAATTGATAATTGGCTATTTAACTAATTATCATGGGCTAGTTAAATAATTGATAATGTGTTAGTTAACTAATTGATAATGGGCTAGTTAACTGATTATCATGGGCTAGTTAACTAATTATCATGGGTTAGTTAACTACTGATAATATGCTAGTTAACTAATTGATAATTTGTTAGTTAACTAATTGAATGGGTTAGTTAACTAATTATCATGGGATAGTTAACTAATTGATCATGGGCTACTTAACTAATTGATCATGGGTTAGTTAACTATTATCATGAGCTAGTTAACTAATTGATAATGTTAACTAATTATGATCAGATAGTTAACTAATTGATAATGTTCTAGTTAACTAATTGATAATGGGCTAGTTAACTAATTATCATGCACTAGTTAACTAATGATCATGGACTAGTTAACTAATTGATAATGGGATAGTTAACTAATTGATAATGAGATAGTTAATTGATAATGGGCTAGTTAACTAATTATCATGGACTATATAACTAATTGATAATGAGTTAGTTAACTAACTGATCATGAGCTAGTTAACTAAATTTTAATGGGCTAGTTAACTAATTATCATTGGCTAGTTTACTAATTGATTATGGGCTAGTTCACTAATTGACAATGGGCTAGTTAACTTATTATCATGGGTTTGTTAACTAATTGATTATGAGTTATTTAATTAATTGATAATGAGCTAGTTAACTAATTGATAATGAGCTAGTTAACTAATTGATAATTTTCTAGTTAACTATTTATCATGGGTTAGTTAATTAATTATCATGGGCTAGTTAACTAATTGATAATGGGCTAGTTAACTAATTATCATGGGCTAGTTAACTATTGATAATATTCTAATTAACTAATTGATAATGTGTAGTTTACTAATTGATAATTGGTTAGTTAACTAATTGATAATGGGCTAGTTAACTAATTGTCATGGGCTAGTTAACTATTGATAATGTGCTAGTTAACTAATTGTTAATGGGCTAGTTAACATCATGTGCTAGTTAACTAATTGATAATGTGCTAGTTAACTAATTATCATGGACTAGTTAACTAATTATCGTGGGCTAGTTAACTTATTAATAATGGGCTAGTTAACTAATTATCATGGGCTTGTTAACTAATTGATAATGGACTAATTAACTAATTGGTAATGTGCGAGTTAACTAATTGATAATTGGATTTTTAACTAATTATCATAGGCTAGTTAACTGTTGATAATATGTTAGTTAACTAATTGATAATGGGCTAGTTATTTAATTATCATGGGATAGCTAACTAATTAATAATGGGCTAGTTAACTAATTGATAATGGGCTAGTTAATTGATAATAGGTTAGTTAACTAATTATCATGGGCCAGTTAACAAAGTGATAATGGGCTAGTTAACTAATTATCATGGGCTAGTTAACTAATTGATAGTGGTCTAGTTAACTAATTATCATGGGCTAGTTAACTAATTGATAATGTGCTAATTAATTAATTGATAATGTTGTAGTTAACTAATTGATAATGGGCTAGTTAACTAATTACCATGCACTAGTTAACTAATGATCATGGGCTAATTAACTAATTGATAATGAGCTAGTTAGCTAATTGATAATGGGCTAATTAATTGATAATGAGGTAGTTAACTAATTATCATGGGCTAGTTAACTAATTGATAATTGGCTAGTCAACTAATTGATAAAAGGTTAGTCACTAATTGATCATGGGCTAGTTAACTAATTCATAATGGGCTAGTTAACTAATTGATAATAGGCTAGTGAACTACTTATCATGGGTTAGTAAACTAATTATCATGGGCTAAGTAAACTAATTGATAATGGGATAGTTAACTAATTATCATGGGCTAGTTAACTAAATTATAGTGGGATAGTTAACTAATTATCATGAGCTAGTTAACTAATTGATAATGAGCTAGTTAACTAATTGATAATGGGCTTTTGACTAATTATCATGTGTAATGCCCAAAATTTTACACTAAAATACAGTTAAGGACAAAACACAAATTTCAAATTTCATTCACCTATGCTTGCAAAACTCTCAAATTTTTCTACCAAAGCATGTACTACATGGAAGTGTACAACTTTCAACCAATTATAAACTATAATATTTTAGTTCGATAACTAAATTGCTTAGACAATCAAGGGCGGGGGATCAAAGGGAGACATTGAGTCCACCTCATTGAGGCAGACTCGAGTAGTTCAACTAACTCTACAACAATCATAAAAATAATACCAGACACATGATAACCAATAGAATACATATCAATGGTAAATCCCAAGTTTAATAATAAGAGAACAAATCCTAGGGGGCCAGATCTAGTCCTTGGGGTCTCATCTCAGATGGCCTTGCCTATGTATATATTTCGTAGAGGCATCGTAGTTAGACAATTGGAATTCAATCATTTCCCACATGGTTGGATAACAAGGAAAATAATCATTGAGTTACAAAGATGGCTTAACAATAACATATATCCTTCAGGTTTAATTCACCACTAGTTTACCAACCATTCGGTTAACACATGCTATTAACTATAATGGTTCAATTTTGAGGGTTCTTCACACAATAGGATGAAATTACTTAGATTGATAAGGTAAGGAGAATTCCACCATAATCCCATTCTTGTGAACTAATCCATACTTGATTATAAAATTGATCCATGTGATTCCAATTCACATCTTCTCTTAGTCTGTCTGTCTATCTAATCACATAGTTAATGAATTTAAAGGTGTTATTATTTGCAATACTACACAAATAATTAAATGGTTAAATTATGATGGACGATAGGGCATATCCTCTTAGCATAATTTCCTCACTAAAATAATAATACTTGATACTAACTATCACGATAGTTTTGGTTAATTAACCCCCATTTCCTCTTTTATTTTCTATCCATTCACTATAGCACATAATATTAATGAGAAATCCTATCATGAAAAATAATTAGCAATCACTAAATAAAATCTAGCATGAGTTCATTTGAAGATGCCATCATGGAAATATATGTTGTTTACTAGCTCTGCTTATGAGATTATTTTCCTTCAAGAAGTATGCACATTGCATGATTCATTTGTAGGCGAGTGTGACTTATATTTCTTTTCATGTTATCAACAAAATATTGATTAGTCACGGTGTTAAATAATTGCTAAATAATTAACCAAACCCACTACTCATGACTATAATACCCTCAATTATCCCTTAATGTGAAAGTTGCCCAAAAGAAATTGTGTATTGATTAATAATAGATATCAAACTAAAATTTACTAAACTATTATAAGGTAAATGTAGAGTTGACCCTCATTAAAAGCTATAATAATACTTTATTTTGTGTTTCAAATGCCTAAAAGAAATTTGGTTTACCACTTTACAAAATTAATCAATATTCATTGTCTTAAACTATTCATTACACTTAATAATTTCATGGTTTAGACTTGGTTTGCACATCTATAAAATATGATAAATTTGAATCCTATTTCAAAATATTTGTGGCCTTTTTCACTTATTTAATTTAAGTTTTTATTTTATAATAAATAATTTCCAACTACCGTAATCCTTAAGATAGGTTATGAATGAAGGACACAAGTTTATCACATTTTTCCAAACAATATCTAGTGCACACCTCAAAATTACAACAAGACTCATGCAACCTCCAAGCCCAAATAAATTTCATTTCCTTAGAAACCCCTCTTAACTCGTGATTTATAAAATCCAAACTAATACATTATATGAAGTAAAGTTGAACACAGTTTCAAAAGCTATTACGGTGACACTTTGGTAATGTTATACTAATATTTGTGTTGGTAGCCACAAGTTGTATCCTATATTTGCATTTAATGATAGTTCCCTTCATTAACAATTTTCTAAGAGTAATTGTTAATCAAATTGTATCGTTTTAAATTTTCTCGCACCAAAAGTACTAACATTTATCAAGCCACTTTATTCTAAACATTGTCTAACAATAATATCATCAACGATTCATGAAATTCATAGAAATGAGCCTCAAAATTTAAAGCTAGCCTGGATTCAAATTTCTCACACCAAATACATCATCAACATAAAAAAAAAAAAAATTCTAAGAACCTGAGTACAATTATACTCACCATTTTATCTCATGCTTGAACTGAAAGAATCTTGATTAATAAAGTAGCTGATTTTATTTTTATTTAATTGTTTATTTACTTTTTATAATGTGGTGTTGCACTGAATTAATTTAGAAGTTTAGATCTTTCTGTACAATTAAATTGATAGATGTAAGATTAAACTCTACAGCTTTTACCATCTCTTTGTACCAAAAGAGTTGTCATATGTTTCAGATACATCGACACTATTGGTGAAGGTATAGTTAAGACGTGCTAAACTTGACTACACACTAGGGTTGACAATGTACTCTAACTTATAAGTCTATCGTGAAAAAGATGTCGAAAAGAAAAGAATTTTGAAGAATACATAGCAGCGAGGACCAACGTAGAGGGCCAAGGAGGTATATTTAGAAAAGTGATTCCAAAAATGAGAATATCCTAAGCAGATGACACCAAAATAGGGAGCATTTTTGCGTGATGTTGAAGTAGCAATTTCCTTGGTAGATATGTATACAGAACTTGGATACATAGACAAGGAACGCAAATTGTTTGATAAAATGTGCAAAAAAATGTGAGCGCGTAAACAAGGCATGTAAACTTTTTGATAGATTGCCTCAATGAAATGTGTCTCATGGAAAACAATGATTGTAGGGTACGCACATATTGGATTTTTTGGAAAGGTTGTAGAAAATTTCCAGCAGATTCAAATAGTAGGTGTAAAGCCAAAATTTTGCAACCTCTTCCAGCATCAAAATGGAAGCTTTGAAATAGGGTAAACACATCGATCAAAGCACATAGATGAAGACATATTTCCAGATGTTGCAATTTCAACTTCCCTGATAGTTATGTAGGCAAAATGTGGACGTATGGAAAAGGCACATGAACCATTTGACAAAAAGCCCCAAATAAATGTGGTCTCATGGAATGCCATGATTGCAAGGTATGCGCCGAGTTCAATCTTTCATGGTCTCATTGGGATACTTAGCAAGATAAATGAAACCTACATCTTAACCAAGGAACCACAAGACTCCCGACACAAATATTAGTATTTAATTTATTGGATTTTATATAGAAGATGCTAGCTCTTTAAAGAGACATTGTGTGTTGGATTTACCATTACAAAGCTTGAAGATGAGCTTCATTAATGAGACATTGTTTGTTGGCTTTATCTACACAATACAATTTAATATCTCTATTCTTTTATGAACTCAAGATACATACCTAAACACTGTTGTCACTGAATACCTAGAGCTTTTCACCCCTTTTTCCAACAGTCAATCGAGGGCATATCAAGGAGGATAGACCAAGTCAAGAGGAAACTTTCCATTGATTACATTCTTCTCAACAAGAATAATAGTTGGATCTGCAAATCCCCAAATATTGTCATTGATACACGGGTAGCAAAGTAGGTGCAAAAAAAGGTATGTTGTTCAATAGCCCCTTCACCTCCTCTCACTAGCAATGATAAGCCAAAGTTTCCCCCCTGATCTTGATGGTAAGAAAATGGGTGATCTCCATAAATGAAGATGGGGCATGTTGTCTAGTTTTGTAGACACACCCCATTGAAAGTAGGGACCCTCTCTTCGCCTGCCCTTTTAGCCCATTTCTGTGCATTGCCCCCTCTTTTGAGTTTATCTTTGAAAATCTTGAGGTTTTGGTCTTTGGTGCTTGCCTTGGTTATGGGTGCCTTTGTGTTGAGTTCCTGGTGGTTTGGGGTCATGTGGATGTCCTCTCTGGGGTGGTTTTAATTTTGCCTTATGTTTTCCCTTGGTGTTTTTGTTTGGGTCCTAAGGGTTGCTTTCCTCCCTTAGGTTTTCCTTTGTTTGTCTTGTTCCTTTTGTTCTGCCGAAGGCAAAACCGGGATGGGACTGAACTTTGAACTTTGGAAAAGTTCACGGTTCGGTTCCCATTCCCATTTTGGCTTCGCTTCCTGCCTTCTCATTTTCTTCATTGTTTTGTTCATCTTCGGCCTAAGGGTTGGTTTCCTCCCTTAGTTTTTCCTTTGTTTTCCTTGTTCCTTTTATTCTGTCAGAGGCAGAACCGGGATGGGACTGAACTTTGAACTTTGACAAAGTTTGCGGTTTGGTTCCTGTTCCCATTTCGGCTCTGCTTCCCGCCTTCTCGCTTTCTTCATCATTTTGTTTGTCTTTGGCCTAAGGGTTGCTTTCCTCCTTTAGGTTTTTCTTCGGTTTGCTTATTCTTTCATTTGTCAGAGGTGGATCTGGGATGGAACTGAACTCTAAACTTTGGCAAAGTTCGTGGTTTGGTTTTTGTTCCCATTCTAGCTCCGCTTCCTGCTTGTCTTTGTCATTTCACTGTGTTTGGCCTTTGGGTTGGTTTCTTTCCCTTTGGTCTACTTTGGTCTTCCTTTCCTTCATCGGAATCAGAACCAGAGTGGGGTCTGAACTCGAGACATTGCGAAAAGTCCCATCTTGGTTCCACCTCCGCCGGGTTTGGTTCCACCTCCGCATGTTTTCCTTTCGTCTGTCTCTAGTTCCGCTTTCGCCTAGGTTTGTGCGTGGTTTTATTTTCCTAGAACTCTAATGGATCGACTTAGATTTTGATGATGTATTGAGCATTAATGGTGGCCCATTTGAATGCAGGTTGGATCGAGCTGAAGGTTGTTGTTGGGGCCGAAGGAAGAATGGGTGTACTTTGAAAATTTGGTGAGGTCTGCAGGTGCAGTTGAGTGCACATTGCGGCTACTATCAGATGAAACCCAACCCTGCACACAAGGTTGGTACGTTTGGTGGCCATTAATGGTGAGAAGACATCATGTGGATGGCTCAACCTAGTTTGACTCGATCTGAGTCATTTGTTTGCCCAGCTCGAGTAAGATCGGTGGCTCGTATTCAAGATGGTGTTTCACGCGCATTATTATTCACGTGGGTGGAGCATTAATGGCAAGCATGGCTTGAGGGGTTGTACCTTGACCTTTGTGCGATCCCAAATCGATCTAAAGGGGCGTTTGATGTATTCAATGTTTGATGGCGAGTTATTGTTGGCTGTCGGGGCCGATTTGGTTGGTGGATGACCTTCTTCATAACCCTAGCTCTCATTCATGTGGGCAGTTTTTCTACAAGTATGGCCTTTGGCCTCATTTATAAGGGTTCTCCAACTGGTTCTTCCATTTTTTAGACTAAGTTAGAAGACTTTTAAATAGTAGATTTAGTTGTAGAATAGCAGGCATATTAGAAGATTAGAAGTTAGTTTTACATTTCAAGCAAGTGCTATAACAAGCCAGAATTGTTGCTAATATGATGATTTAATACAAAGTGCAGACATTGTGCTATGACTGGTGCCTTCTTTGGATTGAATAATCATGCATGGTTCTTGTTTTATCTTTTAAATCACTTAGAAATGTTTGAATGTATCTTAGGTTTAGTTAATAATGCTTTTGATTTAATGCTTGGAGTGTTGTAGCATCCCTAGTTCATACTTTGGGTAGCTTCTTGATTGTGGGAATGTTGTGCAAGGTCAACATGTACCTCATATTTATGTGCTTAGTTTAACTATAGATATTCACCCAATTTTATTGAATGAATGCCCACGGTCTGAAAATATTTAACACCTTAGAAGATTGCATTGTTTTCTTCAAGATTGCACGTATAGCCTGGATTGAACATGAATTAGTTTAAAGGGGATTGGTCCATTCCACATATTTCATCATTTGCATGGTTAATATAAGTAGTGTTAACATTAGGACTTCTAAAACCCTCATCTTTTGTTGTTTCTGTAATTATTTGGTTAGAATTTGAACTTAAAGAATCACCATATCTTAAAAATATGATGAGTTTAGAGCTTCCGACATTTGTTCGTAAGGCCCCCTTATGATTACCAGAATTTTCACATTTATCACTGAGTTGGTCCCACTACATTGTCATGACCTGACACCCGAGAGACCTTGGGGTTATCTCTTAGTTCATAGAGATTAACCTTTCAAGAGAGATAGGATAACCTTTATTCTGTCTGAGTTGTTGCTGTGCAGAAAACACCCATCAACAAGATTGGCGCTAGAAGGAGGGCCCTGAAGAAGCAAGCTGGAGCATTTTCTAAGTGCCATCTCTCCTGAGAGACACAAAAAGAGAACCAGATCTACACCAGGAGAAGAAGAGTTTCAATAATTTCCACATCCAACCAGGTCAAGAAGGACCAGAAGAAGGGAGGAGTCATCACCCAACTTTTCATTTCCACCATCCTCATCCTCATCTACCTCATCTTCATCTGATTATGAGATTGGATCCATTCCACAACCCCAACCAGTCACCCATCAACCATTACCACCTCCATCGATGGCTTTCTTGGCAAATAATCCATTACCTCTGACATTCAACAACTATAATGTTATGCCCAAGAACCCTGAGCATTTTTGCTCTAAGTTTCATACAAATGACCCTAATAGAATGACAGAGGAGCATATCAGGATTTTTCATAATTGTTTGAGAGATAGAGGGATTAATCATGAGGATTTTGCATGCATACTTTTCCCTTATTCTCTAGGAGAGGAGGATTTTTACTGGTACAATCACTTACCTGTTGCATCCATTCATAATTGGGTTGAACTCAAAGCTACATTTCTGCAGAAGTTTAAGATTCCTATTAGTGCTAGTGAGCTTTATATGTAGTTTACTAGGGTCAAGAGAGAAGTTAATGAGCCTATAGGATCATTCAATAATAGGTTCCACCGTGCATACACTAGATTGCAAGCACCTTATGTTGGGGATGATGCCTTTGCCTTGGAGATGTACTTTGAAGCCCTTGACAGCCTCACATTCACCTTCCTTAAGTGGAGAACTAATCCCTCGACTACCTTGCTCACTGCATATACAGAGGCTGTTAAGGTCAACACAGATATGAGAGAACACTTGTTAGGACCCCTGCCATCTTTGGGACCTGCTACTCACCTGGACCAAGTCCAATCCCTCAACCAGGCTCTGATTAATCACACGCCCATCATGAATCCTATTCCATAGTTGCCTCTGGTCCCCCACCCAAGTCATCCAATATTCAGGTCCAACCAATACACTGTTATCCCCAATAAAATGCTAACCATCCCCTCCATTCAAATTCACAAGCTAGTTTCCCTACATATTTGCAAAACTCAGAAGTTTTGAATCAGTCTAGTGGTTTTGGAGGAGTGCCAGGATACCCTCCAAACACTGTGAATCTAGTCCCCTACAACAACCCTGACAAGGAAAGGTTAGATGAGCTAACTAAGCAAGTGAAGAAGCTAAACATGGAGGTAATCTACTTGAAGAACCAGGATAGCCAACTCCAAGCTAATCAGAAGAGCATGCAATCAAGTTACAATAGAGGGCAATACTACAACAAAAATCAAAACTTTGAAAGAGGACAAGGTGCTAGTTCGAAATTTGATAGAAGTCAACAAGGATTTGAAAGAAGATAGCCATCTAGGAAGAATAGGCCATGGAACACTTGGCCTAACAATGAAGGAGTTCCCACTTCACTGGATCAACCTTCCAGTCAAGAAAAACCTCCGGGTGGTGTGTACTTAGCAAAAGACACTTTGTCCGAACGGTGTAGCCTCAAATTCCTATGATTCCCCAGTTTTGGTGTTGAATCATGCCCCTTTCCCGAGGGATGAGGAGAATGAACCAAAAGAGGAGTCAAATAGCTAGAATCAGGAGGCTGAACAAGTCCTCAATGAAGATGAAATCTCTCAGCTATTTGATGAAGAAACTAAGAATGACAATGGCCCATTGGATGAAGGAGAGGCTAATGTTGAAGAAGTATATATTTTCAGCAACGTGTCAAAAATTATGATCTAAGAAACAATCCCCATAGTAATCCACAAGCTGGAGGACCATTCACTACATCTACCCGTCCACACAATTTTACTACTCCACTAGATCCACATGCCAATAACAACCCATCTTACCCTCAGGTGCCAACACAATACCTCACAAAAGAAGGACAACCCGATATGTCAAAAGGAAGCAATGTTGATGCAGCAAAGGATAGGAAGACTGGTCAGTCCAAGGAGGTCCACACTGACATGAATGTGGAACAACTGGGAGAATATATCACTGAGGAACTCAGAAAAGTGAAGGTGAGTCTTTCTACTTTTGAGTTGCTAAGAGTTCTTGAAATCAGAAATGTAGTCCTAGGGTCCTTTAATTCAAGAATAGCCATGCAAGGAGTAGCAGTCAATGAGGCAGTAGGCATGCCTCCTAGTTAAAAAGCACCCAAAGGTCCTAGTCAATCACAACCTAGGGATAGGGGTAAATAAAAAGATAAGGGCCAGGTTGCACAAGTTGACTCACAGTTGAATTTATTCCAAGGCAAAATGGAAACCCCTCCTTTTCTGATCTCTATTCGTATATTTGGTAAAAATCTACACAATTGCCTTCTGGATTTAGGGGCATCCATAAATGTCATGCCATTTTCTTTTTTTAGGGCTCTCAGTGTTACCCCTACAGTTTCTCAAAAGAAGGACACCCAATTGGACAAAACAAAGGTGAATACAGTAGGAGAACTGAATATGATTCCCATGCAAGTTGCCTCAAATCCTAGAGTGCAACAAGTACTCAATATGGATGTGTTTGCTTCTCAATTGATTGATGAGGTTGAGCCTCAAGACACTTAAATGGACCTAGAAGGAGTCCTCAATTTGAAGACTAATACCATCCCAAGAGGCATAGTCCAATTGGAAAGGATCTTTGATCTAGATAAGATAAGAGATCAGGAGCATAAAATGAAAAGGGAGTCCCTCAACTGTTAGTGTGAAACATATGACATGGGGACCCAAAGTGATGTCAAAAATGTCTTCATAAAGGGTGTGCACTCCAGAGGAGAGACAAGGAATCATTAATGCCTTGCACACATATCAGTATGTGATAACCTGAAGTTATGATGACTTGAGGACATATGACACTTCGATCATTACACATACTAACCCCCTCAAGCTAAATGTAAATCCATTCAGGCAAAGACATAGACCAATTAATGATCTGTTGGAGCCCATCATTCAGAAGGAGGTGCAAAAGCTTCTCTCAACATGAATCATATTTCCAGTAAGACATTCAACATGGGTTGCAAACTTGGTTCCAGTTAGGAAGAAAAATGGAGAAATCAGGTTATGTGTTGATTTCAGAAACCTAAACAGAGCATTAGAAAAAGATAATTATCCAGTCCCTTCACTGGATGAGGTGCTTCAGATTGTTAATGGATCTCAGATGATGTCCTTTATAGATGGGTACTCTGGGTACAATCAGGTCATGGTCCAATATGAGGATAGGCACAAAACCGCTTTACTACAAAATTGGGAAATTTTGCTTAGAGAAGAATGCCCTTTGGATTAATCAATGCTGGAGCTACGTGTTGTTTGGTGTTTCTGCACAGCAACAACTCAAATAGGATAAAAGCTATCCTATCTCTCTTGAAAGATTGATCTCTATGAACAGAGAGATAACCCCAAGGTCTCACGGGTATCAGGTCATGACAATATAGTAGAACAAACTGAGTGATAAAATGTGAAAATGCTGGTAATCACAAGGGGTCTTATGTACAAATGCTGGAAGCTCTAAACTCATCAGATTTTAGGATATGGTGATGCTTTGATTTCTAGTTCTAACCATATAATAAAAGAAAAAACAAAAGATGAGGGTTTCAGAAGTCCTAATGTTAACAATACTTCTAAGATTAATCATGCAAATGATGAAATACTTGGAATGGACCAATCCCTTAGACTAATTTTTGCTCGACCTAGGCTATACCTGCAATCTTGCAAAAAATAGTGCAATCTTCTAAGGTGTTAAATATTTTTAGGCTGTAGGCATTCATTCAATAAGAATGAATGAATATCTACAGTTGACCTAAGCACATGAATATGAGGCACAGGTTTACCTTGCACAACATTCCCACAATCAAGAAGCTACCCAAAGTATGAACTAGGGATTGCTAAAACACTCCAAGCATTAAATCACAAACATTAATAATTAAACCTAAGATATATTCAAATATTTCCAAGCGATTTAATAGATAGAACAAGAACCATGCAAGATTATTCAATGCAAGAGAAGGCACAAGTCATAACACAATGTTTGCACTTTGTATTAAATCATCACATTCACAATAATTCCAATCTGTTACAACACTTGCTTGAAATGTAAAAACTAACTTCTAATCTTCTAACATGCTACTCTGTTGCCAAATCTACTATCTACAAGTCTTCTGACTTCACTAGTCAATGGAAGAAGTCAAACCTAACCTATTGATCTCGAAGCTCCACCAAACCAAACAAATGAGGCAGAGTGCCACAGTTATAGAAAATAGACCTACGTGAACCAGAGCTAGGGTTACAAAGAAGCTCGGTCACCAATCAAATCAACCTCGACAACCAGCAATAACTCACCATCCAATAATGAATGCAACAAGGACCCCCATCAGATTGACCTGGGATCACACAACA
The DNA here is from genome assembly GCA_007115665.2 of Sequoiadendron giganteum. Lineage (NCBI taxonomy): Eukaryota > Viridiplantae > Streptophyta > Pinopsida > Cupressales > Cupressaceae > Sequoiadendron > Sequoiadendron giganteum. The sequence goes on along the minus strand of CM021108.1, from coordinate 275,417,098 downwards.
TCAGGGGAACAGATCCTCGAGCCACACCCACCAAAAGGAATTCACCCACGTGAACAACAACACACACGAAAACACCAGCTCGAACACAAGCCACCGATCAGATCCGAGCTGGGCAGATGAATGACTCAGATTGAACAAAACCAGGTTGAGCCCCTTCAGATAATGTCTACCCACCATTAATGGACACCAACCAAATTGACCTTGTGTGTGGGAATGGGTTTCGTTCGATAGTAGCTGCAAAGTGCACTTGACTGCACCCGTAAATCATGCCAAATCCTCAAAGTACACCTAGCAACCCAAGCTTGATCCAACCTACATTCAAACGGGCCACCATTAATGCTCAATACATCATAAAAATCCAAGCAGGTCCATTAGAGTTCCTAAGTCCATAAAATCAAGCATAATCCCAAGCCGAGGCGAAACTAAAGACAGGCGGATGTGGAGCCATGAGAAAAATAGGAATAGAGACAAAAAATAGGTGGAGGCAGAGGCAGAGGCAAAGATGGAATGGGAACAAGAAAGGAAGGGAAATAGGTGGAGGTGGAAACGAAACCAACCCCGAGGGAAGTGGAGGTGGAAAAGGGACCAAAACAAAAATGGAAGGAAGACAGGTGGAGGCGGAAACAAAACCAAACCCTGCAAAAGCAGGGGCGAAAAAGGGACCAAAACGAAAACGGAAGGAAGACAAGCGGAGGCAGAAACAAAACCAACCTTGGTGGAAGCGGAGGTGGAACGAGAATAGTAAAGGAACCAAAAATAGGCAAAGGCGGAAACAATACCAACCCTGATGGAAGTGGAGGTGGAACGGGAACGGGAAAGGAACCGTGAACTTTTCCAAAGTTCAAAGCCAAATTCCATCCCGGTCCTGGCCCCGAAAAAATGGAAAAAGAGCAAGCCGAGGAAAACCTAAGGGAGGAAAACCAACCCAAAGGCCGAAGACAAACAAGGCAACAGGAAAAGAAAGAACGCGAGAGATGGAGCCGGAACGAGAACGAAAACAGAACCGAGAACTTAACCAAAGTTCAAAGTTTAGTCTCATCCCGGTTCCGCCTCCGACAGAACAAAAGGAAAAAATGAAGCAAAGAAAACCTAAGGGAGGAAAGCGACCTTTAGGACCAAAATAAACAATGTGGAAGAAAGCAAAAGAGCGGGAAGTGGAGCTGGAACGGGAATGGGAACAAAATCGAAAAGTTAGCCAAAGTTCAAAGTTAAGTCCCATTCCAGTTCCACCTCTGATAGAGCAAAAGAAACAAGGAAAACAAGGAAAAACTAAAGGAGGGAAGCAACCCTTAGGACCCAAACAAAACACCAAGGGGAAAAATAAAAGGCAAAAGAAGACCACCCCAGAGAGGACATCGACAAGATCCCAAAACCACCAGGAACTCAACACAAAGGCACCCACAACCAAGACAAGCACCAAAGACCAAAACCCGAAGATTTTCTAAGATAAGCACAAAGGAGGGGGCAAGCCACATAAATGGGCCAAAAAGGCAGGCCAAGAGAGGGTCCTGACTTTCAGTGGGGTGTGTGTGCAAAACTGCACAACAACCTGTGGGTTCATACTTTGGGAAACTTCTTGATTGTGGGAATGTTGTGCAAGGTCAACCTGTGCCTCATATTCATGTGCTTAGTTTAATTGTAGATATTCATTCAACCTTATTGAATGAATGCCTAGAGCCTAAAAATATTTAACACCTTAAAAAATTGCACTATTTCCTACAAGATTGTAGGTATAGCCTGGGTCGAAGAGAAATTAGTTTAAGGGATTGGTCCATTCCAAGTATTTCATCATTTGCATGATTAATCTTAGAAGTAGTGTTAACATTAGGACTTCTGAAACCCTCATCTTTTGTTGTTTCTTTTATTATATGGTTAGAACTAGAAATTAAAGCATCACCATATCCTAAAATCTGATGAGTTTATAGCTTCCAGTATTTGTACGTAAGACCCCTTGTGATTACCAACATTTTCACATTTTATCACTGAGTTTGTTCTATTGCATTGTCATGACCTGACACCCGTGAGACCTTGGGGTTATCTCTCTGTTCATAGATATCAATCTTTCAAGAGAGATAGGATAGCTTTTATTCTATCTGAGTTGTTGCTATGCAGAAACATAAAATAATAGGATTGGCACTAGGAGGGCCTGAACAAGAAAGTTGAAGCATTTTCTAAATGCCATTTCTCTTGAGAGGCTCAGAAGGAGAACCAGGTCTATACCAGGAGAAGAAGAAGAGTTTCAAGAACTACCACCTCCAACCAGGTCAAGAAGGACAAGAAGAAGGGAGGAACCATCATCCAATCCATCATTTCCACAATCCTCACCTCCACCCACTTCATCTTCATCAGATTCTGAGACTGGGTCCATTCCACAACCCCAACTAGTCATCCATCGACCATTACCACCTCCACTAATGGCTTTCTTGGTGAATAACCCATCACCCCTGACATTCAACAACTACAATGTTATGTCCAAGAACCCTAAGCAAATTTGCTCTAAGTTTCACATGAATGACCCTAATAGGACAGTAGAAGAGCACATTAGGATCTTTCAGACTTGTCTGAAAGATAGAAGGATTAATTATGAGGATGTTGCATGCAAAATTTTCCCCTATTCTCTAGGAGAGGAGGCCTTTTATTGGTATAACCGTTTCTCTAACTGGGTTGAGCTTGAGGCTGCATTCCTGCTGAAATTTAAGATTCTCATTAGTGCTAATGAGCTATATATGCAGTTTACTGGAGTAAAAAGAGAGGTTAATGAGCCTATAGGATCATTCAACAATAGGTTCCACTGAGCATACACTAGAATTAAAGCACCTTATGCTGGAAATGAGGACACTGCCCTAGAGGTCTACTTTGAAGCCCTTGACAACCTTACCTCCACCTTCCTTAAGTGGAGAACTAATCCCCCGACTACCTTTCTCACTGCATATACAAAGGCTGTTAAGGTCAGTACAGATCTAAGACAACACTTGTTAGGACCTCTACTATCTCTGGGACTAGCTGCTCACCCAAGCCAAGTCCAATCTCTCAACCAGGCTTTGACCAGTCACACACCTATCATGAATCCCATTCCACAGTTGCCTTTGGTCCCTCACACAGGTCACCCAATAAACCAGGTCCAACCAATACCTAATTATCCCCAGCAAAATGCTAACCATCCCCTCCATTCACAGTCACAAGCTAGTTTCCCTACATATTTGCAGAACTCATAAGTTTTGAATCAGTCTACTAGTTCTGGAGGAGTGTTAGGATACTCCCTGAACACTGTGAATCCAGTCTCTTACAACAATCCTGATAAAGAAAGGTTAGATGAGCTAACCGAGCAAGTGGAGAAGCTAAACATGGAGGTAACCTACTTGAGGAACCAGAACAATCAACTCCAAGCTAATCAAAAGAGCATGCAATCAAGTTATAACAGAGGGCAACACTATGACATAAATCAAAACATTGAAAGAGGACAAGGTTCTGGTCAAAACTTTGATAGAAATCAACAAGGTGGACAAGGATTTGAAAGAAGACAACCACCTAGGCAGAATAGATCATCAAACACTTGGCCTAACAATGGAGGAGTCCTTACTCCACTAGATCAACCTTCCAATCCAAAGAAACCTCCAGGTGGTGTGTACTTAGCAGAGGCTGCATTGTCTGGATGGTGTAGGCTTCATTAGACCAGTCAAGACTCCGAGCTTGACTGCCCTGAATTTTAAAATGTTGCTTCCATTTTTCAATATGAAGTTGAAAACAACTCCACTGGCCAAGAATTAGTGCCCTCAAATCCCTATGATTCCCCAATTTTGGGGTTGAATCATGCTCCTTTCCCAAAGGATGAGGAGAATGAACCAAAAGAGGAGTCAAGTAGCCAAAATGGGGAGGCTGAACAAGTGCTCAATGAAGATGAAATTTGTTAGCTATTTGATGAAGAAAATGAGATTGACAATGGCCCATTGGATGAAGGAGAGGTTGATGTTGAAGAAGTGCAAATGTTTCAGCAACCTGTCAGAAAGTATAATCCAAGGAGCAAGCCCCATAGGAATCCACAAGCTGGAGGACTGTTTACTACATCTGCCCCTCCACACAATCTTTTTACTCCACCAGATCCACATGCCAATAACAATCCATCTTACCCTCAGGTGCCAACACAATACCTCACAAAACAAGGACAACCAGATGTTTCCAAAGGAAGCAATGCTGATGCAGTAAAGGATAGGAAGACTAGTCATTACATGGAGCTCCACATTGACATGAATGTGGAACAGTTGGGAGAATATGTCACTAAGGAACTCAAAAAAGTAAAGGTGAGTCTTTTTGCTTTTGAGTTATTAAGAGTTCTTGAAATCAAAAATTTAGTCCTCGGGTCCTTTAATTCAAGTATAGCAACACTAGGAGTGGCAGCCAATGAGGCAATTGCAAGGCCTCCTAGTTTAGAAACACCCAAAGCTCCTAGTCAATCACAACCCGGAGATAGGGTTAAAGAAAAATATAAGGGTTAGGTTGCACAAGCCGAATCACAGTTGAATTTATTCCAAGGAAAAATGGAAACCCCTCCTTTTCTGATTTCTATTCATATATTTGGTAAAAATCTACACAATTACCTGTTGGATTTAGGGGCATCCACAAATGTTATGCCATTTTCTTTCTGTAGGGCTCTTGGTATTACCCTTGAAGCCTCTTAAAAGAAGGTCACCCAATTGGACATAACATAGGTGAATATAGTAGGAGAACTGAACATGATTCCCATGCAAGTTGCCTCAGATCCTAGAGTGCAACAAGTACTTAATATTCAAGTAGTTGACATTCTTGACACCTATGGTCTGATCTTGGGGAGATATTTTACAAAGGCACTAAATGGATACACCTCCATAGATAATTCTCACATGTGGCTCCCCTGTAAAGGAGTCCCAAATCATATCAAAATTGAGAGAGAACCCAGAATGAAGTATGTCATTACTGAGTATCATAATAATTCAAATGAGATACTGGAATCAAAAGTTAGTATGGCAAACTATGTCCTAGCCTCCCCTGTTTCGGACACAGAGGAAATCTTGGTGTTGCAAATCTCTTTTGGTGAGTCCACATCAGAAGCCAACATCTCCGAAGGACAATTTGAACAAACCAAGGAACTCGATGATTAGGTAGATAGACAACTCAGTCTGTTGGATAACTTCTAGGAGTTTATCCATAAATGTGTAGAAGATCATATTTAGCTGGGTAGAAATATGAACTTCAAAGAATTGTTTCTTCCTAATTGGTGCAGAGTCCATGATGCTCCTCATTTTGAACTAGAATGTTGCTTGTGTTAGACTGTAGTGGAACAGATACAAAGGCACATTAAGACAACCCCAACCATTGAGTTAAATATATAGAGCATTCAAAATAGTCACAAGGGGAAGGATCCAAAACCTCCTGAAGAGCCTCCAAGTGGAAGCAAAGATAAAGGTATCCCAAGAAGAGTAGGAGCTAATGAATGTTGGAAATTAAGGTTTGATGGATCCAAATCCAAGCAAGGTGCTAGAGCAGGGCTTGAGCTTATCAGTCCTAAAGGTAAAACCTACTTTTCTGCTCACAATCTCCAATTCCAGTGCACTAACAATGTGGTTGAGTATGAAGCTCTAGTTCATGGGTTATTAATGGCATTAAGAAAGAAGGTTAAAATTCTGCAAGTGTTTGGAGATTCCGAGCTAGTGGTCAGGCAAGTAAGGAAACAATACTCATGTCATGATAGAAGGATGGCCAATTATACACACAAAATATGGGATCTTATTGAAGGATTTGATGCCTTTAACATTCAACTGATACCTCGAAACAAGAATCAAACTGTTGATTCTCCGACACAAGTAACAAGTACATTCTAGCCTTTATCACTTTCAGGATTAAAGAAGTTCACTGTGGAACTTGTTCCAATACCTTCAGTGCCTGACAATCTCACCAATTTTTAGGTATTTGATGATGATAAGCATATTCTTGATTTTATCACTAGCTGTGATGTGTTTGCTTCTCAAGTAATTGATGAGGTTGAGCCTCAAGAGGCTGAAATTGACCTAGAAGGAGTCCTCAATCTGAAGACTAATACCATCCCAAGAGGCATGGTGCAATTGGAAAGGATCTTTGATTTGGATAGGATAAGAGATCAAGAGTAGAAAATGAAAAGGGAATCCCTCAACTGTCAGTGTGAAACAGACAACATGGGGACCCAGAGTGATGTCAAGAATGTCTTTATTGGTAAGGTGTGCACTCTAGAGGAAAGGAAAGGAATTATTGATGTCTTGCACACATATCAGGATGTGATAGCTTGGAGCTATGATGACTTGAGGACATATGACACTTCGATCATTACACATGCTATCCCCCTCAAGTCAAATGTTAATCCATTCAGGCAAAGACAAAGATCAATTAATGCTTTGCTGGAGCCCATTATTCAGAAGGAAGTGCAGAAGATACTTTCAACATGAATCATATTCCCAGTAAGACATTCAACATGGGTTGCAAAATTGGTCCTGGTTAGGAAGAAAAATGGAGAAATCAGACTGTGTGTTGATTTCAGGAACCTGAACAGAGCATCAAAAAAGGATAATTATCCAATCCCTTCACTGGATGAGGTGCTTCAGGTTGTTAATGGATCTCAAAAGATTTCCTTTTTGGATGGATACTCTGGATACAATCAGGTCATGGTCAAATATGAGGATAGGCACAAAATTGCCTTCACTACAAAATGGGGAACCTTTGCTTACCAGAGAATGCCCTTTGGATTAATCAATGTTGGAACTACATTCCAAAAATATATGGATATTTCCTTCAAGGAAATCATTGGCAAGTGCATAATCATCTACATGGATGATTTTGACAGTCTTTTCCAAGAAGAGAAGTGATCATATTGCATATTTATGCAAAGTATTCTAGAAATGCAGGGAATTTGGCATTTCACTTAATCCAAAGAAATGCATCTTTGAGGTCACTGAGAGAAAGCTGTTAGGACATGTTATTTCATAACAAGGTATTGCCATTGATCCTGAATGAGTGGAGGCTATACTGAAAATTCAACCCCCTGCAAGAAAGAAAGAAATGAAGTCATTCTTTGGCAAGATTAACTTTGTCAGAAAATTTATCACTGGATTTGTAGAAATAATCAATCCACTAAATGCTATGTTGAAGCAAGAAGCAAAGGTTGAATGGAATACAGAGGCTAAAGAAGCATTTGCAAAAATCAAGAGAGCTATTGTTGAGGCCCCTATTTTGGTAATTCATGATTATGCTAAGCCATTCTACATCTATTCATTTGTTTCTGATCACTCATGTGCGGGCTTGTTGACACAAAGGTCTAACCAAGGGAATGAGCATCCCATAGCATTCATGAGTGCGCCTTTGAAAGATGTTGAACTGAGGTATCCAAATGTTGAAAAGTAGGCTTATGCCTTGATTCGAACTGTGAAGAAGTTCAAACACTATATACTGAGAAACAAGGTCTTTGATATAGTCCCTGGTCTTGCAGTCAAACTGTTGTTGATGCAAAATGAGCTGGGTGAATGCAAAGCCAATTGGATAACTATGTTACAAGAATATGATATGGAAATTCAACCCATGAAGTTGGTAAGAGGGCAGGGACTAACCAAGACAATGGTGGAAATGGGTCCTGACCTTGTAGCCCAAAATTATAATCTTGAAGATGTTTCTCCAGGGGACTGGTATGATAAAATTATCTACTACTTGTTGAATTAGCAATGTCCCAAACACCTTAATTCAGTACAAAGGAGAGCTCTACATTTGAAGAGTGGCAGTTTTATGATGAAGGGAGTTGTCTTATACAAGAGAAATCATGAAGGTGTCTACCTGAGATGCCTAGGGAAGGAAGAGGTTGGGAGAGTAATGGTTGAATTTAATGATAAATATGACACGGTCCATGGTTCAACACCTTCCACCGCAAATCAGATCCTGAGGGCAAGCTATTATTGGCCTACCTTGTTCAAGGAAACACATCACCATGTGAGAACTTTCCATGTGTGTCAAACTAAAACAAGCATGGAGAGGTGTGCAGCTCTTCCACTTCAGCCTATCATAGAGGTAAAACTATTTGCACAGTGGGGAATGGACTTCATAGGTCCAATCAACCCATCTTCATCTGCAGGCTACAGGTATATTCTTACCATAACTGATTATTTTACTAGGTGGACTAAAGCTCTTGCATGCAAACAATGTACTTCTGAAGTAGTAATCAATTTCATGGAGTCAGGTATTATCAATCACTTTGGTTGTCCATTATCTATAGTGTGTGACAATGGTTCTGCATTTACATCATTAAAGTTTTCTAACTGGGCTTATGATCATGGAGTTTCCATAAAATTTGCATCCAATTACTATCCACAAGGGAATGGTTTGGCTGAGTCTTCCAATAAAAACTTGTTGAAAGTCATATAGAAACTACTAGAAAAGAATCCCAAGGATTGGCATACCCAACTCATATTTTCTCTTTGGGTAGACCACACTAGACAAACAACATCCTTAGGAACCTCTCCTTATCACTTAGTGTATGGCTTGGAACCTATCTTTCCCATCCAGTTGAAGATCCCTACCCTGCAATTCATCAATGAATATTATGATGGAGAGGATAAGTGTGAAGCCCGCTTAACTGAGTTGTTACACCTTGAAGTGAGAAGAGATGAAGCCTTAGAAAACTTTGCCAAAAATTAGGGTATAGTGAAAAGATGGTTTGATAGGAGAGCCAAGGTGAAAGCCATTAGAATCTCTGACTTGGTTCTCTACTGGGATAAATCCCATGACAAAAAGGGGGAGCATGGAAAATTTGACAAGCTTTGGCTTGGCCCTTATCAAATTGCAGAGATTCTGGGAGATAATGCCTTCCATTTGAAAACACTCACTAGAGGAGATATCCCACTGCCTGTCAATGGGCAGTATTTGAAGCATTATTTTCAATCTTGAGTTGTTCTCATCTCTTTCCTTGTACATAAGTAGATTAGGTTTCCTTTTTGTTGTTTTTCTTGCTGCTTTTGGTTTGGGTTTCTGTTGGTTTTGCTCTACTTGTCTGCTGCTCTGGTTTTGGTTTGCTTTGGTCTGCTTGAGTTGGTTTTTTTTGTTGTTCTACTGGTTGCTTTAGGGTTTTCCTACTTTCCTCTGGGCTTGTTGCATCTGTACAACTGGTTGTTTGTCTGGGGCTGTTCTGGGATTTCTTTTACACTCTTATCATCTTTTCAGAGTCATTCAAACTGGTAGATTTCCTTCATCTAATGTTGCATGGGCGGGGAATTAGTGTCACTTGACTAAGTTAATTCTAGAATGCATTTGGGTCTTATAACTTCACACAAATCTTAAGAATTCCAAGGTTGCATATGGTCTTTAGGAGGTCTAATTGGGTGAAAAATATTTAATTCTGCTCCAGTGTCGTTGTGGTTCTCATCCTTGAGTGTGGGCTTCATTGCCTACAAGGTGAAAAGTAAAGCTTTAAAAACAAATCTCAAAAGAGATTATCAAAAGAAAAGAAAAGAAAATATTGAAAATAAAAAATGTTCACCTTTTCAAAGGTATCCTAGTATCTCTACCGGGGCTATGGACGCCTGGCTGGCAGTAGAGCTATGCTAGGGAGGGTCACAGTGATAACCTCACCGGGGCTATGTATGCCTGATTGGCAGTGAGGCTCTATCTAGGTTGCTTTTAGAGTTAGAATCCTTAGGTAGCCCTGTCAGACTAAGTTTGGTCCTTGTTGCAACTTAGGAAAGGAAATGAATGCATATGCACACACTTTGACCTTGGTACAGCAAAGGTCGGCTTGTTAGTGATTTTTGAAACCTTGTCTATTTGTAACCTGATGCTTGGATTGAAAGCAAAGATTCTGAGTTCTTGATGCCAGTTTGTCATCGAAATGCTCTGGAGCATTTCCCCAATAGAGTCACAATTTGTTGTGCAGTTTTGCACACACACTCCACTGAAAGTGGGGACCCTCTCTTGGCCTGCCTTTTTGGCCCATTTATGTGGCTTGCCCCCTCTTTTGTGCTTATCTTTGAAAATCTTGGGGTTTTGGTCTTTGGTGCTTGCCTTGGTTGTGGGTGCCTTTGTGTTGAGTTCCTAGTGGTTTTGGGGTCTTGTGGATGTCCTCTCTGGGGTGGTCTTCTTTTTCCTTTTATTTTTCCCCTTGGTGTTTGTTTTGGGTCCTAAGGGTTGCTTCCCTCCTTTAGGTTTTCCTTGTTTTCCTTGTTTCTACTGTTCTATCGAAGGTGAAACTGGGATGGGACTTAACTTTGAACTTTGGCTAAGTTCTCGATTTTGTTCTTGTTCCCGTTCCGGCTCCGCTTCCCACTCTTTTGCTTTCTTCTTCGTTGTTTGTTTTGGTCCTAAGGGTCGCTTTCCTCCCTTAGGTTTTCTTTGCTTCATTTTTTCCTTTTGTTTTGCCGAAGGTGGAACCAGGATGAGATTGAACTTTGAACTTTGGCTAAGTTCTTAGTTCTGTTTTCGTTCCCGTTTCGGCTCCGTCTCCCGCGTTCCTTTTTTTCCCATTGCCTTGTTTGCAGAAATCAAGAGATCTATTATTGAGGCCCCTGTTTTGGTGAGTCCTGACTATGCTAAGTCGTTCTATATCTATTCATTTTCCTCTGATCACTCCTGTGTTGTCTTGCTGACATAAAAGTTTGATCAAGGAAATGAGAATCCCTTAGCATTGATGAGTGCATCTTTGAAAGATGCAAAATTGAAGTATCCTAATGTTGAAAAGCAGGCTTATGCCTTGATCTAAATTGTGAAGAAGTTCAAACACTATATACTGAGAAACAAGGTCTTTGCTATAGTCCCTGATCCTGCAATCAAGTTGTTGTTGATGCAAAATGAATTGGGTGAATGTAGAGCCAAGTCGGTAACTATGTTACAAGAATATGATATTGAAATTCAACCCATGAAGTTGGTAAGAGGGCAAGGACTGACCAAGACAAAGGAAAAAATGGGCCCTGACCTTGTAGCCCAGCATTATAATCTTGAAGATGTTTCTCTGGGGGAATTGTATGATGGCATTATCTACTACTTGTTGAATCAACAGTGTCCCAAACACCTTAATTCAGTACAAATGAGAGCTCTACGTTTGAAGAGTGGCAGTTTTATGATGAAGGGAGTTGTCTTATACAAGAGAAATCATGAAGGTGTCTACCTGAGATGCCTAGGGAAAGAAGAAGCTAGGAGAGTAATGATTGAATTTCATGAAAAATATGGCACAGGCCATGGTTCAACATCTTCCACTGCAAATCAGATCCTGAGGGTGGGCTATTATTGGCCTACCTTGTTCAAGGACACACATAACCATGTGAGAACTTGCCATGTGTGTCAAACTATAGCAAGCAGGGAGAGGTGTGCAACTCTTCCACTTCAACCTATCATAGAGGTAAAACCATTAGCACAATGGGGAATGGACTTCATAGGTCCAATCAACCCACCTTCATCTGTGGGCCACAGGTATATTCTTACTGTAACTGATTACTTTACTATATGGACCGAGGCTCTTGCTTGTAAAAATGCACTTATAAAGTGGTAATCAATTTCATGGAGTCGGGTATTATAACCGCTTTGATTGTCCATTGGCTTTAGTTAGTGATAATGGTTCTACACTTGCATCATTAAAGTTTTCTAATTAGGCTTATGATCATGGTATTGCCATAAAATTTGCATCCAATTACTATCCATAGGGGAATGGTTTGGTTGAGTCTTCCAATAATAACCTCTTGACGGTCATCCAGAAACTACTAGAAAAGAACCCTAAGGATTGGCACACCCAGCTTAGGTTTTCTCTTTGGGCAGACTGCACTAGACATAAGACATCCTTAGGAACCTATCCTTGTCACCTAGTATATGGATTGGAACCTGTCTTTCCCATCCAACTGAAGATCCGTACCCTACAATTTATCAATGAGTATTATGATGGAGAGGATAAGCATGAAGCCCACTTAACTGAATTGTTACACCTTGAAGAGAGAAGAGATAAAGCCTTAGAAAACTTTGCTAAGCATCAAGGTGTAGTGAAGAGATGGTTTGATAGGAGAGCCAAGGTGAAAGCCTTTAGAATCTCTGACTTGGTTCTCTACTGGAATAAAGCCCATGACAGAAAGGGGGAGCATGGAAAATTTGACAGACTTTGGCTCGACCCTTATCAGATTACAAAGATTCTGGGAGAATTTTTTTCGTTTGAAAACCCTCACTAGAGGAGATATTTCACTGCCTGTCAATTGGCATTATTTCCAATCTTGAGTTGTTCTCAACTTTGTCCTTGTACATGAGTAGATTAGGTTTCCTTTCTGTTGTGTTGTTTTTTCCTTGGTTAGAGTAGGGTCTCTTTTGGTTTTTCTTTTCTTGTCTATTGCTCTGGTTTTGGTTTGCTTTGGTTGCTTTTTTGGTTTTCCCTGCTACTCTACTATTGCTTTGGGGTTGTCCTAATTTCCTCTAGGCTTGTTGCATCTGTATAACTAGCTACTTGTCTAGGGCTGCTCTGGTATTTCTTTTACAAACTCTTATCATATTTTTGGAGTCATTCAAACTAGTAGATTTCCTTCATCTGATGTTGCATGTACTAGGAGTTGGAGTCACTTGTTTGAGTCAAAATTCTGGAATGTATTTGGGTCTTATATTTTCACACAAATCTTAAGAATTCCAAGGTTTCAGATGGTCTTTAGGAGGTCTGACTAGGTGAAAAATCTTAAATTCTGCTCCAGTGCCACTGTGGTTCTCATCCTTGAGTGTAGGCTTCATTGCCTGCAAGGTGAAAAGTAAAGCTTTAAAAACAAATCTCAAAAGAGAATATCAAAAGAAAAGAAAAGAAAATATTGAAAATAAAAAATGTTCACCTTTTCAAAGGTATCCTAGTATCTCTACCAGGGCTATGGACATCTGGCTAGTAGTAGAGCTATTCTAGGGAGGGTCACAGTGATAACCTCACCAAGGCTATGGATGCCTGACTGACAATGAGGCTCTATCCAGGTTGCTTTTGGAGTTCGAACCCTTATGTATGCTTGTCAGACTGAGTTTGGTCCTTATTACAACGTAGGAAAAGGGAAATGAATGCATACTCACACACTTTGACCCTGGTACAAGAAAGGTTGACTTGTTAGTGATTTATAAAACCTTGTCTATTGGTAACCTGATGCTTGGATTGAAACCAGAGATTCTGAGTTCTTGGTTCCACTTTGTCATCAAAATGCTCTAGAGAATTTCCCTAGCGGAGTCGCCATTTGTTGTGTAGTTTTGCACACATGCCCCACTGAAAGTAGGGACCCTCTCTTGGCCTACCCTTTTGGCCCATTTCTATGGCTTTCCCCCTTTTTTGTGCTTATCTTTAAAAATATTGGGGTTCTGGTCTTTAGTGCTTGCCTTGATTATGGGTGCCTTTGTGTTGAGTTCCTGGTGGTTTGGGATCTCACGGATGTCCTCTCTAGGGTGGTTTTATTTTTCCCTTCTATTTTCCCTTGGTGTTTTTGTTTGGGTCCTAAGGGTTGGTTTCCTCCCTTAGGTTTTCCTTTGTTTGTCTTGTTCCTTTTGTTCTGTCGGAGGTGGAACCGGGATGGGAATAAACTTTGAACTTTGGCAAAGTTCGCGGTTCGGTTCCCGTTCCCATTCTAGGTCCGCTTCCCACCTTCTCGTTTTATTCATTGTTTTGTTCATCTTCAGCCTAAGGGTTGGTTTCCTCCCTTAGGTTTTCCTTTGTTTTCCTTATTCCTTTTGTTCTTCCAAAGGCGGAACTGAGATGGGACTGAACTTTGAACTTTGGCAAAGTTCGCAGTTCAGTTCCCGTTTTCGTTCCAGCTCCACTTCCCGCCTTCTCACTTTCTTCATCATTTTGTTTGTCTTTGGCCTAAGGGTTGATTTCCTCTCTTAGGTTTTTCTTCAGTTCTATTTTTATTTAGTTTGACGGAGGCAGATCCATGATGGAACTGAACTCTGAACTTTGGAAAAGTTCGCAGTTCGGTTTTTGTTCCCGTTCCGGCTCCGCTTCCTGCTTCTGCGACGTTGTCATTTCGTTGTGTTCGGCCTTCAGGTTGGTTTCTTTCCCTTTGGTCTGCTTTGGTCTTCCTTTCCTTCATTAGAATCAGATTCAGAGTGGGGTTTGAACTCGAGACTTTATGAAAATTCCCATCTTGGTTCTGCCTCTGTCGGGTTCGGTTCCACCTCCGCCTGTTTTCCTTTCGTCCTCGTCTTGGTTCCACCTCCGCCTATTTTCCTTTCATTTGTCTTTGGTTCCGCTTTCGCCTGGGTTTGTGCATGGTTTTCTTGCCCTAGAAATCTACTGGATCGACTTGGATTTTGATGATGTATTGAGCATTAATGGTGGCCCATTTGAATGTAGGTTGGATTGAGCAGAAGGTTGTTGTTGGGGCCAAAGGAATAATGGGTGTACTTTGAAGATTTGGTGAGGTCTGCAGGTGCAGTCGAGTGTAGATTGTGGCTTCGGTCAGATGAAAACCATCCCTGCACACAAGGTCGATGCGTTTGGTGGCCATTAATGGCAGGCAGATGTGGTGTGGAGGGCTCAACTTGGTTTGACTCGATCTGAGTCGTTCGTTTGCCTAGCTTGGGTCGGAACGGTGGCTCGTATTCAAGTTGGTGTTTCACATGCATTGTTGTTCGCGCGGGTGGAGCATTAATGGTGAGCATGGCTCGAGGGGATGTACGTTGACCTTTGTGCAATCCCAGATTGATCTGAAGGGGCGCTTGATGCATTCAATGCTAAATGGTGAGTTATTGTCGCCTGTTGGGGCTGATTTGGTTGGTGGCCAACCTTCTTCGTAACCCTAGCTCTGGTTCACATGAGCAGTTTTTCTATAAGTATGGCCTTTGGCCTCATTTGTAAGGGTTCTCCAACTGGTTCTTCCATTTTGCAGACTAAGTCAGAAGACTTTTAAACAATAGATTTAGCTGTAGAATAGCAGGCATGTTAGAAGATTAGAAGTTAGTTTTACATTTCAAGCAAGTGTTGTAAAAAACCAGAATTGTTACTAATATGACGCTTTAATACAAAGTGCAGACATTGTGCTATGACTGGTGCTTTCTTTGGATTGAATAATCGTGCATGGTTCTTGTTCTATCTTTTAAATCGCTTAGAAATGCTTGAATGTATCTTAGGTTTAGTTAATAATTCTTGTGATTTAATGCTTGGAGTGTTGTAGCAATCCATGGTTCATACTTTGGGTAGCTTCTTGATTGTGGGAATGTTGTGCAAGGTCAACCTGTACCTCATATTTATGTGCTTAGTTCAACTGTAGATATTCATCCAATTTTATTGAATGAATGTCCACAGTCTGAAAACCTTTAACACCTTAGAAGATTGCACTGTTTTCTGTAAGATTGCAGGTATATCCTGGATTGAACAAGAATTAGTTTAAAGGGGATTGGTCCATTCCAAGTATTTCATCATTTGCATGGTTAATCTAAGAAGTAGTGTTAATGTTAGGACTTCTAAAACCCTCATCTTTTGTTGTTTCTTTTATTATTTGGTTAGAACTTGAAATTAAAGCATCACCATATCTTAAAAATCTGATGAGTTTAGAGCTTCCAGCATTTGTTCGTAAGGCCCCCTTGTGTCGATTACCAGCATTTTCACATTTATCATTGAGTTGGTCCCACTGCATTGTTATGACCTGACACTCGAGAGACCTTGGGGTTATCTCTTAGTTCATAGAGATTAACCTTTCAAGAGAGATATGATAACCTTTATTCTATCTGAGTTGTGTAGAAAACACCCATCAACAAGGCATAATAGGATGACCCAATATGTAGAATTATTTCAACGCAACCATGAAGGCCAAAAATACAAAAACCCAGTTACCCTCTTGAAAATCCCCTAAACATAACCAATATCGCTCCCTCTCCCCTTTTTATGCTTACCATAACTCTCACTTAAATGGCTTCCATCCCCACCCAGATACTTTTGTTCTTGATATTAACATTCTCCCCATACCTCATAAATGGCGTAGGGTCAATGAACTATAATTAGGCGTGAGGAGGAGGAGGTGGTAATTAATTCTACAACCATTCAATTACCATAATAAATAAACCTCCCATCATGAATTAAGAATTTTAATGGGACAACTAAAGGATGAATTCTAGATATGTGTGGTTTACACGCGACATAAAGCTAGTCCTAGGAGTACAAAAAGCCACCCATGCTGACATCTGAATCTACCCAACACTTCATTCTTTAATCTTAGATATGAGTGTACAATGGGGAATATATTACGAGAATCCTAGAATTCAATATCCTAAATTTTGATTGATTAAACAATTTGTAAATATTGACTTGAATTTAATTTCAAGCATTTAATTCATATCTAAATCCATCATAGAGGATGATTATTAAGTGTCGAGGTTAATTATCCCTCATCTAAACACAACCCCCAATCTTAACTTATCCTGCATACTTGAATCTTTTAATGAATAAAATCAAGAACATAACTGCTATAATATTGTAATAATTATACTAATTTTATGATAGTAACATCTTGCAAAACACTATTCTTATGATCATTAAATCAAGTGGATAATAGTTAACATGAACATAATATTATATATATATATATATATATCCAAAATATTTGATCCTCTTATAACACTATCATTTTAAATTAACAAGAGTAGCTTCCTATTTTATTAAGAATATTACTTTTACAATAGTAATTTTGAACTTATATCCAAATTATACTAACCATTTAGTATAATTTCGTCTCAATCTCTATCAAGATTAAATAGCGGAGTGACAATAATATTACACTTATTATATTCTATTAATTTCTTAACTCACTATATAAAATGATTTGTCACATCGCTACTATATATAAAATATGGTTAACAATATTACCAAATAATAATCTCATATGACATTTCAAACTACAACAAACTTATAAATATTAACTAACAATATAATAACATAGATCACAATCAATTCACAATGGTAACTCCAAATGACATCACTAAAGAGCATTACTTATACTCTACATCTCACAAATAGCTAAATTGCCTTAACCATAATTCATTTAGGGTACTTTTACGAGTTACTAAAAGATCCTTAGTTTACCTCAAAGAGAATTGATCAAATGGCTAAATTATTGGGTGATAAATGCTTAAATGTAGATTAAATACAAGTGGCAATTTATTCGATTATTATTCATGTTGTTATAGCCAAGATTATTGTGTTAATTAAATATCAATGACACTACCAATGCAGATTTAGTCACATACCGTAAGTATTCACATGACGATCTATCTAATTTACTCTTAGAACCAAATGACTACAAGTACAGAGGCACTCATACACTATCGGATGTTGCATCATCCATTTGGTGCACTCTCTGTCCACATAGTAGAATAATATAGGTTTAGAATAAAAGGGATTGTAACCCTACTATAAAGGGAGAGGCCTTACATCATGCACTAGTTAACTAATGATTATGGGCTAGTTAACTAATTGATAATGGCCTAGTTAATTGATAATAGACTAATTAACTAATTATCATGGGCTAGTTAAGTAATTCATAATGGGCTAGTTAACTAGTTGATAAAGGGCTAGTTCACTAATTGATAATGGGCTAGTTCACTAACTGATCATGGGCTAGTTAACTAGTTGATAATGTGCTAGTTAATTGATAATGGGCTAGTTAACTAATTGATCATGGGCTAGTTAACTAATTGATAATGGGCTAGTTAACTAATTATCATGGGCTAGTTAACTAATTGATAATGGGCTAGTTAACTAATTATAATGGGCTAGTTAACAAATTATCATGAGTTAGTTAGCTAATTGATAATGAGCTAGGTAACTACTTGATAATAGGCTAATTAACTAATTGATCATGGGCTAGTTGGCTAATTATCATGGGCTAGTTAACTAATTGATCATAGGCTAGTTAACTAATTGATCATGGGCTAGTTAATTAATTATCATGGGCTAGTTAACTAATTGATAATGGGCTAGTTAACTAATTGATAATGGGCTAGTTAACTAATTATCATGGAATTGTTAAGTAATTGATCATAGGTTAGTTAATTAATTGATAATGGGCTAGTTAACTAATTGATAATGGGCTAGTTAAATAATTGATAATTTGTTCATTAACTAATTATGATGGGCTAGTTAACTAATTATGATGGGCTAGTTAAATAATTGATAATGGACTAGTTAACTAATTGAGAATGGGCTAGTTAACTAGTTATTATGAGCTAGTTAACTAATTGATCATGGGTTAATTAATTAATTGATAATGGGTTAGTTAACTAATTAATAATGACCTAGTTAACGAATTGATAATTTGATAGTTAACTAATTATCATTGACTAGTTAACTAATTGATAATGGGCTAGTTAACTAACTATAATGGGCTAGAGCCTTAAAGTGTTTTTCAGAGGTGAGGAGACCCCGGTTAGGAACCAGGCGGGGTTTGAAAGGGGAGAGCTTCCTAAGCCGTGGGACCTGGTGTGCATGGCGCTGATGAAGTATGTAACATTGGAAGGTAGATATAAAACTTTTTTCTTTTATCATTTCCCTCTGTTAAACCACTTTAGGCATAAAATGTTGCTTAGTTTCCCATTTTTCCTTCTTATGTACCTGGAAAGTTCTGTTGACAAGTGTAAAGAATTGGCCAACCGAAATCCCTGTGATCTCCCGCCGCTCCCACTCCATCAGGGGCTAATCCTTCGTCTGTATCACTTTCATCTTGCTATGTGCCTGCCTAAAGCCATCACCGTTGTTCGCATCGAGAACATTGAACCCCTCTCCATGGTGCATATCTCCCTGGCCGAATCCAAGAGTCCTCCTCGGAAGTCTAATATTGACAATGTGGGGAATGCCAAAACCAAATTTTCCACCAAAAAACTTAAGGGTGGGTTGGGCAAGGCCCATGCCAGTGCGGCGGAAGGGCTTTGTGAGCTAAAAGCCACTCAAGCTGATATGGTTGTTAATGTCACTATGTCGAAAAAAAGGTAAGGAGAAATGCATGCAGGCTACATCTGTTAAAGATGGAAAGGGTAAGAATGCGGTTAGGAAAGATTCTAGAGGGGATACGGTTGTGGGGAACACGGAGATGACTGGAGGGGAAAGTGTTAGGAGGAGATCTAGGAGGCTGGCCAAGAACAATAAGAAGAGGTTAATCATTGAGGATTCGGAGGAGGAGCAGTCAGACAACAAGGGTTACAAGGAAGAAGAGTCTGAAGATGTGGAAGAAGATATTGTGGAGAGGCCCCAGCTCACTCCGGTGGACAACAAGCTTCCTTTTGATGGATCTAGCTCACACTCTCCGTAGCCGCTAGTGGATGAGCCTGGTGAGGTTCAGGGTGTTATGGATGTTGGGGTGGATTCGGGCAAGGTGGTGAAGAGATTGGACACTCTGGACAAAATATTTCGGGGGCTAACCCGTTTCACCATGAAATTGGGTCACTTTGTTACGAGCACTCTGTCTAATGCCATTAAAGAGGAACTGGAGGGGAACAATAGCCAGGAAAACAAAGAGTGGGTGGGAGACGAGGCGGTGGACCTCCTGATTAAAAACTGGGAAGATGCCAGTTAGTTGCTCCTGGTACTTGTTTGTCAATTGTTTCTCGGCTATTGTTGTGCTGCCTTTGGATTGTCTCTGTTTTTTTCTGTTTATGTTAGTTGTTTAAGTCTTGTCCTTTTTTGGCCCTAGTGGCTCGTTGTGTGGGGTACAATGCCCTGTAAATGTTGTTTAACTTTTCAAAAACTAATTGATTAGGGGCTAGTTAACTAATTATCATGGATTAGCTAACTAATTGATAGTGGGCTAGTTGACTAGTTATCATGGGCTAGTTAACTAATTGATAATGTGTTAATTGAGTAATTGATAATATGCTAGTTAACTAATTTATAATGGGCTAGTTAACTAATTATCATGCATTAGTTAACTAATTGATAATGGGCTAGTTAACTAATTATCATGGGTTAGTTAACTAATTGATAATGGGCTAGTTAACTTATTATCATGGGTTTTTTAACTAATTGATCATGGGTTAGTTAATTAATTGATAATGGGCTAGTTAACTAATTATCATGCATTAGTTAACTAATGATCATGGACTAGTTAACTAATTGATAATGGGCTAGTTAACTAATTGATAATGCGCTAGTTAATTGATAACATTTGGGCTAGTTAACTAATTATCATGGGCTAGTTAACTAATTGATAATGGGCTAGTTAACTAACTGATCATGGGCTAGTTCACTAAT
Organism: Sequoiadendron giganteum; assembly: GCA_007115665.2. NCBI lineage: Eukaryota > Viridiplantae > Streptophyta > Pinopsida > Cupressales > Cupressaceae > Sequoiadendron > Sequoiadendron giganteum. The sequence continues at coordinate 275,396,892 of CM021108.1, read as the reverse complement.
TGAGAATGGGCTAGTTAACTTATTATCATGGGTTTGTTAACCAATTGATCATGGGTTATTTAATTAATTGATAATGAGCTAGTTAACTAATTGATAATGAGCTAGTTAACTAATTATCATGGGCTAGTTAACTATTGATAATATTCTAATTAAATAATTGATGTGTAGTACCCCTCTGCTTTTGGTCCTACACGACATGTGAGTAAGTGGTTTATTTGTGGCTTGTGAGGTTATGTTGTTTTGTCAATTAATGTTGTCTCTTATGTAATCGAGTATTGAGATTTAATATACATTTACATTTAATGATTCAAACCATCCTTCTAATTTATTGTATATCCTTGTTGATTGAGGAATTTTGTTGTAGTTCAATTTAGAACTAAAGGTTAGAGAGAGTGATATTTCTTATTTCTTTTGCTTCAATAAAAAAAATATTTGTGTTTGAATTAATATTAAAAGAAGATGTTAAACATTTGTTACATATAATTATCCTTTCATTGTACAACATTTTATGAGGTCAATATAATTTGGAGGGTATATTGACCCCCCTTATTTTTCGAGTCATTGATAATCCACCACACAAGATGTAAGAGCCCTAGGTGTAGTTATAGAACAGTAAGAATAAGTCATGGATATCTAATGATATCTATGGTTAAAATAATTTTCAAGGATTGTATTAAACATTCTAATATATACACATACTTGCTTCTTAGTTGATTCAAGGAAATATTTATATAATATAATGACTCCAACAATACTTGGAATTTGTTACACCTTTATTATGATATATTACCCTTTTTGTCTTTGCTAAAAATAGTTACTATCTTGGAAAAAGAATTGTTCTATACCTCGTGACCAATTATTTTGTGATTCAATGACATAAACATCATAAATATTAAAATAAATATTAGTTAAAAAAAAAATGTATATATATATATATATAATTTGGGATAATAAATAAAACTTCTAAAAGAATCACACCTGTCCTTGCTTTTATCTCCACCTGGCTCCATGCGTTCTCTCCTGCTACCCACGTGCTTGGTCTACGCTCCCACCTTTCTTTTGCATGCCCTCTACGTGGTACGTGGGCATTACGTTTGGGGAGTCTCTGCGTCTACAGTTTGGCAAGGGTTGTCAATTTTGGCTTGACACCTGACAATAGCTTTTTTGGGGAAAGCTCCTAAAGCCTTCTTCAACGAATACATTTTGGGTATATCGAGCAATATATGGCATTCCAGGAGATCGCATTTTCTAGGAGGTTACATTTCTCTGAGGACTCTGTCAAATAGCTCACGGGCCTTGTCTTGCATCCACATCTGGCATGCGTATTTGAGGAAGGTGGGAATAGAAGAGAGTAGGCGGGGTAGTCATTTTTGTAATTCCAAAGAATCTCTGGCTGTGTAGCTTCAAGATGCTCTGCAAATAAATGGACGGTAGCACAAGAGTCCAGTATAGAGAGGAGAATAGCAATAAAGGATTGATACAGAAGTCAGGTAAGTTTATTTTTATGTGTAATATTTTCTTTCAGGAGGATTGTTATATGTTCGCACCCTCAAATGGTATTGCATTTGCTTAAAAAGTTCAACAAAACCATTTGTGCATATCCTGCAATCATTGCATTCCATGAGACTGCATTTCTTTCCCTCCCTTCTGCTGCAATGTTTGGATTGTGGAGGGTGTATAAATTTAAATAATCTCCTTCATACCATTCGCAACACTTGAACATAGAAGACTATAGAGGCGTAAATAGCCTTCCTGATTCCATTGGCAACCTGTCACATCTGCAGTACTCGAAAATAGAATGTTGTAGAAGTTTAACTAATCTCCCTGATTTCATTGTCAACCTGTCTCAGCTGCAGCGCTTGAGCATATTAGGAAGTTTAAAAGTTTAAATAACCTCCCTAGTTCTTGGTGACGTCACCTGCCAATTGCATTTGCTTTAATGTTTCTAAAGCCTTTTTAACAAATTCATTTTGTACATATCTTGCAGTCATTGCATTCCTTGAGATCACATTTCTTAAGGAATTCTGTCAAACAATTTTCACACCTTGTCTGTGCGCCCACTTTCTGCCCTGCATGTAGAAGAGGATAGCTTTTATTTAGGTGACAAAGCAAAAGGAGGCTTTTGGTCTGTGCAATACTGTCAAAATTTTAAGAAAAACTTTATGGCATAAAGTGGAGAAATTTGGGGAAGGAAACATGAAAAATAGGAGAAGTCATAAAATCCTCGCATAGCTTTTTAAGGCCTCTTCCTTATGATCTTTCAAAAGAAATAAAAATAAATAAAAAGAAAATGGCTTTAAAATGAAGCTAGAAAAGTAAGATGGAATTTTGGTTTGAAAAGAAAAGAAATTGTTTTTTTTTTAAGATTTTCTTTCTTTTTAGATAATTTTGGAAGCTACTTAAAAATATGGAAGGTAGGGTTAATAATATTAATTTATAATTTCTTTTATTAGAGTAAAAAAAGAAATATAATAATAATAATTAATTAATTAATTATATATATATAGAAGTAAATAAGTAAAATTAAAATAAATGAGATTTTATATAACTTTGGAAATTAATTAATAAGGATGAATTTGATAATCTTTTAAAATGTAGTGATGAATTATACGTTCCTTGAAATTTATCATTTCATGGGTATCCTCTTTATTTGACATTAAATTTGTGATTATACGATTAGTTTAAAATAAATAAATATCCTCCTATAATTAGATTTATATATAGGAGTTTTATTATTATCTTTGTATATAAAGGAATAAATAAACAATTAAATAAATAATAGTTAAATTCAATCCTTGCCTTTGCGTTGAATATATTATCTAAAAATCCTTCGATTATATATTTATACCTAAGTGTAATATATGGGAAAGCTTGCCATTACATGGATTGGAATATATATATATATATATATGTGTGTGTGTGTGTGTGTGTGTGTGTGTGTGTGTGTGTGTGTGTGATTATAGTTGAAATAATAACAATAATATATATATATATATATATATTCTTGCTTATGCAAGTTAATTGGTTACATTAGATTAATGGATCTAGAAATCAAAATAGGGAAGTTGATTTTTTTTTGCACTGTGTTGAAATATAAATAAGTGAGCATTTAGATAACCATGGGAAAATTAGTTAAAACAGATGAAGTTGATTCTTTAATAGTGAATTACAATGAATACATCTAGAATAAGGTAAAGAAACATTAAAGTTTATGCAATTCGATATCATGTAGTTTGTAAAATCAAATGAAATGGATAGAGTAAAGTAATTAGTGATTTTCACTTAATAGAATAATAAAATGATTGATTGTGTATAGAGGTTGTGTAAGTTGATTTATAACTAGTGATACCTATTGAGATAATATGCTTCATGGTTCACATTGTTTTAGGGAAACTAGACCAATTAGGCAGTTGAAGGAATTAGTTTTAAATTTGAAGGAGATTAGAGTAAGTAGAAATATTTTATATGTTTTATTATTATTGTTTAAGTTACTTAATTATGTGAAGAAAATTGTTCTTATATAAAGAGATATATTCTAGATAAGGGTAGAGCATCATTTAAATAAATAGTTTGAATTAGATAGGTTAAGTTAAATGATATTATAAGGGAGTTTGTGGATTAATGGAAACTAAATTCGTATCTTGTTTCTTTAGTTGAGTTTTATTTCATTAAGGAAATTTGCACTTAAGATAGAGTTTGAAGCTAGGAATATCATTGATCTATTGGTTTGTATAACTTATTAATAGTTAGTTGAATTAGTGATCATTGCAAGTAATTAAGGTGTTACTAAATGTAGTGTTAGGGTACACCATTAATGATCATTGTGAACTTTACTTTTGTATAACCCTTAAAGCATCAGCATATAGTGAAACTTTAAAAACTAGGGTTTAGGACAATTTCCTCATAGATGATAGAGTTTCCTTGAAGTATCAATATATAATCTTTTAATTTGATCAAGTAGCTTATTTTAATGACGATCTCATTTGCAATCTTGAGTTTAAATTCATGGCTTAAATGTTATTGCTTGTTGGATGTCCAGTCATGGCTCCTTTGGATGTACTATTGATTAACCTGGCTTTTGGTTGTTGTGATTGGTCTTGTATAATGTTGATAATCTTATGAAAGTGTTGGCTACTATTTCGTTGTGATATTTCCTCCTTTACTCTACACTTGTTGTTTTGTGATTATGGAAGTTACTTAGTGATTATATTGTTTCATGGTGTGAGTCTTCTTTTGTTGTTAATCCTGATTGATGGGATTTTATGCAACAACCTTCTTGTAGTCATATTTTGAGATGATTGGGAACCCAAAATATTGCATTACCTTTAGTGGGAATTTGTGGATTTTTGATATTTTAGGCTTCCAAAGGCAATTAAGAGGCTTGATTTATGATGAAATTCATTGGTGGGACCTTTGTAATTCATTGATCTTATTTTTGATTTTGAGTTCTTGTGGGTGTTACCTTGTACCATGGTGTTGACTTTGATTTGGCTTGGAGCGAGATGGTTCATGCCTCACACGTGCATCTGTTTTGTGGCTTTTATGTTTGGTACACCCCTAGTGGTTGTGAGTCTTATTTCAAAAACTATTGGGGAGGGTGGCTCTTCATGGGGGTCGGCACAAAAAGGGGTTGTCAGGGTAACCCATGGAAGAGTTTCCTAAACAAGTGATAATTTAATTAATGAACTAGTGGGTTTGGGTAGTTAACATTTAATCAAGATTAATTATGTACCTCACCCATATTGTTAGTGCTTTCTCAAGCTAAGGATGGAGTGAGAAGACCTGGTCGGTAAGATCACTGCCTTGTCCTCATGAAAGGTAAGAGATCCCGCATGAGTCACCCTATGGAGCGGCGCCTTGAGATAGGTAGTCAGGATAACCATAGATGGAGGCGACACCTTGTGATAGGTTGTCTGGATAATCCATGAAAGGCCATGTGATGACACTCTTCTACAATACCCATTTACTTTCCTTTGCTTCGCAACCTTTGGAAGTGTTGATGTACTTGTTTGATGTTAGCCTTGTCCGCTTGACCTTATTTGGATGTGGATCCTTTCTTGTCATCTCCTAGCATGGGGGGTGGACCTTCGGGTCCACGTGGTCGGGTGGAATATGCTATGCACCCCATTGGGTTCGCAAGTTGTGTTCGTGATGCAGAAGTAGATGCAGCCTCCAGAGCTTCACTTGGTTGAAGACTATCCCACATTTTGTACCTTATTCTCCATTATGTATCATTCTTGTACTCCATTTACTCTTCCCATTGATATAAGGGAAGCATCATGTAATGTACAGTTGAATCCATGATATGTTGTATCTGTGGAAATATGCTCCACAATTGTAATATTAAATTATGAATTGAATTGTAATAATATGATGTATCCTTACTTCCTATTGTTGATGGTTGGCTACATGTACCATTATTTTATCTTGTGATTGTGTGTATTTGTTGTTATCTTCTTGGCATTATCTTTAATGATGTTGTTGGTATGGGTTTTTGTCATGCCCATGAATTTTCGCTAGAAAAAAATCCAACCAATTTTTTTTTTTAAACATACATTAAGTTATTTAATCACTCAAGCAATATTTGAGGGAAACACTAACCATGGTGTACGTTGGTTCAAGAGAAGAAGTTACTACCATTACTCCTATCAAACAATTTTTTTTTACTTTAATAAAGTCTCCACCTATTAATTGCCATAAGGTCCAGAACAACAATGTTCACATCAAGTTGAAACATCAAGTAGTGATTACACTATTCCTTGACCGACCCTTTAATATTATTTTTACCCTCCTTATTGCCATGTATTCATTAGTTACTCATGGTTCTATTATTTTGATTTTATTCTATTTTTGATGAATTCATGATTTAACCTTAACAACTATGTTGCTATTAAAGCCAAAAATACCATGATAGTTAAAATAATAATTTGATAAATATCTCAAAGTATTAATTTAACTCCCATGTGATCATTGACGGTTTTCTTTTTATTTAATCAATTAACCACCATGTATTTCATACAACTAACTAACATGTGCGACAACAATAATACTATTACTTGAATTTCCTAGCCAAAATAACAATATAATTATGTGATCAAACTAATATTATTACCAAATAAAAAATAATTTAACTATTATCAATCCCAACTAAACTTCATTGTTGTTATTATTAAATCAACCTTTATTGGTGATTTTTAACCCATAGTAAAATTTGTATCTAATCCACCAATTAAGTCATTAATAGAACATTGTCACTAACTCTTAATTCTAGTAGATTTCTATTTTGGCATACGACTATAGAACCATTATTTTCCTTAACTAATCGCGTTCTCAATAATGTTTATTTATATACTTTTATGTATCCATTAGACAACACTCAGCTTAATCATAATTCCGTTTGCATGCCTTCCCGAAGTCACTCATAAAAAAAAATGTGTGTAAGGGTCATACATGCTTTTAGTCAATCACACACTCTTTGGGTTGGCTGGATAAGCTTGAGAAGGTCAATGATTACATTATTTAAGGTTAACCATAAAATTATTAATGGTGGTTCTATATACAGGAGTTTCTTTTTTCTTTATGTTTTTCTTTTTTAAATTTTAAATAGTACTTTCATCTTATTAATAGCCAATAAAACTACACCGATTTAGGGTGCATTTGGACCCTAATGATAAAGGTAGTATTAATTCACAATTACTATCATTTGATCCAATCGATGTATTGTCTAAAATCAGTATATTAATTTTATTATTTAATCCCAAATTTCATTCAATTTTATTATCATTGCCACTTAATCGAACAATAATAGTAGTTCTATATTTCATTCATATTGACGTTATTAATACTAATTTCTTTTAACTAATAAAATAATATTAATTATACTCATATCATTTTCATGATTAAACAAATATTGATATCATTATTCAACTCGTATTTACATTTTTACTTTTTCATCATTTAGATGATTAATAACATAACATTAAATTTCTTATTAATAAGATCTATTTTTATTTATTGATTCTGAAATAATAATATTCATATTAATACCATCACTATCCATGCCAGCATTGATAACCTTAACTCATACTGAAATCTCGATTCATTGAGTTTTTCTACACTTTCTATATCCCGTGAAAGCTTCTATTTACACGCAACCTTATTACCATTAATAATAATACTATTAATACTAACAACATATATTGAAAGATATTATAGCAGACAATTTTCTATGATGGAAAATTGTGAAAGGTGGAAATATTGATCTAAACTCCATTTATTATCCAACAACCAACTAATGGGAAGAGTGAGATATGGTAGGAGTAATTGAGGAAACGTTGAACCATAACTCAGTATGCCTGGGGAAAAGGAAGGAGTGTTGGGCCACTGAAAGGACTGACCAAAATTTCATTTTCTCCACTCCTTTCCCTGTACGGGACAATAGCAACACCTGGCACAACTGAGGCAGTTTAGGGGAGACAATAGTGAGGGAACAATAATGGCAACAAGGAAGGCACAAGGAGGTAGCACCAAACTTATGTTGAGCGCCCAAGATGACACTCATGAGTTTGGCTGCATAGGGTCCCATCCCCTTCTCTTTTATTTTTTTCCTTTTGGATCAGATAATTGTTATCTACTATTTTGCTTCATTCCTCCCAAAGAAAATGTAGATTAAAAATAAATTTATCATAGTAAATTGTAGTATATTAGCGCCGTCTTTTTTTATTTGCAATGTTAGGTCACTGTAAAAAGCAAGAAGAAAGAATGATTGCAGCAATGCATATTTTGAAATATTCAATGTTTTCAGGTCGGGGTTTGGATTTAAAATTCTCTTTTGCTGTTATTTCAAATGTGAATTTTTCTTTGCATTTTTATTTCTGTTCTAGCTTTTATTTTTATAAAAATCTTTATTTATAATCAATTTTCATAAAGTTTATTAATAAATATATTTGGCATATAAACCTTACTATACAATGTTCTTAATATTAAATATATCATTTAAATTTATATATACAAATGTATGTATCGTGTGATGATCGAAGTTAAAATGAGGAAAAAGAAGAAATTGATACATGAATAAATATGCTGAAAATGGAGATTGAAAGATGCATTATGAAGGTCACAATAAACTAAACAAAAAATAAGGGTTGTTCTAAGCTCGTTCTGTTTTCCTTTAGAATGCAAGGGGCATAAGATAACCCAAGACTATAATTTTGTTGTACAGTTGATAGAATAAATCTGCTCGAGTGTTTTGAACAAGGGATTTAGAAAGGATAAAGTATTGCTCTTCTATTTTAAAGCAGACAGTTGCTGCTCAAAATCAAAGCAACAGTTATTTATGTTTTGCACAACTTGCATAATGAATAAGAAGTAAAAGGAGATACAATACATGGGGGTTTATAAATAAATAAAAATTTCCCTTTCAAACACAAAATATGGAGCTGCATAAACTCAACATTTATTTCTATCAGAATCAGATTTCTCTACTAAAGAATGAACACAAGTGTTTTATTTCTAAAAGAAAAATCAGTTTTGGCATCTAGACAGATTACATAAATTACTTTGGTCATGTTATAGCATACAATTTGATTTTCTTTGTACATCTTTAAATACACAATGCTTCAACTTTTCCTTCTCTACAACTTAAGAAAACATAACACTAGTTTAACTAACACAAAGGAGCTTCCATTATGCAATAAACCTTCAAGTAAGTAATTAAAGAGACACTCAACTAAATTTTTCAAGAACTCATGAACAAAAACATGCCAATAAAATAAACCTTGTTCTTTCCCTCTTTTTTTTTTTAATGTAATAGATGCAAAACCCATCTTTCTAAACTTGCAAATTTATAGTTTTATTGAAGAAAAACAATGATTTGAATACCAAGAAAATTAGGCTTGCTCTCCACCCTACCGTAATGACGTCATGGAGCCTCGTGGGCTCTAGCCATACCCCCGAGCAAGAAATTCTTTTAGCTCCAAGATGATAAATGGAGACTTTCCTCATTTTTTAACAAAAGAATAAACTACATAGCACAAATTTTGTGCATCTAAGTCCTCTACTTTCTATTTTCAGCCATGATCCATACACTATGACACCTTACAAATAACAAGTAAATGGAAATAAGAACTTATCTCTTTTCTCTTTTTGTTTTTTGTGAAGGGGTTGAACTCTTCTATCCCTCTTTCCTCCCAAGCCAATTAGTTTTAACACCTTCTTCTAAGAAGCATATCTCCTCCCCTCTCACATCTTCTTTCCAATCTCAAGCAAAATTCTCCAAAAGGAGAAGTGGGTAACACCCCACTCATTCTTCTTCTTCAAAATATATAGAAGTTTCAACTAGCAACTCTTGGATGGGGATGTGTGGAGTGTACTTTCCTTCATAAATGAGGGTCTTTTCCTTATCAAATAAAATACATGCACTTGGACAACCCCTCCATCTTTCCACCCCATCCTCTCCTCAAAATTCTTCACTCATCATTATGAGGACTTTTCAGGAGTCAAATCATGTCCTTGGGGCTTCATTGCTTGCCCTCTTGACCCCTACCACTATGATATAGACCCTAGGGGGTTTATTTTTGCACCCTAACTCAAAATTTTGACCAACAACTCTCATTAAAAGCCCACTCATGGTTCCATCCGAGTTTCAAACTTAGTTAGGGGTTTCCAAGACCTAATCCCCACTTACACCTCACATGAATCCCAACTAAAAGCCCTTACACCCTTAGTCCAATAAATTAACTCCACTTGTCTCTAGGCCCTGAATGGGGTCAAATTTATATCCTCATGAAGTAGTCTTTTGATTCACTCTTGATGGTTCTCCCTTCTCATTCTAACATTATTGCTTTCCTGCACATTACCAACGTGAATGTAAGTATCCATTATGTATCACATTAATTTGTTAGCTGAACATTCCAAGCTTTAACTATATAATAACCCATTTAGAATCTAATTTGCATTCCATGGTATACGAGTGCAATCCACTTCCATGGTAATGAAAATAAAACATAATGTCAAAATGATATGTAATAATACTGCCAAAAGATCACCTTATTTACTATCCACAATTCATTTAATCATCAATTCAAGAAAAACATATAACAATTTGTGGTTGTATTAAGTACATACGAAGTAGGGTCTTACAGTTTTACATTTAGTAATGCCACCACGTGTACCCTAAAGGTTGTAGATGATTTTGTAAATGTACAATGGATTTTCATGTAATGTACATACATATTCATCTTATGAATATTTCTCTTTAAAAAAAAAAAAAATGTGGTGTTTGTTGTCCTTTGGGTTTCACACGACGGGGCATTACATAATGTGCTAGTTAACTAATTGACAATTGGCTAGTTAACTAATTGATAATGGACTAGTTAACTAATTTTCATTGGCTAGTTAACTAATTGATAATGGACTAGATAACTAGTTGATAATGGGCTAGTTAACTAATTATCATGGGCTAGTTAACTATCGATAATGTGCTAGTTAACTAATTGATAATGTGTTATTTAACTAATTGTTAATGGGCTAGTTAACATCATGCACCAGTTAAGTAATTGATAATGTGTTAGTTAACTAATTATCATGGACTAATTAACTTATTATCATGGGCTCGTTAACTAATTGATAATGTGCTAGTTAACTAATTATCATGGGCTTGTTAACTAATTGATAATGGGCTAATTAACTAATTGATAATGTGTGAGTTAACTAATTGATAATTGGATTTTTAACTAATTATCATGGGCTAATTAACTATTGATAATGTGCTAGTTAACTAATTGATAATGGGCTATTTATTTAAATATCATGGGCTAGTTAACTAATTATCATTGCATAAATAACTAATTGATAATGGGCTAGTTAACTAATTGATAATGGGCTAGTTAACTAATTATCATCGGTCAGTTAACTAATTTATAATGAGCTAGTTAACTAATTATCATGGGCTAGTTAACTAATTGATAGTGGTCTATTATCTAATTATCATGGGCTCGTTAACTAATTGATAATGTGCTAATTAACTAATTGATAATGTTCTAGTTAACTAATCGATAATGGGCTAGTTAATTTATTACCATGCACTAGTTAACTAATGATCATGGGCTAGTTAACTAATTGATAATGAGCTAGTTAAGTAATTGATAATAGGGCAGTTAATTGATACTGGGCTAGTTGACTAATTATCATGGGCTAGTTACGTCCAGAGGCATAGCCTACAGTGGCAGCACGAAACGAAATGTTACTCACAACATATTAAAATATATTAAATGCCAACATGATGAAAAAGTAAATGAAACAATAAATAGCCAACAAATATAAATTAAATAAAAATGAATCTGTGTCACCCAAAAATATTTATATACATAAAGAGAGAAAGGAAAAAATAATTAAACATTCACACAAATAAAACTAAAATGAATTGTGGAGCAATTAATAAATTTTATGAATTGAGAGTGCAACATACATATGTATGTGCATTTAATTTTTACTTTTTATCATTTACTTTTTATGATTTGTATATTTAATTTTGTATGTGCATTTAATTTTTTACTTTCTATCATTTATTTTTATGATTTGTATATTTTTCAAAAAAAAATTAAATGTAAAAAAATAAAATTTTAATCTATAAGTCATAAATTAAATTTTACTTCAATTTTTACTTTCTATCATTTACAAATTTCTTTTTTTTTAAATGTAAAAAGTAAATTCTAATCTATAAATCATAAATAAAATTTTACTTCTATTTTATTATGAAATTATTAAAAAAGAGTAAATGCATATATTTTATTTTTGAATTTTTTTTTAAAAACATTTTTTTATTAAGAAGATTAAATTATTAATTATTAATTATAAATAAATAAGATTTATCAATTAATATGTATTAATTTTGTGATATTTTTTTTTATGAAATTAGTGTATATTAAAATTTCTCACATTTATAATACTTTTTTAATTTATATTTTATTTTTGAATAATTTTTTAAAGACACTCATTGCTTTATTAAGAGGTTTAAATAATATATTAAATATATTTTTATATGTTAAATAATATAATATATATTATAAAAAATAAGATTCATCAATTAATTTATATTAATTTTGTGACATAATTGTTAGGATAATTTGTATTAATTTTTCATGTATAATTTTGTCTAATTAAATTTTTAAAATGAAGAACAACGAAGAGAACATTAAAGAGAATATAATTGAAATGACATGAGACGATGACGTGAACAAATGAATAATGCTCAAAGAGAAGAAGCAAAATGAGGGATTGAAGGGTTGAGGGTTTAAGGTTGAGGGTTGAGGTGTTAGGGTAGAAGATTGATAAATTAATGGTTTAAGGGTTGAGGGATTAAGGGCTTCAGGGTTGGGGGTATAGGGTTGAGGGTATAATGTATAAGGTTGAGGGTTGGTGGATTAAGGAATTAAGGGTTTAAGGGTTGAGGGTATAGGGTTGAGGGTATAGGATTGAGAGATTAGGGTTGAGGGTCCAATGTATAGGGTTGAGGGTTGAGGGATTAAGGGGTTGAAGGTTTAAGGTTGTGGGTATAGGGTTGAGGGATTATGGTTTAAGGGTTGAGGGTATAAGATTGAGGGATTAAAGTTGAGGGTCCAATTTATAAGGTTGAAAGTTGAGGGATTAAGGGTTTAAGGGTATATGGTTGAGGGTATAGGATTTATAGATTAGGTTTGAGTGTCCAATGTATAGGGTTGAGTGTTGAGGGATTAAGGAGTTAAAGTTTTAAGGTTGAGGGTTGAGGGTTAAGGGATTAGGGTTGAGGGTTGAGGGATTAAGGTTTTAAGGGTTGAGGTATTAAGGTTTTAAGGGTTCAAGGTTTAAGGGCTGAGAGATTAAGGGCTTAAGAGTTGAGGGATTAGGGTAGAGGGTTGACGGTATAAGTTTGATGGTATAAGGTTGAGGGATTAGGGTAGAGGGTAGAGGGTTGAGGGATTAAGGGTTTAAGGGTTGAGGGTTTAAGGGTGTAGAGATTAGGGTTTAAGGGTTCAATGATTAGGGTTGAGTGTTGAGGTTATAGGGTAGAGGGTATAAGGTTGAAATTTAAGGGTTTGAAATTGAAGGATAATGTTCAAGGTTGAGTGTTTAAGGTTAAGTGTATAGGGTATAGGGTACAAGGTTGAGGGTTGATGTTGTAGGGTTTAGGGTTTAGGGTTGAGGTTTTTGAGATTAGGTTAAGGGTTGAAGTTGTACAATTTAGGGTTTATGGTATAAGATTGGATTGATGGATTAAGGTTGAAGGGTTATCTACGCATGGTTTAGGGTTCAAGTATAGTGTTGAGGGAGAATGTTCAAGTTTGAGGGTGTAGGGTTAAAAATTGAAGATATGAATTCAGGGTTTAGGGTTTAGGATTGATGGCTGAAGTATAGGGTTGAGGGACAATGTTCAAGGTTTAGGTCATAAGTTTGAGGGTATAGTGTTGACATTTGTTGCCATTTCATGTGTTAAATCCTTGGTGAACTCAAAATATTACCATCATTTTCATATGACCACTATGAAAAATGAAAACAGGGAAGTAACTCACTAAAATGAGAGCTGAGGAAGAAAGACTCAAATCTTTGGAAGCACAATAATTTTATGTAATGAATACATTATTGGATATCATTCTTCTATTAAACTCTATTGATATAGCATGAAAATTATATTTTTGATTTAATGTGAAATTTCTCATTCAATATTTGCAAAGAATAAAAATACTTTTTTTCAAACACATGCTAAAGTAATATTTTACATGTACAACACTACAGATGCTACTAGCTTATCTATCTTAATATATTAATCTATATATTATACGTTGAGAGATATCATTTTCGAAGCATATTTTTTAAAATTCAAAAAAAAAAAAATGCCTCGAAAATAATATCTCTCGGCATATAATATATAGATTAATATATTAAGATAGATAAGCTAGTTAACTAATTGATAATGAGCTAGTTAACTAATTGATAATCGGATAGTTAACTAACTGATCATGAGATAGTTAACGAATTGATAATGGGCTAGTTAACTAATTGATTATTGGCTAGTTAACTAATTGATAAAAGGTTAGTCACTAATTGATCATCGGCTAGCTAACTAATTCATAATGAGCTAGTTAACTAATTGATAATGGGCTAGTTAACTATTTGTCATGGGCTAGTAAACTAGTTATCATGGGCTAGTTAACTAATTGATAATAGGCTAGTTAACTAATTATCCTAAGCTAGTTAACTAATTGATAGTGGGCTAGTTAACTAATTGATAATGGGCTAGTTAACTAATGATCATGGGCTAGTTAACTAATTGATAATGGGCTTGTTCACTAATTGATCATAGGCTAGTTAACTAATTGATAACGAGCTAGTTAACTAATTGATAATGTGCTAGTTAATTGATAATGTGCTAGTTAACTAATTGATCATGAGCCGGTTAACTAATTGATAATGGGATAGTTAACTAATTATCATGGGCTAGTTAACTAATTGATAATGGGATAGTTAACTAATTATCATGAGTTAGTTACCTAATTGATAATGGGCTAATTAACTAATTGATAATGGGCTAGTTGGCTAATTATCATGGGCTAGTTAAATAATTGATAATGAGCTAGTTTACTAATTGATCATAGGCTAGTTGACTAATTGATAATGTGCTAGTTAACTAATTATCATGGGCTAGTTAACTAATTGAGAATGGGCTAGTTAACTAATTATCATAGACTTGTTAACTAATTGATCATGGGTTAGTTAATAAATTAATAATGGGCTAGTTAACTAATTGATAATGGGCTATTTAACTAATTGATAATTTGCTAGTTAACTAATTATCATGGGCTAGTTAACTAATTATGATGGGCTAGTTAGCTAATTGATAATGGGCTAGTTAACTAATTGAGAATGAGCTAGTTAACTAATTATTATGAGCTTGTTAACTAATTGATCATGGGTTAATTAATTAATTGATAATGGGATAGTTAACTAATTAATAATGACCTAGTTAATTAATTGATAATTTGCTAGTTAACTAATTATCATTGACTACTTAACTAATTATCATGGGTTAGTTAACTAATTGATAATGGGATAGTTAACTAATTGATAATGGTCTAGTTAACTAATTATCATGGACTAGTTAACTATTGATAATGTGCTAATTAACTAATCGATAATGTGCTAGTTAACTAATTAATAATGGGCTAGTTAACTAATTATCATGTGCTAGTTAAGTAATTGACAATGGGCTAGTTAAGTAATTGATAATGGGTTAGTTAATGAATTATCATGGGTTAGTTAACTAATTGATAATGGGCTAGTTAACTAATTGATAATAGGCTAGTTAACTAATTATCGTGGACTAGTTAACTATTGATAATGTGCTAGTTAACTAATTGATAATGTGTTATTTAACTAATTGTTAACGGGTTAGTTAACTAATTATCATGTGCTAGTTAACTAATTGATAATGTGCTAGTTAACTAATTATCATGGGCTAGTTAAATAAAATATAATGAGCTAGTTAATTAATTGATAATATGTGAGTTAACTAATTGATAATTGACTATTTAACTAATTATCACGGGCTAGTTAACTATTGATAATGTGTTAGTTAACTAATTGATAATGTGCAAGGTAACTAATTATCATGGGCTAGTTAACTGATTATGATGGGCTAGTTAACTAATTGATAATGGGCTAGTTAACTATTGATAATATGCTAGTTAACTAATTGATAATGGGCTAGTTAACTAATTATCATGGGCTAGTTAACTAATTGATAATGGGCTAGGTAACTAATTGATCATAGGCTAGTTAACTAATTGATAATGAGCTAGTTAATTTATAATGGGCTAGTTAACTAATTATCGTGGGCTAGTTAACTAATTGATAATGGGTTAGTTAACTAATTATCATGGGCTAGCTAACTGATTGATAGTGGGCTAGTTGACTAATTATCATGGGCTAGTTAACTAGTTGATAATGTGCTAATTGATTAATTGATATTGTGTTAGTTAACTAATTTATAATGGGAATAGTTAGCTAATTTATAATGGGCTAGTTAACTAATTATCATGCGTTGGTTAACTAATTGATAATGGGCTAGTTAACTAATTATCATGGGTTAGTTAACTAATTGAATATGGGCTAGTTAACTAATTGATAATGGGCTAGTTAACTAAATTATAATGGGTTAGTTAACTAATTATAATAGGCTAGTTAACTAATTATCATGGGCTAGTTAACTAATTGATAATGGACTAGGTAACTACTTGATAATGGGCTAGTTAACTAATTGATCATGGACTAGTTAACTAATTATCATTAACTAGTTAACTAATTGGTCATAGTCTAGTTAACTAATTGATAATGGGCTAGTTAACTTATTGATCATGGGCTATTTAACTAATTGATCATGGTCTAATTAACTAATTGATGATGGGCTAATTAACTAATTAATAATGGGATAGTTAACTAATTTATCATGGGATTGTTAACTAATTGATCATGGGTTAATTAATTAATTGATAATGGACTAGTTAACTAATTGGTAATGAGCTAGTTAACTAATTGATAATTTGCTAGTTAACTAATTATCATGGGCTAGTTAACTAATTGATAATAAGTTAAATGACTAATTATCATGGGTTAGTTAACTATTGATAATGTGCTAATTAACTAATTGATAATGTGCTAGTTAACCAATTCTCATGCGCTAGTTAAGTAATTGATAATGGGCTAGTTAACTGATTGATAATGGGTTAGTTAACTAATTATCACAGGCTAGTTAACTAATTGTCATGGTCTAGTTAACTAATTAATAACGGGCTAGTTACATAATTGATAATGAGCTAGTTAACAAATTGATAATGGGCTAGTTAGCTAATTATTATGGGTTAGTTAACTAATTGATAATGGGCTAGTTAACTAATTTAATGGGCTAGTTAACTAATTTAATGGGCTAATTAACTATTGATAATGTGCTAGTTAACTAATTGATAATAGGCTAGTTAACTAATTATCACGGGCTAGTTAAATAATTGTCATGGATTTGTTAACTAATTTATAATGGGCTAGTTAACTAATTGATAATGTGTGAGTTAACTAATTGATAATGGGCTAGTTAACTAATTGATAACGTGTTAGTTAACTAATTATCATGGGCTAGTTAACTAATTATCATGGGCTAGTTAACTATTGATAATATGCTAGTTAACTAATTATCATGGGCTAGTTAACTAATTGTTAATGGACTAGTTAACTAATTGTTAATGGACTAGTTAACTAATTATCATGCGCTAGTTAAATAATTTATAATGGGCTAGTTAACTAATTGGTAATGAGTTAGTTAACTAATTATCATGGGCTAGTTAACTAATTGATAATGGGATAGTTAACTAATTGATCATGGGCTAGTTAACTAATTGATAATGAGCTAGTTAACTAAGTGATCATGAACTAGTTAACTAATTGATAATGGGCTAAATAACTAATTGATAATAGGCTAGTTAATTGATAATGGGCTAGTTAACTAATTGATCATGGGCTAGTTAACTAATTGATCATAGGCTAGTTAACTAATTGATCATAGGCTAGTTAACTAATTGATCATGGACTAGTTAACTAATTGATAATGGGTTAGTTAATTGATAGTGTGCTAGTTAACTAATTGATAATTCATAATGGGCTAGTTAACTAAATATCATGGGCTAGTTAACTAATTGATAATGTGCGAGTTAACTAATTGATAATGTGTTAGTTAACTAATTATCATGGGCTAGTTAACTAATTGATAATGGGCTAGTTAACTAATTATCATGGGCTAGTTAACTAATTGATAGTGGGATACTTAACTAATTATTATGGGCTAGATAACTAATTGAAAATGAGCTAGTTAACTAATTATCATGGGCTAATGAACTAATTATCATGGGCTAATTAACTAGTTAGCATGGACTACTTAACTAATGATCATGGGCTACTTAACTAATTAGCATGGGCTAGTTAACAAATTGGTAATGAGATAGTTAACTAATTGATCATTGGCTAGTTAAATAATTGATAATAGGCTAGTTAACTACTTGATAATGTGCTAGTTAATTGATAATGGGCTAGTTAACTAATTGATAATGAGCTAGTTAACTAATTATCATGGGCTACTTAACTAATTGATCATGGGCTAGTTAATTTTATAATGGGCTAGTTAACTAATTATATTGGGCCAGTTAACTAATTAATAATGGGCTAGTTAACTAATTATCATGGGGTAGTTAACTAATCAATAATGGGCTAGTTAACTAATTATCATGAGCTAGTTAACTAATTAAAAATGGTCTAGTTAAATAATTGATAATGGACTAGATAACTAATGATCATGGGTTTGTTAACTAATGATCATGGGATAGTTAACTAATTGATAATGGGATAGTTAATTGATAATGAGCTAGTTAACTAATTATCATGGGCTAGTTAACTAATTGATAATGAGATAGTTAGCTAATTATCATGGGCTAGTTAACTATTGATAATGTGCTAGTTGACTAATTGACATGGGCTAGTTAACTATTGATAATGAGCTAGTTAACTAATTGATAATGTGCGAGTTAACTAATTGATAATTGTCTAGTAAATTAATTATCATAGGGGTAAGTGCACCAAGATGATTCCCCAAAATGGGACTTAAGTGGACAACTTTTTTTGAGATAAGGAAATATTGACCTTGGACGTGAAATTGAGGATAGTTACACTCAAAATTTTTAGATGGAACAAAAACAAGGATCGAAGTGCTCCGAGTCTACTTTTGAAACTACTAATTTATTTTTAAAATGGTTGAGATTAAGGGGTTCAAAAGAGGGACGTACACAAATGTGTGTTGTTTTTGTCAAAAAAACATAACATCGCAACTCTTGTACGACCCTCGTACGGTGAATTTTTTTTTAGTATTTTTAAAATCGCAACGGTTAGAAGTTAGCTAAAAGTATGTAGTTGATGCACGATTTTTTGATAATTTTTTAATGAATAGTTGATTTTTTACTAATTTTTGAAGTGGACACTTCCTGAAAAATAGAATTTTGGCCGTGCTACCCCTACAAATTTTGGAAACTAATTGATTTTTTTTTAATTTTTTTTAAAATTTGTAGAATGGGGTCTAGTTTCTAAAAATATAATTTATTTGAAAATTCGATGAATGGTTAATTTATAACGAAAAAAATACCAAACGTTGCTTTTTGGCAAAAAAGAGACATACAAACAAAATAAATTATGGATGAAAGGCTTAAAATTGTCAAAAAGTGAAAAAAATTACATCATTGGGTAGCTAAGAGAGAACCCAACATTACCCATGTATTTGATTTTTTTGATATTGAACCACATGCAATCCTGACAGTGAGCACGAACTCGATTATGTGAAATATGGTAGATTTTTTAAAAACACATCTCTGGTCATTGGGAATTCCATCCAAGCCTTTGGGTCGGTATTCCAAGGCAAATACCAATCCTAAGGATTGAGAATTCCCAAAGCAAGATATAACGCGAGCGTGCTATAACGCGCTCACGTTATATCTCAGTTTTGACATGGTTTTTTGCTTCAACTGGAAACATGTCAACTAGTACATAATGCGAGTGCATTATAACGTGCTCATGTTATGTCCTCCTTTATGTTAAATGCCAATATATTGAATGTATTCTGATATATTTGTATGTTTGTATGTACATGTATGCTTGTATGTCATGTATGTATGCATGTATGCATGCTTGTATGTATGTATGTATGCATGTATGCATGCTTGTATGTATATTGTATGTATGCATGTATGTATGTAAGATTGTATCTACACATGTATGTATGTATACTTGTATGGATGTAGGATTGTATGTACATATGTATTATGCTTGTATGTATGTATGTAAGTATGTATTATGTATGTCTTTAGAGGGAGGGAGAATTTAGAGAGAGAGAGAGAGTCTGGAGAGATGAGAGGGGGTGGAAGTGAGAGTTTAAGAGAGAGGGAGTGGGAGAGAAGGGGTTGGAGTGAGAGGGACTTAGCTAGGTAGGTTGGGAGGGATAGACGAAGGGAGAGTGGGAGAGAGAGAATTGAGAGAGAGAGAGAGAGAGAGAGAGAAGGAGAGAAAGAGAGAGTTATGTAGGTAGGGTGCCAAAGGGAGAGACTTGAGAGTGTGAGGGGGTGAGAGGGAGAGACTTGAGAGATAGGTAGTGAGAGGGAGTGGGAGAGAGAGGGAGTGTGAGTGAGAGACTTGAGAGAGGGAGAGGGTGTGGGAGGGAGTGACCTAATAGAGGTAAAGAAAGAGGGGGGTGGAGTGAGAGGGACTTATCTAGGTAGGGTGGGAGGGATAGATAGAGAGAGTGGAGAGAGACAAAGAGAGATTTACCTAGGTAGGTTGCTAGAGGGAGAGACCCGAGAGAGAGAGGGGGTGGGAGGGAGAGACATGAGAGAGAGGGAGTGGGATAGAGTGGGAGGGACATAAAGAGAGATGGATAAAGAGAGTGAGAGAGGGTGGTATGGATTGATTGAATGAGAGGTACATAGAAAGAGGGAGATGGTAGATAGAGACAATTAGAGAGGGTAGGAGGGAGGGACGGAGAGGTGAGATGTATAGATAGGGAGAAAGTGATAGGGGTTGAGGGTATAGGGTTGAGGGATTAGGGTGGAAGACCTATAGGGTTGATGGTTTCTAGGGTATTAGGGTTTAAGGTTTGAGGGTTGAGGGAATAAGGTCGATGGTAGAGGGTATTTGGTTGAGGGTATAGGGTAGAAGGTTTAAGGGTTTAGGGTTGAAGGGTTTACTTGGTTGATGGTAGAGTGTTTAGGGTATAGGCTTGAGGGTATATGGTTGAAGGATTAGGTTCAGGGTCCAATGTAAAGAGTAGAGGGTATAGGGGTTGAGGGTTTCGGGTTTAAGGATTAAGGGTTGAGGGATTAAGGGTTGAGGGTTGAGAATTGAGGGTTGAGGGTTTAATGTAGAGGGTAGAGGGTAGAGGGTTTAGGGTTTAAGGGTTGAGGGTTGAGGGTTGAGGGTATAGGGTTGAGGGATTAGGGTTGAGGGTCCAATGTATACGGTAGAGGTTATAGGGGTTGAGGGATTAAGGGTTGAGGGTTTAGGGATTAGGGTAGAGAGTTTTATTGGATTTAAGGGTGTAAGGGTTGAGGGATTAGGTTTTAGGGTAGAGGGTATTGGGTTGAGGGTTGAGGGTAGAGGGTTTAAGAGTTTAGGGTATAAGGGTTGAGGGTTGAGGGTTGAGGGTTGAGGGTTTAGGATTGAGTGTTTAAGGGTTTAAGGGTATAGGGGTTGAGGGTCAAAGGGTTGAGGGATTAGGGTAGAGAGTTTAATAAGTGGGTTTAAGGGTTTAAGGGTTGGGGTATTAGGGTTGATGGTAGAGGGTAGAGGGTTTAAGGGTTTAGGGTTTAGGGTTGAGGGATTAAGAGGTTATAGGGTAGAGGGTTTAAGGGCTTAGGGTTTAGGGTTGAGGGATTAAGAGGTTATAGGGTAGAGGGTATAGGAGTTGAGGAAATAGGGTTTAAGGGTTGAGGGATTAAGAGGGTATATGGGTTGAGGGATTAGGGTTTAAGGGTTGAAGGTTGAGGGTTGAGGGATTAAGAGGGTATAGGGGTTGAGGGATTAGGGTTTAAGGGTTGAGAGTTGAGGTTGAGGGATTAAAATTTATGGATTCAGTAAGAGGGTATGAGGGTTGAGGGATTAGGGTTTAGGGTTAAGGGTTGAGGATTAAGAGGGTAT
The DNA here is from genome assembly GCA_007115665.2 of Sequoiadendron giganteum. Classification (NCBI taxonomy): domain Eukaryota; kingdom Viridiplantae; phylum Streptophyta; class Pinopsida; order Cupressales; family Cupressaceae; genus Sequoiadendron; species Sequoiadendron giganteum. The sequence continues at coordinate 275,375,142 of CM021108.1, read as the reverse complement.
AGGGGTTGAGGGATTAGGGTTTTAAAGGTTGAGGGTTGAGGTTGCTTGAGAGAGATTAATAGGGTATAGGGGGTTAGGGATTAGGGTTTAGGGTTTAAGGTTTAAGGGTTGAGGGTTGAGGGATTAAAGTATAGGGGTTGAGGGATTAGGGTTTAGGGTTGAGGGTTGAGGGTTGAGGGTTGAGGGTTGAGGATTAAGAGGGTATAGGGGTTGTTAGGGTTTTAGGATTGAGGGTTGAGGAAGTTAAGAAGTATAGGGGTTGAGTGATTAGGGTTTAAGGGTTGAGGGATTAAGAGGATAAAGGGGTTGATGGATTAAGAGGGTTGAGGGTTGATGGTTGAGGGATTAAGAGGCTATAGGGGTTGAGGGATTAGGGTTTAAGGGTTGAGGGTTGAAAGATTAAGAGGCTATAGGGGTTGAGGGATTAGGGTTTAAGGGTTGAGAATTGAGGGTTGAGGGATTAAGAGGGTTGAGGGTTGAGGGTTGAGGGATTAAGATGGTATAGGGGTTGAGGGATAAGGTTTTAAGGGTTGAGGGTTGAGGGTTGAGGGTTGAGGGATTAAGAGGGTATAGGGGTTGAGGGATTAGGGTTTAAGGGTTGAGGGTTGAGGGATTAAGAGGGTATAGGGGTTGAAATATTAGGGTTTAAGGATTGAGGGTTGAGGGATTAAGAGGGTATAGGGGTTGAGGGATTAGGGTTTAAGGGTTGAGGGTATATATACATAAAATCTGATAAGAATATATATGTTGATGGTGTTTTTTGCATAGCAACAACCCGGATAGAATATAATATCCTATCTCTTTTGAAAGGTAAATCTCTATTGGAAAAGAGATAACCCCAAGGTCTCTAATGTCAGATCTTGACAATGCAATAAAATAACTCAGTGTTAAATGTGAAAATGTTGGTAATCACAAAGGGACCTTACAAAACAAATACTGGAACTCCTAAACTTATCAGATTTTGTAATAGAATGATACTCAAAATTCTTAAATCTAACTCAAATTCAAAGAAATAGAAAAAGATAAGGGTTCCAGAAATCCTAAGATCAACAATACTAATGAAGAATACTTGGAACAGACCAATCCCTCAAAACCAATTTCTGCTTAACCCAGGTTTAACCTGCAATCTTACAGAAACAGTGCAATCTTCTAAGGAATCAAAGATTTTTAGATCATGAACATCCATTCAAGCCAACCCTTATTCTGCAATTGAAATGAATAAATACCCACTTAAAACTAAGCACACAAATATAAGATCCAAGCTAACTTTACACAACAACCCACAATCAATAAGTTGCTAAAATTATGGATCAAGAATCACTACAACACCCCAAGTATCAAATCACAACTACCATTAAATTACTTAATTCTAAATCTAAAATGTATTCAAATATTTCCAAGCAATTTCAAAGATAGAATAGGAGCCATGCAAGATAAATCAATCCAAGAGAGGCCACCAAAGCACAATGTCTTCACTTGTATTGAATCACCAATAGTAGCAACAATCCCAATATTTTGTGTTACAACACTTGCTTCAAAATACAACTAACTCCTAACCCTAGCTTTTCTGCTCTATTGCTTAACTTGCTTCAAAATATAATCTTCTAGCCCTTACAAATGAGGTGAAATGCCATACTTATAGAGATTACATCATATGTCGGCCCAAGTTAGGGTTACAAAGAAGGTCGACCAAAAAATAGGCCAGCTAAAGAAAAGAAAACTCCCAAAATAAAACATAATACTGCATTAAATGCATGAAATTGTTTTCTAGGTCGGCTTGGGATCTATACATAACTCGGTCCAATGCATGTGAAGGTTGGAGAAGAAAAAATGGGAAGCACAAATTTTGAGGCTTTCACTCATTGGCTGGCCCTTTATCTTTTCCTTGACCTAATTTATCCTGCACCCTAAGGAAAATTGCCTCTAGGTCGGCCAAAGGTAGGGTACTTAATACTTTGAATCTTCTATCAAGGGACTTAATATCCTCCCTTGATTTCTTGATGACCTCATCCCACTCCACCTTGAGATCCTGATATTTTTCAATGACAAAATTATAGGTGGAAGCATCATCTAGATAGTGAGCTATGATTGGACCATCATCTATTGGAGCATAAACCTCATGCCACCACTTCTTCAATTGTTCAAAGTTCAGGTGGTTTGGTCTAAACTTCTTCCTTCCAGTCATGATCTCAAAAAATGCAATACACCTGCCAGGAATGTCCTTTAATGTATTCCCTACCTGCTACACCTATGTATGAATCTTCTTCAGAACCTTCTTATTGATCTGTAATAACTCATGCCATTCCCAGGGTTTTGAAACCTTTGAAGAAGGTAGGATTCTATCACTCACCAACTTTTCCTCTGTATAATCCATGATCACCTTCAACTTCTGTAGGAGAAGGTCTATATCATTTTTATATTGCCCCATTACATTTTGCAACCAATCAAAGGACCTATGTGCATCACCACAAGTGGACAAAATGTCCTTAATCATTTTATCTCCCCGATGTCTTATTCCTTGCAGCCATTCATGGGTAGCCTGGGTTGATGCCATCTTCTTCTCAAGCTCAATAAGTTCCCCTTTAGGTAACAAGCCTTCAAAGGTTGCTCCTTCACTTCCTACCTCATGCAAAGGCTTCATCAAGTGTTGCACATATCTACATACATCATTCAACTCTTTTTGCAACCTCTCCTTCTTTGCAGTTTCCTTATCCAACCTTCTCAGAATGGTCCACGAAGACTCCTGAAACTCTTCCTTTTGTTTATCTTTGCTTATGGGTCCCAAGTTCAAAGTTTGAACAGTGTAATCCTGAGGAGCAATATCCCTTCTATCCTTGTTTGCTGCAAGAGTGGCAATGTGAATTATTCTATTGTTAGATTCATCTTTGGTAATCCTTGAAATCACCTTGGCCTTCTTCTTCATTTTCCCTTTGCCTATGTTAGCCAGCAACTCATCCCAATTTGGAGGAGCGTCATCAATAATTATTTGCTTACCTTTTAATATTTCACTAAGCCAACCTAAGGTGGAAGCATCCAACTGTTGTTCACTTTGTTTCTCTAGTTCAATCTGATCCACTGAGGGCTCAACATCTATATTATGCTCTAGAGGGGCCTCTTCACCTTTGTCCTCCTCTTTATCCCCCTACTCCTGACTCTCCTCCTGATCTATTGTTTCTGTCATAACCTGAATGGGAGAAGGAGTCCTTTCATGAACCTTTTCCTTTTCTGTGGGTATTTTCTCTTCATCCCTGACCAGTGAGTCATCATAAGACACTAGGGAAGAATGTAAGGTGTGGCCACTCTCAGCCTCTGCATTGTAGAGATCCCCATCATGAAACTCTTATGCTTCCTCATCTTGGTGATCACCACCCCCTGTATCTTTGGGCTCATGCTGCACATCTTGTGACTCATGAAGAGGAGAGGCATCCCTTTGTTGTTCCATCACAGGAGCATTTATGGTAACCTTAGCCTACAATACACTGCCCTTAGGAGAAGGAGTCCTTGATCTTCTTGTATAGACTTGTGTCCTGTCTCTAGAGCTCTCCACCTCTACCACTTGAGGACATGTTTCTTCTTCCTCCCGAGAAGGCTCATTTTTCTTCTTTGAAGTCTTGACCAATCTTCTCCTCCTAGGCACAGGGGCACTATCCTTCTCACCTTCCTCATCCGGTTCCTCCTCTTTAGTAGACTTAGCCTTCTTGGGGACATTCTTCCTCTTTTTTGCAATTGGTGCCCTCCTCTTTTCCACCTCTGTCTCTGCTTAAGCGCCCTTAATCTTGATTTTGAAAGGAGATTCCACCTTCTTTTTTCCCTTCGAATCTTGTTCGGTTTCCTCAAAAGTAGAATGAGATTCCAAACCTCCCATCAGGTCATAAGTGTACTGCATGCCTTTACTGTCTAGCTCCCAAATTTTGTGCTTGATCCAAAATTTAGTGTATTTGATGACTGGAGTTGTGATCTGCTCCAACTCTATTTTCTCTTCTTCTAACCAATCAATCTCTCCCACTGATTTGTCCTTAATGGACTCATAGTCATGGTTTTGGATTACATCCCCATCATCATCAACTTGATCAGGGTTGGCCTTGACATTGTACAATCTAACCAAGTTGACTGGCAACCTTGAGAACTTATTCCTTACTTCAAACTCATTTTTGCAGTTGGCCCAGTAATCTTCAATATCATCCTTGTGGATGAACTCTCTACTGGCCCTCTTTTTTGCTTCATCAGTCATGTCGAATCTAGGCCTTTTAGAGTGCAATGATAAGCCCAAGGCACTAATTTACTCCTCAGAAGACTACACTGAAATGAGGGAAGGACATGCCTCATTGCCACCTATCCTGAGAGGGAAGTCATTACCAAACACAGTCTTGTGTTTATCCTTCTTCACAATAGAATCAAAATCACATATCTGCCTAGTGAACTCTAGGAGTATGAGGTCATCCGTTGGATACCTTGGTAGCCTATAAGGAGCCCTTTGGAAACCATCTATCCTGATGTAGGAGAAAGTGGGGAACTATATGAACCAACCCCCAAATCTCTTTATTAACTCTTTTGCAACATCCAAGATTCTAAAATTCTCTACACCTTGGAGCAATCTAGTGACATACATGGTGAATGCATCATTCACTCTTCTATAATTTGAGCTACCCAAGTGCAACTGTGGAAAAACTTCATAAATTACATCCTATCCAAAGACACCTCTTGTACTTAGTCCCTTGTAGGGGTGGAATCTTGCAAGTGCAGAGACCAAATAGGAGTTCATGGTGAAGCTCTTGGTATGCAACACATTACATAGTTGCTCATGTATCATTGCACTAATGATGCCTACCCAGTGATAATCAGTTTTATGTTCAATCCTCACTATAACATAGAACATCCAGCTCTCAAAGACCCCTGCACTTTTCAAGCCCACCACTCTGTTGAGGAGCATCATAGTACTCTACCTTAAACTTTTCTCTGAATAGCTATTTTGGTAACTTAGAAATGTGGGGCTTAGGCTTCTCCATCCAAGAGTTAATAATCTACAATGCCTTGATGGGCTCATCCTCATAATATTTCTTGGCCACATCCAGATCTAAGCCTACCACATGGGGTCTGTCAGGCATATCAAAGGTTTGTGCCACCGAAGGAGGGGATAAGTTAGCCAACACTCTACCTTGTGGACCAATCACCCTCTGTGTACCTCTTTCATAATGTCTAGCACACTCTAAAACCAATTCATAGCACTGAACTGTGGGAGGAAACCTAGCTACATGAGCTAATCCTGATTCCACCATTCTCCTTGCCAACAATGGAGGATCTTGCACTACCATTCTTGCCTTAAACTCTTCATACTCCCACCTGCCTACAATGGTATCAGTGACCTTTGACCATATGAAACCTAGATTTCTCTCAGGAACCTTGCTTTTGATATCCAATTTAATTCTTTTTGCCTCTGAGATGGCAGATCCTTCATCACTAGGATTCACCTGCTTGTTCTTGGTCTTGCCAACAACTGCCTTACTTGACTCAACTTGCACTCAAAAGAACCATAATAAATACCCAATATAGCATGAGAATCCAAGTTAGTCCATCATAAATACATGCCAATCATCAAAGAAAACCAAACCATAATTAGAATCCCCTTTAAAATATCAATAAAGCACCCTTTCTTAAAAGTTTGGGATTTTCACCCCTTCGCGAAATTCAGGTCAGAAAGGAATTTCGGGGAAATCTAGGCTAGACAAAATTTAGCGAGGGAAACCAAACAACACCCATAAGTTACTCAATCACCATCCAAAACTCAAGAAATGCTTGCATATACTCTTAAATTATCCAAATCAACCATGCAATGCAAAATCATTAGCAATTTACTCATGCATTCCTTCAGTTCCTCATTCCTAACAAATCTTCGAGGAATTTCATCAGGGACGGAAATCCATGAAACTAGAAAAACCTGACACATTTTGGGAAAAAGAAGGAGCAACGAAAGTTCGGTGATTTCCCAAGACAACGAATTTTCACAAAGTCAGCCTAATTTTCATGTTTTATGCACTCTTTGGGGAAAACGACCAAGCAATGGAAATCCTATGGCAAAGGAAATCCCCGACATGATCGAAATCTTGAAATCTTTAACTTCGTCGGGATTTCGCCCCAAATTGATTGAACGATCACAAATTTGGGGTTCAAGCTCGGATTCAACTCTCTTCAAATCGTTCATCGATAAATTTAACTCTCTAACTCTTCCAAGGGTGATCTAACAGTTATTGGTAATCAATTCGAGACCAAACCCTAGGGTTTCATGATGAACACGCAATCTCAGACTCATTCCAATCGCTTTCCCTATTAAACCATGGTGAATGTCTCAAAATCTTCAAGGGCAAAGGAACCATCGAATACGAATGGGAACTAAACATTCAGATTCACCCCTAACCACTGACTTCATCGAATGGAAGGGATCCATGATCGAAACCCTAGGAAAAATGAATGGACACACAAGACCAGGCCCAGGATGAGGTAAAACTAGCAATGAAGGGAACAATCGGCCATCAAATCAACGAGGAAGGTCACATCGATCTCAGAGGAGGCATCGAAAAGAAAAAGGTAAAACCCTAATTTAAATCACAAACCCTCCACACGTTGAAATCCAGACCCAAAGCATACCCAACACGCCAAAGAATCACTCACCTTCATCAATCGAAAGAAAGAACAATGAATACATACCATTGGTGAAATGAACTCGATAGCAACAATCACTGGTGATAAGCTTCGACGCCCTAGCAAGCAATAACAACTATGACTCCAGGAAAATCACCACCAAATTCAATAAATGTTCAGGTCCAATCACCAAACCAAGCCGAGCACACAAGACCAAGCTCCTCCAAAGTCAATCAAGGAAAAATAAGTTGACTCACAGCATAAAAACCACCTTGGACTTCATTAAACCCAACTGCATAACCCGTACATGAAACTTAAATGCAACAACATGACAACCCAGAGTGAATTTGGGAATCTGAGGCGGTGAAGGAATTTCGGTGAAATCCGGTTGACACGGAATTCCATGAAGGACCGAAATCCCTGGGTCACAATGTAAAACCAGCCTTATCGGGTTTCCAAGGAGATCGACGAAATCTGCCAGAGGAGGAAAATCCTGAAACCAGGGAAAAACCCGGAACTCACCCCTGAACTCAGAATTTTCAAAGTGTCACCTCAAAGGGGGAATTTGTACGAATGATACAAGCATTTGGGAACACTGCAAAGTAACCAAATCACATGACCAAAGGACTACAGCACCAAAGACCAAAATCCCATGATTTTCAAGACAAGTCCAAAGGGCAAGGCCACAAAAGAGCCAAAAGACCAAGCGAAGAGGGTCCCTACTTTCAGTGGGGTGTGTGCACAAAAATTGCATAACAATATCATTGTCTGCAAATATATACATACAATTTGATAATAACATATCATTGTCTACAAATTGTGTTTGCAATCAAAGTGTTCTGATTTTTTTTTATTGAAAAACACTGAAACATAGTGTACTTAGTGATACCACAGAAAATACAAGGCTGAAACCCTCATCAAACATATAAGAGACTTAACTATGAGGTTCAAATAAATATCAACAACAACATTAGGACATTTTATAATCATATCATAGTTATATTTTTTATCAAACTGCAATAATTCATTGGGTGGTATGACAGAAAAAACATGGCTGAAACATACTTGAAACATATCAAAATATTATTGGGTGCTTGTATTAAAATTCTTCTCACCTTAAACATATGTGAGGTTCCAAATATAATAACAACAACATTATCACATCTTATAATCATGTCACGGTTATAACTTGAAGCAAATAAACAGATCTGATATGCAAAGTAGATCAACAAAATATACTGCTACGTCGATCAAAAAAAAAAACTCAATACCAACATATTTAGTTCTCCATATTGCTAGGAAAAGAAGGTGGCATGAGATATCCACTAGTAGCTGAGTCTATTCCACTTGTAGGAGGTGATACTTAGTTAATAGAGGTTTGAAGGAATGTTTCTATTTGAGCAAACAATGTCTAGTTTGCATCTGCAGTTAGTCCCATTTGTTGTGAGCCAATCCCAACTTGCATATAGTTGATAGTTGTAAAGGCTAGTGCCAATATGTTCATCATATTAAGCAGGATAGGGTGTTGGGGGGGTATAGGATTCCCCGCTATAGACTTACATTTTATCCTCTCTGCTTGTTTAGATTTCTTTTCAGCTACCTTTTGTAGACGTTCAGCCTTGGCTTGCTCCTGTCTGATTGCTTTTTTCCACATTCTAATCATCTTCTCCTCGTCTTTTATCGCTTTCCTTGCTTGCTTCTCAGCCCTCATTACTTCCTTTTCAATTGCTTCAGCTTCATGTTCTACCTTTCTCTTCAACATCTACTCCTTCTTACGTTGCTGCAACTCTACTTGCCTTTTCTTTTTTGCCTCTTGTTCATTGTACATTTCGATGAAGGCGTATGATGTTAGTACTTAGGACTGCCTACTAAGGTGAAGCACTCCCGAACAACCTCCCCATGATGTTCCTTGCACCCTCTGCATTGGAAGTTTCAAGAATTTTCTATTTTGTCTAGTTGATTGTTGTCCATCATGTGGGGTGCATGGCACAAACTCATCTTCTTCATCACTATATGCATTGTCATCTTCACTTCGACCATCACTATGCTCTTCCCAATTCCTTGCAGTAGTGACGTAATGTATCACTTCAACCGGATCAATGTGTGGTGGGGATGACATAGAAAGGCTGACTTCTTCCTCAATCGGATTTAATTGCACTCCAAGGTTTGTGGCTACTTCATGCATCCAATCCGGTTGGCTGACTTGAGTTGGAAAACTTAGGGCAACTGATGTAGTCTTTGTATCTGCATTGCAGGGTGCAATAACAGGTTGGAGTTCTGCTTGGAAATTTGTAACAACTAGTTGAATTTTTGGTTGAATGTGTGTTGTAGTTTCAACACCCTCATTGCATTCCCGCACAAAACCATCTATTTGTTCCTGATTGTAACCAAGTGGACACAGACATGTCTTTGTTGCCATAACATCCTCTTCATCTTCCATCATGCAAGCATCATCTTTTGTTCTAGGATTTGGTACATCATCTTCAACAATATAGCCCTCACTTGGCCCCATGTCCCTGTCAAGGGCTGACCGATCAAGTGGCCAAATTCTTGTTCTACGGAACCTACTAATAATGTTGGATGGTATCAAAGATTTTTTGAAAGGTTGGCTTGCTAGAGTTGCCAACTCTTCACGCCAATATTGATATGTGGGTTGTTAGCTTGCTAGACGGTTCTTTGCTCTCTGAAATATGCCTTGAATGGAGAAAAAATGCTAACATCCAATGGTTGTATCTTGTGAATGGTATGAGTAGGCAGTGTTAATAGGTCTATTCCTAATTTTCTTGCTTCTTCAATGGTTTTGAAAGCCACGTGGCTGCCATTGCCATCAAAAATCAGAAGGGCCTTATTTGTTGGTGAAACCCCATCGGGGATATTACCTACAAAATGGTCTAACCATTTGACAAATAGTTCCTTTGTCATCCAAGCATGTTCTTGGATTTCCATCAATGTACCTATCTCACAATTTACGATATAATTTTGCATGTGCCTTTTTTATTTAAATAGGTAGAACCCAGGAATACTTAACCCAGCTGCACTTACACAAGCCAACATTGTGATCCACTCTCTACTCTTTGAAACTAAATGTGGTACACTTTTTACACCCAATTTGGCAATAAATCTCATGCCACAGTTCCTACCAGTCTCATCATAGTTCCAAATTCGGCTTGCTCCATAGTGGTTAAAGTTAATCATATTCTCAAGGTTGTCATAGAAATCTTGCACGATAGAAGGACGAACCATAATTTCTATGTCACTGTGCACTCCTTCAGTTGTTCTGATTATCAAACTTGGGTGCCTTCTTCAAAATCCTTCCCACCATGACCTCCCGAGGACACCATTTGTGAATGGATTGGGCCGACTTGCAGTGATTTGGGCAATTGTGGCTTGTAGCTGATTGACTTGCAATCCATGGCCCAATTCTGCCATGTCCTTTCACCATTGGACAGCTTCAACCTCCTCCTCGTGAGATAATATGGTACGTGGACCCCTCTTCATGGTGGTGGTAACTCCTAACAGCCACACCCTCAAACTGCTAGCTGGCATACCCCACTTGATTGTTGCTGCCCTGATTGACATGTTGTGTTCTTCGACACTTTTAACTGCTCCTTCTATATCAGCATATTTCCACTACCTAATGGGTATAGGTGAGGGCAGTTGCACATTAGGTTGAACATCTGGCTGAATAGGAGGTTCAACTTCTATTGTGTTGGTGGCTTCATCCGCAGAGTTAGGAGCGTCTTGTTGTGTGGGAATTGCATGCACTTCCTCATTAGGCTCTTCATCAATGAAGTGCACCCCATGAGTGACTCTAATGGTGTGTGGTCCTCTTCCTAAAACCCTTTTAGAGAGTCTTCAGGTGCCATTATATTCCACTTAACCTGCACAGACAATAAAACTTGCATAACTTGGTAGTGCGGCAAAGAATATATCATTATCTGCATAGATATATATACAATCTGATAAGAACATATCATTCTCTGCTAAAATATATATACAATTTGATTAGAACATATCATTGTCTATGAAGCTTCAAGTCATTAAAATTCATGATTATAATGTAGGGATTCGAAGAGAATCTAAAAAAATCTGTATACCCATTTAATTTCATGTGCATATTATAATTACTGAAAATAGAAAATGTCTACCCATTAACCCGTATGTTGAAACCCATAAAATTTCATGATTATACGGGTTTTTGACAATATACCCATTATTTTCAGGATTATACTTGGTCAAAATTCTGTCAATGTTATGTTTTAATCACATTACATGTGATTAGCTCATAGAATAATGTCAAAAAAACATCATAGCAGGAAAACCCTCAATTGCATAGACAGAATAATTCAAGAGGGATCAAATTTGTACCAGTCACATGTAAATAGAAATGATTATAGTCAAACCCTTAATGCCAAATAGAGAAATGATTTTTAAACACACCAAAATGCACTCAAACACCGTTGACGGCAAGAAAAACCCATTGTTCAACAAACAATCTTGAAGGTGAGGAGAGGTGGAGACATTACCTACAACATATGGGAGCTAAACGAACTCGCCATGGTCGCATGAGCTCATGTCGATAGCGGGAGAGAGGAGACCACAATGAAAAAACACAACATGGCATGACTGTATATATGTGTGTGTGTGTGTGTGTGATCTGATAAGAATATCTAGACAATGATATATTCTTATCTGATTGTATATATATATGAATGTATGTATACATTTTGACAAGAATGTATCATTGTATTTATAGAGAATGATATATTCTTATGAGATTGTATATATATATATACAATCTGATAAGAATATATCATTGTATTTACAAAGAATGTTATATTCTTATCGGATTGTGTGTGTATATATATATATATATATACAATCTGATATGATGAAATCCTACATGGCATGACTATATATATATATATTTGTCTGCAAATTGTAATCCATAAATTGCTCAATAAATTGGGACAAAAACTATAAACCCATTAAACTTCATGATTATTAAAGAGGGATTCAAAATATAACTATGATATGATTACAAAATGGGTAATGCTACTATTATTATCTTTGATTTATGATGAATGCTGGTGAAAAAAATGTAGCTATGATATGATTAAATAATGGAAAATGCTAAGTTGAATAGCTGACTAAAAACAAAATAATTTATATGCTTGAAAAGAATGTAAACGCTAAGTACGTAAATATAAAAGAGTATATTGAATAATGAAATAGGCAACATAAATGTAAAATAGTATGCCTAAAAATAATGTAAACATTGAGTACGTACGTATAAAACAAAATATCGAATAATGAATCAGACAACATAAATGTAAAACAGTATGCCTGAAAATAATGTAAACACTGAGTACATAAGTATAAAACAGTATCTTGAATAATGAAACAGATAAAATAAATATAAAACAACAAACTGATAAATAAAAACATGAATTTACCTATTCTGGGTGTACCGACTTGAATAAGCTCCCTTTAAAGTGGAATGTGCAGAAATTGCCTTAGAAAGCTCTGAATTTTGCAGAGGATATTCAATGAAAGCAGAGGATAATTCGTAATGAAAATGACCCTAGAAATTCCCTCTTATAAAATCATTCGAATGTGTAAATTGAATGCATTGAATTATGGTGGTTGAATTTCAAATTCAAATGCATTGAATTGTGGTGGTTGAATTTCAAATTTGAATTTTTTGTGGGAAACAATTTGTCATTTCATTTCGCAGTGGCCATTTATGCCTGAGTTTTGTCGTGGCCTTTAGGAGATCAATTTTATATTTGGCTTAATTGATAAAATAGGTGGCTTGCATAAATTCAATCATTTAAATGAATTATAATATGTTTTTTGGTTTATTAGAGAGCCTTACACCATTAATTGTGTGTACAGGTACCAGAAGTTGATGGAGTTAATACATGAAGATGTGATAGGAAGTGTGGGTGAATGTGCAATTGATAGCTCATAAAGCTGATCAATGTTTGCTATTATGTCAAAATGTGCTCCATTAGTTGTTCATAATGGTTTATATAATGTGAAATTATGCACCATTAACTGTTCAAATATACATTTATATACAATGTTGTTGAAGCTTTGAGCCACTTACATAGAGTGGTAATTGTAAACATCAATGTACTTAAATAAATGCAAAAATTACTTTATTTTCTGCAGCTTGTCTTGTGTTCAAAACATATATGTACCAATAGATGTTTAGATTTGTTTTTTTTATTGGTTAGCTACACATTTAGTAGTGAACATATATTGGTGTCATGTGTAAATTTGTATTGGCATAAATAAAATAATGTAATGACTAAAATATAAACGATTATTGGGGGATCAGGTGAGCATGGAGTGAATAAGTATTGGATCATGGGAGACAATTGAATGTTTTCCCTATGAAATTTTTTCATCTAAAGAAACTTGGTATAGCGCCTCTTTGTACCGTAGTAAGGCCTTTAGTGAGACTGATAGGTAATATAGAGAACATGTGCCTTGCTATAATTACCATGTAAAACCTCATTATATATTTTTTAATTCACCTTTAACAATGTAAAACACACTTGAGGAACCCACTGCTCCCACATCAACGTTGACATATGGAAACACAGATAAGGTTATGGACAGTCTCTGAAGCATAAATGATAGATTTGGGATTTAAATGTGAGCATTTGGACCAAAGTATGAACTATGTTGGAAGTTGCTGCTATGATGGTGAAGCACAGACAAAGCTCATGAACTATTTGACATAATGCCTCGACGGGCTGCAATGATTGCAAGTTATACGCAGAACTGATTATTTAAAAAGAGCCTTCGAAACTTTTTACAGTCAACAAGTGTAGATTAAGGCACTCTGAAACAAGGTGTCGGTATGCATCACAATGAAAATTATAAAGGGATTTTGTCCAGTGTATTAACTACAACTGCCATGGTAGATATTTTTCAAAATATGAAACCATAGACAACAATTTGATAAAATGCCTTGAAGGAATGTATTGTAGGAAGACAAGTACAGAATAGGTTTATTGATAAAGCTCCCGAAACTTTTCAATAAAAACAATTGACACCCAATTTGTCTAACTTGTATACAAAATGCAGTATCATAGACAAATGCGGTATCATAGAGAAGGCACATAAACTGTTTGACAAAATGTCTCCAAGAAATTTGATCACAAGGCATGCATGAAGGAACAAAATGAAAATTTAAAGCTTTGGAACAGAATATGGGAATCTCTTAGTGTTAAAAGGATAGAGGATTGCTATTGTCTTGTATTTGCAACTGCCCTTGTTAAAAATGTGTGCAAAAATGTGGAAGCACAAAAAAGACATGTGGGTCATTTGACATGTTGAACAAGCTTTACAAACTTTAGGAACATTACGTTTGATTATAGAGCCATTTTGCAGCTTGATTTACCAAACATTGAAAAAAATACCAAGTGCTATTAGACTTTCAAATCAAACTCATTTTCATGGAAACCTTAATTGAAATGGAAATAAAGTCAATATATTTTTCTGCAACTGAACATATTATTTACAGTATAAAGAAAAATACAATCCTTCCTCTTTGTTGATGAGCTGCCATTTCCTCACTGTGGTTTGGCAGGTATCAACAATTTTAAACATAAACACAAAATGATCCCCTCATTTCCACAAGTGGATTGAACAACAAACCAAAGGACTTCTTGGCTGTAACCCTAAAGAAAACCTTCCAACATCTTGTACTTCTTTCTTGTCTCCCCCAAAAATAATTCAATACGTTATTTTACAATTAAATCCGCTTTAGAGTTGGAGACATGGAAACTCTATTTCTCAGCATCATCTGGAAAGCTTTCGTGACTCATCTCTAATTCCTCATCTTACAGAGAAATAATAAAGCAAACAATTAATTGGGACCCCAACAACTGAGATACATGACTTGTCGTAGTGCCTCCTCAGACTACTTTCTTCTTCGGCAATGAAGATCGACGACTTCTTCAGATGGAGCTTTGTGTGAGGGGAAGAATCCAAGTGCTACATCAGAAGAAGATGGAGCAGCAAAAGATAAAGATGAGAACTTCAGCTTTAAACCCTCTTCCCTCAAAATCCTCACAAAATCCTTTGAACTCATTTTTCCCTTCTTCTTTTCTTAGATGAAAATATTGATAAGAGATGATATCTGTGTTTGGATAAAAAAGAGGATGTGAGGAAGATTAAAAAGAGTGATTTGAGTGCGATAAAACCAGTGGCTGCCCTCAGTTCCACTTGAATTGCCTTTCTAACAGTGTTTTATACCGGGAATCGAGTTCGAGTAGTTTTCAAACATGATAGGAAGCTAGCGGAATTGTAATGTAAGCGGTTTTCTGTAGGGCTTGGACGGTTGTAAAGCACATCATTTTTTAAAGTATTCTTTATGAGACAACTCATCCAGGTAAGGTTTTTGGTTTGGGGTAGTTGTATATTTGTACCGTTGAAGATAAATTTGTCTATTTTGCGTTTTTTTTTGTTTTTTGTTTTAATTTTTATATAAAGATTATTTTGAATGTTTTTATTTTTAATTCACTCTTCAATTCGTAGTTTTATCTATTTTTGGGTTTATTTTATTCTTATATCGAGACATATCTTAATTCTAATCTATTTTATTCCTACATTGAGACATATCTTATTTCTAATCTATTTGTCATAAGCATTATAACATACACTATCTTTTTCTAGATAGGAGTGCATATGGTAGTTTCCCTCATGTTCAACTTTTATTTTTCTTGTCTAAATGCTCGCTCTTTCACTCAACATCAAACCTAATTTTCCCAACAATGAGAAATGTCTTACATATTTTATAAAAAAATTATTTTAATGAAAAATAAAGTATTTTGGCACATAAGAAGGAACACTTGCACAACTTGCCTCACACACTCTAGCAAGCTCTCAAAAATATTTAGGTATTGTAATAAATCTATTAGAGTTCCATCCTATGTTACAAACATCACTTTTCCACACTTGCATATATTCTCTTACACACACTAAGCTTCTACAACTAATTGTTAAACAACTATGCCAATATCTTATTGAGGCAAATTCCAAAAATTATCCTAATACATCGATTTCCAAGTAGGTTGTGGGTTTGATGCAACATTTAGGTTTGCTTGCAAATGAAATTACCCTATTATTGGAACCTCGCATAAAATCTCCTAAAAGTATTAGCAAATACTATAGTAGCACTATAGCGATACAATAGAAAACTCTAATTCCTTAATAAATCAACGTAGTTGTGATCCCAAATGGAATCACATATGATTGGAAACAAGGGTTCTCATCCTTGATCTCAAATGTGTAAGTCAAGAGGATTTTTGTCTTCACAAACCCTAATCAAACCTAGGGTTTTTGTCTTTGGGTGTCTTAGATTGAACAAACTACTCAAATATAAAAATATGCAAAGGGTGACTTCAACTATCCCCAAATAAAAATAGGTGGGCCTATTTGATATACCTTTTCAAGTTGGGCCCTTGGGTCCTAAATTTCTCTCCAAATATTTAAAAATACATTTAATTTTAGTTTTAATTATAATAATATTAAGTTGCCCTTATAATTAGAAGTTATTAGGCCTAAATTAAATAATATTATTATTTTTGATCCAAGAAAAACAATCAAACCTTCCTAGAATTTCTCACCCATAAGGAATTGAAAACCTAGATACGAGATATGTAATACCCCTTCGTTTTGCTCTATTGTACGAACAATGTTGTTTCCCCTTTTATGCTTTAGTATTCTATTGTACTTTGACTATGTACCTGGTTTCGATTAATCACTATTTTATCGTGATGCATCTTGATGTGATGTTACTGTATGTTGATATTATTATGACATGTTTTTAATTAGCATAAGTGGATATTTAAATTTATGATGTTTTATGCTTTTGATTGTGGTGCTATGCTAGATGTGTCAGTTAGTACTACTGTATTGGTGAAGAGGACGGTATCGCATCACTCGCTTGCGAGCACCCTGCGATTCCATGATTTCCTCTTCACGGTGTGCCTTATTTATGACATATTATTGTATGTGGATACACTCTTTGTTCGCAAGTTGACAGGTACAAGACATCGACTCCACCTGGTTTCACAGGTTTGAGCATGTCCATTGCCCAACAACATTCGATTGGGAGATAGTAGCTAGGATTTTCGTGCCAATTCGTCACCCTAGTCGTAGTGTGTCATCGGATTTTAGTCTGGTTAAGTTGTTTTAATGTCGTTCTTTTGGTTTTGATTTCAGTTTATATTGCAATTTGAAAAAGGTTAAAATATATGCTTTGGTATTTGAACGGTCGCTTAACTTTATCTGGTTTATGTTGAAATGTAATTTATTTTATTATTAATTTAATTTAATTAATAAATAATTTAATTGTTGATTAATCTATTTTATTAATTAATTAAATTTATGATGTTGAGATAAGTTAAGTTTTCATTTTGAAGTTATTGTTATGTTGGTTGAAAATGAAAATTAAAGAAAATGTTTTAAAAGTTCATTTTAGGAAATTTGAATTCAAAAAATTGAAAAAACAAGATATTTGCTATTCTGTTTTGGAAAATTGATGAGGGTGGTTGTAGGAATTTTTTTGGGGAATTTATTTATTATTGAATTTTTTCTTCACAAGTTTGGATCATGAAGTTTTGGAAAAGATTGAAATAGAAAGAGGAAGAAATTTTTCAATTTGGTGGGTTTTGGATTAAAGCTTAAGAAATCTGTGGAGCTGAAGTTGGAATCAAGGCACCATCTAGATCTTCTCTCAACTCCAAAAAAAACCAGGTTCATATCTTTGAAATTAGTTTCTTTTGAGTTTTAATGGTATATGTGTTGATGAAAACCATTTGAAATCTGTTGTTTGTTTGCAAAAGAAAACCAGTTGGATTCTTGCTTTTAAAATTTGGAGAACACCTCTGTTTGAAAAGATTGTTTCAAAATTGAAATGAATTCTCGTGTATAAATTATTATCTCAATTTTGTTCTTCAATTTAGTTGTAATTTCAATTTGGTTGATTGAAAATATATGTTATATATATACATATACTTGTATATATATTTTTATATTATTTCCCTTTGTAGGGTTATGCTGGCAAAAAAATTTATAAAAAATGTCAAGTTCGGATTTTTTTTTAATGGACTAGTTTTTTTTTTTTAGTTTTTTCATTAAAAAACTTATAAATTTTATTTTTTTGTTGGGGCCTTCAAATTTTGTTGGGGGTTGGGGGCTCACTCCACAACCGCCCCCATGGGACACGACGTGGGGGAGCCACGCCCAGCGCCCCCCATCCACCGCGGATTGCGTAGCGACCACCACTAATGGTGGTCGGCTGTGCAAAGCACAACCGCACCACCATTAGTGGTGACTGGCGGTGCACAGCCGCGCCCTCCAAACCATGGCCGCAGCCTACAAAACTCACCCCCGCCACAAGTGAAACCTGCAATCGACACCTGCAAACTCCGCCATTCCTTATGCACGTGCCCCGAGGCCGCGCGATTCAACCTTAAGGGTTGGCATGTGGACTGAGGCACATGCTTTGTGTTTTAAAAAATATATATATAATAATAATGTTTATTTAATATTTTTAATATTGTAATTTTATAATATTAAAATACATTTAATAGTTTTAATATTATAATTTTATAATATTAAAATATATTTAGTAATTTTAATATTATAATGTTATAATATTAAAATATTAAAATGGGTATTTGCCAATAGAAAATTTAATATAATATTTGATATTATATTATATAGATTTAAAATGTTAATGTGTAGATATTTTTTTTATGAGTATATGTTTTTTTTTATGGTTTTGTTGAGGGCACAAATTAAATTTATTTGAGGAAATAAAATAGGCATGATGGTTTTAATTAAATCATTATTTTCTTTTAGAGCATTATTTTAAAGGAGAGTAGTTTTAATTTTTAAATAATACGTTTTCTCAAATCAAATTCATTATTTTAAATCGGTTATATTGAATAAGGAAACAATATTTTATTTAAAACAATGAATTTTGATTTATTTGATAAAATGGCTAATTTATCATTTATTTAAATGCTAGTAGGGAAATACAATAATTAGTATTAATTTCTCCCTTATTTGAAATAGCGTATTTAATTCAATTTATCTAATGCAATAAAATACTGATTGTTAATGAGGAAATGGATTTAGTGAATCCAAAGTAGATTTAATTCACGTCTTCTTGCTCACCTTGATTATGAACTGTTTGTCATCGTGGGGGAAATTTGTGTTAATAGAGTATGACAAGTCTTCCAGTAGGGTTTTCAATTTTGTGGGTTGTCGTAATGTGTTAGCCCACCTTTGGATTACCTTGGGTAGTGCGTTTAACCAATTTGTTACCCGATTATTACAAACGGGAATGTGTTGACTGTATGTCATGGATAGGAATGTGATATCCTTATGTCGCACTTGTGTACCCTTGGGTTGTGGGGTTGTTTCACGTGTCGTCTTAGAGGAGTGGCTTATAACGAGGGCCGACACACAAAGTGGTGCCAGGATAACTCATTGCAAGTTAGTTAATCCAGTGATAACTTAATTAACTGATTAGAGTATCACATAGTAACAAACACTTAATAAGATAATTATGCCTCGCTTGGGAACGTAAGGGCTTGTAAAGACTTGGGTTGACACGAGAAGGCCTAGAATGGCAAGATCGTTATCTTGTCTTTACGAAAGATAACTGATTCCGCATTGGATTACATGAGGGGTCGGAAGTCGTTAGAGGTTACCAGGATAACCTGAGTTGGGGGCCGAGGCCTAGGAAGACTCACCAAGATAACCTATGTAACATTGTGATGACACTTCTCCTAAGTCAACAGTATGTTCACATCAGTGATGCAGTTGATTATGTAATTCTGGAAGCATTGTAACCATTGTGATAAGTGATGTCATTGTATTTACTTCAGTTCGGTTGTGTTAGCCTATGTCTTGAGGTAGATGTTCTTAGCTAGAAATCCTAGTTACTATCTCCTAGCATGGGGGGTGGACCTTTGGGTTCCACTTGGTTGGGTGGAACGTGCACCTTACTCCATTGGGTATTTTCTTCTTGATCATGTGGACAAGACTTCTAGTTGGAGAGCTCGTATGATCTAGTTACTTTCATGCCTTATTTAGTTCGGTTGATCTTGTGATTTATTACCCCTCATTTGTTATCAAGGTGGAAGTTGTAATTGTAATCTTATTTATTGGACTTGCCTCATATAGGGAATGAGAGATGTAATCGTATTGTTTATTTATGAATAATGAAATTGAAAGTGATCTCTTATGCTTGTTGTAAATTATCTTAATTGGAATGTATGTGTTTATTTCTTAATTAAATAATTGGCATGGTTTAAATTCATGTTTTTTGTTGAGGTTCTATATAACCTTTGTCTCGTAACCTTAGAGTTTGTTGGCATTAGTTAGTGAACTTGCTTATTAATTGTACTTAAACAAAAAAAAATAGTCTATTTAAGTAGTTGTTTGCAACTTCCTCTAGGGTTGTGTGGCGGGGCGTTACACACACTTCCCCACCTTTAACCTTGTAGTGTTGAAAATTGCATACCCTTGCAATTTCAGCTACACTTTTTATATCCACTTTAGTGTCCACTCCCTTAATATTTGTGTAAGTTCATTTTAGCCCTTGCATCAGCCTTTTTCCCCTCAAGATGCTCAAAACCCGTTTTCAGTCGCTACCTTTGTCTGTCAATTTTGTGTTAACCATGTTTTTCCCTTATTCTCATTATTTTTTAGCGTAATTTGTCTAGACACTAGGGCACTGAGTGGATGTATGTGTGTTGCGCTAGTGTCTCATGATATTTTAACATTTAACGATCATTTTCAAGTATTTTTCCACTTGTCACCTATCTTGGTTGATGGAAATGGCTCAGCATAGTTTGTAATGGCTCGAGAACCTCTTTTTCCCTCTTCTCTCTTTAAAATCCATCTTTTCACTCCATTTGGTCTCTCTTCATCTCTCTCTCTCTCTTTCTCTCTCAAAAATTCTCTCTTTCTCTCAAGCTTGCATAGCTCTCTACAACTTGCTACAATAGTTTCAAAATTATCACACCATTCTCTATAACTTTCTTGGCTCTCACAACTCTCTTTCTTTCTCTCTCTTTGTCTTCCTTAAGCCTTGCAAGTATATCTATCTATTTGTCTTATGTCTTTGATCATCTTAGGATTTATCACATCCCATTTCTATCCATCTACTATCTTGTCTATTTATCTTTCTATCTATTTGTCTAGTTGGTTGTCCATGGAGGTGGAAACACTAAAATAGGGGTTTAACTAAGGCAAATCCCTAAACAATCCCACTATTTTCTCTTGATTTTTTGTGTGTAGGTGTTGGAATAGTCTCTTTGCTGGAGACTTCATTGCTTGGTTCATTGTGAGGCTTTCTTTACCTTCTTTAGTTTTATCACATATTTCATTTAATTTACATTATTTTAGCTATGTTATTTTTTGTTATTTCTATGCATTCTTAAAATTTCTTAGCAATCAAAATAGAAGTAGTCACTTTGTAGTTCTCTATAGCAGTCTTGATTTTCAATCCATACGAGACACCAGTGCGTTGTGGTACGGCGTTCGCACGTTGCACTATTGTCCTTGGTTGAGAGCTCGTCGGACTATTTGGAAGACCTCTGTGACCTACTCTTTCTTCTTTTGAAACTATCACCATTTTATCCTGTCACCTGAGCTTTAATCCTTCAGGTAGTTGAGGACCATTTTTCGCTTTAGACCTCATTATCTAGACGGTGTCGAATTTCCTCCTCTATATTTTGGTGAGCCCGATGTGAAAACTAAAAAAAAGGAAAAATCCAAAAATTTCCCTTCTAAAAATAATTTTTGAAAAATAATATGACAACCTTCGATCAACTTGTTTCTGCATTATTTCTTATGTTTAGCTCATTACTTTAAAAATGAATTTACTACCTTCTTTTATTAGTTCAATTTCTAGTTTTATTCAAAGTG
The DNA here is from genome assembly GCA_007115665.2 of Sequoiadendron giganteum. Lineage (NCBI taxonomy): Eukaryota > Viridiplantae > Streptophyta > Pinopsida > Cupressales > Cupressaceae > Sequoiadendron > Sequoiadendron giganteum. The sequence continues at coordinate 275,353,536 of CM021108.1, read as the reverse complement.
TTAATGATGTTTCATTCCATGCATGTGATGGTGACTTGGCTTTGTCTATGTCACTTTATATCTTTGATCCTTCTCATGAAATTCCTCTTGTTTTAGAGGATATTTTATTGCAAGAAGATGAAATCATTGATACTTTTCTTAATATTACTCTACCTTCTCTTCATTCCAATACACTCTTTTAGAGATGATGCATTAGTGAATGATGAATCTCCTCTCACATGAATCCTCCAAGGATAGATGGTGAGTATATTTATTCAAATAATTACTCTATGTCATAATGAATTTGTAAATGTAATCATAATCTCTGCCACTCCTCAAAAGTTGAAGAGACTGGACATTTATTTGACTCTAGCTAGTCCTTCTCCTAAAAGGATTTGTTTTATTCATGGGGTTTCTGTTGAAAGTGATACACTAGATCTTTACACGAAATTCATGCAATCTAAGGCTCCCTCTTATAGAGCAGTAGCCCATGCTTATAATACTAGAAGGAATCAACAGAATCTCAATCAACCTACTTCTTTACCACTTTCTCAACCAAGCCTTCTTCAAGCACCTAGACCTACAACTAAGCAACTAAGTGAGTATGATCTTGTCGAGCAACTTTGTCTTACTCCTGCCAAGATATCACTTTGGGATTTGCTTCAAACATCTTTGGTTTATCGGGGTATGCATTAGGAAGCCTTGCAAAATACTCTCTTGCCTTCTTCTGCTAGACTGACAGATGTTCATGCGTTGATAGATCATATTCATGCGGATTTTCTGAATATTGCATTTTGTTCACATGAACTCCCACCTTTGGAAGTGCAAAAGAAAGAAAATCCTTTAATGATAATAGTTTACATTAATGATATTAGTATTAGATGTGCCCTCATTGACACCAGTTGAACGCTCAATCTATGTAGCATTGATTTATTACCTAAATTAAAATTAATTCAACTTCCCTTGCTGCTTCTTCCTTATATATTTGTGGGTTTGATAATGTTGATCAGCAAGCCTTAGGCACACTAATCTTGCATTTTAAGTTTGGGACCTGTTACCCTACCCACCTTGGTATATGTTATGTCAAGACCATTACCATATAATCTCCTCTTGGGGGACCATGGATTCATGCCTTAGAACCAATTACTTCTACTTTACATCATTCCATGAAGTTTGTTGCTAATAATGAGGTGATCACAATCAAGGTTGACCCTAATGTTGTACACTTATGTGAGATGGAAGTTGTTGGTCAAACCTTGATTGTACCTACTCTTAAAAATATTATCCCTTCATTATCTTCTAATGTGTTGACATATACTCCAGTAGTACACCTATTACAAATGATACTCTTGAGATAGATGTCCTTGAAGAAGTTCCTCCCATAAAAAGAAATCTAGAGTCTACTCCTACTTCTCCTAAACTAAATGCATGTCTTGGTGATAATTGGGTATCCTTGCGATCTAAACATATAATATAATAAAAAAATAGATGTAAACAACTTGATAAAAGAAGGATAAACCCTAAACTCTAGGTCATGTAAGAAAGTCGGGTTCACCTAAAATGTAAGGAAAAATAAGCCACTTAGATAGCCAAATAAGCTAATAAATAGTTAAAGTAAATACATAAACAATTGCCCTAGATGAATGTGTTGCGATGTGAAATAATAAAAGTTGGAACTGTAAATGTGATAGTTGGATTCTAAAGATGGGAAAACAATATAAAGATGCTATTGGACTTTAAGGACTTGATTAAACAAATGTCTCAAATTATTCAAACCAACTATGTACCACTTTGTTTCAGATCCACACCTACACACTTGCAAAAGTGAACTCACACATAGAATTGAACATATACTCATGGGAATGAATCAAGATAAATTTGATTGTTTCGATTTGTCCACCTTGATCTTCTAATATCTAAATTTTAGTAAGGATTGATAATGTTTAGAAGAATTTTTTGTGGAATCTATTGAATTATGAGGGTCATATTCTCCTACGTCAAGCCCCTAGGATGATTGGTTTAATAACTTATGATAATGATTGAAGACAAGTGAGCATACAATAGACCTAGGATGATGCATGTTGATGTAATGTTGTGATAATTCTATTATGAATGTATCATGAATGTTCTATGAGAGTGCTCTCTAATGATTCCTCAATCATTTCAAGTGAATGGGTGTATGTCTTTAAACATAACAACACAACACACAACTTAACATAGACATGCACTAGGCTAGATCACAATGGATAATGGGAGGGAAATTGTAGGATTTAATTTGAGTTTGATATTTAAAAGTTCAAGATTTAGATGTACAACTATGAAAATGACCTAGATTAAGTTCACACTTGAAAATGACTATGGAATCATATGATGTGTAAGGGGAGACAACATACACCATGTGCTAAGATGCAAAGTTTAGAACATGGTATAGAGGAGAGGACCTAGTAGTTGAGCATGTTCCAATAGTTGTGATAACATTTTTTGATCTAATGCTCAATATTTTTAGTAGGATAACACTAGTAGTTGTGACTTTAAAGCTATTAGTTGTTGATCATGAATGATCATAATTGAATGAAATTTATTTCTTAAATCTAAAAAACAACAAATCATGTGATGCCACATCAATGCACCAATAAAACATGACTTAGTGTAAAACTATTATAACTTGGTGCACAACTATAGGTTACCCTTTTTTGAGAGCTTTTTTGGACACCTCAAAAAAAATCATGCTGATGTGGCATCATATTTGATGATGTGGACTTGAAACCTTAATTATTTATGCAAGGGCCTTGCCAAGAAAGACATTGTAAAAATTAGGAGTCATTTAAAATTGTCACATAAGATTTTGAGAGGCATAAAGTTAGGTGCTCAACTACCGAATCCTCTTCCCTAGATATCCATTAAAATATAAAAAATTGTAGAGTTTTATCATATATTGCAATCCCAAAAACTTTGATAGAAATGTATCCAAAGTATAGAGCACAAAACACAATAGACTAACCATTTAGAAATAATAGATTCTAGATATTCTTGATAAGTTTGAATTGAGTTTTGTTTGAACTATGAACTTTTTTCATGAAAAAAACTTGGCATAGCACCTCTTTGTACCATAGTAAGGCCTTCAATGAGACTGATAGGTAATATAGAGAACATGTACCTCACTATAATTACCATGTAAAACTTCAATATATATTTTTTAATTCATCTTTAACAATGTAAAAGACACTCGAGGAACCTGTTGCTCCCACATCAGCGTTGACATATGGAAACATGGATAGGTTATGGACAGTCTCTGAAGCATAAATGATAGATTTGGGATTTAAATGTGAGCATTTGGACCAAAGTATGAATAATGTTGGAATTTGTTTCTATCATGGTGGAGCACAGACAAAGCTCGTTAACTATTTGACATAATGCCTCAATGGGCTGCAATCATTGCAAGTTATATGCAAAACGGATTATTTAAAAAGAGCCTTCAAAACGTTTTACAGTCAACAAGTGTAGATTAAGGCACTCTGAAACAAGGTGTTGGTATGCATCACAACGGAAATTATAAAGGGATTTCATCCAATGTATTAACTACAACTGCCATGGTAGACATTTTTTCAAAATATGAAACCATAGACAACAATTTGATAAAATGCCTCGAAGGAATGTATTGTAGGCAGACACGTACAAAACAAGTTTATTGATAAAGCTTCTGAAACTTTCCAGTAAAAACAATTGACACCCAATTTGTCTAACTTGTATGCAAAATGTTGTATCATAGACAAGGCACATAAACTGTTTGAAAAAATGTCTCCAAGAAATTTGATCACAGGGCATGCATGAAGGAACAAAATGAAAATTTAAAGCATTGGAATAGAATATGGGAATCTCTTAGTGTTAAGGGATAGAGGATTGTTACTGTCTTGTATTTGCAACCGACTTGATAGAATGTGTGCAAAAATGTGGAAGCACATAAAAGACATGTGGACCGCTTGACATGTTGAACAAGCATTAGAAACATTACGTTTGATTACAGGGCCATTTTGCAACTCGATTTACCAAACATTGAAAATAATACCAAGTGCTATTAGAGTTTCCAATCGAACTCATTTTCGTAATAACCTTAATTGAAATGGAAATAAATTCAATATATTTTTCTGCAACTGAACATATTCTTTACAATATAAAGCTGGATAAATCCTTCCTCTCTGCTGATGAGACACCATTTTCTCGCTGTGGTTTGGCAGGTATCAACAATTTTAGACATAAACACAAAACGATCACCTTGTTTCCACAAGTGCACTTGAACAACAAACCGAAGGGTTTCTTGGTTGTAACCCTAAAGAAAACCTTCCAAAATCTTGTACTTCTTTCTCGTCTCCCCCAAAAATAATTCAATACATTATTTTACAATTGAATTCGTTCCAAAGTTGGAGACATGGAAATCCTATTTCTCAACATCGTCTGGAAAGCTTTCATGTCTCCTTTCTAATTTCTCAGCTTACAAAGAAATAATAAAGAAAATAATTAATTGGAACCCCAACAGTTGAGGCACATGACTTGTCGCAGTGCCTCCTCAAACTGCTTTCTTCTTTGGCAATGAAGATCGGCAGCTTCTTCAGACTGAGCTTTACGTGAGGAGAAGAATCCAAGCGCTACAGCAAAAGATGGAGCAGCAAATGATAAAGATGAGAGTTTCAGTTTCAAACCCTCTTCCCTTAAAATCCGTATAAAATCCTTTGAACTCATTTTTCCCTTCTTCCTTTCTCAGATGAAAAGCTTGATAAGAGATTATATCTGTGTTTGGATAAAAATGAGGATGTAAGGAAGATTAAAAAGGGTGAGTTGGGTGCGACAAAACCAGCGGCTACCCTCAGTTCCACTTGAATTCCCTTTATATACCAGGGATTGAATTCGAGTAGTTTTCGAACATCATAGGAAGCGGTTTTTCGTAGGGCTCGGAGTGCTGCAAAGCACATCATTTTACATCCAAACAAGTCTTATTTCTAATCACTCACGTGTCATATGCACTAGCACATGCATTCCTTTCCCCTAGATGGAGTGCATATGGTAGTGTCCCTCATCTTCAACTTTTATTTATCTTGTCTAAATGCTCACTCTTTTAGTCAACATCAACTTTAAATTTTCTAATTAGTAGAGAGGATCTAGTAGTTGAGCATGTTTCAATAGTTGTGATAGTACTTGTTTATATAATGTTCAATAGTTGTGACTTGACTATCCATAATTAAACAAAATGTATTCCTTTGATCTAAAAATCAACCAATCATGTGATGCCACATTAGTGCTCAACTATCCATGATGTGAATGCACAAGTATTGGTCTCACTTTTTTTGGGGTCTTTTTGGACACCTTGACAAAAAGCATGTTGATGTGGCATCATATTTGATGATGTGGCCTTGAAACGAAAGTTATAAACATGGGACTTGCCAAGTAAGCTACAGTAAAAAATTGGGAGTGATTTGAAATTTCCACGTAGAATAATTAGAAGCGTGAAGTTAGGGTGCACAACTATTGGGTCCTCTCCCCTACATGTTGTATTAAAAATATATTTTAAAGAAAAAAAATGTCTTTTGGCACATAAGAAGGAACACTTGCATAGCTTGCCTCACACATTCTAGCAAAGTTCTCACAAATGTTTAGGTATTGTAATAACTTTTTTAGAGTTCCACATTACACACATCACTTTTTCACACTTGCACTTATTCTTTACACACACCAAAATTCTACAACTAATTGTTAAACAACTATGCCAATATCTTATTGAGGCAAATTTAAAAAAAAAAGATCCTAAGGCATCAATTTCCAAGTTAAGTAGGTTGTGGGTTTGATGCAACATTTAGGTTTTCTTGCAAATTAAAATTGCACTATTATTGGAACCTCACATAAAAACTCCAAAAACTAGTAGCAAATGCTATAGTAGCACTATATTGATACTTTAGCAAACTCTAATTCCTCAAAAAATCAACATGATTATGATCCCCAAATGGAATAACCCAAGGTTGGAAACAATGGTTCTCATCCTTGATCTAAAATGTGGAATTCAAGAGGATTTTCATCTTTACAAATCCTAAACAAACCAAGGGTTTTTGTCCTTGGATGCCCTAGATTGAACAAACTACTCAAATCTAAAAATATGCAAAGGATGAATTCAATGATCCCTAAATGAAAAATTGGGCCCTTGGGTCCTAAATTTCTCTCCAAGTATTTAAAAATACTTTTATTATAATATTAAGTTGTCCCTAAAATTAAAAATTACTAGACCTAACTTAAATAATTTTATTTTTTTAATCCAAAAAGATAGTTTTCCCTTCCTAGAATTGCTTTCCCACAAACAATTGCAAACCTAAACAATGAATCATGTTGTACTTCCCATAAAGTCTAGATCATGTTTGTTAAGGTTAGAAGGCAGATATCTTACAAGTTAAATGCAGATTTGATCAATAAAATAGAGAAATAAAACACACAAGAAATTATAGCAGAAACAAGACAACACAGAGAATTTAACGTGGTTCACCCAATTTGGGCTACATCCACAAAACCGCAGCCATCCAATGATTTTATTATGGACAGTGCAAAACATATTACAATATCACAAATAATTCCATGCTACAACTCTCCATACCAACCGCTTATAACAAGATTTTAGAAGCTTCCAGAAATTAGGGTTTACAAAGTCGGCTTTTTTCCTTTTCGGTGACGAAACAAAAAAGGTGAAAAAAAAATCTTGAGGGCTGCCGTCCCCGAACCCTCACCTAGGGACCAGCCCGGCCCCAAACCTCGACAAGGATACATAAAGAGTGTACAGTACTAAAGAGTGTATAGTATAGCATGATCAGTCACCACATTCCAACAATCTCCCACTTGGAGACTGATCAAGCTCCATACCAACACAATCTCCCACTTGGAGACTGATCCTAAATGACACCACTACACTTACAACTCCCACTAGAAATAAGCACCTTGGACCCTATTGCTTTGTTATACTTGAATTCAACCTTGAAGGCCAACCGAAGTTGAAGAGGAGCTTAGCTTCTCCCTTATCATTGCCTTTCTAAACATATCTGCTAGATTGTCATCTGTATGTATCTTTTCTAGCTTTACCTGTCCATCCTCCAAGACTAACCGAATGAAATGATATCTTAGTTGTGTGTGTTTGGTTTTAGAGTGCAAGGCAGAATTATTTGCAAGATGTATAGCACTATGGCTATCTGTAAACAAGTGATTTTCATCCTATGTTTTGCTCAACTCTTCCATGAAAACTTGCAGCCATATCATCTCATTTGTTGCCTCTATTGCAACCACATACTTTGCCTCTGTAGTGGATAAAACAACCACCTTTTGCAACTGAGAAATCCAACTCACTATTGTCCCACCAACTGTAAATACATAACCTGTGGTACTTTGCCTGGTATCTATATCCCCTACCAAATCTGAGTCAACATAGCCTTGTAAATCAATATTAGAGCCCCCAAAACATAAACATTTATTGGATGTTCCTCTCAAGTACCTGAGAATCCATGTTACCGCATTCCAATGCTCAACTCCAAGATGACTCAAATACCTGCTAACAACTCCTACATCATGTGCAATATCTGGTCTAGTACATACCATGGTGTACATTAAACTGCCTACAGCTGAAGCATATGGTCCTTGGACATTTTTCCTTCCTCCTCTTGTGTCTTTGGACACATATCCTTAGTCAATTTGACATGACTGGGCAAAGGTGTGCTGACAACTTTTGCATTCTCCATATGAAATCTCTGCAACACCTTTTCAACATAATCAGCCTAAGATAAAAATAATTTCATATTTTTCCTATCTCTTGTAATCTTCATACCAAGGATTTGTTTAGTTGCCCCCAAATCTTTCATAGAAAATGAATTTGCTAACTATTGTTTTAACTCCTTTATGTGATCCATGTTAGACCCTGTTACAAGCATATCATCAACATATAAACATAAAATAATGTAGCTATCTTCACCTAACATCTTAAAATAAACACATTGGTTTGAATTACACCTGTTGTAGCCTTGCTCAGCCATAAAACTATCAAATTTAAGATACCATTACCGAGGTGCTTGCTTCAATCCATATAAACTTTTCTTCAATCTGCACACAATTTTTTCCTTGCCTTTGACCTCAAATCCTTGTGGCTGCTCCATATATATTTTCTCTTCCAAATCACCATGGAGAAAGGCGGGTTTAACATCAAGCTGTTCTAAATGTAAATCTTCAACAGCCATAATACTTAAAATAGTATGAATAGAAGTCATTTTTACAATTGGGGAAAATATTTCATCAAAATCAATACCCTTTTTCTGTGCAAATCCCTTTACAACTAATCTAGATTTAAATCGTTGCTTACCTCCATCCTCCTCTTTTAGCCTGTAAACCCATTTTTTTGGTAAAGCCTTTTTACATGTAGACAACTTGCATAATTCCCAAGTCTGATTTTTCAGCAAGAGTCCATTTCTTCTTCCATTCCATGCTCCCACTGGACCTTGGTATCCACCTGCATAGCTTCATGATAACATTTTGGTTCACCAACATCAGTTAATAAAATAGAATACAAAGAGGGAGAAAATATTTCTGGAGGTCTACTTATCCTTGAAGATCGCCTAACGTTTACTGGAGTTTGTGGTATTTCTTGTTGTTGTTGTTGCAGAGCATGAGGAACCACTGGAACATTGTTGTTTGTAATATCATCCAGCACTGCATAATCCTTTTTTGTCATCTCATGTTGCTGCAATAGATCTTTGTACAACACTTTCTCATTGAATATGACATCCTTTCTTCTCACAATTTTCTTATTTTCAAAATCCCAAAGCCTATAACCAAATTCATCAATGTCATATCCAACAAATATACATTTCTTTGATTTTGCATCAAGCTTGGTTCTATTTTCAGAATCTACATGTGCAAATGCTTCACAACCAAAGGTTTTGAGAAAAGAATAACTCACCTTCTTACCTATCCATGCTTCCTCTAGAATACCACAACCCAAAGGATTAGAGGGACCTCTATTAATTAAATAAACAACAATTTTTACAGCCTCTTCCCACGTTTAAAGGCAGCCCAACATGCAATCTCATAGTTCGTGCACACTCCATTATTGTTCTATTCATGTGCTCAACCACTCCATTTTCCTGTGGAGTCCTTGGAACCGTTTTATACCTACGAATACCATTAGAGGAAGAATAATCTTCAAACTCTTTGTTGCAATACTCACCACCATTATCAGATCTGAGACATTTTAGCTTTTTACCTGTCTCATTCTCAACCAAGCTTCTCCATTTTTTAAAAGTTTCAAATACATCATATTTCTACCTACGGAAATAAATCCATACCTTCCTAGTTGCATCATCAATGAATGTAACATAATACTGAGAGCCATCGAGAGAAGATACCTAAGCTGGTCCCCATGCATTTGTATGCACAAGCTCCAATTTCTCATCTTTCTTTTGTTTCCCATCCTTGAGAAAACTAACTCTCTTTTGTTTTCCATACACACAACTTTCACAGAAATCCATATTAACACATTTTAGACCTGGTAAAACATTATTTGAATGAAGTATTTTCATACCTTTTGCACTCATATGCCCAAGTCTATTATGCCATAGTGCTAATTCATAATCCACGGCAACTATTTGATTTTCTGTCTGCCGAACTACAACAACTATTCCTGAACATTGATTTTTATCTGCAATCGCTAAAGTAGAAGGAACGGTATGACCTGTACAAAGATATAAGGTGCCTACTTTCACACCTTTTGCTACCACTAAGGCACCTTTTGTAACCTTCCAATTTTTATCAATAAATGTAACAACACAACCTTCATCATCTAGTTGCCCTGCATAAATTAAATTTCCTTTTTAACTTTGTAACGTGCCTTACCTCATGTAGTAGTCAATGATTCTCATTCTACAACTTAATCTTGATTCTTCCCTTCCCAACAATCTGACAAGGTTCGTTATCTCCCAAATAAACCAGCCCAAAATCCCCTTGGACATAATCAAGAAAATAATTTCTATGGGGTGTAGCATGAAAAGAAGCCCCTGAATCTAACACCCAAGAATCATCAGCATTGTCAAGGGAAAGAATCAAAGCATCCTCATCAGATTTATTACTTACCACATTTGCCTCTTTATTTCCTTCCTTTTTGTCTCCTTTATTTTTTCGAGACCAGAAATCTTTCTTTAAATGACCCGGCTTACCACAGTACCGACAATCCCTCTTATCTCTAGATTGGGACCTTTTGTCCTTTGATTTTCCTCGTGACTTCCCACAACTTTTAGAATTGTTTCCTCTCTCCTTTTTTTGGCCCCTGCTTTCTGTATTCAAAACACTGCCTGATGTGGATGTTCCAACTGAGCTTTTCCTATGAATTTCCTCACTCAAAATAACACCAACAACATCATCAAACTTCAATGTATTCAAACCAAAAACAAAATTGCTAATAACCATTACCAAGCTATTCCAACTTTCAAGCAAAGAACATATAATCAAAAGAGCCCTAACTTCTTCATCAAAGTTTACTTTTACATAAGTTAATTGACTGGTAACTATATTAAACTCATTTAAATGATCAACAACTAACCCACCTTCTACCATTTTCATATTAAATAAATACTTCATAATAAATACCTTATTCGAAGTGGAAGGATTTTAATATAACTTTGCTAAGGTTTCCATCAACTCTTGAGTTGTCTTTGTTGTTGTAATACTGAATGCCACCAATTTTGTCAGGCATAAATGAATACTGCCAAGTGTCTTTCTGTCCAAAATATCCCAGTCCTCATCTGACATTGTTGAGGGTTTCTTGGTTTTCCCTTCCAATGGCCTCCATAAATCCTTCTGATAGAGGTAGTCCTCCATCTGCATCTTTCATAACTGATAGTTTTGCCCATTGAACTTCTCAACCTTCAACTTACCCTCGTCTTCCATTGCTCCCACTTAACCATGAGACTCTCACTCAACCATGAGACCTTCCTGCAAACGATAATCAAACACAACCCGCTCTGATACCACTTGTTAGGGTTAGAAGACAAATATCTAACAAGTTAAATGCAGATTTGATCAATAAAATAGAGAAATAAAACACATAGGAAATTATAGTAGAAACAAGACAACATAGATAATTTAACGTGGTTCACCCAATCTGGGCTACATCCACAAAACCGCAGCCATCCAATGATTTTATTATCCAGTGCAAAAAATATTACAATATCGTAAATAATTCCATGCTACAACTCTCCATCCCGGCCGCTTATAACAAGCTTTTAGAAGCTTCCATAAATTAGGGTTTACAAAGTCGGCTTTTTTCCTTTTCAGTGACGAAACAAAAAAGGTGAAAAAAAAATTCTCAGGGGTTGTCGCCCCCGAACCCCTACCCGGCCCCAAACCCCATCGAGGATACATGAAGAGTGTACAGTATAGCATGATCAGTCACCACATTCCAACAATGTTCATATCAAATGACACATCTCCTAATAGGTGAGGCAACTCCTTAGGGAGATCAATGAGGAGATGCATGATTATATTTCCCCACCTTTAATCTGGATCAAGCAATCAAGGCAACCAACCCTCCATATACTCTTCTTTGACATGATGATGAAAGAAAATATCCACAAACTCCTACAAGACCCAAGGCTTCCAAATGTATTCACCTCCATATTTTTGTTTAATAATCTGTTGCACAAATAACTACCTTTGGAGTTACTCTACTATGCTTATGTTGCACTAGTTTGGTATTCATTTGAACTTCTCCTTAAGATCTTGTGATTCTCATAACTTCTTTAAAAGGAAGGATATGTCCAAGATTATTTCTCCTTAAATTTGTTTGGTATTCTTTACTCGATATCATAATTGACAACACCTATATGGATACATATGATGTAATGTAATAGTTGGGAATGATGGTGATAGAAAACTCAAAGCTAGAAATTATGTGGACAATAGTCTTTGTCATGTTCTATGTGCAACATGATTATAAAATATGAGCATCACTTCTTCCTCTCACACTTGGTTTAGATTCTTGTGAAAATGAATATAAAATTCAGATTCTTTAATCAAACTCACTAACATCCTTTAAGTGCCTTAATCTTATGCCAACAACTTTCTTTATATAAAAGGTGCCTTGAAACACTACCTCATTTTCCTTGGATTTTGACCATGTTATGCTCAAAATTATGCTCATCTCTCCTAGATTGTTGTCATAATAATTACCTTGTGTTTCCAAGATTCTTACCATGATAGCCAAAGCTATAAATTTTGACAAGTAGCATGGATTAGATTGTATGCAGGTTGGGACATGGTTATAATAGTCATATGTTACTCAAAATTGCTGCTTAAATAATAATGTTTAGGCTAGAATACTTTCACTTGGTGACCCTAGTAGGTGAGACCTCCTACACACAACATCAAGAAAATAAATTTTCCCCAATACTTACAAATCTATATCTACTCATGAAAAATATCATTAATCTAAAACATGAATTTATCAAATTAATCAATAGGAATATAGTACCGAACTAAGTTCCCTTACACAAAATCAAGAATGTAAAGGCTAGAAACAACTCTATACTAGTTGAAAACACTCCAAACATGGGATTAGGATAGAAACTTTTCCATCATGTGACTAAAAACCCTTCTATAACAAAAAATAAAGTATAGAAGGTGGTAGAGGTATTGGTAAAAATAGATCTAAAGCTGGAAACCATATTCCCATTTGACCCAGGTTCAAGTTTCTTAAAACCAACACTTATCCCTATAATGTATAGTTGGTGGCTTCTAATAAGAAGGATCCATTTGTAAGTATATCATCTGGTAACCAACTTAAGAGAGTAATATTGAGTATATCCAAGACAAACCAAATATTATCATAATGAAGTATACACCTATGCATTGAGTGGCACAAGCTACTTGGTTACTTTGAAAATATACCTCCCTTATTTTTTTTGTAACCATACTTGGGACTCCATTCACTATACCTTGAAGTATTATTTCTCTTCATCCTTTAGTTTTAGATCCAAAGTGAGTTATCCAAGTAGATGAAACCATTATAAACGCAATATTTTTATAATTCCACCTAGACCCATGATATATAATTTTACTCCACCACTATAATATTATCACAATCTATAGAAATCAAACTATAATATATATTAATGTCCAACTCGAAAAGTGGGTTATCAAAAGATATATTTTGCATTCACATCAAAAAGTGGGTTATCTTAAAAATATTAAAAGTTATTACTATTTCCTATTTGGACCAATTTTCATACTAACCCAATTCTATGTAGTTTTCTTTTGAAACCATCATTTATGATTCCCAACTAATTATTTCTACCTCAAGTGGCTTTGTTTTTTGATCAATCATTTGCAAAACTATATCAATTAAGTTCAATTCTATATTTGTAACTTTTGGGTTTTATTGGAAATTGTTCTAAATCAAATATTCTTGAAGCTATCAAGCTCATTAATTATCTGCTTAATTTCATAAGCCCTTGTTTCATTATCTTGCTCCCTAAAGCATGTTACAACATCATGCTTATCTTCTAAATTTAGAAGTGCTAGTTGAGTACTTTCTAAAGAGTTGTTGGTTGATTTAATATCAAAGGTGATTTCATCAACCTTTACCCTTATTTGCTTATATTTAGTTAAGGTCTCTTCTATAAATTTGATGGCCATATCTCTAAACTTAATTGTATACAAATATTCATATTTAGTGTTTCCATTATTATTAACTATTGGTAGATTTGTAATAGTGGTGATTTATTTAGTCCTAGCAACAATTACTCCATTTTTTTCTCAATTTGATCTCTCTTCAAATTTCATGTTAATCCTTTGATGAGCCTTTTCAAGTTATCCATTTTTTTTAATACTTTCACTTTTCTCTCTTCTATTACCAATAAATGTTCCTTCCAATTTCTCTCATGATAACCTTGAATTCATGCAATGATATTGAACTTCTACTAGAACCAATACAAAAATTAGTGTTCTCTTCTACAACATACCTTTCCATAGAATATTTTTGAATTACACTCTAAAAAGTTTCTTATAGTAGAACATCCCACTCATATTTTGAACTAACTTCACTTCACTTAGAGACTGATCTAAGTGATTATCATAAGTTGTTGGTCTCAAATCTTTAGCAAGTTGAAAAGCATTATTGATATATGTTGAGGCACTCTTCTTAAATGAATACTTCTTGACCTAGTCATTCTAGAACTCCACCTCATAAAATTATAATAAGAAAACTCCATTATTCTTCTCAACTTCATTTACAATTCATCAATAATTGAAGGATTGATTGACGTGAGTTGAAAAGGAACAACCTCCTTACTTGTGCACTCAACAAGTGATTATCTCTCTTTGAATTCATTAAGAATAATATATTTATAATCTATGGAAATATTCATATTAATTTCCAAAGCAAACACTTCAAAAATAAAATTGAAAACATAAGACAACGTAGGAGAACTTTTTTGGGGAACTTTTAGAAATACTTTTCTACATTCTATTTTATTCTATCACAAAATATAGCCAATGAAATACACAAAAGTCTCTTATTAATTATAATATTAAAATAATCATATTTTAAAATTAAAATTAAAATGCATACACAGCAAGTAAACTTTTATGTTCTTTACACTCAACAATTTTTTTTAAAGCAAGACTTATGGTACAAAATACCCAAATAGAAATATGAATTTTCATTCCCATAAAGAGGGTTATTGGCTTCAAAATGGGGTTCAAGTTCTCAATGGCCCTGTTCAACATAAGGATTCTTTCTTTCGTTGATCTTCAAAAATTCTAAAAAATAAAATCACAACCATGCTAATGGTGATTTTCTCACCTTCCAACCATATGAGTTGCTCACGAGCCCGTCCTTGAGCTACATTAAATTCATCTAGATAGATAGGTTTTACAATACACAAAAATATGAGAAAATAATTGTAACCCCATCCACCCATGGCTAGAAACAATACATGTGAATCTTGATAAAATTCATAGAAATATGAGAGATGAGGGGACTCCCAACATATGGAAAAAAATATCAAAAATAACTCATGTTATCCAAGTAACCTTATGGTTTATATTTCATAAATAATATCCAAATATTTCCATATCAAACACATAAAAAAATGCAACATGACAACTAGAAAATACTCTCATGGAAGTCATAAGACTCTTATGCCAAAACCCCTTCACCAAGACTTATATGTTTCTCCAAGGAGGGTCTACACCTCTCCCAACCCCACACATGGGTTTCTCTCATTTGCTTGGGAGAGCTTAAAAAAAAAAAAAAAATCCCTTACCAACAATGCACAATAAAATATCCAAAGAATAAACCTAGGGAATCACAAAAAAGTTCAAAGCAACCTTTGAAGCACACAACAAAATAACACATACATCTTGCATATTTTAAAAAGGAAAGCCATAAATCCCACCTCTTATGGAATACACAAATGGATGAAAATATCATTCTTAAATATCCTTCAATAAATATCCTCTCCAACCCTTTCCAAAATACAAGCTCCAAGATCTCAAGCTTGCAAGAATCTACTATCCCTCAAACAAGATTGCCAAAAAAAAAAAAAAAATCCTCTCCAAGCTCTACAAGAGGGATATTGATAATTGATGTCATGTCACTCATCCTCTCAAATGGGGAGGTGACATGTGGCCTCCTATACCTCCTCATCCCTTCACGCAAATCTCAAAGAGTCACATGACTCTCTATGTGCTCACAAATGCGTGAGACTCTGAAAATGGGAAGTATCATAGTACAATTTCCCAATTTCCCATTGAGAACTTAGTAAGAGATTATTGATTGAGATTCAAAATAAAATTCCTTCAATCCCAATCTAAATTTATTCATAATCTTCCCAATGGGATTGGGAAGGCTAAAATATTGATCAAATCCCAAAATTTATATCCCCAAAACTCCCCAACCCATAGGTATTCACCATAAGAACATAATTTCACCTAATTAATGAAGAAATTGACTCTACAAGACCTTTTAAAACCTCCTCTAAGCTCCAATTTGAAATTTCCACTATGAATGACTCTAACACAATTTCCCCAAGAAAAACAACTATATAACAAACTAATAATAATAAAAAATAACACCACTAATCACTCATTAAAACATATATCCACATAGAAGAATACTTTAGTCTCCTCATAAAATAAATTCAAGGTGTCACTAGAAAAACACAATAAGGTTTTATAGAGGACCTCCAGTAGATTATATATGAAACACGCGTGCATGTGCTTACAAATAATAATCAATATATCATAAAATAGTTGAAGTTCAACAATAATCATATGTCAAAATATCACGTGCTATAAAAAATATTTAATCTACATAATTATCACTAAGTGATAATAATAATGCTTTAAATTCATTATCATAATTACACACATAATTTGAATTTATTACATAATACTAATCATAAATTTCTTTCCAAAATTTCCATCTTGTTCAAACACCCTTAATTAAATTATCACTACCAAATCAAACTTATATTAAATAAATAATCAATCAAACATACTTGGAATCTAAACTTAAAATATAACCACAAAATAAGGAAGTGTGCAACTCTATATCCATCACATAAATAATATCAATAAACCATAGTCATCAACTAGCTAAATTATTGCAATATTCTCATGAAAATTAACTAATCTAACCATGTAATACCAATAGCCATACCAATCAATGATCATACTCATAACCCAAAATATAATGTGCAAATCCATGAGTAACAATGTCCAAATTAAGTCTATCATATGCAATTGAAGGCATAAGAAAAGGGTGGGCCTCACATCTAGCATGAAATATGTTTTTTTTTAAATATATTACCCTTATTCTTTGCTTACTTCCATGGTACATGAGTAATTTTTTATTTATAAAGATCGTGTGAAGGTATGCATATATCAAGACCTTGATCCTTGGATATTATAAGATATATAATTTGAGGTTCTCTAAGCTTTTTAACTTCGTGTCCTCTATGATGCATATGTGCATGAGTAGTTTTTTATTTCTTGATCATATTTCTTGTTTTTTTGTCATTATAATCGAAAAAAGTGTATAAATCATGTACAAATCATCCTTTTCCTCATATGGGAATTCCTTAAGTGTCTTAAAAAAAACGTCTAAAATAAAATGGATCAAACCGGATATTGGCTTATAGTTACAACTCTATCAATTTTGACCACTTTGCCTTCATACATAAATTTGACTCATTGATGCAAAATTGAAGGACTTTATCTATATTGCTCTATCCATGGTCTACCAAGTAGCATGCCAAATATATTTAAGGATGGAATCACATGAAATAACACTAGTATCACTTTATGGCCAAATATTAGATGTGGAATGATAAAAACCATGGTCTTGATTAAAATACCATTAATAATTTTCAATGGTATCATGAAGCATGTATAAGATTGGTGTTTACTATGGCTATTAAATAAAATATATTTAGTGTATATGTTAAATACAAGTGAAAGATCAATAAGAAAATAAGTAGATTAAGTACATTTAGCATTTATAATGACTTACTATCTACATTGGTTTGTTTAAGTAGGTGAAGTGCATCTAACATTTATATTGTCTACATCGGTTCCCTTTCTTCTTTGAGTCATGTTGTTGGTGTTAATATTGGTCTAGCTACTCCTATGATTAGGATTTTTTGTTATTATGGTTTTGGGGGAAGAATTTTTATGGATGAGGAGTTTTTTTTTTTGTTTTTGGCAAAAGAGTAAGATTTGTAAATTTGATAGACTTTGACCTTGGCTTTGCAATTTAAACCTCTAGATATATAAGTATTGTCACCCCATCATGGAGGGGAAAATTGAAATTTACCCTTGTGCAAAGAGTTTCTTTGTGGTGGCATTCAATTTGATATCTGATCATAATGCTTTTTTAAATGCTCACTCTTGGTTCCAAGGCTACAATGCCCTCCTACTTAAATTTTTGGTTTCCTCCTTTAACCCTCTCACTGATTCTATTTATTAGTCATTAATTTGGATTTGAATCTTGAATCTTCCTATCCATGTTTAGTGTATTTGTTGCTACACTGGAATTGATAGCTCTTTGGGACATTTTATTATGGTGGAACAAGCCACTACTATTTTCTCTGACGCACTTATGCATGCATTCTTGTGTCCTCGAGTTAGATTTGTCTATGCCTCTCCTAGTGGAGATTGTTTTGAAAGAAATTGATAGCTCTTGAAGCTATACTTTAGATTATGAAGGCATCCCCTTTAAGTATAGGTAGTACTTTGCTAATAGTCATCTAGCATTGATTTTCCCTTGTTTGAATATCCCTTTCTCTTCTTCTAAGTGGAAAAATGATCTAAATAAACACCTCACATTGGTGATACTTGAGAATGTTTCTAATTCAGAGGCTTATATACCTCTACTATTGTTGAGGTCATGTTTATTGATCTTCATGTGTCACCTATAGTTTCTCATCCCCTTAATTCCCCTCCTATGTTCCTAGGGGTGATGTTGGCATGCCTCCTACAATTTTCATGTTATATTCTTAATGATATGCTTCCTTGGTTAGACATTTCTCTTATGTGTTGTCACATATTGGGACCTCAAAAAGGGTTTCTTCTCCCCCTTCCCTTGATTTTTTGGATAAAATTAATGAGTTCTCTTGGAATTTCATACAACAAAGGAATAAAGGTGACATAAAAGCTTTTAATTTTTGGTTTGCTTTATATTTGATATTTATTTGCTCGAAATTTTGGCTTGTATGGTGAATAGGGGGACTCGCGGTACTTTGTTGGAAGTTTGTTTTGAACATTACAAAATGTGAAAATACAAACACATACCTGTGGTGAAAGAAGGCAAAAAAAAAAATAAAAAAAAAATAGTTGAAACACTTACCCACATGGCAGGAATCAACATTCTTGGTTTTCCAATTGCCAAGAAAGGACAGTTAAAAATTCAATTATCAATGAGATTCAATGTGGGGCAGAGTTAGTTATTGATGGCAATCAAGAAACATGAAGATTAACATCATGGGGGTAATTGAGGAAGTTGCCATTTTCTAGTTAGAAAAATAGATTTCATCGTGGTAAATTGGGTAGATATTAGCGCAGGAAAAGGTAAATTAATCTGATGGTTTTTGGTGGCCAAAAAGAGAGGAAAAGTTGGCACTGACAATAGAGGGAGAGAAGTAGATATTAGAGCAAAAAATAGAAGAGGCAGATTGGCAGCGTAGAAGATAGAAAAGAGGAAGGCAGCAGGTTTCAGCGTAGGAACTTAGGTAGTGTGAAAGGGGGGCTTGGTAAATGGTCAATTGCAGATAGCTGCAAGTGGTTGTTAGTGTGGCACAAAGAAGTTGTAAGCAGAGGCGTCCAAAATTGTAAACTACAGCAACCTTCAGGGGAGTCAAAATTGTTGCATATTGAATTGAATTTGGTCTCCATATCTTTGTGTTTTGTTTTCTTGTTATCAACGTAGGAAAGGCAGATTTAATAATTTGATTAATCCTTACACTAAACTGTTAGTTGTTTTTCTTGCCATCACATTGTTTATGGGCTATGTATTGCTATCCATTAGTGATTGGTAAGGGTAAATAGTTTCATTGCAACTTTGTATGGAGAATTGAAGTTGACTTTATTATTTTTTAGTTAATTAAATTGTTGTGCAAACACTTCATTGAAGACGAATGTTTGTTGTTAAATATTTTCTTTTTTGTTGTTGTTGTTTGTTTTTGGGGAATAAGTTAAACTAAATTTAAGTTAGTTTTAGAAGTGGAATATAATTGTTGTGATCAATTTTTGGTATGAGAGCCATAAGTGATTGAGCAAGGTGAAATTGGGCAAGATGCCACTAAGAAGAATGCCAAGAGGAGGTACCAAAAGAGGCATGGAGGAAGGGGTTCTTGAAATGTTGCAGTCTCACATAAAGAGTGTA
Organism: Sequoiadendron giganteum; assembly: GCA_007115665.2. Classification (NCBI taxonomy): domain Eukaryota; kingdom Viridiplantae; phylum Streptophyta; class Pinopsida; order Cupressales; family Cupressaceae; genus Sequoiadendron; species Sequoiadendron giganteum. Next base: position 275,333,609 of record CM021108.1, on the reverse strand, counting down.
GGCCATGGAGCAAGCACATAGAAGAGGGTTACCTACAGGAGATATAAGAGATAATGAAGAGGAGGAGGAGGAGGAGCCAACTAGAGAAGAGGTGGTTCATGGAGAAGGAGAAGACCCTAATGGAGTTGAAGTGAGAATATTGAGAGCAGTCGTGGCGGTTGGAGCCAAGCCCAAGATAGAGGTTCCCATTTACTCAGGAAGCCTCAATGGAGAGGAACTCATTGATTGGATCAATGATCTTGATAATTATTTCAAATACGAAGAAGTGGCAAAGGATAAATGAGTCAAGTTCACATGCACAAGACTCAAAGGTCGCATTGTTATGTGGTGGGATTATGTTCAGTCAGAAAGACAAAAGAAGAACAAAGAAAAGATGACTTATTGGGATAGAATGGTTGCCAAGCTGAAAGCTAAGTTTCTTTCAGGAGATTACCAAACTAATCTATTTAAAAGATTACAAAACCTCAAGCAAAAAGAGATGAGTGTGAAAGAATACATGGAAGAGTTCTACAAGCTTGTGATTCGATCAGGGCATAGTGAAGAAGATATGAAGAAGACAACTAGGTACCTCAATGGATTGCAATACATTTTGCAAGATGAGTTGAGTCTTTTGCCACCTAGGACTCTTGAGGAAGCATATCAATTTGCTATAAAATCTTAAGAGAATCTTATGAGAAAGAAAAGTCGGCAAGGAAGAGGTAGAGGAATAGGAGCAAGAGGAAGAGGGCATCACTCTAATAGAGGACAATAGCACCATCAAGGTGAAGAAGTAGGCACTTCTAGTGAACAAGATAATCTAGAGAGAGGATGTTTCCAAAAAAATGAGGGAGACCATTTGGTAGAGGAGGTTACCAAGGAAGAGGAAGAGGCTTTCTAGGCAAGTGCTTTAATTGTAACAAGTTTGGTCACAAAAGTTGGGAGTGTCTTGAGTTTACACAAGAAGGCCACAAAAGGCCTGAGAGGAGTAATCAAATTGTGCAAGCAAACCAAGAGAGTGTGGGGCCACCTTCTCATAACCTAGAAGAACCTGAGATCAAAGAGTCTATTCTATTCAAAAGAGTATTGTTGAAGCCACCAAAAGAGAATCCAAAACCTGTGCAAAGGAGAGCTTTATTCAAGACCAATTGGAAGGATAAAGTTAAGTGTTGCAAACTCATTATTAATAGCGGTAGTATGGATAATATTGTGTCAGTTGAAATGGTGAACAAGCTAGGTCTTACTAAAATTAAACAGCCTAATCCCTATCAAGTTTCTTGGCTACAAAAGGGGCATCATTTATTGGTAGATGAGTAGGCCTCAATAGAGTTTTAGATAGGCAGTTATAAGGACACTATTATGTGTAACATTATTCCCATGGATTTTTTCATTGTGCTTCATGGTAGGCCTTGGAAATTTGATAGGAGAGCCACATGATGGAAGAAACAATACCTACACTTTTCATAAGGATCCAATCAAAAACATACAATGTTACCTTTAAGAGGAGAAGGAGATAATAAGAGTAGCAGTAGTAGCAAGGTTATGTTGGCGAGTGGTAAAGAATTTTTGTGTGATATGAAGAAGGAAGAAGTGGGATATGCATTAGTACTTAAGCCTAAGGATACACCTACCTCTACTAAGTTGGATGATTTGCCGAAGGAGATACAAGACATATTGAAAGAGCATATGGATATTGTGGTATCTGATTTTTTGAATGAGTTGCCTCCAATGAGGAGTAATAGTCACCATCTAGATTTTGTTCTAGGGGCTAGCCTACCAAACAAGGTTACCTGTAGGTTGACTCCCAAGGAGAATGAGGAGATTAGAAAGCAAGTTGATGATTTGTTGGAAAAAGGATTGATAAGGGAGAGTCTTAGCTAATGTGTTGTACCGATAGTTCTAGTACCCAAGAAAGAAGGTGATTGGAGAATGTGTACAGAATCTAGAGAAATCAATAAGATTACCATTAGATACATGTTTCCTATTCCAGGGATGGATTATTTAATGGATTTTTTTAGCATTTCTATGTATTTTTCAAAGATAGATTTGAAGAGTAGTTACCATTAGATTAGGATCAGACTTAGGGATGAATGAAAGACAACGTTCAAAACTAATGATGGTCTTTATGAATGGCTAGTTATGCATTTTGGGCTTACAAATGCACCTAGTACTTTTATGAGGCTTATGAATGAAGTCTTGAAACCATTCTTAGGGAAGTTTGTTATAGTCTATTTGGATGATATATTGGTTTTTAGCAAATCTAAAGAAGAACACCTAGAGCATCTAAGGTTGGTTATGACGCAATTGCATGAGGAGAAGTTGTTGATCAACCTCAAGAAGTGCATTTTTATGAAGACTAAATTAGTCTACTTGGGTTTTGTGGTATCCAAAGAGGGATTGAAAATCGACCAAGAGAAGGTTAAGGCCATTGTTGATTGGCTAACATCGAGGAGTGCTTCTAAGGTAAGGATTTTTCGTGGATTGCTATTTTTTATAGAAATTTTATCAAAAAAATTAGTAGCATAGTTGCTCCTATACTTGACACTATAAAAGGACATAAAAAGCAGTTTGAATGGACTCAAGAGGCTGAAAAATGTTTTAGATATTTGAAAAATAAAGTGACTGAACAACCTATACTTGTGCTACCTAATTTTAACAAAGTCTTTCAAGTAGAGTGTAATGCTAGTGGTTTAGCAATAGGGGTTGTCCTAAGTCAAGAAGGGAAACTAGTTGCTTATTTCAATGAAAGGTTAAATGATGCTAAGAAGAAGTGTTCATCTTATGATCTTTAATTTTATGCATTGGTTCAATCTTTGAAGAAGTGGAGGCATTACTTTCTTCCCAATGAGTTTGTAGTTTATACATATAACCATGCACTCCAATTTATAAACAACCAGCACAAATTGAATCAAAGGCATGCAAAGTGGGTGGGGTACCTTCAGATTTTTAATTTTGTGTTGAAACATAAGAGTGGGAAAGAAAACAAGGTTGTGGATATGTTGAGTAGAATAAGTCTATTGTTACATGAAATCCAAGAAAATAGTGTTGGGTTTGAGAGCTTGAAGGAGTTGTATGTGAATGATTTCGATTTCAAAGATGCATATGAATCTTGGAGCAGTCCTATCAGTAGAGATAGAGGACCATGGACTGATTTTGTGTTGGACGATGGTTTATTGTTCAAAGGTAATCAGTTGTGCATTCCCAAAGGGTCAATGAGAGAGAATCTTTTGAAACAGAAGCATTGTGGCAGCCTAGCAAGACATTTTGGGCAAGATAAAACTTACCTACAACTGAGTACACACTATTATTGGCCACTGATGTAGGCGGATGTGAAGAGGTATGTGGAGAGATTCAGAGTGTGCCAACATGCAAAGGGCAACAGTCAAAACGTTGGCTTGTACCAACCACTACCTGTGCCAAATAGACCTTGGGATTCAGTGAGTATGGATTTTGTTGTAAGATTTCCTAGAACTCAAAGAGGCAATGATTCCATTTTTGTAGTTGTGGATAGGTTTTTGAAAATGGTTCATTTTGTTCAGTGCAAGAATAGTGATGCTATAAATATAGCTAACTTGTTTTTCAAAGAATTTGTACGATTACATGGTATATCGAAGGGTATAGTATCTGATAAAGATACGAAGTTTGTGGGTCACTTTTAAAGAACACTTTGGAAGAAGTTGGGAACACATCTTAGTTTCAGCTCAAATTACCATCCCCAAATGGATGGTCAAATAGAAGTGGTTAACAGGAGTTTGGGCAATATGTTGAGGTGTCTTGTTGGTAACACACTTAGAAATTGGGATATGGCTTTAGCACAGGTTGAATTGCATTTAATGATTGTCCAAGTAGGATTACAGGTTTGAACCCATTCTACATTGTCTATGGTATGCATCCAAGGGGTATATTTGAACTCATAGATCTTGGTAACTTCGAGAGGAGAAGTGCAAATGGTGATGATTTTTCCAAAGGTATTCATGACCTTCACGAAGAGGTCAAATTGTAGATTGAGGAGAGAAACCAACAATACAATTAGTATGTCAATAAGAAGTGCAAAGAAGTACATTTCTAGGTTGGTGATCTCATTTTAACTCATCTCAAGAAGGAAATATTTCCAAAATGTGAATACAACAAACTGAAAATGAAGATAGGCCCTTGCAAAATTCTCAAAAAACATTCCGCCAATGCTTATGAGATATCTTTTCCTTTTGATATTGGTATCTTTCCCATATTCAATTTGGTCGATCTCTATCCTTACAAAGGTGGGAAAATAGATGGAATAGTAGACACAGAGTTGATTCCAAGATAGGAACAACAAGTGACCAAATCAAATCAGATCGATATTGAGTGCATCTTGGAGAAGCAATTGTTGAAGAAGACCCAAGGTAAGGAATATTTTTAGTACTTGGTTAAATTGAAGGATCATCCTTTGGAGGATGCCATTTGGTTAAAATTTGCAGAGACCTCCAAATATGGTCATAGTGTTAATGACCTCATGAGCAAGAGCTCATGATTTTGTTTTGTCTCTGAAGGAGCCTAGCATAGGAGCTTTTAATTTTTGGTTTGCTTTATATTTGGTGTTTGTTTGCTTGAAATTTTGACTTGTATGGTGAATAGGGGGACCATACTACTTTGTTGGAGGTTTGTTTTGAACATTACAAAATGTCAAAATACAAACACATACTTGCAGTGAAAGAAGGCAAAAAAATAGTTGAAACACTTACCCACATGGAAGGAATCAATTATCATTCTTGGTTTTCTAGTTGCCAAGAAAGGATAGTTAAAACTTCAGTTATCAATGAGATTCAACATGGGGTAAAGTTAGTTATTGATGGAAGTTAAGAAACATGCAAATTGACATTGTGGGGGTAATTGAGGAAGTTGCCAATTTTCAGTTAGAAAAATAGATTTCATCGTGGCAAATTGGGTAGATATCAGTGTAGGAAAGGCTAAATTAATCTGGTGGGTAGTCAAAAAGAGAGGAAAAGTTGGTATTGACAATAGAGGGAGAAAAGCATATATTAGCGTAGAAAATAGAAGAGGCAGATTGGCAACGTAGAAGATAGAAAAGAGGAAGGAAGCAAGTTTCAATGTAGGAACTCAGGTAGTGAGAAAGGGGGCTTGGTAAATAGTCAATTGTAGATAGCTATAGGTGGTTGTTAGTGTGGCAGAAAGAAGTTGTAAGCAGAGGCGTCCAACATTGTAAACTATTGCAACCTTTAGGGGAGTCAACATTGTTGTATAGTGAATTGAATTTGGTCTCCATATCTTTGTGTTTTATTTTCTTATTATCAATGAAGGAAAGGCTGATTTAATAATTTGATTAATCCTTACACTAAACTTATGTACTTTTTCTTGTCATCACAATGTTTATGGGCTATGTACTGTTGTCCATTAGTGATTGGTAAGGCTAAATAGTTTCCTTGCAACTTTGTATGGAGGATTGAAGACGACTTTATTGATTTCTAGTTAATTAAATTGTTTTTCAAACACTTCACTGAAGGAGATAGGTTGTTAAATCTTTTCTTTTATGTTGTTTCTTTCTCACAACTCCAAGCCCAAAGTGGTGTTGGAATATCTAATTGCAATTTGTTGTTGTTTATTTTTGGAGACTAAGTTAAACTCAATCCAAGATAGTTTCAAAAGTGGAATATAATCGTTGTCATCAAAAGGTCTTCCTAAGCATGTTGCATTATCTCATGTTTGGGTTAAGGGTATGTGCCTTACTAGGTTGGGTTATGTAATTGTCTAGTTGCTTTTAGTTGTTTATTTTTTGTAGCTTTTTGCTATAGCTATGTTATTTTTGTTGTTGTTGTTTCATTAACTACTTTGTATAAGGGTTAGGCCCCTTTGGAAAAAAACCCTTGTATTGATCAAAATGATTTATAATGACACATAATGGATAGAATAGTAATTATGTGGGATCTACTCATCTAAATGTAATTAGTTAAGTAGCATGAGAGGAAGAAGGTGCTTCTCTAAAATTTAACATATGAAAAATGAATAGCATGAATTTTTCATAGTCCATGATAATAGTGTGCAGAGATTTCTATATTGAAACTATGTGAATTTTCTAAATAAAAAATTGCACATAGTTTCAATCCATAAATCTCTACACAATATGAAAAATTGTCTATATAAGCTTGTGCATAAGAATCAACATGGAAATCATCCATATTTAATCTCTACCAACATGTCTATGATCCATACAAAGAGGATAATGTTGATGATGTGCATTGATATTATTAGAATGACTACGAAATGGATTGGCTATAGGCCTTTACATTTTTATTAGGAGGAGAAACCAAAGGATCGACCTCATCAATGACACCGTCTACATCATGTATTGTATTATTATCAAACAAATCTTCCACCATATGTTTCAAAACCATACAAACTTGAGTATGATGTCCATTTATCCATAAATTTATAAAATGCATTTTCCTTATAGTTGCTAGGTAGTCCTTTGTTTGAATCTAACATACAAATAGGTGGAAGAATAATCAAATTACATAGTAACAAAATTTGAAGTATAGTACACGGATTATTGTAGATTAGTAAACTTTCTAAAAACATAAGGCTTAACATATGACATGTTGAGAATATTAGCCCTATGATGCATACTGTCCTTTTTGTCTTTAGAATCATTACCCTTTGAAAAATTAGAATTTTGGAAATTGGAAGTCTAAGAAGATGTATAAGAACCATGAGAGGATCAGTCATAATTAAGCACATTAGGTATAAACAATTTCAATTAGATATTCTTCACATGAGAAAAATATCCACAAAAGAAGAAAAGTATTCGAATATGCATTGTCTCAAAGAGGTGGAAAGAATGCCTCAATATAAAATGGTTTGCATTTCATATTCATGAAGTTGATGATGCAAATTAGAATATAAGGACTAAATTATAATAGCATATTCACATGTAGTAGTGAAATATTTGAAATGTGTATTAGTGTCACCTTTTTATTATACATTTCAAATCGAGGTGCCAAAAAATAACTAGGTAAAAGATAAGAAACAAACTCAAATGTAAGGGGTATAATTTTTTCTTTCACATAGTCACCTTTATCTTTCCTAAAAACTTTAGACTTCACTCTATGTAGATTTTGAATAAGTGTATCCAAGGTAGATTTAGGAATGGTCTAAGACACAAAAGTTTGGATATGCATAGGTTAGTTGGAAAAAGAGTGATAATGCACAAAGATGACCATAGTAGACAGAATGTAGTGTGGTATGAAATCAGGAATGGAATAAGGTAAGGAATGAGGTATGTGAATAGAAATGGAGAAACAAATAGAATGGAAGATGACAATAGAAGAGGTAGGAATGTCACTGATAATAGGATAGGAAGAAAAAAATTACTGATCTAATCAGATATGATAATTTAGAAACACATGGACCATGTGTAGTCATGGCACTTGTAGGGATAGCATGAAAGATAGGTTAAATGGTAGTGGGATGGAAGGAAGCATGGATGGATGTGGAAATGTCAAGTTGTCAAGTAGGCAAAAGAAGGGGCTCCATCATAGTAGAAGGATAGGTGAAATCAAGAGGCATAACCTATTTGGGACTACCATTATGTACAAAGAGGATGCACCATTCAAAGAACCAAAAGGAATAACTTTAGCACCAATTCCTTGGATCACTTTCTACCAAAATAGCTTAGTAAGTAATAAACCATGAAAATCTTGAACCAACTTTTAGGACTATTTGCTTTAGCTAAACTAACAAGTTCATGGGTAAATTGTTTTTGTTCCAAACATGTTTCATGATCATAATCTTTAACCTCATGCTCATTAGTACTATATATGGGAACATTATTTGGAACACCATCCTTGCTAGATTAGTTCATTTGAGGATTCAAATGAGGATTTCTTCTTAATAAAATTTGAGGATTTTGATGAGATTTTAAAATGTAAACAAGTCATGAAATCCTAAAGGACAAATGATATAAAAGATATGCAAGGTCTAATATAACTATAATAAAATCAACAAGCGACTAGATTGTTCAAGGGGTTGCGCTTAATTGGTTAAAGCATTGAGTTCTTATTGTGTAGACCTAATTTCAAATCCCAAAGGGACATCTAATATGGAATTCAAAGTTGTGACTCTTGGTCTTCCATAATTGGCTTCTAATGTGGAAGTGGTTTCTAAATAAGTGAATTTCCAAGGTGTGACTCTTGGTCTTCCATAGGTGGTTTCTAGTGTGGTTGATTGAAAGGAGCTGATATTAATGTCATGATTGTGCTCACAAGAGCTTGTATTGGTCTCATGATGATGCTCATATGAGCAAAATATTTGTGCAATTAACAATAACAATAAAACAAGTGACTAGATCTAACAATAAATCAACACATGAAAAAACCATAGAGGTGAAATATAAGGATGGTAGGGTTGAGTGAATTAAAATCACATGATTCAGCACAAAAGACTTGAGGAATATGTAGCTCTGGAGCCAAAAAAAAAGGAATTGAAATCCTAATGAGATTTGAACATATAATACAATAAAAAATTAGATGGAAACACTAATAAAATAAGGCAAAATCCTAAATTAGGTAATGTAAGAAAGTTGGGTTCACCAAAAATGTAAGGAAAAAGAAACCACTTATATAGCCATATGAGATAATAAATAATTAAAGCAATTACATAAACAATTAGCCTATATAAATGAGTTGGGATGAAAAATAATAAATGTTGAATTAATTGTGTAAATTAATGTGATGCTTAGTTGTATTCTAAAGATGGGAAAATAATACTAAAGATGTTATTGGACTTTTAGGACTTGATTAGATAAGTGCCTCAAAGTCTTCAAACCAACTATGTACCACTTTGGTTTAGATCCACTCCTACAAACCTCGTCTTCACACTTGCAAAAGTGAACTAACACATAGACTTGAGTGTATACTCATGGGAAGGAATCATGATTAATATGATTGTTTCAATTTGTCCACCTTGATCTACTAATGTCTAAATATTACTAAGGATTGTAAATGTTTAGAAAGATTTTTTGTGGAATCTATTGAATTATGAGGATCGTGTTTTCCTAAGTCAACCCCCTAAGATGATTGACTTAATAGCTATGGAACCATGAGCGAGTACAAGTGAGCATACAATGAACCTAGGATGATGCATGTTGATGTAATATTATGATAATTATATTATGAATGTATCATAAATCTTCTACGAAAGTGCTCTTGAATGATTCATCAATCATTTCAAATAAATAGGTGAATATCTTTAAATACAACATCACAAGACACAACTCAACACATACATGCACTAGGTTAGCTCACAATAGCTAGTGCGAGGGAAATGGTAGGATTTATTTTGAGTTTGATATTTAAAAGTTCAAGGTCTAGAGGTGCAACTATGGAAATGGTGATGATAGGATTTGGATATGGTGATGCCATGATCCAAATTCACACAAGAATATGCCATTTATATACTCATTATTGCATTAAAGACATTCTAATCTAAACGAAACAAAAAACATTAAAAAAAAAGTTAGGATATAAGATTTTCACCCTAACTGAAGACAACAAACAAACGTGCAATTGATCTCAAATGATGTATGCTAATCTAAGGGTAAGGTCCCATGGAGGGGGGCTTCCTTAAAAATCTCAGCATATGCTGCTTAGTATTTTTAGGAATATTTTAAAGTTATTGGTCCCATGGATTTAATCTTACAATTCTACTTAAAATTTTAAGCTCTAAAATTTAAGGAATGAACTGTAGTGCTTTGATAAAAGATTCATTTCTAAGAGGTAAGGGCTCTTATTTTTTGGAAAAGATTCTAATTAATTCTGTAGCACAAATTTTTTTGTTCTCATGAAACCTCCTGCTCCATGAAAATAGAAGCCCAAACCCCATGAGACTACAGTAATACTCTAATAATGTTATTATAATACTCTAAATGTTCTTTAATTGCTCCTTTTAATTATTTTTATGCTATTAACGCGCTGGACACCTGGTTAGGATTCAGAACGACTTTCCATTACATGACAGTTCTGCAGCAAAAAAAAACACCTTGTTAGGTGTTGGAACTTTCTAATTGAATTCATTTCCTTGGTGACATTTCACAGAATTATAAGAAAGAAAAGGGAGCCTGCAAAAAAATGAACCAAATTGAAATGGAAATAAAATTAATAGATTTTTTCTGGAACTCCAAATATTCTTTACAGTATAAAGCAGAATACGATTGAACACCAGCAAAGGAGGATTCCTCCTCTCTGCTCATGAGACTCCATTTCCTCACTGTGGTTTGGCAGTTATCAGCAATTTTAGAGTTAAACGCACAACAATCCCTTCTTTTCCACAAGCGAACTTGAATAACGAATTGACGAGATTCTTGGCCACGTTTACAATTAAATCCGTTGCAGAGTTGGAGGCATGGAAACCCTATTTCTCAAAATCATGTAGAAAGCTTTCATGACCCTGCCCCTGCTCATTTCTCAGCTTAACAAATCAAATTATTAATTATGACCCCAACAGCTGAGATACATAACGTGTCGCAGTGCCTCCTCGGACTGCTTTCTTCTTTGGCAATGGAGATCGGCGGCTTCTTCAGATTGAGCTTTGAAGGAGGAGAAGAATCCAAGCGCTACAGCAGAAGATGGAGCAGCAAATGATAAAGACGAGACTTTCAGCTTTAAACCCTCTTCCCTCAGAACCCTTATAAAATCCTTTGAACTCATTTTTCCCTTTTTCCTTTCTCAGATGAAAAGCTTTAATGGCAAGTTTGAATGAGAGATGAATCTATGTTTGGATAGCAAAACTGAGGATGCGAGGAAGATTTATAAGAGTGAGTTTGGGTGCGACAAAACCAGCGGCTACCCTCAGTTACGCTTGGATTCTCTTACTAACGGTGTTCTATACCGGAAACTGAATTCCAGTAGTTTTTCAGCATGTCAGGAAGCTAGCGGAATTGTAATGTAAGCGGTTTTCCGTACTGCAATGCACACCGTTTTTATAAGTTTCTTTATGGAACAACTTGGTTTGGGGATGGTTGCATGTATGTTTATTTAGTAGTCGAGCATTAGTTGAACATGTTTCAATAATTGTGATTGTAGTTGTTTATATAATGTTCAATAGTTGTGACATGACTATCTTATCTTAAACAAAATGTATTCCTTTGATCTAAAAATCAACCAATCATGTGATACCACATTAGCGCTCAACTACGCATGATGTGAATGCACAAGTATTGGTAGCATTTTTTTTTGACCTTTTTGGACACTTTGACAAAAAGCATGCTGATGTGGCATCATATTTGATGATGTGGCCTTACGAAAGTTATAAGCAGGGGACTTGCCAAGTAAGTTGTTGTAAAAAATTTGGAGTGATTTGAGATTTCCACGTAAGATTTTAAGAAGTGTGAAGTTAGGGTGCACAACTACTGGGTCCTCTCCCTTAGTAACTCTTTCCATCTGTTTTTCGTCTTGTTGATAAATGTAAGTGTATATTTGCTTTATTTTTTTTGTTGCATATAAGATTTTTTTTTAATGTTTTTATTTTTAGTTCACTCTTCAATTCATATTCTTATTTATTCTTGGGTCTATTTTATTCTTAGGTCGAGACATGTCTTATTTCTAGTCATCTATTTGTCATAGGCACTAGCACATACACTCATTTCTCCTAGATAAGAGTGCATATGGTAATATCCCTCATGTTCGACTTTTACTTTTTTTTATCTAAATGCTCACTCTTTCACTCAACATCAACCCTAATTTTTCCAAGAACTAAAAATTTCTTACATGTTTTATTAAAAAAAAACACATTCTAAGAAAAAATAAAGTATCTTTTGACACATAAGAAGGAACACTTGCACAACTTGCCTCACACACTCTAGCAAGCTCTCACAAATATTTAGGTATTGTAATAAATTTCTTAGAGTTCCACCCTATGTTACATCACTTTTCCACACTTGCATCGATTTTCTTAACAAACCAAGCTTTACAACTAATTGTTAAACAACTATTACAATCTTATTAAGGAAAATTCGAGAAATGATCCTAAGGCATCAATTTCCAAAGTAAAGTAGGTTGTGGGTTTGATGCAATATTTAGGTTTGCTTGTAAAACTAAATCACCCTATTATTGGAACCTCACATAAAATCTCCAAAAAGTAGTAGCAAATACTATAGTAGCACTATAGCATAGCAAACTTTAATTCCTCAGCAAATCAACACAATTGTGATCCCAAAATGGAATCACCTAATATTGGAAACAAGCGTTCTCATCCTTAATCTCAAATGTGGAATTCAAAAGGATTTTTGTCCTCACAAACCCTAAACAAACCAAGGGTTTTTGTCTGTGGTTGCCCTAGATTGAACAAACCACTCAAATCTAAAATATAGCAAAGGGTGACTTCAGTGGTCCCCAAATGAAAATAGGTTGGCCTCCTTTATACCTTTTCAAATTGGGCCCTTGGGTCCTAAATTTCTCTACAAGTATTTAAAAATACTTTTAATTTTAATTTTAATTATAATAATATTAGACCAAGCTCAACTTAAATAATAATATTATTTTAATTCGAAAAAGACATTCTGCCCTTCCTAGAATTGCTTTCCCACAAGCAATTGTAAACCTAGATGATTGATCATGTTGTAGTGCCCATAAAGTCTAGATCATGTTCCTATCAAATGACACATCTCCTATTAGGTGAGGCAACTCCTTAGGGAGATTTGTGAGGAGATGCATGATTATACTTCCCCACATTTAACCTAGATCAAGCAATCAAGGCAACTGACCCTCCATATGCTCCTCTTTGACATGATGATGAATTAAAATATCCACAAACTCCTACAAAACCCAAGGTTACCAAATGTATTCACCTCCATATTTTTGTTGGTGATCCCTTACACAAATATCTACCTTTGGAGTTACTCTACCATACTTATGTTGAACTAGTTTGGTATTTATTTGAACTTCTCCTTGACATCTTGTGATGCTCATAACTTCTTCAATAGGAAGGATATGTCCAAGACATTTTCTCCTTAAATATGGTTGGTATTCTTTACTCAATCTCGTAATTGAAAATGCTTAAATGGTTGTAGATGATCTAATGTAACAGTTGGTAATGACGATCATAGCAAACTCAAAGCTATAAATTATGTGGACAATAGTCTTTTCCATGTTCCTTGTGCAACATAGTTATAAAATATAAGCATCACTTCTTCCTCTTACACTTGGTTTAGATTCTTGTGAAAATGAATATAAATTTGAGATTCTTTCATCACTCATTGGCATCCTTGAAGTGCATTTATGTTATGTTGACAACTTCCTTTAGATAAAAGGTGCCTTGAAACACTACCTCCTTTTCCTTGGATTGTGACCATGGTATGCTCAAAATTATGCTCATCTCTACTAGATTGTTGTCATAATAATTACCTTGTGTTCCAAAGATTCTTACCATGATACCCAAATCTATAACTTTTGGCAACATGGATTTGATTGTATGCGGGCTGGAACCTAGTTGTAATAGTCATATGTTACTCAAAATTTCTTCTTAAACAATAATGTTTAGTCTAGAATACGTGCATTTAGTAACCCCAATAGGTGAGACCTCCTACACACAACATCCAACAAATAAATGTTCCCCATACATACAAATATATATCTAGAATCATGACAAATATCATTCATCCAAAACATGAATTTCTCAAAGTAATCAATAGGAATATAGTATCACTACTGGAAAACAGAGTTCCCTTACTCAAAACCAAGAATGTAAAGGCCATAAACTACTCTATACTAGTTTAAAACACTCCAACCATGGGATTGGGCTAGAAAATCTTCCATCATGTGACTAAAAACCATTCTATGACTACAAAGAAATTATAGAAGGTGGTAGAGGTATTGGGAACAATAGATCTAAAGTTGGAAACCATATTCACATTTGGCCCAGGTTCATGTTTCCTGCAAATAACACTTATTCCTACTATGTATAGTTGGTGGCTTCCAATAAGAAGGATCCATTTTGTAAGTATCTCATCTGGTGACCAACTTAGGAGAGTAATATTGAGTATATCTAAGATAAACCAAATATTATCATAATTAAGTATACACCTATGCATTGAGTGACACGAGCTACTTGGTTTCTTTGAAAATATACCTCCCTTATTTTTGTTATAACCATAATTGGGACTCCATTCACTATACCTTGAAGTATTATTTCTCTTCATCCTTGAATTTTAGATCCACGGTGAGTTATCCAAGAAGATGTAACCATTTTAAACACAATATTTTTTAATTCCACCTAGACCCATGATATATAATTCTATTGCACCACTCTTATATTATCACATCCAACAAAAAAAAGGATTATCAAGATATTTTTGTATCCATATCAAAAGGTGGGTTATCTTAAAAATATTGAAAGTTATTCCTAAAAATTGAACTAGAATTTATTATTTCTATGTAAATCTCCAAGGATCATGGAGAGAGCCAATTTGGACATTCACATGAGGTTAGTGGTTATTTATAATTAGTTATTATTCTCTAGGTGATTTGGAATATGTGTGTAAGGGAAATAATATGGGAGGAAGCATTGCAAGGCACCATTAGATACTTGACATGATGTGGAAATGAATATATGATAAATTATGATGTATAGGAAGCATCTATAATATTGTAAGAGGTGTAATAAATAATCTATAAAAATGTAAGAAGTTGGAACTATATTTTTTTGGACTTGGGGTGTTGTTATTTTGTCTCTAGTGAATTTGGATGACCAAGTTCATGAGAAAGTTCTTGAAGATTCTAGAAAAATGTTTGTAACTTTCATACACATGTCACAAAGTCTATTTTGCATGTTGACCACTTGGCTCATGGTTTGAGTCTATTATATTGGAAACCATTTATGATTTCCTAGATTATATTTACCTATATATTGGAGGCATGGGATAGTAGTTTGGCATGATTTTTTTATAGGTTAAGTTGCTATTATAATACTATTGGATTCAAAAGGGAAGTTGTTGATGTACTTTACATTTTTTATCAATACAAATTTTTACTCTTTTTGGTGTTTGGAATTTTTACCCAAAAGGGTTTCTCTTCCACATATATCAGTTTTCTTATGGTATTGCATGTTTTTAATTTTTCTATGTTGTTTATATTTCCATACATGTTCTATCATGTTGGTAAATTTGTAAGCACCAAGGATCAATATTTTTTATTATATTTTTACTCATATTATCAACATTTGGTATCTTAGCCTAGATGGGTTTTTAGAGATAGAGATACCTCTTTGTTTAGTTCTAACTACAATGGGGTCTTTTATGTTTTTTGTGTAAATCTAATTGTAGTGATAGAGATCATGGCCAACACATATCATATATAGAATGAGATGTTTAATGGAACAAGCTATGAAATTTGGAAGCTAAAGATCGAATATCTTTTGGAAGAAAGGGATCAATTGATAGTAGTGAAAAATGAGAAAATTTGAAAGTATATTAGGTGTATACTAGGTAAAGGTTGATAAGAAAGATTAGGGCACTATAAGGTTATATGCTTTTATTCTTTTCTCTTGAATGTTTCTAGTGAAACTACCACATTTAAGTTGTTGAAGAGAATAGGTGAAATATATCAAACAAAGAGTCTCGCTAAAAAATATATCTTAAAATGAAATTGTATTCATTAAAAATGAGAGGATATTTTATTATAGAACACTTTAGTTCTTTGAATTTAATCTTGAGTTAGTTATAGGCTATTGATGTTAACATTGAGGAAGTGGATACATGTATTTTATTGTTCTATTCATTATCTAATCCTTGAATTTTTTTTGAATTTTCTCTTAATGATTCTACTACATAGATGAAATTGGGCTCCCTTGTTGTTACCTTACTTATAAAGGAGATGTATAGAAATTCATATGATGATGGTTCAAAGGAGGCATTGAGTGTGAGAGGAAAACACAAGGAAAAAGGTGGTGGTAAGAAAAAAGGGTGTAAGGATAAGTCTAAATATTGAGCTAAATCTAAGGGTAGATCCAAAACCATTAAAAAGAGTAGGTTGAGATGTTAGAACAATAGTGAGTGGGGCCATCATAAGAACCAATATAGGAATAGAAAAATAATGATGATTCATATATAGATAAATCCTCAAGCGATGAATGCAATGGTGTGTTGTTTGTTTTAGCTAACTTGTCTTGTGATGACTCTTGGTTAATATGTTTAGGTACATCCTACCACATGTCTCCTCACAAGAAGTGGTTCTAAGCATTCAAATCATATGATGGTGGGAATTTTTTCTAAGGGATAATTTAGCATCCACATGATAATGGGTTGAGGAGAGGTAAATTTGGTATTCAATGATAGGAGAGTTAAAATCTCACTAATATTTTGTACATTCTAGGGTTAGCTAGAAATTTAATATTTATGTCTAAAATGAATGATACTAGTGTGCATATAACTTTAAAAATATCAGTTATAGATTGGCCAAAGAAAACTTGGTTCTCTAGCTAGTTGTACTTGGTGTGGAACCTATTCAAGATGGATAAATCAACTTATTGTAATTATAAATCTAAAATGAAAAACTTAGGTTCATGTAAAATATGAAACCATAGATTGGGCCATATTAGTGAGAATGGTATTAAAACCCTAATTTAAAAAAATGGTTGATGATTGGTTTGGTTATATTGTTGACTTTAATCTCTCTAAACATTGTGTATTTGGGAAGCAACACATAGTTGCTTTAAAATATGGTAGTTCTAGAGAAAAATAAAGTTACTTTAATTTACAAGGATGCATTAGATTCATTTCTTTCTCAAGATCGCTTATTTAACCACATTTTCAATCCATACAACAAGAATGATATTTATTGATTACAGACAAATGCATATGTCATAGTCTGCTATGGTGTGTGAGATTCTAGATTCCAACCTTGCTTACCATTTGTCTTCTGGCTAAGCATTCCTACCTCAACCAAGTTCTCATCCTTCAACCTGTTCCTGCACATGCACACACATTCTTGCACTTGCCCACTTTATCAATAACCTTTAACCGATAATCAATATGAACTAATTCTCTTTATCATAAAATTGCAAGGTATTCATTTTTCAAATATTCCATTGCATTTATCAAATTCATAAATACTAAATGATAAATTCCATTTTCAAATATTTCAATTAACTCAACATTATTAAATGCAAGCAATGAAATTGAGATGTGACACTATTGGAATTTTAGGACTTGATTAGATAGGTGTCTCAAAGTCTTCAAACCAACTATGTACCACTTTGTTTTAAATTCACTCCTACCAACCTCATCTTCACACTTACAAAAGTGAACTAGCACATAGACTTGAATGTATACTCATGGGAAGGAATCGTGACTAATATGATTGTTTTAATTTATCCACCTTAATCTTCTAATGTCTAAATATTAGTAAAGATTGACAATGTTTAGAAACATTTTTTATGTAATCTATTGAATTATGAGGGTCATTTTCCTAAGTCAACCCCCTAAGATGATTGATTTAATATCTTTTGAACAACGAGTGAGGACAAGCGAACATACAATGGACCTAGGATGATGCATGTTGATGTAGTGTTATGATAACTATATTAAGAATGTATCAAGAATGTTCTAGGATAGTGCTCTTGAATGATTCATCAAACATTTCAAATAAATGGGTGAATATCTTTAAATACAACAACATGACACACAACTCAACACATACATGCACTCAACTAGCTCACAATGACTAGTGTGAGGGAAATGGTAGGATTTAATTTGAATTTGATATTTAAAAGTTCAAGGTCTAGAAGTGTAATTATGGAAATGACATAGACAAAGTTCACGCTTGCAAATCTAATCTAGGCTTTCAAAGGAGGGGCCTAGAGATCAAGCCCAATATTCAGAGATGATTGATGCTGAGCTTTGAATAGGGTGATGACATGATCCAAATTCACACAAAAATGTCATTTATAGACCAAAAAAACTCTAATCTAAACAAACCCGAAACAATAGAGAAAGCTAATGGATATACAATTAATCTAAAATGATATATGCTAATCTAATGCTCTAAACTCTAAGGGTGGGGTCCCATTGAGGGGGCTTCAAGATCTAATTTGAAGGAGCAGGGGGTCCCATGAAACCAAAAAAAAAAATGCTACAAGATAAATTAGAATCTTTTCCTTAATAATAGCAGCCCTTACTTTTTAGTTCAAAAATTTAAGCGGGTGCAAAAAGGGTGGGGCTAGAAATTGCTCCACCAGCTTACTGTATGGTTCCATGGGGGGGCTTGGGATTCTATTTTCATGGATCAAGCGGTCCCATGAAGAAAAAAAATTGTGCTACGGGATTAATTAGAATCTTTTCCAGAAAAATAGGAGCCCCTACTTTTTAGAAATGAATCTTTCAACGGTGAAATTGAGGTGGGGTTAGAAATTGCCCCTACAGCTTAGAAATTTTTTAGAAAGTTTTTCTGCCACTTGTCTATCACTTAAAATTTTAAATTCCTAAAAAAAAAAAAAAATGAGAGAATTTTTATTTATTTATTAATTTTTATCAAAAATACTCCAATTCGATCTTAAATTTTGGAGCTCAAACTTTTAAGTTGAATTGCAAAATTGAATTCATGGGACCACTAGCCTTAAAATATTCCTAAAAAATCTAAGCAACACCCATTGAAATTTTTTAGGAAGCCCCCCTCCATTGGACCATACCCTTAGGCTTTTTTTTTGCCACTTGTCAATTACATGAAGTTTCAAAATTCTCACCAATTATTATTTTTATTATTTTATATTTATTTACTCTACTCAATTGTATATACAAAATAATAAAATTCATGAGACCATGAGCATCCATAAATATAGGAGCTTAATTTTTTAAGCATGAACTATGCTTCAAAATTCATGGGACCACCCACTTTAAAATAATCCTAAAAAATCTTAACAGCACCCACTGAAATTTTTTAGGAAGCCCTTTTCATAGAACTCGCCCTAAATGTACTTGGTCCTTTTAATTATATTTTTATGCTATTAACGCGTTGGACATCTGAATAGAATTCAACACGACTTTCAATTACATTACCCTTTCTACAATTCGATTCATTGAACAGTTAAAAAAATACCTTCTTAGGTATTGAACTTTCTAGTTGAATTAATTTCCTTGATGACATTTCACATAATTATAACCTCATGTCCTCATGCGGCTGCTTAACTCTATTTTTTACTTAATTTTAAGCAACAGGGTGTTCCCATGCATAAATTTTATTTTTGGGAAAAGATAATTTGGAATCTTTTCCTATTTTAATGGAGCAACTACTGTTTAAAAATTGAAAATAAGCTATGAAAAAAAAGGGGGGACTGAAAATAAGCTGTGAAAAAAAAGGGGGGACTGGAAATAAGCAGCGACTGCATATTTCTAAAAATCCACGTGGCTCCACAAATTTCTTTCCCATTTTTTTAATATTTAATTTTGTTTTTTTTTTTCTAATTTTTTATTGTACAAATTATTATTAATACTATTAATACAAATTTAAGTTGGCTGCTTAAAAATAAGCAAAAAAACTAAGCATTCATGGGGCCATCAGCTCCACAAATAACTCCTAAATAAGTTGAGCAGGGGCTGCTAGCCAAAATAAGCTAAACAGCCGCATGGGAACATGAGATAAGAAAGAAAAGAGAGCCCTGCAAAAAACATGGAAACCAAATTGAAATGGAAATAAAATTAAATATTTTTTCTAGAACTAAAAATATTATTTACGGTACAAAGCAAAATACGATTGAGCATCAGCAAAAAAGGATTCCTCCTTTCTGCTCATGAGACTCCATTTTCCTCATTGTGGTTTAGCAAGTATCAGCAATTTTAGAGTTAAACGCAAAACAATCCCTTCGTTTCCACAAATGGACTTGAATAACAAATTGACGAGATTCTTGGCCATGTACCATAAGAAATCCTTCCAACAACTTGTACTTTTTTCTTGTCTCCACCAAAAATAAATCAATACATTAGTCTACAATTAAATTCGTTGCACAGTTGGAGGCATGGAAACCCTATTTCTCAACATCATGTGGAAAGCTTTCGTGACCCTGCCCTGCTCATTGCTGGCTGCCCTCATTTCTCAGCTTAACAAAGCAAATAATTAATTGGGACCCCAACAGCTGAGATACATAACGTGTCGCAGTGCCTCCTCAGACTGCTTTCGTCTTTGGCAATGGAGATCGCCGGCTTCCTTAGATTGAGTTTTGCAGGAAGAGAAGACTCCAAGCGCAATAGCAGAAGATGGAGCAGCAAATGATAGAGACGAGAGCTTCAGCTTTAAACCCTCTTCCCTCAAAACCCTCATAAAATCCTTTGAACTCATTTTTCCCTTCTTCCTTTCTCAGATGATAAGCTTTAATGGCAAGTTTGATGAGAGATGAATCTGTGTTTGGATATCAAAAATGATGATGCGAGGAAGATTAAAAAGTGTGAGTTTGGGTGCGACAAAACCAGCGGCTACCCTCGGTTACGCTTGGATTCCCTTACTAACGGCGTCCTATACCAGAAGCTGAATTCCGGTGATTTTTCAGCATGACAGGAAGCTAGCGGAGTTGTAATACTAGCGGTTTTCCGTACTACAAAGCACACCATTTTTTAAAGTATTCTGTATGAACAACTTACTTGAGGCATTTAGTTTGGGGTAATTATATATTTGTACGGTAGAAAAGACTTTACATTTTTATACAATTTTCAATCTTGTTGATAAATGTAGGCATCTATTTTGTTTTATTATTATGATTGTATATAACATTATTCATAATGTTTTTAATTTTAATTCACTCTTCAACTTATATTTTTATTTATTCTTGGGACTACTTTTTTCTTATATTGATAAAGTCTTATTTATCATCCATTTTTCAAAGGCACTAAAACATGCACCCATTTCTCCTAGATTGAGACATTTCTCATTTCTAATCATCCACCCATCAAAGACACTAAAATATACACTCATTTCTAATCATCCACCTGCCAAAGACACTAAAACATGCACTCATTTCTCCTAGATTGAGACATTTATCATTTCTAATCATCCACCTGTCAAAGGCACTAAAACATGCATTCATTTCTCCTAGATTGAGATATGTCTCATTTCTAATCATCCACCTATCAAAGTTACTAGCACATGCACTCATTTCCCCTAGATCGAGACATGTCTTATTTTTTATCATCCACCCATCAAAGGCACTAGCACATGCACTTTTTTCCCTTACATTGAGACATGCTTTATTTTTTATCATCCACCTATCAAATGCACTTGCACATGTACACCTTTTCCCTAGATAGGAGTGCACATGGTAGTGTCCCTCATGTTCAAATTAAAAATTTTGTGTCTAAATGCTCACTCTTTCACTCAACACCAACCCTAATTTTCCTAACAACTAGAAATGTCTCACATGTTTTATAAAAACATATTTTAAGGAAAATAAAGTATATTTTAGCACATAAGAAGGAACACTTTCACAACTTGCCTCACACACTCCAACAACCTCTCACAAATATTTAGGTACTATAATAACTATTGGAAACCCACACAATTGAAATACCAAACAATTGGAAACCCTTTCACATACACCACTTATGCTACATAACGATAATCATGCAAAGGGAAATATATTTGTGGAGTCCTATGTTCTTAGCTCCAACACTATGATTGTCCAACAATTCAATTTCCTTTTAGTGATAATTTATCTTAGCTCAATGAGCATCAAACTAATCCATACCCAACTCCACTCCATAAGAGCCCAAGGGAACCTTGAAGGTCCATTGATGTAGTGAAGGATCCAAGTCCTAACTAATAATCTCTCATCATTGATTCTATTCCAACTTGGCCCTTGAAGCCAACTTGAACTCCCACTTATTATCCTATCTAGAAGCCACTTGTTGAAAAGAGTCCACTAAAGATGGGGCAATACAAAAATTTCATTCCTTAGAGTCAAATAAAATATTAATTACAATAACATTGAAAATACCTAGGGCCTTGACAAAACTTTCTTGATGCTCAACTTGGTAGTTCTCGATCACTACAAAAATCCAATGAGATCCACCCACATCTCCTATAGTATGTTTTGAAGCTCCTACATGTTGACTAATTATTGCTATAATTCCCCGTGGACACTCCCTAGTTAAGCATCCTACAGTGCCACATTTAAAGCAAGGCACTTTAGCTTGTATTTGAGGTCTATGTGTCTTGCTATGATTTTGTGTGACAAGTCTACTAGAGCCAACATATCCACCTCTAAAATAGTTTTATGTGTGAGCTATCCTTGTACTATGTTTTATGTGGTTTGTTATTTTCATGATGACCCTATGTTTGTCATGCTCTAGAATGTCCTGTGTACTCTTGTTAGGGCCTAGGCCTCTAACCTTGATGCTATTGTTGAAGGGGTCTAGAAGGCATTGAAGTGGATATGAATCCTCCCTTTTATGGAAGTGGAGGCCTATGAAAACCATGATATTATTAACGATGGATACATTTGTGTGCATAGTCATGAGCCTCTTGATTCTTATACCAAATATCCTCTACTAAATAGGAATTCTCTATAGTGACCTAGGGTCACATAACCAACCATTTAAATGTGACTATGTTGAAGTCCCTAACAAACTATTGATGATGATATTTTCATCCTAGAGACAATCAACATACTAAAAATAGCCTATAATGCTTCTCTCATACTATGCCCCTATAAGTCCCCTTTGTTGTAAGTCATGAAACTCATCTATTAAATGTTAATGAAAATGCTTTGATAAATATCTAGCTCTAAATCACTCTAGGAAAGTATCCCATATTAAAGTTTCCAACACTATATGATACTTATACTCCTATTGCCACCAAGTAGATGTGGTCCCTTTGAAAAGATGTACTGAAAAATGTCCCTTTAGGTTGCTCTCATAAGCATGCAACCAAAAACACATACTGAGGCTAATAAGTCATGATTTCATCTTTGTCCCATCTACATCCCTTGAAAAAGTAGATGGATGCAAACATAACAACTCCCTAATTTGAGCCTATATATCATGAGAGACACTCACTACATCTTGCTACTACATCTGAGGGGGTAGATTAAGGTGAACTAAATCCACACCAACCTCATCTTTGTGCTCCATTGGATCTTGTGAGGGACTCCTACTATGCTCCTTAAGCTCTAGAGCATGTGCCTCTATACAATTATATGTATGATTTTTATGAGAAGCCTCTATCATAGGGGAAACCTATCCTATACCACACCAATCAAATATTGAAGTGCCTAGAGGATTTATAGTTTGAGTTTAAGAGATAGCTCCTATTGCATTAAATTTGAATGAGTTGCTTGAGAGTGTGCCACTCTAGATGCACGCATGTAAGAATATCCTCTCTTAGATCTAGGAAACATCCTACAACTAGTAGAATTCCAAGGTCAAACAAATTTTAACTTGACTTCCTTAGAGTTTTCTATGTTGAAACTATGCTCTAATACCAAGTGTCATACCCACAATTACACATGGATAGACAAATTAATAATTTTTGTTTTTTGAAATGAACAAATCTAAATACACTTTCATCAGACTACACATGTTAGTACATCATGTGCACACAACATCATTACATGTGCATCTTATTGAAGAGCACACCACATTATGCATGGGAAAGGATTCAAGAGACTAAGAGATACAAAAATATTTTTCATTCAATCCTCATGATACCTTAAGTGGAAACCCTCATGGTTATGCCCCTTTTAGTTTCATAGGTGAGGATGAGTTGTTTATTTATTTATTTATTTATTGATAAGTGTTATCAAGGGGATAGTGCCCATGTACATAGTATTTTAAGTAGTCTATTAGAGAAGCTAAGGCCCTGAATAGGCTGCCCATGGCTGTCTACCCATTGAAGTACCCATAGACAGTGGCTAGGAAATCACCCAGTTCCTCCAACCGCAACAAGCATTTCAGTTCCAGCCATTTGTCGTCTACGTTCATGAGGCGATGGAATGGGTCTAGCTCATTGTTCATAATGCCTATGCGGAAGACTTCCCAAGCTTTTGTCATGAAGTTTTCCCTCTGGTGTCTATGCTGCTCTGCCACCGCATCCTCCTGATCTTCCTCCTCAACTGACTCCTCATTCTCTATGTTTGAAGGATCAAAGTAAGCCCCCAGTTGGCTTACCCAACCCTCAATCCTGAGCTCCATGACAACGTTTGCGATTGTTGTGTGGTTCTGGAGGGAGATGCAGTCATTGCACATTACCACCACCTTCTCGCGGGAGCCAATTACGTCCACCAGTGGCTTTAACACTGCTTCATAAACCTGTCCATCGCAACGATGCGATCTGATGCGTCCTCCCCGATTTGTGATGCCTTGAATGGCCCTCCAGACCCTTGCTTGGTAAACCATAAATGGGCGGCGACACTAGGTTTCAATCCTTTCTTGGCAGCTTACACAGCTTATGCCAAAGTAATGCGCCATTTTAACTGGTTTTGGCCGCGATCCCTACCCAATTTATCCTTACCAAAAACGAGAGATCACATGACAACATACTGCCCTACAGGACTGCCACTAGCCGCCTAGACTGAGGGAATGTCAATTCGATTCCACTTGGGATTGTTGCTTCCTATAGTCCGGATAAGAGATTCGATGCGTGGAGATAGAAAGGACGGGCAAGGTATCCCTTTTGGGATTTTGTTCATACATTCGCCGAATCACAAATTACCAGCTCCTTTAGTCTGACCCAATAGTCAAGATCTGAATCCAACTTAAGTCTTTCTCCCTGCTGTACTCCAACATTATCCAGGCAGTTTGCTGCTTTATTCGATTCTCTATAGGCATGGCCTATGTAGAAAGTTTCTAATTTGGCCAGGAGCAATTTTATTTGGGCCACCCAACTATCTAGGTGCCAGCTTGGAGATTGGTTGTTTATTACTGCCTGGATGCAAACCATTGAATCGCTTTCTATTTCTACTAATTTGATGCCTTTGCGAATGCAGAGCTAGAGTCCTAGTAATAGTGCCTCGAATTCGGCAATGTTGTTGGTACAAAATCCTAGGGATTTGGATGCCGCCCAAATGCAATTGCCTTCTTGATTTCTGATGATGCAACCAGCCCCGACGGTGCCCGGGTTTCCAATGCACTAGCCTTCTATCAACTTTGTTGCATGTGGTAGGGTCCAACCTTGGTCTTCTTAGCTCAAGCCATTCTTTTTGAATCTCTTCATCCCATTTGGTGAGCCAAGAGTTTTTTCTCAGCCTTGACCTGTTATTCGCCACCTCTATTACTGCCTCCTTTATTCGGGCTATTAGCTTATTATATTCTAAGGCTTCCCCTTTGAAGATTCTTCGATTACTCTCTTTCCACAAGTGCCAGACAATCATTGAGGGCGCTGAAATCCAGATACTTTGCCAATATCCATTAGTGTTTCTGATTTTCCAGGAGTTAAGGAAATCTTTTAAGCTTGCTTGTCTGGGTCCATAAATTTGGAATATACTTTGGAGCCAGTCCTAGCAGGCTACAACACTTGGGCATGATATGAAGAGGTGGTCAGCTTCCTCTTCCTCATGTTCACAAAGTACACATTGAGTTGGGCCAGCCACCCCGATCCTTTTTAGTCTTTCCAATGTTAGGTAGCGTTTGTGAAAAACAACCCAGAGGAACACACATGCTTTCGGGAGAACTGCTTGGTCCCAGCAAAGTTTTGCCATCCAATCTACCCTTGCGCCAATTTCTATATGTATTTGGTAACCAAGTTTGGCTGTGTATTTGCCCGAATTTCCACCACACCAAATAATTGAGTCTTCTTCTTTGGATACGCATACCACCCGCTTATTTAGTTCTTCTAGTATAGCCACTTTTTTAGCTTGGTCCAACTGTGCATTTGATAAATCTCTCCATATCACTCTCCCACCTTCACTCGTTTCTTCCTCTATTGAGACTGGTTCTGTCAGCATTGCGTTGTCTTCTACGCTTACCCTCCTTTCAATTGCATCTAGTATACTACCTTCTCTGTTTGCACTAAAGTGGTCACCTAATAGGGATTTAAAAAAATTAATCGCTTCCTATCCTACTTCCACAGTACCTTCCTTCCAGCTGCCATCCTGTGACTAAATTTTTTCGACTTTGTTAGCAGCCCTTCTAGCCAATACTAATGAATGAAAGAATTTTGAATTTGAGTCCCCTTCCTTGAGCTAGACCTCCCTGGATTTATCCCTCTAGTAAATTTCTTCCTTCTTGAGTAATTCTGCTAATTCTGCTTTAAGTCTCTTCTCTAACAGGAATTCCTCATTTCTCATTCCTTCTGCTATTACTTTTTCATTCAGGGTCTGTAGTTCTAGCTCAACCCTTGCTTTCTCTGTAAATATGTTTAGGAATTATGACTTATTCCATTCCTTGAGCTTCTCCTTTAGATACTTTATTTTTTTTGCAAATTTGAAACTGATTGAACCCTCTATTCGACATTCTTTCCACCAATTCTCCAAGTGAATAAGAATTCGGTCGTCTCTCCACCACATGTTCATAAATTTGAAGGTTGATTTCCTTACTTCCAGGCCTTTGCTGATGTGGAGCTCCACTAGAAAGTGGTTAGAAATGGATACTGGCAGGATACGTGATTCAATAATAAGGTTAGAATTATGCCATCCAAGAGAAATGAGGAACCTGTCCAACCTTTATGAGATAGCCATGAAGTCCTTATGTTTGTTCGTCCATGTGAACATTCCATTGGTGGTCGGGTAGTCCACTAATTTTGAGCAGGCCACAAAAGCCCTAAAGTCTACCTGAGTTTGGGATTCCTTCCTTATCCCGCCACTCTTCTCTTATAGCTCCAAGATGGCATTGAAATCGCCCCCGATGATCATGCTTAATTCCGACTGGGGCTTTAGGAATTCCAATACCTCCTGCCATAGCATTGCTTTCTCATTTGTACCTATGGGTTCGTAGATATTAAGGAGAGGAAATGACAAATTCAGCTCCATGCTGTAAACTATTGCCGCTAGCCAATTCGTCTTAGAGCATTGAATTTTGACGAATACTATTGATTCCTTCCATATCAACCCGATTCCCCCGGAGGCTCCCTCCGATTCATGAAAGTAGTTGTTCCATGTCTTAATGTAGGTTAGGAAAGTTGCTTCCTCAATCTGTGAAAGTTTGGTTTCTTGTAGTAAGATGATATCGCTTGTGCATGCTTGTAGGTGATGCTTGACCAGGTGTCCTTTGTCAGGGGCCTTTAGGCCCCTGACATTCCAAGTGGTAATTTTCATTGTTTCCCAAGAGAGGCTATACCTCTCTTGGTACTTAGAAATTTCTTGATACTAGGGTATCTTTTGGTTGCCACTTCTTCTTCTGTTAGTATTTTGGATGACTTCCTTCCTCTTGTTTTCCCCTGTTTACCTATTTTTCCCATTCTGAGATGCATGGCTACAAACTGTGTGATGCTTCTCTCCTCAATAATGCCCAGTTCATCCTCCAATTCTTGTTTTGATTCTAAGTGTTGGATGTTTGAAGGATCCTCCCAACTTGTTTCCTCCCTAATATATGGGGGTGTCACTTCCTTCGGAGGACCTTCCATGTTGATAGCTTTGTCCTTGTTTTGGTAGGAATTGGGTTATGGCGCCTCCATCTCCTTAGCCTCTTCTCAATCTAGCTTGACCAGGCTTGGGACGAAGGGAACGATTTGCATACTGACCAGTGCCTCTTCCCTTATCTCTGGTTCCTTTGTCTGTTTTCTGCACTCTTTTTCGTTGTGTTCTTGAACCGCATTTCAAACAGAACCATTTTTCTTCTTCCACCTCAATTTCTTGGGTCCAAGATCTACCGTCTGCTTGAAGTCTGATAGAATGAGGGATAGGGTTAATGGATGCCAGCCTCAATCTAGCGTATTTATATAGATCACCGTCTATGATATCCATATCTATGTCAATCAAGGTCCCTAATGTCCTTCCAATTTTCTCCAGGCATTCCCCATTCCAGTATTCAAATGGGAGATTATAGAGAAGAATCCAAACCGGCTTGTCATAGGGTTGAATCTGAGTGGGGTCAAAATTGTGCTTCCAGGGTTGCATGTATAATGGAAAGTTGTCTTTATGCCATACCCCTTCATCAGTAATTTTATTCTTGGTGTCTTCATCGACAAATACTACCACGAAGCAGTTTTTTGGAAGAAAACGAATTAGCACTTCGGTATGCCAATTTTCTGATATCCAATCCTTAATGGTTGATCTGCTAGGGTTGATCCCGATGAAGCAACAAATGAGTGCCATGTCCTTTAGGATCTCTACATCTTCCTTGATTTCCTGGGATACATCTATTGTTAGGGTTTCCCTTTCTTCTTGTTTCTTGAGGGATTTAGTTTGTGTCTGAATTTGGTCCCTTCTCTCTCGCTCGGGCCCCCAACTGGTATTGTTAAGGGCTATTTTCTTCTTGTGTTTGTGCTTATTCTTTGAGGATCGGAACTGAGGCTGCGGATGATCCATGACTCCGTTCTTGCCCTCGCCGTTTTTGCTTGTTACTGAAGGCGTATCATGGCATGCGCATCTGTTGACCTCTTCCTGCTGATTTGAAGGTTGTTGCCGATAAAACGAATGACAACAATCCACCCATTCAACATTGGTAAACACCCATTGGGGCCTATGACTTGCCTCCTTGGAGGCCGCCTCCTTGGAGGCCGCCTCCTATTTTGCTCCGATTTCATCCCCCCATTTTCCCTTTTTCTTTTTATTCTGGCCGAAACCCTTCCTGTTCTGGTTCACGAAACTGTCAATTTTGGCTTTTTTTGCAATTCCCGCACTCGCACCGCTCTACTCCATTTTCAATTATTCATGAACATGTTGGTGAGGATGATTTTTTCATGTCATCATAATAAAAAATCATTTTTTAAACATTATTTTAATACACCTAATCAAATTTATGTTTTTAATAGATAAAGCAACAAAACTAGGGTGTTGGCCCAATTACAAAAAGCCCGGAGGTTGAAAACCAAGTCCAAAGACCATAGCAGCACAATAACAACACTTTAATAGTACATCAAATCAAATTAATGTTAACATAGGTTCATGTGATTAATTGATTTAAGCATACCCATATTTAATTACAACTTTTCCAAGATAAAATTTAAAAGTAAAATACATTAATTATTTTTTGAATTTAAAATTCATCAAATAAGTGCAAATTCAACCTAGTTAAATATAAAGGAAATTTCAAAAGACAACTAAACTCATACTTAAAATTAACAAATAAAATTCAAAAATTAGTCAAACAAATTATTTATTTATTTTTGTGATTGTAATCATAGTATAGGCTAAATACACTAGATCCTAATGAATTTAAGCATTATTTAACCCCCTAAGCTACAATCCCAATGAGATGTTTGAAAGCTTCAAAAACTAAGAAACCATTAAACTAAGCATTAAATAAATACGAAAGCTTAAAATAAACCTAATCTAGAACTCCAAACCTTATTCCATTGGGGGAGTAGTGTTGTATTGATGTGGAATAATGACCCTTTCCCAATCCCTTGGATGAAATGAGCAATTAACTGAACTCCATTGTTGAAAACTAAGCTAAAATTGATAAAATGATTCTTTGGATGGATGAAAAGGATGAAAAAGCTTGATAATGGTGCAAGTATGAATAGAGATAGTATTCAAATGGGCATCATAACTTTGCTTGATGGAAGTGGATCCATTTATCTCAAATGGTGAGGTATTTATAGGAGAGAAAATGAAGAATCAATGGTCAAGAAGAGAAGGATTAATCAATGGTCAAGATGGAATCAATGGTGAGAATCAAAGATCACATGGATCAAGGAAAGCATTAAGGACTCACAATGATTCAAACAAACACACTTTGTAACAACTTTAAAATTTTGTTACAAAGTTTGTTAGGAAAGAATATTCTATTTTTTGGAGCCAAATAGAAGAAAATTTCTTTGGAATATTTCCTATGCAAGTGGATGGGTGAAGAAAATTAGTAATTTTATAATTAAAACTAATTTTAAATTGTGCAAGTTGAGGAGAAAAGACTTTTCATTAAATAATTAGTTTATTCAATGAAAAGGGGATGCAAATGACATTTAATTAAATGATTTAGATTATTTAATTAAATGAGAGGAGATAAGGGGGGTTTAAATTAAATAATTTGCATTATTCAATTAAACTAGATGATATGTTAGTGTGGGAAGTTAGGAATTAACCTAACTAGATTAATTAGATTAATAGATGAAAATGATGCATTTAATTAAATAACTAGGATTATTTAAACAAATAGGCAAAACGAGGATAAATTTCAAGACGAAACGATGTTAGCATATCGGATTCAAGTGTGTAATACCATTCAGGACAATTTTGAGTGTCTACATTGTGCCTCTCTTTGAAGTGAGGTGATGTTACATTGGTTCAAAGACTGATACTTTTTGGATTTAGATTGCTGCTCAAATCAAAGATTTAAACATTCTTGATTTTTTAGATGTCCCACTATTGCCTTAGCGAAAGGAACTAAACTGGTACTCTGCCCCCTCGAGAGATTGGGTAGAAATTTGAAATTTTGGGTCGATATCATGACAAATCTATGCAAGATTAGTTCAACTCAAAGAGGACTAGAAAGCTTAGATGTTTGATGTAGACAGATTTGATAATGTATAGACAGTCATCAGCCATGGGTAGCCTCATGTATATTTTGATATATCACACATATTTGACACTTGGATAGAACTGTTAGTAGAAATAGAAGATGCAGAAGAATATGATGGATGGAAGTAGAAGAATGATATGGACATTGATTAACTATTGATTTTGAGATTGATTCAGAAGTCCAACAAGCCTTTGAGTCATTGAGATTTTATTAGATATGGTGATGAGATTGATGATATGCTCATTTTTGGGATTAAGACTCTCTGTTATTCCTTATTTTTGATATAACACATAGACACGATGCATCATGGTATTGATAATCAGGATGGAATTGTATCTAGTGCAATGGACTTTGACTATGCAAATAGATAGGATAATCCTTGCTCACATATTGACATACAGAAACCCCGTTGGAATGTAGTTTAGAAGTTTTAGAATATCTTAGACCAAATCATACACAATATTCAACAATCTACTCTAAATGACCTCCCTACACACAACGAAGCAAGTATGTGCCAAGATTATTTTATAAGAATACCTCACAAGCACACCAAATGAAAGATAACGATCAATGCCGCATTCCTTTCTTTCTAAATCATTTTAGAAATCATCAAAAGGTCCTCAGAATGGGTCAACAAGATAAATCATAAGAAAAGATCAAAAACAAATAATCAATGTTATTTATATCTCTTGCCAAAATAACATAGCTAAGGTGATTTCTGATGTTTATGGCCATTATAGGAAGGATGCATCCTAGGACATGTTTATCAAATGTTTTGACTTAAGACTAAGTGTTTGATAGGTTGTTGATAAAAATGCTACTAACTCATTTGCCTAGGATCTAGACTTTAGATTATAACATTTAGGTTCTCACTTTACGACTTGCCACACTTGTTTTTCTACTTGTTTTACCAAAGTTTGAAGATGATGATTGATTTATTATGGATGAAGGTTTATTGTGGGTCAAAGCAAAATGGGATGGATGGTTTTGGGAATTTTTGGAATATTTCAATGTTTTTGGTATTTTTGTAATGTTTTTGAATCTTTTTTTGGTCTTTTCTAAACGTTTATATGAATGTTTTGGTTTTCGATATATTTGAGGCTTTCTAGGAATTTTTGAATTTTCTCCAATGTTTTTGGGTTTTTAATTTTCAAATGTTTGTATTTTTGAGTTTTGACCAAGACCTAAAAGGGATTAACCTAGGGCCTCAGGGGCTTATCAAAGATGAGCCTTGCCTATGTTATACATGTAGAGACCATGTAGTTTGACTAACTTTGACCTGTTATTGATGAGATATGAACACTTGATGGATTTGTTAGTTTATTATGACAAACTCCTAAAGGAATGACATAGGGTGTCTCGGGGGCACATTAGTGATGGCCTTGCCTACATTCAAGCTTAGAGACAATGTAGTTCGATAAGGTAATGTTTTTGGTTTTTATTTTTTGACTTTTTGACCTTTTTAGGGGTTTTTGATTTGTTTTGAATTTGGATTTTTTAATTTACAATTTCTTGAATGTTTTTGGATTTTGGTTGTACAATATTTTGATGTTTTTGGATTTTCTAGATTTTGCAAATGTTTTGGATTTTTGATGAGGTTTTATGAATGTTTTGGATTTTCTTTTGAGGTTTTCAAATGTTTTGGATTTTTGAGAGATGTTTTGAATATTTTGGATTTTTCACACGATGTTGATGAGTGTATGGATATGTGACAATTTCGGTGATCTACTTTGGGATTTTTTTGAAAAACAAGCTAGGATGGATTGATCTGATTGATAGACTACCGATAGTGATAACATTGTTAAGGATGCACAAAAATGCAAGGATAGTGTCGAACAACATGGGGATTTATCGATTGGATAAGATAGATCAATATTTTGAAGCTAGGCTTGGAATAAATGCTTTTGGAATGATTTGATGTGGCGTTGAAGTGTAAGGTAGATGCAACTAATATTGATTGTTTAGATTGATGTTTGATAAAAGATAAAGCTTGATAAGGAACATCTCGTCAAAATGTTCCATGGGCTAGTGATTTAGATTTTTGTTTACAAATGGTTTTACCAATTTTATTTTGTGTTTTCCAAATTTTTAGATCACCACATAAGTTAAAAGACATAACTCAAGATTTATTCCCAAAGAAAGATGTAAGTATCTACCCCCAGTGTCTAGCAATGTATGGAATGATATGGGTGGATGCATGGATAAATGAATGGATTGATGGATGGGTATGCGAAGGATTCCAAGGATTATCTTATGATAGGATAACATGTTTGGATAGAGTATGCCTCTTTGGACAATACCTCATGGCTTAAATTATGTTGGTTAGGATAGGATCAATAATAGTGACCCATGTCAAGATGCTTACCATAAGCAAGTGTGAAGTACATACCGAACCTTTACCAAGATCAAGATAAGTTAGATTGGGTGAAAATGGATTGGATAATGAATCATGGATATATTATGGATAAAATGTGAGATTTATTATGGATGGGATGGGATGAGATGCTTCCACCTAAAATGGTGCATATAGATGCTTGATTCTCCTCATGACGCCTATTTGCCAGGTTTTCATCATAGTACTTTCCCAAAGCACCATCATAGTGGTTTTCATTGGAGGATGATTTTTATTTTGACCGTTTTCTTGATTTTTTGAAAGTTTATGCTCATATTGAACCACTTGGTGGTGTTGATGTAGATGTTGATATATATTTTGTCATGATGTGCCAACAATATCCTGCTTGGAAGAGTTGTTTTTCTAAGATATGGGTGCTTGAATGTACCCCCTAGATTTTTTCATCTTCTTTATTGATACTGGAGTTAACCTTACCTAGATGCATACATCATGATAGAGTGTCATTAGAGTCCTTATGATAAAGAGTTGTTGCCAATACATGGTCAATATGAGAGTTGGATACCATGGATGTCGAAGTGGATGGTGGACATCATTGAGGGATATGATATGCATATGGATTGGTTAATAGATTGGAATCTTTGATTCTCCAAACTTGGGATGATGAGAAATGATGGGTGGATATGGAGATTTGATTGGGACCAACTTCTTGATATACCTTGTAAGTCTCTCTTGAAGCTTTTGTTTGTATCAATGGACAATTTTGATGGATACATTTCCCTTTTTTAATTTATCCCCATAGTTTCTTCAAGACTAATGGAGTTTGATAGGGATGATATTATTTCTTTTTCTTTGGTATCCATTTGAATTTACTTTTCCCATTTTGCTTCACTAATTCTTTTGCTTCAATAACTTGCTCTTTTCTTTGATATATACCTCTTTATTGTGGTTGGTCTCAATTAGTGGGTGGAAAGATGTGTGGACGACAATTCATGATATGAATGGTTGGAGTGTTGGTAGTCATTTCATCATAAGGAATCTTTGTGCTCCCCATGTTGGTGTTTTCACTAGATAAAGTTGCCCCTAGGTATTATGGGAGCATTACAACACCCCCGATAGAAGCTACTATCTTACAAATTTACAACCTTTAATATAGCCTGTTGGTAAACATGCTTTTTAGACCCTTCTTTGATGATTTCTCCATTGTGGGATGTGTCTCATTAGCAAGCACTTTATTAATAAGATAAATGTTCACCCAAGATCACACAAAGCACGAGGGGAGAGGATATGTAGCAAGTTTCTTAGGGTGACTCAAAACAAGAAAGTACACTTCAATTTTTCTCTTCACCCAAGATCGCACTAAGCGCAAGGGGAGTGGATATGCACTACAAGTGTATCCAAGAAAAGAAAACACACCAAACACTCATTCATTTTAACCCATATTGTAAAATGACTTCATTTTAAGCACCACTGGAAGTGTTTATTTGTTTTGTCCAATTTTAACCGATGTTACAAAATAAGGTTGTATGGGTTCAATTTTAACCAAATGTGAAAGTGAATTTTAAGTCCAATGGAAATTTAATGGTCCTAAAACATAAAGCAAAGTAGCATATGATGGGTTATAATTGTCCCATAAGTGTAAGAACACTTTTTAAAATGTATGGTCAAATGATAGTATACTCCTTTACTTTAATCTTTTTCAAATTTGCAAAACTAGTTAGCCTCACAAAACAAAACCAGGTGTTAGTAAAATATCAGAGAGCATGTGAAACTGAAAATTTAAAACACACATGAAAAGTGACTTTATTTTTTACCAATAAAAAGCATCACTCAAATCAAATGTGTCGTTGTAGCCTTCAAATGTGTTGCTAAACTCAAGTTATGTCGCTTTGGTGAATTTTGGGTGTGTTGCTCTACACAAAAATAGTGACATCAAATGTGTCGCTATATGGTGTGTGTCGCCATATTTAAATTTACGATATCAAAAAAAGATAAGTGTGTCACCATATTAAATATGTGTTGTTATATTAATTATGTGTTGCTATGTTTGAATCAAAGTGTGTCATTGTATAGTGACATGTTTCAAATACGTCATTGTAGCCATCAAAAGCGTCACCATTTCTCTAGAACTTGCAACTCACAGAAACTTAAGAGAAATTCATAAAAAAAAGTTAGTAAAGCCCTCTTTCTAGCACCAAAATGTGATTGTAATCATAATATAGGCTAAATACACTAGATTATAATGAATTTAAGCATTATTTAACCCCCTAAGCTACAATCCCAATGAGATGTTTGAGGATAATTAGTGGATGGGTGAGGATAATTAGTAATTTGCTAATTAAAACTAAGTTTTAACTGTGCAAGTTGAGGGGAAAAAACTTCTCATTAAATAATTAGTTTATTTAATGAAAAGGGGATGTAAATGACATTTAATTAAATGATTTAGATTATTTAATTAAATAAGAGGAGATGAGGGGAATTAAATTAAATAATTTGCATTATTCAATTAAACCAGATGAAATGTTAGTGTGGGAAGGTAAGAATTAACCTAATTAGATTAATAGATGAAAATGACACATTTAATTAAATAACTAGGCTTATTTGATCAAATAGGTGAAAAGAGGATGAATTTTAGGATGAAACGATGTTACTATATCAAAGTCAAGTGTGTAATACCATTCAAAACAATTTTGAGTGTCTACAATTTTAAATCTAAATAATTATTATAATTAATTGTTTTTACTTTAAATTATCTACAAGTCACATTTGAAGAATAATTAAATATTATTGAACAATAATTAAATTATTAATATCATATTAAATTTTCACAAATCGCTACACTAACCTTTAAATGCTATACTATAGTTAAACTATAATAATAAAAATTTCCTCATACTAGACTCTAAACAAAAATGATTAAAATAAATTTGAAAATAAAATTAAACTCAAGGCTTGTAAAACCCTAAAAGTTTCGTATAAAAAGGAAAACCTAACATTTTTTTAATTTAAGAAGAAAATTATAATTCAAGATCCTAATAATAGATCTATTATTTATTTATTTATATTTTTCTACAAATCTAAATCTATTATTTGTTTAGAAAAGAACCAATTTGTATATATATTTTTTCTTTTTTAGGAACTCTCACCATTTTTTCATTGATATTTTTTTTTTTCTGGTTGTCTCTATTTTTTCTTTCTTTCTAGATCCATAGTTTCATCCTACAACACTAAAAATAAAAGAAAGTGTTCATAACAATTTTTTTCTATTTTTGGGAGATTGAAAACCCTCTTGTTATGTCTTGCATAACCACCCCATACTTTGTCATGGTCAAAATGGGTCCCCCTCTTTGTTTTCTGTCCTTGAGTCTTCTTAGCAAAGACTTTTGGAGTTGTTCTTTTCTCCAAGTCTTTGTTTTGGTTCTTTTTGCTCTAGCGGAACCGAAACTAGAATTGGATCTTGACCTGGAACTCATTTGAGTTTCACCTCCAAACTCAGTTCCGATCCCGCTCCCACTAGTTCCTTTGTTTGTTTGTTTCTTTTTTTTGGTCCATCTTGTTTTCTTTTCGTGGGGTTGGAACTAGAATGGATCTTAAATGCGAGACTTGGACAAAGTTCCAAATTTTGTTTCTATCCCACCTCTGCCTCCGTTGTTGTTGTTTGTTTTCTTTGTCTTGGGATTGGTGTCCTTGATTTCATTTCGGTTTGGGTGTTTTCTTTTTGTTTGTTTCCTCCTAGTCTTCGTCGATGCCGGAACCGGAACCAGATCCAGAATTAAACTCAAAACTTTGTGAAAGTTCATTGACCGATTTCTTTTTCATTTCCGCTTCCGCTCCTGCCTTTGTTGTTTTGTGTTTCACCTTTACTTCAGTTGCCTTGTGGTTTTGTGCTTTCTCTCACAGCGATCTCGTGCCCAATCTACCGCATTAATGGCATTAATTGCAGGCTCCTCACACATACGAAATTGAATTTTAACCTTAATTAAGGTTAATTTGTTGGTTATTATTATGGTTTAACAGTAATATCAAACAAGATCCGAGGTAGAGCAGAGGGAGAACGATTTGATCTATAAGATCAAGCATTTGCACACAAGTTTTGATCAAGTGCCAACTTGTTGGGTAGCATTTCGAGGTAGGGTTTCTTTTTCGCTTTTGTTTTCCTGTGTCACTTTCGTTTGTTTTGTTTTGTTTTTCATTCTTCACATGATTCACGAGTTTTACTTGTGAATCTTTGTTCATTTGTTGTGGTTTGTTTTCTCCTTTTGTTTTTTTCTTTCCCTCGTTGTATTGTTTACTTTATTTTCGTCTTTTCTAGTTTTCGTTGATCATCGCGATCATTTTTGCGTTGATTGTGTCTATACCACCGTGCCCTAGGGTTTAGGTTGTCATATTTGAATGGATTTTAGGGTTTTTAAGGGTCTTTGATTAGTTATTTAGATTTTTTTTAATCCTTTTTTCATGTCGGCTCAATGATTTCTGAGTGGGGTTTTTAATGCCTTAATTTCTTAAGTCGATAATTTCAATAAACTAGGGTTTTGCATGTTCATGTTAATTTAAGGTTGTGCCCTAGTCACTGGTTTTCCCTCAATCTTATGGGGGATTGGTTAGCATTGTTATTTTAAGCCTCCTTGGTTTATCAAGTGACCTTGTTTTAAAATCGTAGTGTTATTCACTATACTTTGTACCTTCTAAATAATGGCATCATATTTGATCTTAGCTGAAATCAGATCCAAGAATGGTTCTGTTTATAAAGCTTTAGTTGCAATGTATGTCGGATCCACTTTCAAACCCATTTCCAATAAACTCTTAGTTATCAAACATCTTTCACTCTAGCAAAGGTGGAAGCAAAATGGGAGAGGGATTTGGAACTTCTTCACATATCAAGTTCGATTTTCATTCTGATCTCGATCTCGGTAACCATTCTGACTTTGATCTCGATCCCGCTATGTAGTTTGTTCTAACCCCTATTTCCATTCCAATCCCGACCTCGACAGTGCTTTGAAGCCTTCTAGGGATGTTCTTCTGCACGGTCCCGCCTCCCGTGGGTTTTTAATTTTGCTAAGTGTGAAGAAAATATATGAAGCACAAAGTAACATGGAAGGTAAGCTCTCTAACCTAGTTTTTATACTTTATGTGGCTCTAATACTGGTTTTTTATTGTAGAATTAAGAGATTTCAGGAGCATCGAGTGAGGCTTCTCAAAGGAGCCAACCCATGGAGACCTCAAAGCAAGTAGCTAAGCCTAAAAAGATCAAGCCAGAACAACTCCCTTATACCTTAAAGTATAAGAATAAGGGTCCTACTATCACTGTTGGTAAGGTGGATTCTGATTGGGCAGACATCACTGATACCGAATTGGGCCCATTCCATTATGAGGAGTTGTTCTTGGAAACATTTGTTGAGGAGGTAATAGGGAGGAATCAAAGAATTGTTGAATCTAGATTGGTGCACGTTGCCCTATTTCCTTTATCAGTCCAGTGCCCTGAATTAATAATTACAGTAGCCGAATCCTATAATCTTGCTACTAGCAAATGTGTAGACTCACAGGGGAATGTTATTATTTACCTAACTCCACGAATGATTCGGTTCATGTTTAATGCGCCCACTCCACAGAATTCTAGGAAACTCAATGAGGCTAATGCCTTAAAGATATATAGTAACAAGAAGGAGATTAACATAACTCATATGAACAAGAGTTGGATAAGAACTGAGAAAAAGTCCCTGGTTAAGCTTCCAGATCAACCTAAAAGGGAAGACTTCTACAAAGAGATTGGGGATATCATAATGATGCTATCTAAAGTATTTGGAAAAAGGGATTCCTTTCAATTCAAGGAATGGATGTTTCCATTCATTTAGACTATCTTGGACGGAAGGCAACAATTTGATTGGCCTGTGATTGTATCTGAATGCATACACAACCAAATGCTTACGGTGAGGGAAACCAAAAGTTTCTTCATGACCTCCTATGTGATTTATGCAGAAACTAGAAGAGGCATCTTCCTTGGGTTAAATGTAGTAGGGATATTGGGAGAAGCCCAAGGACATAATAAAGTATGGAATCATTATGATCAGCTCACCTTACAGACTTTTGAACTACATTATAGAAGGGTTAATGATACATTTTTATATGTTATTATTGACCAGCTCACAACATATGCAGGATACAGATTGATCCAAGAGTCCATGGCATTTACTGTATAGTGGGGAAATTGGTTTATCCAATACCCCAAGTTCACTTATTTCAGGTTGGCTGGGTTTGGTGGCCACCCTCACCTACTCCCTAGGTGTTGCAACAACATGATTTTTTTGATGGAGTTCATCTATCAAGCCTTGGGGGTTAACTCCAAATTTGGTATAAAACATAAGACCAGTTGTCACAAATTCCCCATGAAGTTGGGTGAATATAACTGTCCACACCTTGTAGCAGCCAAGGTGATTTGCAATGAGTTGATGCACTTGAAGTTAGGCTTGTACACTACTAGGAAGCATTATGATCCTAAAAAGAAGATGAATGCTTTGCTCCCTTTTGTGTTTAACAAGCACTTCAACCTGTTGGAGGACTTTTGGAGGGATCTTCAAGATGACTATTATTTAAGAAAAAGAAACTATGAAAGGTTTCCTATCCCACTCATGGTGGAGTGTGGGGTGAAGGTAGAAATTCCTGAAACATTGTCAGATGATGGGGTGACTTTGGATCCCCAATATGATGCACAAAATATAGGCACCAAGGACGTAGATCCTATGGATTGGAATGCAGAAAAATCCACAAATATCAAACAGATAGCAAGGCCTGTATTAGATAGAAGCATCCAATGCGTTGTGATGAGAGTCAAGGAATCTGAGACTCAGACCTACAAGAAGAGAAAAGGTGTAGGTACCACTCAAGGGTACAAGAGGACAAAAATAAGAATACCTCCTAAAGAGACTTTGGAGTTCTTCCCTCCCGATTCAGGAGAAGAAATTGAACTTGAAATTCCTACTCAGGACCACCTTGAAACACATGAAGATGAAATCATACCAGGACCTAGGGCCTCAACATCTATTGCAGGTGAGACATCTACTCAACCCCTTCTTACAGAGCAACCAATTGAAGAAATTCCTAGGGGAATCCTCCACAAAGAAGCTGAATCCTTGAAAGGAAAGGATCCCAAAGTTGAAATTCATGATATAGAGACAGATTCTAAGAATAATCCTTCTGATAGAGAAACACATGTGGAGGTACCTCTTGATGAAATTGAGGATGTGGGGTCTGAACATGCTTTTACAAAGGAAGACCAATGGTTGTTGTTTGAGGAGGCTAAGAGAGAATCTGATGCAAAGGCACAAACTGAGGCATTAAACAAACATACGGAGATGGATGCAAAGGCCCAAGATGATGCACTACTCAAACAACAACAATTAGAAGCTAAAATCAAAGATGATGAATTGGTTAAGCAACAACAACAAAGGGATTAGGAACTTAGAACAAAGGAAGAGAATGATAAATTGGCAATGCTACAAAAGATCCATGATCTTGAGGAGGAAAAGGGCAGACAAAGAAGAGAAAGAGAAGCCCTTGAGGCCAAGTTCAAGATTATTGAAGAATCTTATAAGAAAAAGGAAGAAGAAGAACGCCTAAAGAGAGAAAAAGAGGTTGAAGAGCTTGCTAAGCATGAACAAAAGGAGAAACAAATATGGGACAAGCTCAAAGACTTGGAAAAGCAGAGAGACCAAATGCTTCAGGAAAAGAGGTTAGAAGAGGAACGTTTAAAGAAGGAATTAGAAGATAAAAGGCTACAGGAACAAAAAGATAAGGAAGAAGCTGAAAGAGTTGCACAAGAAAATGCACAAAAGGACCAAAAAAATGTGCAAGAGGTTGATTCTCAACCTAGAGCCACTTTATTGCAACCATTATCTTCTACCACTGCTGCCTCTTCCTCAACATAAATGGCTAGCACTCCGAATGCTCCTACATGGTTGAAACAGGATCTAGAAAACAAGCATATAGCTCCACCTCAGCCTCTCAATTGAGAAGAAATGATGAAAGAAATAGAGAAAGAAAGGCCCAAAAAAAAGGCTAGAGTTCTTCATTCAACCAAGCTCACAGAGGCAGGAGAGATTATTGCTGAGTGTGCAATTCCAGTGGTGGACAAGGATAGAGAAGACATGTAGCTAGATGAATACCAATTGGGCACGGTTAACATGGGGAGGCCTGCAAGGAACCAGCAGATGAATCTCATTGATATTGTAGCTTCCTCCACCTAGTCTAGAATGATTAAAGACAAGCAAAAGAAGGATGAACTTAAAGCCCAATTAGACCAGCTACATAAATTCTTAAAGGATGTCTCCACTCCAGTGTCTCAACAAGTTGTTGCTCTGGAAAGTCCAGTCCTACTCTGTAAAAGAGAAGCTGATGAATTGGTACAAATGAGAAATAAAATGGGGATGCTTGACCGATGGATTGACAGGCTAAATCAGGAGGTTGGAGAAGTGCTAATAGATGGTTTTGGAATTCATAAAAAGGAACTTGACTTGATAGAGGAAATGAATTATCATGCTGAGGTTCGAGGGAAACAAGAAGAGGAGTACAAAGAATATGTTCAAAAAATGAAGGATATCAGCAAGGTGCCAAAGTCAATTCTCCTAGAGCAATCAATTCTTGAGGAGGATAATGCAGACTTCCTTGAAAAGACTTCAAGTATAATCCGATTTAGATCTAACTTCATCTATAAGCATAGGAATGAAGTTCAAGATGCTTGTAAGGACTTAAATGAGCAATTTGATGAGTTAGAGGCTGTAATAGCCATTTTGGTCAATGTGGACATTCCAGTCAAGGAAGGCATGCCTTTGGATATATTAAAGGAGAAGTGGAATAATAGATTTTAGGAAGTGATGCAGAAAGAAGATGATGGATAAGATTTGTTGTTGGACAGATTAATGGATATTAAAGAGGAGGTAAAAGCTACTAGGAGGGAGTTGATCAAATTAAAAGATATACAAGAATTTGCCTTGACAAAATTAAAGAGAATCAAATTTGAAGATGGTTGGGTAGATGGACTTGATGTGGACATCCTCCAACAAGTATTCTCTAGCTATGATGAATATCTTCTTGAAAAACAACGCAAGAGTGAGTTGGTAGCAAAATGCTCTATTTTTGGCACATGACTTCCTCTTTTCTCTCCTACTTTGCAAGATTTTGACATATGCTAAATTGAAGTTTCTCATCTATCGGTTTTATCTTCTTCCTTGGGCGTCATATTTTGGACAGCAGGGCACTCACCTTTGAACTGAAATCAGTTCAGTTCCTGCATACAGTTTTGGTTCCTTGATTTGTGGATCTAATTCTTTGATTGAGAGGGACTTATGCATAGTATGCCTATATGTAATTTTGAGCTCTATGTTGTAAAGGTCGGTTGATTGAAGAAAGATTAGCCACCTGATATGGTAGCAGATAGGAAATATAGTTTTATAATTTTCATGAGTTGTAGCAAGATACTTTAAAAGTTTTAAATTGAAATAAGATACCTATTTATAGTCTTATATTGTTTTCATGTTATTGTTGGAAGTGAATCTCTTTGATAAGGTTAAGGAATTATAATTAATCTATATTCCAGTGAGTTTGTTGTGCCTAAATGTTTTCTATTTGATGCAAATCAATAGGGGAAACTAGATTTTAAGATTATTTTATTAAATTATCTATGAATGGAATTACTACATGTCTGTTGATTTGTGTGTTAACAATGAGTGAGTGATCTATTTTGAATCTTAAATTATTTTAGTGAATGGTTATGGTAATTGAATTGGGCACTATGAATGTATGTAATGGTGTAGGTTATTCTATGGATTACATCATGTTGTTGTTGTTGTTGGTCCGTTAAAGGAAGCACTCATTGTGGGAATGCATGTCTAGATACTAGGGAGTTTTATTCATAATTTAATATTCTATTCCTTGATTGATCCTTTTTATGTTTATTTAAACCCCCCCATTAAACGTAGATTGATGAATCTAATATAGTTTGTGTTCTTTATTACCAACAAAGGCCCCTTGAATATTATAGTTACATTGGCCATTGAGTAACATCAGCATAGTTGAGAACCAACTACCAAGACCTTGGGAGTTAGATTACTATATGTTATCTTTCTTTTTCAGGAGAAATATGGTAGAGATATTCTATTTTATGTTATTGTGCTATTTTGACCATCAACACCTCTATAATTAGGATATTTTCTTGAAAGGTTTTTACCAAACATTAATATATATAAATATATATTATATTTTATATATACTAATACATATGTATTTATTAGATCAAATTTTTGTTTTCTTTTATTTATTTAAAAAAATAAAATCAATGGTGTTTAGGTGACGCCTCCAATGGAATTTACCCTCTATGGTGTCATAGCCACTTAAGAGACACCCATAGGGGTTATGACCCCCATGGGGCCAGAGATCCATGCCCCTTCAAGAACCCGTACTACAAACTACATGGGGTTGGAGTTTCCTAACCCCTACAAAATATGACATAGGTTGCTTGGCCACCAAGTAGTTTTTAATTCATTTTAAAATTTATTTATTATATATATTACTTAAACATAAATACATTATATATGTATATATAGTTTCAATTACCTAATTTATTTCTTTTCTTTTCTTTTTAATAATTAAAAAATGTATATAAAATTCATATATATGTATACATAATACAAAAATTATTTATTTAAACTAAATAAACAAATAATAACATTACTTCTTTCAAAATTAATCATTGATAATATAAGTATATATTAAAAAATATAAGGAGAAGTTTTGTTAATTAAATATTTATATTATTTTCCAAAGCAAACACACAATAAACACAATTGCAAACATAAGACAACAACATAGGAGTGCTTTTTTTTTGAGCTTTTAGAAATACTTTTCTACATTCCAATTTATTCTAATACAAAATGTAGGCAAAGCAATACACAAAAACCTCTTATTAACTAGAATGTTTAAAATCATCATATAGTAACATATTTTAAAATAAAAATAAAAATGCATACACAACAAGTAAACATTTTTGTTTTTTACACAATAATTTTTTTAAAAGAAAGACATGGTACAAAACACCCAAATAATAATATAAATTTACATTCCCATAAAGAGGGTTATTGGCTTCAAAATGGGGTTCAAGTTCTCAATGGCCTCCTTCAACACAAGGATTATTTCTTTCATTGATCTTCAACAACTTAAAAAAATAAAATCACAACCATGCTAATGGAGATTTTCTCACCTTCCAAGGTCATACAAGTTGCTCACAAGCCCATCCTTGAGCTATGGAGTCCTCTAAATAGGTAGGTTTCACAATACAAAAAAATGTGAGAAAATAACCATAACTCCATACACCAATGGCTAGAAACACTACAAGTGAATCTTGAAAAAATTCATAAAAATATCTTATCCAAGTAACCTTATGGTTTATATTTTACAAATAATATCCAAATCTTTTCATATCCAACACATA
The DNA here is from genome assembly GCA_007115665.2 of Sequoiadendron giganteum. Lineage (NCBI taxonomy): Eukaryota > Viridiplantae > Streptophyta > Pinopsida > Cupressales > Cupressaceae > Sequoiadendron > Sequoiadendron giganteum. Next base: position 275,289,224 of record CM021108.1, on the reverse strand, counting down.
AACAAATCCAACACAACAACCAACAAATACTCACATGGAACTCATAAGACTCTCAAGCCAAAACCCCTTCACCAAGACATATATTTATCCAAGGAAGGTCTACACCTCTCCCAACCCCACACATGGGTTTCTCTCATTTGTTTGGGGGAGATTAATCCAATACAACAACTACCTTACCAACAATGCACAACAAAATATCTAAAGAATAAGCAAAGAGAATCACAAACAATTTTAAACCAAACTTTGAAGCACACAATAAAATAACACATACAAATTACACATTTTAAAATGGAAATCCATAAATCCCACCTCATATGGAATATACAAATGGATGAAAAACTATAATAATAATAATAAAAAAATAACATCATTAATCACTCATTACAATGTATATCCACATAGAAGAATAATTTAGTCTCATAAAATAAAGTCAAGGTGTCACTATAAAAACACAATAAGAGTTTATAGAGGACCTCCAATAGTTTTTTCATTAGCTATGAAACACACATACATCTTCTTAAAAATAATCATAAATATATCCTATAATAGCTGAAGCAACAATAATCATATGTCAAATCCTTGAGGTTTAGCTCAAGTGGTGTGGTTGCCCACTCTAAGTGTGTGGTATTCCACCCACTCAAGTTCAAACCACATTAACCTTTCTAAAATGGGGTGGGGGTCCCTGTGGAGGCCTGGAGGTTATAGGAGCTCACCTTGTTGATCATTGTGTTCAAGAGAATGGTGTTCAAGCCAAGTTGATCTAGCTCGTTGGGCTGTCGATTCCTCCAGATATCAAAAAATAACAATCATATGTCAAAATGTCATGTGCTATAAAAAATCCTTATTCTACATAGCTATCACTAACTGATAATAATAATTCTTTAAATTCACTATCATAATTACATGCACAATTTAAACTTATTACATAATACAATTTCATAAGTTTCCTTCCAAAATATCCACCTCGTTCAAACATCCTTAATCAAATTATCACTACCATATCAAACTTAGATAAAATAAATAATCAATCAAACATAGTTGAAATCCACACTTAAAATATAATCATAAAATAAGGAAGTATGCAACTCTATATCCATAACATAAATAATATCAATAAACCATAGTTATCAACTAGCTAAATTATCATAATAATCTCATGAAAATTAACTAATCTAACCATGCAATACCAATATCCATACTAATTAATGATCATAATCATATCCAAAACATAATGTGCAAATCCATGAGTATCAATATCGAAATTAAGTCTATCATATGTAAGCGAAGGCATAATAAAAGGGTGGCCTCACATCTAAAATGAAATATAGTTTTTTTATTCTTATTCTTTGCTTGCTTCCCTAGTACATGAATAATTTTTTATTTATAAAGATCATGGGAAGGTATGCATATATCAAGACCTTGATCCTTGGATATTATAAGATATATAATTTGAGGCTCTCTAATCCTTTTACCTTCATGACCTCTATGATGCATATGTGCATGAGTAGTTTTTTTGCTTCTTGATCATATGTCTTTTTTTGTCATTATAAGTGAAAAAAGTGTATAAATCATGTATACCATCCTTTTTCTCATATGAGAATTCCTTAAGTATCTTAAAAAAAGTGTCTAAAATAAAATGGATCAAATGAGATATTGGTTTATAGTCACAACTCTATAAATTTTGACCACTTTGCCTTCATATATAAATTTGGCTCATTTATGCAAAATTGAAGGAATTTATCTACATTGTTCTATCCATGGTCTACCAAGTAACATGCCAAATATTATCACTCCGTGGCCAAATATTAGATGTAGAATGATAAAAAACCATGGTCTTGATTAAAATACCATTAATAATTTTCAATGATATTATGAAGCATGTATAATATCAGTGTTTACTATTTCTATTAAATAAAATATATTTAGTGTATACATTAAATCCAAGTGAAAGATCAATGAGAAACTAAGTAGATTAAGTACATTTAACATTTATAATGACTTACTATCTATATTGGTTCATCTAAGTAGGTGAAGTACATCTTACATTTTTATTGTCTGCATTGGTTCTCCTTCTTCTTTGAGTCATGTTGTCGATGTTAGTGTTGGTCTAGCTACTCCTATGACTAGGAAATTTGCATTTTCCCTAGCTTTTTCTCCCCAATTATGGTTTTTGGGAAAAAGTTTAAGAAATGAGGAGTTTTTTTTTTTGCAAAAGTGTCAAATTTGTAGATTTGATATACTTTGACCTTGGCTTTGGAATTTGAACCTCTAGATATATAATTATTATCACCCCATTATGGAGGGGAAATTGAAATTTACCCTTGTGAAAAGGGTTTCTTTGTGGTGGCCTTCAATTTGATCTTTGATCATAATGCTTTTTTAAATTCTCTCTTGGTTCTAGGGATACAATACCCTCCTATTGAAACCTTGGGTTTCTTCCTTTAACCCACTCATTGAATCTATTAATTAGTCATTAGTTTGGATTTTCCTCTTGAATCTTCCTATCTATTTTTAGTGCATTCATTGCTATATTGGAATTGATAGCTCTTTGGGTCATTTTATTACAATGGAACAAGCCACTACTATGTTCTCTTAGACCACATATGCATGTATTCTTATGGAGTTATATTTGTTTATGCCTCTCCTAGTGGAGGTTGTTTTGAAAGTAGTTGATAGCTCTTGGAGCTAGAATTCAAATTATGAAGGCATCCCCTTTTGGTGTAGGTAGTAATTTGCTAACAATCATCTGGCATTGATTTTCCCTTGCTTAAAGATCCCTTTCTCTTCCTCCAAGTGGAAGAATGTTTTGCATGAACACCTCACATTGAAGATACTTGAGGATGTTTATGATTTAGAGGCTTCTACACATCCTACTATTATTGAGGTCATGGTTCTCAATTCTTCTGTGTCACCTATAGCTTTCCATCTCCTTAATTCTCCTCCTATGTTCTTAGGGGTGATGTTGGCATGCCTCCTCTGATTTGCATGATAGATTCTCAATGATATGCTTCCCTGGTTAGGCATTTATCTCATGTGAACTCTCACATATCAGAGCCTCAAAGAGGGTTTCTCGTCCCCCTTCCCTTGCTTATGTGGATGAAAATAATGAGTTATCTTGGAATTTCACACAAGAAAGGAATAAAGGTCTTTCTAAACATGTTCACTATCTCATGTTTGGGTTAAGGGTATGCGCCTTACTAGGTTTTGTTATGCAATTGGCTAGTTGCTTTTAGTTGTTTATTTTTTGGTAGCTTTGTTATAGCTATGCTATTTTTATTTTGTTGTTCATCGACTGCTTTGTATAATGTTCAGGCCCTTAAAAAAAAAAAAAAACATTTTATTAATCAAAAGAATTCATAAAGTGCAATAGATAAAATAGTAATTGTGTGGGATCTACTCATCTAACAATGTTATCAATTAAGTAGCATTAGAGGAAGAAGATGCTTCTCTAAAATGCAACATATGAAAAATGAATAGCATGAAGTTTCCATAGTCCATGATAATACTGTGCAAATATTTTTGGATTGAAACTGTGTGTAGTTTCTAGATAAAAAAACTACATATAGTTTCAATACATAAATATTTGCACGATATGAAAATTGTTTATATAAGCTTGTGCATAAGAATAAAAATAGAAATCATCCATAAAATCTCTACCAACATGCCTATGATCCATAGTAAGAGGATCGTGTTGATGATGCACATTGAAATTATTATAATGATTAGGAAATGGATTGGCTATGGGCCTTTACATTTTTATTAGGAGGATAAACCAAAGGATTGAACTCATCAATGACACCGTCTACATATATTGTATTATTATCAAATAAACCTTCCACCATATGTTTCAAAACCAAACAAACTTGAGTATGATGTCCATTAATCCATAAAATTATAAAATGAATCCTCCTTATAGTTGCTAGGTAGGCCTTTGTTTGGATCTAACATACAAATAGGTGGAAGAATAATCAAAATACAAAGTAACAAAGTTTGAAGTATAGTGTACATAGGTTATCGTAAGTAAAAAAATTAAAATTATGCAGCTTGAAGTATCACATGTAGAGAATTTTAGCCATATGATGCACATTATCCTTTTTGTATTTAGAATCATTAACCTTTGAAAAATTATTAGAACTTTGGAACTTGGAAGTGTAAGAAGATGTATTTAATCTAACCATGAGAGGATGAGTCATACTTAAGCACATTATACATAAACAATTTCAATTAAATATTCTTCACATTCAAGCATAAATATCCACAAAAGAAGCAAATTAGTGAAATATATTATCTCAAAGAGGTGGAAAGAATCCCTCAATAAAAATGGTTTACATTTCATCATCATGAATTTGATGGTGCAAATTAAAATATAAGGACTAATTATAATATCATATTCATGGTTTTGCTCATTAGATCCTTCAGCACACTCAAATGAATCAACAATAGTAGTCTTTAAACCCATATTAACTTTTAAGTGTTGAAGGAATGCTTTGGCTAGTTTCAAAAAATAATTAATATATCTATGACGTAAAGAGAAGAACTACTCAATAACATAACCTTTTGAAGTGTGTTTGAATAACCTATCTAAGGCCTTATCTTAAATAGCTAAGGCCTTATCTTAATTCACATAATCTAAACATGTAATATAGTGAAAGATTTGAAATGTGTATAGTGTCACCTTTTCTATTATACATTTAAAATCAAGGTGCCAAAAAATGACTAGGTAAAAGATAAATAACAATCTCAAATACAAGGGGTAAATTTTGTGCTTCTACATAGTCACCTTTATCTTTCCTAAAAAAATTACACTCCATTCTATCTAGATTTTAAATGTGTATCCAAGGTAGATGTAGGAATGATCTGAGACACACATGTTTGGATATAGATAGGTTAATTGTAAAAAGAGTGATAAGACACAAACATGACCATAGTAGGAAGAATTTAGTGTGGCATTAAATAAGGAATGAAATAAGGTAAGGAATGAGGTATGTCAATAGAAATGGAAAAACAAATAGAATGGAAGATGACAATAGTAGAGGTAGGAATGTCAATAACAATAGGAGAAGAAGACAAAACATTAGTGATGGAATTGGAAATGGTAAAGAAACACAAGGACCATGTGTAGTCATGACACTAGTAGAGATAGCAAGAAAGGAAGGTGAAAGGGTAGTGATATGGAAGGAACTGGGAATGGATGTGGAAATCTCAAGATGTGAAGTAGGCAAAAGAAGGGGCTCCGTCATAGTAGAAGGATGGTGAAATCATGAGGTATAATCTATTTGGGAATACAATTAGGTAGAAAGCGGATGCACCATTCAAAGAACCAAAATGAATAACTTTAGCACCAATGCCTTGGAGCACTTCCCACTTAAATGGCTTAGTAAGTAATAAACCATGAAAATATTGAACCAATTTTTAGCACTATTTTCTTTAGCTAAACTAGCAAGCTCATGGGTAAATTTTTGTTGTTCTAAACATACTTCATGATCATAATCTTTAACCTCATGCTCAATAGTAGTGTGTATGGGAACATTATTAGGAACACCATCCTTGTTAGATTAGGCCATTTAAGGATTCAAATGACGGTTTCTTCTTAATAAAATTTGAGGATTCGGATGAGATTTTAAAATGTAAACAAGTCATGAAATCCTAAAGGACAAATGTTATAAAAGATATGCAAGGTCTAATATATAACTGAAATAAAATCAACAAGTGACGATCTAATAATAAATCAGCACATGGAACCATAGAGATAAAATATAAGGATGGTAAGATTGAGTGAAGCAAAATCACATGATTAAGCACACTTGACTTAAGGAATATATAGCTATGAAGCCAAGAATAGGGTAATTGAAATCCTAATGAAATCTAAACACATAATACAATTAAAAAATTAGATGGAAACACTCTATTAAAATAAGGCAAAATTCCTAGATTAAGTCATGTAAGAAAGTTGGGTTCACCAAAAATGTAAGGAGAAAGAAACCACTTACATATCCATCTAGGATAATAAATAATTAAAGCAATTACACAAACAATTAGCATATATAAATGAACTAGGATGGGAAATAATAAAAGTTGAATTAATTGTGTAAATTAATGTGATACTTGTATTCTAGAAATGGGAAAATGATACTAAAGATGCTATTGGGCTTTTAGGACTTGATTAAATAAGTCTTGAATGTATACTCATTAAGAAGGAATCGTGATTAATACAATTGTTTCAATTTGCCCACCTTGATCTTCTAATGTCTGAATATTAGTAAGGATTGACAATGTTTAGAAACATTTTTAATGGAATCTATTGAATTATGAGGGTCATGTTTTACTAAGTCAACCCCCTAAGATGATTCATCTAATAGCTTTGGAACAATGAACGAGGACAAGTGAACGTATAATGGACCTAGATGATGTGCGATGATGTAATGCTATGATAATATATCATGAATGTTCTATGAGAGTGCTCTTGAATGATTCATCAATCATTTCAAATAAATGGGTGAATATCTTTAAATACAACAACACAACACACAACTCAACACATACATGCACTAGGTAAGCTCACAATGGCTAGTGTGAGGGAAATGATAAGAAGATTTAATTTTGAATTTGATATTTAAAAGTTCAAGGTCTAGAGGTGCAAGTATGGAAATGACATAGGTAAAGTTCACACTTGCAAATCTAATATAGACTTTCAAAGTAAGGGACTAGGGATGAAGACCAATCTTTAAGAATGATTGATGATGGGATTTGGATAGGATGATGTCATGAGTCAAATTCACACAAAAATATGTCATTTATAGACTCATTATTACATTAAAAACACTCTAATCTAAACAAACCCAAAAACATTATATATATATATATATATAATTACAATTAATCTAAAATGATATATGCTAATCTAATGCTGTAAATCTAATTAGTGAATGTTCTTTAATTGCTCTTCTCAATTATTTTTATGCTATTAACGGGCTGGACGCCTGGTTAGGATTCAGCACGACTTTCGATTACATGACAGTTCTGCAGCTCGGTTCATGAAACAGATAAAAAAAATACCTTGTTAGGTGTTGAACTTTCTAATTGAATTCATTTCCTTGGTGACATTTCACAGAATTATCAAAAAGAAAAGGGAGCCACGCAGAAAAATGAAAACCAAATTGAAATGGAAAATAATTTAATATATTTTTTTCTGGAACTCCAGATATTCTTTACAGTACAAAGCAAAATACGATTGAACAACAGCAAAGGAGGATTCCTCCTCTCTGCTCATGAGACTCCATGTGCTCACAGTGGTTTGGCAGGAATCAGCTATTTTAGAGTTAAACGCACAACAATCCCTTCTTTTACACAAGCGGACTTGAATAACGAATTGACGAGATTCTTGGCCACGTTTACAGTACAAAGCAAAATACGATTGAGCATCAGCAAAGAAGGATTCCTCCATTCTGCTCATGAGACTCCATTTCCTCATTGTGGTTTAGCAGGTATCAGCAATTTTAGAGTTAAACGCAAAACAATCCCTTCGTTTCCACAAATGGACTTGAATAACAAATTGACGAGATTCTTGGCCATGTACCATAAGAAATCCTTCCAACAACTAGTACTTTTTTCTTGTCTCCACCAAAAATAAATCAATACATTAGTCTACAATTAAATTCGTTGCACAGTTGGAGGCATGGAAACCCTATTTCTCAACATCATGTGGAAAGCTTTCGTGACCCTGCCCTGCTCATTGCTGGCTGCCCTCATTTCTCAGCTTAACAAAGCAAATAATTAATTGGGACCCCAACAGCTGAGATACATAACGTGTCGCAGTGCCTCCTCAGACTGCTTTCGTCTTTGGCAATGGAGATCGCCGGCTTCCTTAGATTGAGTTTTGCAGGAAGAGAAGACTCCAAGCGCAATAGCAGAAGATGGAGCAGCAAATGATAGAGACGAGAGCTTCAGCTTTAAACCCTCTTCCCTCAAAACCCTCATAAAATCCTTTGAACTCATTTTTCCCTTCTTCCTTTCTCAGATGATAAGCTTTAATGGCAAGTTTGATGAGAGATGAATCTGTGTTTGGATATCAAAAATGAGGATGCGAGGAAGATTAAAAAGTGTGAGTTTGGGTGCGGCAAAACCAGCGGCTACCCTCGGTTACGCTTGGATTCCCTTACTAACGGCGTCCTATATCAGAAGCTGAATTCCGGTGATTTTTCAGCATGACAGGAAGCTAGCGGAGTTGTAATGCTAGCGGTTTTCCGTACTACAAAGCACACCGTTTTTTAAAGTATTCTGTATGGACAACTTACTTAAGGCATTTAGTTTGGGGTAATTATATATTTGTACGGTAGAAAAGACTTTACATTTTTATACAATTTTCAATCTTGTTGATAAATGTAGGCGAAAGCTAACTCGTAGACAAAATTCACCTATGTATGTAACATTGCAACATAAAATCCCATCCCCATCTCACGTGCTGGACAAAATGCATGACGGAAAGACTAACGAACGAACGTTGACGGAGACAACGACGGACAGGCAAATGCTGACAGAGACGGATGGAGGGTCTAAACGTTTTAAAAAAGAGCGGGCAATTTTAAAAGTGAGAGATTTGAAATTTGAAATCGTCTTGTATATCTCGTGGATGCATTTCAGAAATTCATTTTTCACGCAAGCAGGAAGGAATATGACGGATGTCTCAAACCACAATAACAACCCCTCCATTATCGTCAGCAACACTGTAAGTAGGTGATTTTATGTTAGTTTCTGATTAATATTTGCAGAGATTTATTTGAAGGTTATGTAAAATTGATTTTTTTTGTTATGCAGCAGAGAAAGTGGGACTTTTTCACTGGAGCCATGCGAGATTTGAGCATACTATCATTAAGTTTTATTCAGAAAGAAAAACTGACCGGCTTCTGAAGAAGTCGCACGATGATTTTATTCATACTAATATTTCAAAATAAGTCTGTGCAGACACAATCTGGGCATATAGGGAGCGGCATGAAAGTTGTTTGATGTGGAAATTCCGGCATGGAAATGTCTCTTGGTTTGTCAAACCACAATACCAATCACTCTGTCGTCCCCAGCTCTGTATTCCTTGAAGTTTTCAGGATAATGTTGAAAGCTAAGAGAAACCAGAACTTTTAAGGTCTTGATCAATTGCTCGAAGATGAAGCAATTTAAATTTGCAGTTAATTCTATCTTGTTGCTTGTAGAACTAATGTTTTGCACGGTCTTCTTTTCATTTGCTTGATTATGCACAGTATGTTCTGTTCTAAATCATATCTTAGAAAAGGGGCATTTGAATGGCCAAATTTGGGCACTTAAACATTATCTGGTTGACTCTTATCTAATATTTATATCTATGAAGTTATCGAGGACTCTACTTCTTACGGTGTGTTAGTTGTGCAACAATTTGCTTTAGGATTTGAATTCCAAAAAATTCAAAATATGAGAAAAGTTGAAGTATTATCATTTGTGGAGATGGTTAAGAATTTTTCTTACAAGGATTTGATTTGAGAAAATGGTGGAAAGTAGTACCTGTGCTATATTAAAACTTGGTTCAACATTAAAATTTTATTATTTGCATTGAAAAGTCATCTTTGATTGGGTTTCCACAATCATGACTTCCCTCAAAAATGTTGCAGAGGGAAATAAGATGCTAGGGAGAAAGTCACAGTTTTGTTCTCCACATTGAAATTGAATCCAAAAAATTTTGTGATTGTGATAGGCACCTAAATAAACAAAATATAATCTCCTAAGTGGCATTGCTGAGTGATGCAAGCTTAGCTTTGAATTATTTTTATTTCTCAACATTGAGTCTTAAATTTTAATTCCTTGTAGGGCTTGTTTTCTTTCTCCAAACATGTTTTCTAGTTTTGTTGTTTACATTTTTTGGATTTGGATAACAAAATTGTAATTGTTTCTTTTTGTACGAAAACGACTACATCAAGCTCAGTTGATGCAACCTCCACCAAGCTTGCTTCCTGCAAATGGAACAACAAAATTAGGAAGTGCCAATTCTTGTTGCTTAAAATAAGTTTGTGAACCATACAGATTCTAGTCATTGTAGATCTGATGTAGATATTGTGCCAAAAAAAGCTAGTAAAAGGTTTATTATTGTGCAATATGGAAACCTTCAATGTTTTAAATTTTTTAAATATAAACTCAAACATCTTTGTAGGATTCTGCTTGTATTTGTTACACTAGTGTTTACAAGTCAACTATTGCAATGACTACATGATTTAGGCTGGTATTTAAGAAAAGGTTATTATATTAGGTGTGTACATTATTTTCTCACAGGTCAATTTTTCTGTCAGTGCATTGTGTTCAGCATGTGAGATGGGGGATGGGGTGTTACTACATACATAGGTGGAGTGGTTGGGTGGCACTAGTAGAGCCTCTGTAAATATTGTGTTTAGTCTCCAATGTAAAAAATCATGTGATTTTTACTTAATAAAACATTGAATTGTATATGTATAATGGATTCCTCACATACATTGCTTCACAACATTGTTTTTGTTCTTATCTTGCATTAATGAATTTCAAAGGTGTCATGATTGTTTTGATTGTTTAGTGCACTCTTTAATCAAAGAAATCTATTTTTTTCCTTCACACATTATCCAAATTAAAGTGAAAACCTATATGTATATGCTACAACAACTCTTTATAGAGACCTATGTACAGAGAGGGTGAGAGAGGGAAGGAGGGAGGGAGGGATAATGGGAGGGATAGGTGGAGAGAGGTTGTGTGAGTAAATGAGAGAGAGAGAGGGAAGGAGGGAGATATGGAGAGGTAGGTAGAGAGAGGTAAGGTAAAAATAATATAGGTAGGTAGAGATAGGGATCTATGTAGGGTGGGAGAGGTAGAGAGAGGTGGTGTGAGAGAGAGACAAAGGAGGGGAGGGAGAGGTAGAGAGATATGGGTAGGTAGAGTGAGGTATATGTGGGGTGGGAGGGATAGAGGGAGGGGGAGAGGGAAGGAGGAGTGATAGATAAAGGGAGGGGTAGGTGGAAAGAGGGGAGAAAGAGGGACAAAGGGAGGAGAGAAACGTTAGGAGGGATGGTGAGAGATGAGAGATACATAGAAGTATAGAGGTATGGGGGGAGGGATATGTCTAGAGAGGTGGCATGGGAGGGATAAAGGGAGAGAGGATGACTTAAGGGGTCCTAAGAGGACAGCTTAAGGTGAGTTAAAATAATTACTTTAGGGGATGCAAGAGGATGGATTTAGGGTAGCTAACACAATGACTTAAGGAGTCCTAAGAGGATGGATTAAGGGGAGTTAAGAGAGCGACTTAAGGTGATGCAAGAGGATGAATTTAGGGTAGCTAAGACAATGAATTAAGGGATCCTAAGAGGATGGCTTAAGGGGAGATACAAGATCCTTGAATCAAATTATGTGTCATAGAGAAAATTAGTTTTATAAATAGGATATGGCTTAAAAGGGTACATAATTTCATATAAGGGGTATATAATCTTTGGATTGTAAACTATAAGGGTCTTTGTATGCATTAAAGTAGTCACCATGTATGTTGTATCAAAAATTTGATCCATATGCATTAGAATTGAGTTTTCCAAGGAATCAAGATGAGTTAATCATAATTTTACATATTGATGATATCTTAATCATTAGGAATAATGAAGTGTTCATTAGAGAACTCAAGGTTTAGTTGCATTATTGGTTTGAGATGAAAGATGTAGGTGCTATAAGATTCATCCTTGGTATATAAATACATAGAAATATAAATAATAAGAAATTATGGTTAAACTAGAGGAAGTATATTGAGACTATGGTTAGTCACTCGTCAACTCTATTTGATTAGTTTTATATATATTCCCGAAATACAACTCCTCATACTCTCCATTATTTAAATTTGAACATGTAAAATGAAATGATGGACAACCGACATTGTGTTTTCCATCATGCAACTATTTTGTGTAGGTACTAGAATGTATGAAATGAAAAAAGGAATTTGTTTTAAAAATAGTTGAAAAGATGCAAAGCAAAGTGAATGAGATAAATAATGTATTGGTTGCAGGCTTCATAAACCATCTACTCATTTAACCCACTGTGTTTTCCAACATGCAATTATATCTTGCATTTATTTTTCTAACATATGAAGAAATTGAAACACTTTTTTTACTCTAAATAAGACTTGTTATAAATTTTGAAGGTGAATTTCATTATATTCCTACTATGTAAATAACAAATTTTTTTCATTACATTCTTACTCTTTTGTAAAATTGCAGTGTTGGAAAATACACTATCCCTTGTCAATTATTTACTAATGAATTTGCAATGTTGGAAAACACATTGTCCCTTATCAGTTATGTAATGAAGTCCACCTTCAAATTTTAGAACAACAATGGAAATAACTAACAGGGAATAGTGTGTTTTCCAACAGGGGATAGTGTGTTTTCCAATAGGGAACAAAAAATGCTCACATTATTTGCAGTGTTGGAAAACACACTGTCCCTTGTCAATTATTTCCTTATGAATTTGTAGTGTTGGAAAACACACTATCCCTTGTGTAGGAAATAATTGACAAGGGACAGTGTGTTTTCCAACACTAAAAATAATGTGAGCATTTTTTTGTTCCCTATTGGAAAACACACTATCTCCTGTTGGAAAATACACTGTCCCTTGTCAATTATTTCCTACACAGGGAACAGTGTGTTTTCCAATAGGGGATAGTGTGTTTTCCAACAAGGAACAAAAATGACTGTGTGTCTTCCATAAGGGAAATAACTAACAGGGGACAATGTGTTTTCCAACATTATTTGCAGTGTTGGAAAACACACTGTCCCTTGTGGAAATAATTGACAAGGGATAGTGTTTTTTCCAACACTGCAAATAATGTTGGAAAATACACTATCCCCCGTTAGTTATTTCCCTGTTGGAAAACACATTGTCCCCTATTGGAAAATACACTATTTGAATTTATACCATCTCTTTTGGTGCTAAAATATATTTACTACCATTGTTTGAATTTATAACACTTATATTTAGTCTTGTATATATTTCTAAACAAACTTCTCATTTGTACTAGTTCTTTATCGATACCATCATTGTTTTAAAAAACTCTAGTTGCTCTATCACTTTCTTCTTTAATAATTCATAGCTTTTATAAGGCATTTGAATATTTCAAACTCTCATCCACATGCCTTATAAACACATTTGAGGGAAATTTTGAATGATTAATTATGATGATTGCATCAATTACATGGTAAAAATGAGCCTTTAATTGTTCAATTAAACAATTATAGTGAATATGGATAACATTAATCATTTATAGTTTCATGCAATGGATTAATGTAATGATGATAGATGTTAGGTTTAGGTTTTATGGTTTAAGGTTTAACCTAGTGGATTAATGCAACGATGATGATGGATTAATCCAAAGAGACATAAAGATGGTGTTGAAAGACCTTATAATGAAGAAATTGAAGAAAGATGAAGTATTAGTTCATAATGAAATAAAATAATAGATGAATATTAGATAGATGGAGGATGATATGGTAGATGTGGTGAAACAACCTTCATCATAGAATTAAGGTTGTATAGAGAGAGAGAAGTAAGGTTGATTCATCATTAGTGCCTCCTTCTCTTGTATTATTTAAGATGCCTTCTCCTATAGAATTTGATTCTTTCAACGTATGGTGCTCATTCTACTTAGCTCTATTTTGAAATAGAGAAATATCTTACAACTTCAACTCTACTTGAGATTTAAAATGTGAAAACTTCTTTTACAATGGCAACAATGTTGCAATTCCTACTTCAATTCCCTCCCACACTACCACTCCCTATCTCCCTCCTTGCCTCTTTCTCTCACTCTATCCCTCCCACTCTACAACTCCCTATCTCACTCCTTCCCTCTTTCTCTCCCTCCCTTTATCCCTCCCACCCTACCACTTCCTATCTCCCTGCATCCCCCTATCTCTCCCTTAGATTAATAAATTTATATTAGTCTAAAATTAACCTAATGAATTAATGCAATGATGATAAATGTTAGGTTTAGGGTTTAGGGTTTAAGGTTTAACCTAATGGAGAGAGAAATAGAGGAAGGAGCGATATGTAGTGTTAAGGTGGGAGGGATAGACATACACATATAGAGAGGGGATGGGAGAGGTATGCATAGAGAGAGGGAGAGAGAGGGAGGGAGCAAGGGATAATGTGAGGGGTACGTGGAGAGAGGTTGAATGTGTGTGAGGGAGAGAGGGAGGGAGAGAGAGATGAGATAGAGAATGTAGATAGAGGGGAGGGAGAGGTTATCACAATGCTTATGAAGATTTGAAAGTAGTTATCACTAGATCATAATAGAGGGAGGGGGGGATAGAGGGAAGGAGGGAGATAGAAAGTGGTAGGGTGCTAGGGATAGGAGGGAGAGAAAGAGTGAAGGAGAGAGATAGGGATAGGTATAGAGAGTGGTATGGTGTGAGGGATAGAGGGAAGGAGGGAGATAGGGAGTGGTAGGGTGGGTGGGAGGGAAGGAGAGGTAGATGGAGAGAGGTTGTGTGTGTGTGTATGAGGGAGAGAGAGGGGAAAGGAGGGAGATAGGAAGTGGTATGGTGGGAGGGATAAAGGGAGGGAGAGAAAGAGGGAAGGTCAGAGATAGGAAGTGGTAGGGTGGGAGGGATAGAAGGACCCAAAATGGTAGCGAGGTAGGATGGGAGGAACAAAGGGAGAGAGAGGAAATGAGGGAGACATGTAGAGGTAGGTAGAGAGAGGTAAGGTTGAAGGAATAAATGTACCCTTTTCCTAATTTTTCCTCTCCATCCTAATCGATTCTTACATTCTAATGATGTCCCCTATCCACTTTTCCTACACAGGGGACAATGTGTTTTCGAACACTACAAACAATGTGAGCATTTTTTTGTTTCAATCATATCAAGAAAGTGAAATTTCATTTTTACTGTAACCAAAGAGTTGTTCTAAAATTTGAAGGTGGACTTCATTACATAACTAATAAGGGACAACATATTTTCCATCACTGCAAATTCATAAGGAAATAATTGACAAGGGACAATGTGTTTTCTAACACTGCAAATAATGTGAGTATTTTTGTTCCTTGTTGGAAAACATACTATCCCCTATTGGAAAACACACTTTCCCTTGTTAGTTATTTCCAATGTTGGAAAACACACTGTCCCCTATTGGAAAAAACACTGTCTCCTGATGGAAAACACATTGTCCCCTAATGGAAAACACACTGTCTTTTGTTAGTTATTTCTAGACATCTTACATTCTGATGATGTCCCTTGTCCACTTTTCCTACACAGGGGACAATGTGTTTTCCAACACTGTAAACAATATGATCTTTTTTTGTTCCAACACTCCAATAATATGAGCATCTTTCATAAGGAAATAATTGATAGGAGATAGTGTGTTTTCCAACACTACAATAATGTGAGCATTTTTTTGTTCCAATTAGATGAAGAAGTGAAATGCCTTTTTTATTGGACCAAAGAGTTGTTCTAAAATTTGAAGGTGGAATTCATTACATTATTTGTTTAAATTTGGAACATGGAATGTTACAAAACCATATGAATGTCTTCAAAATCACACATTCCATTGTTGTGTTTAAATTTTACATGATTGAAAGAAAAGTGCACAAAATTATTCTAATTTGGAAAACACAGTGTTGGGTTTTAGTTATTTGAATCTCCTTGTTTTAATGTGAAGGGTTATCTCATGGTGGGTTTCTTGTTTCTTAAAATCTACATTTTTGGAACATGGAATGTTACAAAACCGTATGAATGTCTTCAAAATCACGCATTCCATTGTTGTGTTTAAATTTCACATGATTGAAAGAAAAGTGCACAAAATAATTATAATTTGGAAAACACAGTGTTTGGTTTTAGTTATTTGAATCTCCTTGTTTAAATGTGAAGGGTTGTCTCATGGTGGGTTGCTTGCTTCTTAACACCTATGATTTTGCAACATGGAATGTTACAAAACCATATGAATTTCTTCAAAATCACACATTCCATTGTTGTGTTTAACTTTTGAATGATTGAAAAAATAAAGTGCAAAAAATAATTATAATTTGGAAAACATAGTGTTGGGTTTTAATTATTTGAATCTCCTTGTTTAAATGTGAAGGGTTGTGTGTGTGAGGTAGAGTGAGAGGGAAGAAGGGAGTGAATGATAAAGGGAGGGGTAGGTGGAAAGACAACGAGGGGGGAAAGAGGGACAAAGGGAGGGAGAGAAATGTTAGGAGGGATCGTGGGAGAGGGGAGATGGAGATAAGTGTAGAGGGATGGGGAAGGGATCAAGAGTTCCTAAAAGTATTAGGATTATTTGGGGATACATAAAAATAATAAAATTGGGCTATGTAGTCATAAGGTGGGAGGGATAGAGGTATAGGGGCTAGGAGAGGTATGCATAGAGAGAGTGAGAGAGAGAGAAGGAGGGAGGGATAATGTGAGGAATAGGTGGAGATAGTTTGTGTGTGTGTGAGGGAGAGAGACAAGGAGGGAACTTGATGTGAGGGAGATAGGGAGAGGTAGTTACAGAGAGGTAAGGTGAAAAAACTAGAGAGAGGCAGGTAGAGAGATGGATCTAGGTAGGGTGGGAGAGGTAGGTAGAGAGATGGATCTAGGTAGGGTGGGAAAGGTAGAGAGAGGTGGTGAGAGAGAGAGAGGGGAGGGAGAGGTTATCAAAATTCTTATGAAGACTTGAAAGTAGTTATCACTAGATCATAATAGAGGGAGGGAGAGAGAGAGGGATGGAGGGAGATATGAAGTGGTAGGGTGCTAGGGATAGGAGGGAGATAAAGAGGGAAGGAGAGAGATAGGGATAGGCATAGAGAGTGGTATGGTGTGAGGGATAGATGGAAGGAGGGAGATAGGGAGAGGTAGGGTGGGAGGGAGGGAAGGAGGGGTAGATGGAGAGAGGTTGTGTGTGTATGTGAGGGAGAGAGGGGGAAGGAGGGAGATAGAAAGTGGTGGGGTGGGAGGGATGGAAGGACCCAAAATGGACTTAGTGTGAGGGGGAGATGTGATGGTTGATTGTGGGAAATAGGCACCCAAAATGGATTTATAGGATGGATGAGGGATAAGGATAATGTTTTTGGGCCAATACACTATCTATCTCATTCACTTTTGTCTACATCTTTAGATTCCTTTTCAATTTCAACTTCTCAAGAGAAGGAAGAATCTCTTAAGTTAATACATTATGTGTTATCATTCTTCCAAACCATTTTTCAACATCCCCCACCATTATACCAACTCAAGAATCTCTTCATTCAATACATTATCTATCTTATTCACTTTGGTCTGCTTCTTTTCAAGTGTTTTTAGCATAGAAGTATAGAGGGATAGGGGGGGAGATGTCTCTTTCTCTCTTTCTCACCTCTCTCTCCCTCCCTCTCTCCCTCATACACATTCAACCTCTCTCCACCTACCCCTCACATTATCCCTCCCTCCCCCTCTGCCCCCTCCCCCCCTCCCTCCATCCATCTATCTCACTCTCTCTATACATACCTCTCCCATCCCCTCTCTAAATGTATACCTCCATCCTTCCCCCACAACCTTTCTCCACCTACATCTCTCTACCTACCCCTCTTTTTTATGTTCCACTTAAACCTCTCTCTACTTAGTTCTCCCTATCTCCCTCCTTCCCTCTCTCTCTCTCCCTCCAAGTCCCACACAACTTCTCTCCACCTTCCTCTCCCTCCCCCCTCCCTACTTCCCTCTCTCTCACTCTCTTTATACCTGCATTAATGAGATATGATTCCATATGAAAATCCCCTCCATTTTTATCCTTTACAAATTATTTATTAAGAGTTACAAAAAAAAGATTTCAATTTAGTTTGGAAGAACTTATTTCTCTAAATTAATGTGTAACTAGAGGACCCTATCTCCAATAAAATGGGTGTAATACTTGTCATCACTCAAAGGTTATTTTTTAAGAGCTCCAAAAGATTATTTTTTGTTAATATTGGTTAAGTTTAGTAGCACATTGTGAAGAGTATTATATCACATATCAACTCAAAATATTATATTCTGTATAGTGGTTGTGTATGTGATTCATTAAAGGTTGAGGTCTCGTGTTGTAAGCCCTGAAGAAAAGAGTAAATGCAATTATATGAATTAATAATTCATATTTTTATTAATTTATTATATCATCAAATTCTATTGTGAGCATTTGTGTAATTGGTTGTATGGTTGGATAATCCTTAAATAGATTCTCTAGTCACAATTTTATCACATGGTATTGAAGTAGTGGTTTTGAATCCCAAAGGACCTAAGAGAGAGGGAGTGGGAGAGACTAGAGAGAGAGAGACCTGAGAGAGAGATGGAGTGGGAGAGACTTGAGAGAGAGAGAGGGAAAGGGAGGGAGAGAGAGAAATGAGAGAGGTTATAGATATATGAGATAGAGAGAGAAGTGGAGAGGTGAGGAGGAAGGTGGAGAGATTGAGAGAGGGAAGGAGGGAGGGAGAGAGAAAGTGGTATAGAGTGATAGGTTAGATAGAAAGAAGTAGAGAGATAAGGTGGGTGAAAGGAAGAGAGAGAGAGTGGAGGGGGAGAGAGGTGGAGGGAGAGAGATGAGATAAAGAGAAGTAGAAAGGGAAGGAGAGAGATGGGGAGATAGAGAAAATTAGAGAGGGAGGGATGGGGAGATAGATATAAATTCCCTATTTGAGACTTATATAATCTATTGATTATTATATAACCTTGGAGATGATTACCCAGATGACTTTTCCCTAGTGCCCCATACTATAATTCTATTTAGGAGGCAACTGAGGCTTAGCAAACTAGAGTGAGAGAGGGAATTAGGAAGGGATAGAGAGAGTTTGTGTGGGAACGAGGGAGAGAGAGAGGGAGATAGGGAGAGGTAGTTAGAGAGAGGTAAGGTGAACAAACTAGAGAGAGGTGGTGTGAGAGAGAGATAGAAGGGAGGGAGAGGTTATCACAATGCTTATGAATATTTGAAAGTAGTTATCACTAGATCATAATAGAGGGATGGAGAGAGAGAGGGAAGGAGGGAGATAGGAAGTGGTAGGGTGCTATGGATAAGAGGGAGAGAAAGAGGGAAGAAGAGAGATAGGGGTAGGTATAGAGAGTGGTATGGTGTGAGGGATAGAGGGAAGGAGGGAGGTAAGGAGTGGTAGGGTGGGAGGGAGGGAAGGGGGGTAGATGGAGAGAGGTTGTATGTGTGTGTGTGAGGGAAAGAGAGGGGGAATGCGAGACACACACAACCTCTCTCCACTATCTCTCTCTACCTACCCCTCCCTCTCTCCATAAATCTCTCTATATTCCCTCTATAAACAAGCCACCCCCCTCGCCCTCTCCCTCTCTCCATAAATCTCTCTATATTCCCTCTATAAACAAGCCACCCCCCCTCACCCTCTCCCTCTCCCAATTCCTCTATACTTTCCTCTATCAATCCTATCTCACCATCCGTCCTAACCTTCCTCTTCCCCCCTTTGTCCCTATTCCCTCCTCTCTCTCTTTCCACCTACCCCTCTCTTTTTCACTCCCTTTATCCCTTTGTCAAGAGATTTTGTATTGCATATGAATTTGTGCAAGAATAGAAAGTTAGAGATGATGCTATAAGTGGAGTTGAATAAATGAAGTCAAAGATTCTTGAACTTAAGAATTCCATAGAACAAATACAATTGGAAATATATGATAAGGAAAATGAAAAATCAACCCTTATTTAAAATGGTAGACAAGTCTTGTAAAAATAAACACTTTATTATTCCTCTTCCCTCTCTACTTTCCCTATCTCCCATCACTCTCTCTACCTACCTATCCCTCTATTCCTTCAACCTTACCTCTCTTTACCTACCTCTCCATGTCTCTCCCTCCCCCTATCCCTCTATCCCTCTATACCTCTCTCCGCCTATGGGAAGAGGAAGGTTAGGAGGGATGGTGAGAGAGGAGTGATAGAGTGAAGTATGGAGGAATGTATTTATTCCATGGAATTCTTACGTTCAATATGGATTTTTAGTTAATACATTTTTTTTACCAATGTTTTCCATATTTGCATTATAAATGATTAATTGAATAATGAATTGATGAAACTATAAATGATTAATGTTATATCCATATTTACACTATAATTGATTAATTAAACAATTGAAGAAGGCTCTTTTTTACCATGTAATTGATGCAATCATCATAATTAATCATTCATAATTTTCCTCAAATGTGTTTATAAGGCATGTGGATGAGAGTTTGAAATATTCAAATTCCTTATAGAAGCTATGAATTATTAAAGAAGAAAGTGATAGAGCAACTAGAGTTTTTTAAAACAATGATGGCATTCATAAAGATCTAGTACAAACAAGAAGTCTCTTTAAAAATATATACAAGAATAAATATAAGTGCTATAAATTCATCATGAACAATGGTGGAAAATAGAAGTAGATAAAGATCGAGAAATTAGAGAGGGAAGGGGAGAGAGAAATAGATAGAGGGGGGAAGTTGGGAAGGTGGGAGATGTAGGTAGAAAGAGAGGTGGGATGAGATGGATTAAGGGAAAGGTAGGTAGAGAGGGAGAGGGTGAGTGGAGATAGAGATAGGGAGGGAGGGAGAGAGAGGGAAAGAGGGAAGTGTAGGAAGAGAGGTAAGGGTGTGTGTGAGGGAGAGAGGGAAGGAGGGAGATAGGGGTGGTAGGGTGGGAGGGATAGAAGGACCCAAAATAGACTTAGTAGGAGGGGAGATGTGATGGTGGATTATGGGACATAGGAACCCAAATTGGATTTATAGCTTCAAGGAGGGATAGGGATAATGTTTTTTGATAGGGACATCATTAGAATGTAAGATTTCTAGAAATAACTAATAGGGGATAGTGTGTTTTCCAACATTGGAAAAAACTAATGGGGACAGTGTGTTTTCCAACAGTGGAAATAACTAACAAGGGATGATGTGTTTTCCAAAAAGGGACAATGTGTTTTCCAACATTGGAAAAACTTAACAGGGGACAATGTGTTTTCCAAAAGGGGACAGTGTGTTTTCCAATAGGGAACAAAAAAATTCTCACATTATTTACAGTGTTGGAAAACACACTGTCCCTTGTCAATTATTTCCTACACAGGGAATAGTGTGTTTTCCAACACTGCAAATTCATAAGGAAATAATTGACAAGGGACAGTGTGTTTTCCAACACTATAAATAATGTGAGCATTTTTTGTTCACTGTTGGAAAACACACTATCCCCTATTGGAAAACACACTGTGCCCTATTGGAAAACACATTGTCCCCTGTTAGTTATTTCCAATGTTGTTCTAAAATTTGAAGGTGGACTTCATTACAAAACTGACAAGGGATAGTGTGTTTTCCAACACTACAAATTCAAAAGCAAACAACTGACAAGGGATAGTGTGTTTTCCTACTTATCAAGGGATAGTGTATTTTCCAACACTACAAATAATGTGAGCATTTTTTTGTTCCAATCAAATGAAGAAAGTGAAATGTCTTTTTTATTGTACCAAAGATTTGTTCTAAAATTTGAAGGTGGACTTCATTACATTGTTGGTGTGTACGAAATAAAAAAAAAATCATAAGGAAATAATTTACAAAGGACGGTGTGTTTTCCAACACTGCAAATAATGTGAGCATTTTTTTGTTCCAATCAGACAAAGAAAGGGAAATGTCATTTTTACTACACCAAATTTTAAGTCCCTTATAAGTTTTTGAAATAGTTTTCAATATATTTGAAAGAATTATATCTTCCTCTTCTTGTTCATCCATAACTTGTTCGATAAAGAGTGCATTCTCTAGATTGCTTATTTTTCTTTAAATTTCTTAATCATAAATTTAATCACAAACACAACCAATGTATAAATTATAATCTTTTGAGTTGATAAGTAATAAAATTCTCTTCACAATGTGCTATACACAACCTCTCTCCAACTAGTCCTCCCTCTCTCCCTAACTCTCTCTAAACCTATCTCTTTTAAATGTGGTGATGATGTTGACTAATGGAATAAAAGAAAAGTTTCACTTGTATGATGATGTCTAGAGATAAGGTGGATGGTCCTCATATCCTACCTATCTACATGTGCTCCTTACCTCTCTCTCTATCTCTCTCTCACACACACTACCTCTCTCCCCAACTCTCTTTATACCTACACCTCTCTCCATCCCTCTTTCCATCCCTCCCTCTCTCTATCTCCACTCACCCTCTCCCTATCTACCTACCCTTCCCTTAATACATCCCTCTCTACTCTCTTTCTCTCTATCTCAACTCTCTCTCCCTCCCTCTCTCCTTCACACACATTCAACCTCTCTTCACCTACCCCTCACATTATCCATCCCTCCCTCCCCCCTCCCCCCTCCCTCCCTCTCAATCTCTCTATGCATACCTCTCCCATCCCCTCTCTATATGTGTACCTCTATCCCTTCCACCTTAAAAATACATATCTCTCTCCTTCCTCTATTTCTCTCTCCATTAGGTTAAACCTTAAACCCTAAACCCTAAGCTCCTAACATATATCATCATTGCATTAATTCATTAGGTTAATTTTAGGCTAATATAAATTTATTAATATAAGGGAGAGAGAGGGGGATGTAGGGAGAGAAAGAGGGAAGGAGTGAGATAGGGAGTTGTAGGGTGGGAGGGATAGAAGAAGAATATCCAAGTCCATATCAAATTTCACAATTGTAGAAATAACATAAGGTACTAGTCAATGAGCAAAGGGAGAGGAGAGACATCTACCTCTCCCTCCCCTCTCTCTCTAGTGGTTCTACCCTAGATATCTATATTTCATTCTACTTACATCTCCTTCCTTCCTAAATTATCCCCTTTTTCTACATCTCTCTCCCCTTCCCTCTCTACTTTCCATATCTCCCCTCACTCTCTCTACCTACCTCACCACCTATTCCTTCAAATTTACCTCTCTCTACCTACCTCTCCATGGCTCTCTCATTTCCTCTCTATCCCTTTATCCCTCCCATGCTACCTCGCTAGACCTCTCCCTCCCCCCATTCCTCTATACTTCCCTCTATCGCTCCTCTATACCTACATGTCCCACCTTACTTATCCCTCTCTCTTTGCCTCTCTCTCTCCCTAACTCAAGTTCCCTCCCTCTCTCCCTCACACACATAACCAAAGAGAATGAGATAGATAATGTATTGACTGAAGACATTCTTCTTGCTCTTGAGAAGTTGAGGAAGGTGCATGTGCATTATGTGCAATAGGAAAATGGAAATGTAGATCTAGAGAAACATGGAGGGTGGGATTTGTAGAGAGAGGTGGTGTGTGTGTGTGAGAGAGAGAGAGGAGTAGGTAGAGTGAGGGAGATGTGGGGTGGGAGGGATGGAGAGAGGGAGAGAGAGGGGAGGAGGGAGTGAGTGATAAAAGGAGGGGTAGGTGGAAAGAGAGAGAGGGGGGAAAGATGGAAAAAGGGAGGGAGAGGAAGGTTAGGAGGGATGGTGAGAGAGAAGTGATAGACAGAAGTATAGAGGAATGGGGGAGGGAGAGGTATAGCAAGGTAGCATGAGAGGGATAAAGGGAGAGAGAGGAAATAAGGAAGACATGGAGAGGAGCATGTTCACTATGTGCAATGGGAAAATGGAAATGTATAATTGGAGGCAACAAGTACTAGAATTTATAAAATGAAAAATGAATATGCTCTAAAAACACATGAAACTAAGTAGACCAAAGTGAATGAGATAGATAATGTATTGAATAAAGAGATTCTTCTCATTCTTGATAAGTTTAGAAAGGTGTGTGTGAAGTATATGCAATGGGAAAATGAAAATGCAAAAGTGGATAAACTCAAGAGGTTTTGTATTGCATATGAATTTGTGCAAGCAAAGAAAGTAAGGCAGGACATGTAGGTATAGAGAGAGAGTGAGAGAGCGAATCATGGAGGGAGGGATGGAGAGAGAGGTACAGGTGGAGAGAGGTTGTGTGCGAAGGAGGGAGAGAGAGAGAGGGAAGGAGGAAGATAGGGAGATGTAGTTAGAGAGAGGTAATGGGAACAAAATAGAGAGAGGTAGGTAGAGAGAGGTGGTGTATTTACACTTGACTTTATCCACTTTTGTATTTCCATTTTCCCATTCAACATACTGCACACACACCTTCATCAACTTCTCAAGAGTAGGAAGAATCTCTTTAGTCAATAAATTATCTATCTAATTCAATATGGTAGATGCTTCTTTTTAAATGTTTTTAGAGTAGATTCCTTTTTCATTTCATACATTATAGTACCTGATACCTCCAGTTTTGCGTTTCCATTTTCCCATTGCACATAGTGCACATGCTCCTTCATCAACTTTTGAAGAGTAGGAAGGGTATCTTCAATCAATACATTATATATCTCATTCAATTTGGTGTACTTATTTTCAAGTGTTTTCAAAGAAAGAGGCAAGGAGGGAGATAGAGTCTAAATAGGAGGGATAGAGGGAGGGAGAGAAAGATGGAAGGAGGGAGATAGATAGAGGCAGGGTAGGAGAAGCAGACATAGAGAGAGTTAGGGAGAGAGGTAGGGATAGGTGGATAGAGGTTGTGTGTGAGAGGGAGAGAGGGAGAGATAGAGATAGAGAGAGGGAATAATGTATAGAGAGAGTTAGAGAGAGAGGGAGGGGTGGGTGGTGAGAGGTTGTGTGTGAGGGAGAGAGAGGAGAAATGAGGGAGATAGGGAGTGGTAAGGTGAGATGGATAGAGGTACATATAGAGAGAGGGTGGGAGATTGGATATGTATAAAGAGAGTGAGAGAGAGGGAAGGAAGGAGGGAGGAAGGGTGGGATAATGGGAGGGGTAGGTGGAGAGAGGTTGTGTGTGTGT
This sequence comes from Sequoiadendron giganteum, assembly GCA_007115665.2. Taxonomy (NCBI): domain Eukaryota; kingdom Viridiplantae; phylum Streptophyta; class Pinopsida; order Cupressales; family Cupressaceae; genus Sequoiadendron; species Sequoiadendron giganteum. Next base: position 275,264,492 of record CM021108.1, on the reverse strand, counting down.
GAGGGAGAGAGAGAGAGGAGACTTCAAGTAGGTAGAGGTAGAGAAAGGGAGAAGGTGGGACATGTAGGTATAGAGAGAGTGAGAGAGGGAAGTAGGGAGGGATGGAGAGAGGTTTTCTGGGAAGGGGGGAGAGAGAGGGGGAAGGAGGGAGATAGGGAGATGTAGTTAAATAGGGGTAAGGTGAAAAAACTAGAGAGAGGTAGGTGAAAAAATAGAGGGAGAGAGGGAGGGAGATAAAGAGGAAAGGAGGGAGATAGGGAGTGGTAGGGTGGAGGGATAGAGGGAGGGAGAGAAGGAGGGAAGGAGGGAGATAGGGAGTGGTAGGTTTGGAGGGATAGGTATAGAGATAGTTAGGAAGGGAGGGGTTGGTGGAGAGAGGTTGTGTGTGTGATGGAGAGAGGGAGGGAGATAAATAGGTAAGGAGGGAGATAGGGAGTGGTAGGTTGGAGGGATAGAGGGAGGAAGAGAAGGAGAGAAGGAGGGAGATAGAGAGGGGTAGGTTGGGAGAGATAGGTATAGAGAGAGTTAGGGAGGGATGGGTAGGTGGAGAGAGGTTGTGTGTGTGTGAGGGAGAGAGGGAGGGAGAGTGATGGATGGAAGGAGATAGGGAGTGGTAGTGTGAGTGATAAAGGGAGGGAGAGAAAGAGGGAAGGAGGGAGATAGAGAGAGGTAGGGTAGGAGAGTTAGGTATAGAGAGAGTTAGGGAGAGATGGAGGGATAGGTGGAGAGAGGTTGTGTGTGTGTGAGGGAGAGAGGTAAGGAGCGAGATATGGAGTAGTAGGGTGGGAGGGATAGAAGGACCTAAAATGGACTTAGTAGGAGGGAGATATGTGATGGTGGATTGTGGTACATAGGCACCCAAAATGGATTTATAGGATGGAGGATGGATAGGAATAATGTTTTTGCTATGGTGGAGGGGGATGGTGAAAAATGGTTGGGAGAATGATAATACATAATGTATTGACTTAAGAGATTCTTCCTTCTCTTAAAAATTTGAGTAAAAGGTGGTTGTAAAGCTACATAAAAGTATTCAAGACATTGAAAACTCTATCCAAGAAAGGGGTGTTGTTGGCCTAAGGGCTAATGAGAGAGTAGCTGATCTAAAGCTTCAAGTAAAACATATGAATTTAAAGAAGTTAGAAGATCATGAGAAGTAATAGTAGGGGGTGTTAACTGGTAAGAGCATTAGGGATGAGGAAAAATGTGTCGATGATCAACTTGTAGATGCAAAGGAAATAGTTGGAAGTGTTGAAACTGTAACAAAACAACACAAGACTAAAATTAAATACTTAGAAAAGGAAGTAAAAGATAAGAAGAAGATTTTATCATCAAAAGAAAAGGAGGTTGATGTTGTTGAGAGAGAGATTCTATCTAAAAGACACGAAGTTGAGAAAATAAAGACAATAATGGAAGGTGTTGCTTATAAAGAAGGGTGCATGGAGACATTATAAAAATAGTGTTTGCAAGAATTTGAGGTAGTTTAGAAGTTGAAGGCTAATATTAGGCACCTTGAGGCTCAATAAGGAAATTTTCAATTTACCTACAATCGTCCTGTAAAGAATTTTGATAGATCAAAATCCAAAAGTGTTGTTGCACAACATATAAAAGTTTAAAATACATTAAAGGTAAATTTTGAAGGTGACTTTCATTACACTCATATTGTGTAAATAACAAAAGGTTTTAATTACATTAATTAATACTATTTTCTAAAATTGAAGGTTGGAAAACATTGGGTGTTATGAAACCTACAACCCACATACTGTTGTAAAACCCTCTACACATTACAACCCAATTGGTTAGTCACCCCTCATGTCAATTTGGCTACTTTTATGTATCCCCCACCTCCTTCCCAAGCTCTCATAAGCTATTTTTAAAAGTTTTTATATGGTTGGTTATGCTCTTGCTAACATAAGATAGTTTGTAGTGCTATTACTAAAAACAAAGTACGCATTTAAAATTTCTACTACTAAATGGTAACAAGTAAAAGAGAAAATAAGTACCACATAACAAGTAACAATTAAACAAAGGTATGCCAAAATAAAATTTCATAGCATAAAGAAGAAAATGCATGGGTGATAATGGACAAATATGACTTAGAGAATAGAAGTGTTATAGTGTAGGTAATGTTATTGTCCTATATCAACATCCAAATAAACATGAAACCATGGGTGAAAAAAACAAAGATACTCTCAATCACATGCACTAGTATCGAAAGTATTGCAAAGAAGAAATTAAAATTCTTAAATGTTGGATTCACAAGATAGCGGTAATTTTTAATTTTATGCATCCTGTTATTAAGGTATGGTAGTGAGATTATTATTATATTTTTTTTCATGTATTAAGGTCTCAAGGATCACCCTCATAAGTTCTTTATAGTCTAAATAAGAAATGGATTCAACTTAATCCTATGCAATGGAGAAAATTATTCCTATCCTTGTTTATGTGTGAGTAAATATATTTGATATATAATACTACCTTTATCTCACTTTGAGTGATGGTGCTAGAGGAGAGGGCATGTGATTTTGAGAGCCAATAGGATTATTGTGCAATATTATGTGTGAGAGTGGCTTGGTGTCCCAAATCACAAATGAGTGTGTGTATATTAACTAATACCAAAACTAACCATATCTCATAGTAATGAAACATCTATTTGGTGTAATTATCCTCTCCCTATGATGTAATCGTATAGTCAATATGGTGGGTAGGGGAAAGAAAGTTTGTATGTTAGCTCGTTGTTGATGGCATCCTTGCATCCAATAGTATCATATCAAAAGCATTAAAATGCATATAGATCATCATAGTTTGACTCTACATTAATTCAATTTGATTCCTCAAATCTATCCATTGGTTGTTATGATAGCTCATCCAATAGTTGATGTAATATCTTGGTGTCTTCATGTATTTTTTCTATCTTTAACAATGTTAAAGTTCTTGAATTGATGGTTTCATATTAAGAATATTTTCATTAATTTTCTACATACAAATGCTTGTTGCACATTACGTTATAATTAAAAATAATTTCTTCCACTCTCTATATAAATATCATTGGTCATGACTCAAAGGTGATTTTTTAATAGCTCCAAAATAATTTTTTTTGTTAATATTGGTGAAGTTTAGTAGCATATTTTGAAGAGTATTATATCGTGCATATCAACTCAAAAGATTATATTCTATACAATGGTTGTGTATGTTATTCATTTAAGGTTGAGGTCTCATGTTGTAAGCCCTTGAAACAAATAGAAAATGCAATTATATGAATTAATAATTCACATTGTTGTTAATTTATTATGTCGTTGAATTATACTGTGAGTGTTTTTGTAATTGGTTGTATGGTTGGATAATCCTTAACTAGATCATCTAGTCACAATTTTATCACATGGTATTGAAGTAGTGGTTTTAAATCCCAAAGTACATCCATTGGAATTATATTTTAAGTTATATCTCCTAGTATTTTTAATTAGGTAGATGTTAAGAGAATTATGCTTATAAATAGATTGTTGAACCTAAGATAGTTTGAAAAGGAATACTTTAAATATACTATCAAATTTGAGGTAATTTTTACAAGGGAATTTATAAACAAATAATTGAACTTTAGGTATTTTGCATTGTAATATATAGATAAGATGCCTCCATGAAGAGTGGGCAGAGTCCAACATGTAGTTAATATTGCTAAAAGGATAGAATAAATGCTTGAGATGATGAGGAATGTGTGGATTTGTTGGATGCATAAAAGAATATAGAAGAAGTAATAAAATTAGAGAGAAGTAAGGTGAACATAATATAGAGAGGTAGGTAGGTAGGGAGAGATTTATGTAGGGTGGGAGAGTTAGAGAGAGGTGGTGTGTGTGTGAGAGAGAGAGAGGAGGGAGGGAGAGGTAGAGAGAGAGGGGTAAGTAGAGTGAGGGAGATGTGGGGTGGGAAGGATGGAGGGGGGGGAGAAAGAGGGAAGGAGGGAGATAGAGAAAATGCTTATGAAGATTCAAGAAGATACAAATCCCAATAAATAAATTAGAGAGAGGTGAGTCATTAATCATGAAAAGAGTTTTGTTAAACAATGATGGTATTAATAAAGAACTAGTACAAAGGAGAAGTATCTTTATAAATATATACAAGACTAAATATAAATATCTTTAGGGTATTCAAATCAATAAATTCATACATTTGTATAAAGAGAATACTTACACTATGATGAAGGACAAAAAGAAACACACTCTAGGGAGAGAGAGAGAGAGGGAAGGGGGAGATAGGGAGTGGTAGGGTGGGAGGGATAGAAGTTCTCAATAAAATAAGGTGTAACATAATAAATGTCTCAATAAACTAGTGCTATAGTATCAACTCCCTAAGTAAATACTAACTATCTCACTCTACTCATTGATCACTACCTTCACCATCTAAGCATGGTTGTATTCTTATCTTTTGAAAAGTGGGTGAAAATTAAATCTATAACGACCTTTCATAGGGATGGCATGGGACATGAACTTGAACTAAAGTAAGTTGGATCCTAAATGTATCCTTTGGGTTATCATATCCCATAAAAATTGCCTAGTCTTGTCTCTCATCCTATAAATATTTCTTATAATACAAGTATATCCATTCATGTTCAAAACTTTAGTGATGTGCCCTTGCATAATGAGAAAATGTGGGTTGTTGACATTGAGCTACACAAATGAAAAAGGTTCTTGTACATGTGAGGGTTGTGTAAAGTGGAAATTGTTCTAGCACTTATTTAACCCTCCCACAACAATCAAGGTAACATAATGTACGACACCTTGAAAATTTACAAAAATTCTTAGTTATAGTAAAAAATATATTTCAATTTCTTCATATGATTGATAAAAAATGCTCAAAATAATTGCAAGTTGGAAAATGCATTGGGTTTTGAGTTATTTAATTTTGTACATTCAAATATAAGTGGTTGAGAGCAGGGGGATGATTTGCATGTGGGGGATACATAAAACTATCCAAATTGACATGAGAGGTGACTAACCAATTGGGTTGTTACCTATAGATGGTTTTACAACATTGTGTTAGTTGAAGGTTTCATAACACCTAATGTTTTCCAACCTACAATTGTTGTAATGAAAAAATTCTCTTATTTAGAGAGTATGAATTTAATGAAAGGAAATTTCAAAATTTACCACAATTGTCATTGACAGTAAAAATTACATTTCAATTTCCTCATATGATGGAAAAAGAAACATACAAAATAATCATAGGTTGGAAGACATAGTGGGTTGTGAGTGATTGCATTCTTCTTATTCTAAAATCTCAAGGGTGGAGATATTGATGAGGAGTTTCAAGCGGGGGATACATAAAACTAACCAAATTGACCTAAGGGGTGACTAATCAACTAGATTGTTACATGAAGAGGGTTTTGCAACTATATGTGGGTTGCAGGTTTCATAACACCCAGTATTTTCCAACCTATAATTATTGTAATGAAAACATTTTCTTATTTTGCATTGTGCTTGTTCTAAGCTCAAGGGAGGAGAGATGAGGAGGAGTTCTAAGTGAAGGATAGATAAAACTAATAAAATCAACCTAAGGGTGGCTAACCAATTGGGTTGTTATGTGTAGAGGGTTTTAAACAATATGTCTGTTGCAAGTTCCATAACACCCAGTGTTTTCCAACCTCCAATTTTCAAAAACAATATTAATGTAACTAAGACCTTTTGTTATTTATCTAAAAATTATATTTATCAATCACACATTGTTGTGATTAATCATTATCTTCAAACATGTTTTATTTAATTATTTAGAAGGTTTTTAAAATATATCTTTATAGTAATGAATATTTATTCAAAACTATAAATGAAAGTTTGAGGAAAGGTTAAAGAAGCTAATGGATGAAATCAAAGAGGGCGATTAAATTATACTCTTTATAGATGAAGTCCATACTTTAATTGGAGCAAGTGTAGCAGGAGCAATTGATGCAACCAATATCCTAAAACCAACTCTTGCACGAAGGGAACTATAGTGCATTGGGGCCACCACCTTGGATGAATATAGGAAACACATTTAGGACCCTACATTAGAGAGGAGATTCCAACCTATACAAGTGTAAGAGCAAATTGTGGATGATGCAATAGAGATATTGAAAGATTTATGTGAACGATATGAGATCTTTCAAAAGCTTTATTATACTGATGAGGCTTTGGAATCTGCTACCAAGTTATCACATCAATACATCAATGATCGTTTCCTCCCTGACAAAGCAATTGATCTAATTGATGAGGTTGGTTCTCGTGTGCACCTTCTCCACTCACAGCTTCCTGAAGAAGTGAAAGAGCTTGAAAGAGAAGTGAGGAAGATTACAAAAGAGAAGAATGAAGCTGTTCAAGGCCAAGATTTTGAATCATCCATTGCGCTTCAACTTGAAGCATGGAAGGCTTGATACCTTACATTTACAAGGCCATAGTTCGGTACAGGAGAAATACCAGATGAAGGGTCTATAATGCGTCAACTTCCTCTTCTCCAGGGGATTCCAAGAAGAAATTCCTGTTAGTGTTAGTGAAATTTTTAAATCCTTACTTGAATCGTAGATTCAAAATTGTATCGAAGTATGATAAAAGTTAGTGACCTGTTGGAGATGTCTTCATCCGACTCTGCTTGGGGTTTTTGTTGTCTGGCCTTCATTATCATGTTGCTGCTGCTCATCTGGGATATCAAGATCTGGACTTCAACCATTTTCACCTACATGCTTGCTTTAATTCATCTATATCAATTTCTTTAATTACATGTCATGGAATTTGAAAAGGCCATCGAGTACTTGCAGAGTGCAGACGACAGGAGGGATGGAGAAATTAGATAGTATAGCCTCCACATTTGTCGTCCATTTCAAAAAACTCTCGCTTCGTTTACCTAGCGAAATGCAAAAACAAAGTTAACGACACTATCAGCTCTCTGTTATTACCGCTCCTATTGTGGTGGGTCCTTGATCATCATGTCATGTATTTTTTCATGTGTTTTCATGTATGGTTTTATGTGTTTTGTTATGAAAATAGGTGAATTTTTTCTACGAGTTAGCCGGCTCCATAAATGTAGGCGTCTATTTTTTTTAATTATTATGATTGGATATAACATTAATCATAATGTTTTTAATTATAATTCACTCTTTAACTTATATTTTTATTTATTCTTGGGCCTACTTTTTTCTTATATTGATAAAGTCTTATTTATCATCCATTTTTCAAAGGCACTAAAACATGCACCCATTTCTACTAGATTGAGACATGTCTCATTTCTAATCATCCACCCATCAAAGACACTGAAATATGCACTCATTTCTCCTAGATTGAGACATGTCTCATTTCTAATCATCCACCCGCCAAAGGCACTTAAACATGCACTCATTTCCCCTACATCGAGACATGTCTTATTTCTAATCATTTGTCTGTCAAATATACTAGCACATGCACTCCTTTCCCTTAGATTGAGACATGTTTTATTTCTAATCATTGACCTGTCAAAGACTCTAGCATGTGCACTCCTTTCCCCTAAACAGGAGTGCACATGGTAGTATCCCTCATTATCAAATTTTATATTTCTTGTCTAAATGCTCACTCTTTCACCCATCATCAACCCTAATTTTCCCAACTAGAAATATATTACATATTTTATAAAATAATATTTTGAGGAAAATAAAGTATATTTTAGCACATAAGAAGGAACACTTGCACAACTTGCCTCACACGGTCCAGCGACCTCTCACAAATATTTAGGTATTGCAATAACTCAGTTAAAGTTCCACTCTATGTTACACACATCACTTTTCCAAATTTGCATGTATTCTCTTATGCATGTCAAACTTCTATAACTAATTGTTAAAACAACTATGCTAGTATCTTATTGAGGCAAATTCTAAAAACAATATGAAGGCATCAGTTTCCAAGTAAAGTAGGTTGTGGGTTTGGTGCAACATCTTATAAAGGACATGGTCATCTAAGTGCAAGACATTAGTGCATCCAAGAGATATGACCACACTCCTTAAGAAAAGATTGTGGAGCCAAGGATATAAGACAAACATGTTAGCATGTTATTATGAATATTTAGAACCAACAACAACTCTGTTAAAGTTCCACCCTTTGTTACACACATCACTTTTCCACCCTTGAAACTATTCTCTTACACACTATAGTCTTCTACAATCAAATTGCTAAATCAAACATGAGATTTTATTGAGGTAGATCTAAGAAACAATCCCATGACACCAATTTCACACTAAATTAGGTTAGAGATTTGATGCAACACATTATAGAGGACATGGTCATCTCAATGTTGTATGTTTGTGTGTCTAGGGGATAAGACCTCACCCCTCAAGACAAGGGAATATTCTTTTAACAATCTAGGACCTCCTAAGTTAACTCTCAACCTTATTCAACCTCTAAAATTGCCAAATTAGAAACTCTTCTCTATCCCATTTTATTTTCCTAGTGCTAGTATAATCTCTACGCCCACATTCCACTTTTACTTAGTTAAAGATCTACAACTTTTTTATTATTGTTTAACTACATTCAAATCAAATTTTAAGTGAATGAATGTAACTTGTAATAAAATATAAAAAATCATCATAGCTATTTATTTTTATTTATGTTTTGGAGAACCTAACGCCCCAATAGTTGCCATTATATTTTCCAAAATTGAATTGTTGATATGAACTATTTTCCAAATGGTGGAGATTCACCACTAAAAAATGATTGGGCCTAGATTTTGTGATGATGAAATTTAAGGACTACATGCCCCTAGTATATGCTTTGTAGGTTCTAGCATGAAAGTACTTGATTATTGAGTTAGTTTCCTTTTAACATATTAAAAAGGAAACTTTGTAGCCCTTAGGATAGAGGGTGTCATTGAAAAGGGTGAAGTGAGTTGCACATTGGATGAAGGATTTTTATTGGTTGCATGAAAGAGGAGGGATAATTTTGTATTGAAGGTAAGTGTAAATGTCATAATACTTATTAAGTGGAAATGTGATCCAAGATCCAAGTGAATGAAGTTAGATCCCACTTTCCCCTTTGTCTTACTTTGGAACAAAAACCAACTAGGGTTTGATAATTAGCTAATTACCTCAAATGAGAGCCAATCTACTAGGGTTTCTATTCATTTGTTGCAAAGAGGGAAGATTTGATGTGTGCAATTTATTAACCTAATTGATTAACCCTAGATCTCAAAACATAATTGATCACACAAATGAAAATAAAAAATATAGAAATGGATGCATATCATGGAAATATAGATAGAGGGGTACTTGTAGATGGAATCTGAGCCTAAAATGGAGGGATAGGGGTGAGACCACCTTAGTATGGGTGTTTTGACTAGTTCAGATGTCAAATCACATCAGTATAGTCTTCTCTTATGCAACTTGTTGACGAAATTTTTTGATTTGACCTGCACACATGGAAAGAGGGGAAAAGTTGTGTTGTATAGGGGCTTTTCTTAATCAAACCCCAATTTTGGTGTTTCTACCTCCAAAAGAACAAATAATTATGGTATAAATTATGTGCCCTTATGGGGGTAAAGGCAAAGTAAACAACAAATTATTGTAATAAATGTAATGGCATAAGACAATATTACCTTAGGAATGAAACCCTTGTTGAATTGATGTCACACTATTGGTTGCCACAAAGAGTTGATAATGAGTAATTGAATTGCCTTGAACACCTGCAAGGGTTAGTCACATTACACAATAGATTGTTGTAGCTAGCATGTAGAGACGAGATTTCGTGTATCTTCACAATTAGAGCATAATAGTGCATGATTTGTCATAATAGTGCCCAAATGTTCAAATGAGAGGGAAAACTTGTTTATATATACATCCCAATTGATTTTTCTTGGACATAAGATGACTTGGGGTCATTTTAAAACACTCAAGGTCGACACTCAAAGTGATCTAGATATTTAAAAATGACATCCTTGGGACTAGGGAGCCCCCACCCGTGTTCGAGTGTTTTGGCCCCCAAAACTAGGGTTGTTGGGGAATTAAATGTATTTTCCCAATCTGAAGTCAAAATGATCAAATTATGAATACAATTAATTGTATATACAAAATAGGGTGTCAACATAGTGTGAGATTTTCAAGGGTGGAAATTTGTGATGCTACATTTATCCCCACTTTAGTGAGGATATCATATTACATTCATACTCACACTAAAGGAATGGAGAAGATAGGTTTCCTTATCAAAACATTGAAGAGAAAGGATGACACCAAGTTTAGAGATTTGATAGCCCCAAATTAGGATCCTATCAATCCACAATATCAAGATAAACATGTTGTACACATAAAGCATATATATCATAGAAAAGACAAGGCATAATTTGATCATAAATAAGACATACATTGAGCAAACAATGGAGTACACATAAAAGCATACATAACCTAGACACAAAGAAAACAAGGAACACACATGGTAAACATGTGGAATACATGAAGCAAAAACATGGAATACACAATGCATACATGCAAAATACATGAGGCAGCACACAAAATACATGAAGAATACATGATACACACATGACATAAACACATCACACATGTGAGGTAAACATGGAAAACACATGAAGTATAGAGAATTTAACGATGATGTTAATACACAGTTAGTTAAAACAAGATTCGAGTTAGCAAGGTAAGGAGACCTCAGTATGTAAGGTTGTCTCAATTACCAAGCATCATTTCTCGAATGCACAAACACATAGAGGAATTCTAAAAATAGTCAATATAAACAAGGTCATTCACATTAAAAATCCCCCATGGATCACAAGCTAGCAAGTTGTGTTATGCTAAGTGACCATGGATATGATAGGTAAAAGTCTCATAAAGCACACAAGATAGCAATTTGTGTTATGCTAGACTGGTCATGAGATGCATGGATCTACAAGCCAACAAGTTGCATTATGTTAGGTATCCATGTAAAATGATAAATAAAAGGTCCCATAAAGCACACAAGCTATCAAGTTGTGTAATGCTAGGTTGCTCATGAGATACATGGATCTATAGGCTAGCAAGCTACGTTATGCTAAGTGTCCATGTAAAATACACAAATTCATAAGATAGCAATCTATGCTATGCTAGGTGATTGTGAATAGTGCATAAATACTTAAATTCATAGGGGATGGTTTAATGTCTTAGAGGACGAATTGATAACCACACCTTAGGGGGCACACCAATAAGTCAAAGATCAACATACACAAATGCATGTGTGGATTTGTAAAATAGATAGGTGATGTTAGTAAAATAGATAGGTGATATGCTAGAGACTATCGTGTTGCTACCATAGATAAAGTATGGCTACAAGTAATATTGTACTATCATGCATGGAAATGAGAAAACACATGGAGCTACAAATACCACATAGTGAGGAGAAAAAAAGTAGAGGAGAGTTTATCATTTAGAATGAATATGTGCATCATCACATGGAAGATTGATAGCACCACAATTGAGAAGTTGGTGTATTTTATTGTTGAAGGCATAACATTCACTGGTGGAATGACCCAACACTTGATGATATGCAAAAAAAGAATGATTTGTATGACTGTGTTAATGAAAGTTCTTACATGTTGAAGGAGGAAGAGTAATCAAGTGGACTTTGAGAAGACTTAACAAAATATGCTCTTGCTCAGATAGGGGATAAGGAGTAGGAAGTAATCCTTTCTCTTGTGAAGAAATTTTTTGTTGCTCACAAGAGGAAGTGATAAATACATTAGGTGATGGAGGATGAGAAATAGACAAAGGAGGAGGTAAGAAACCTAAACCCCTTTTTGTAAGGTGTGGTATAATATTCATAGGATCCTTAACTCCTTGTTCCATGTTTTCATTATGTTGAAGTTTATAAATAATATTCAAACCGATCCAATAATGTGTCTCCAACTCATATGGAGAAAGATAAGTCACCTTACTATTCTTGTCTAAATGAGAAGTATGATTATTTGTTGATGGAGGAGTAGCAATATTGACATGAGAAGAATCAATTCTTTTACAAGAATGCAAATCATTTTTTATTTTTGAAATGTTAGGATGGGAAGGATCATTGTTAGATTTTTCCAAAACACAAGGGATGAAAGATAAAGATCCCCCATTGTCATCATGGGATAATTTTTTTTCTGTATTTTTCAATGTAGGAGTTGTAATAGGATGTTTAAGTTGTTTAGAAGAAATGAATTGTACAAATGAAATAAATGAATCTTTAGGTCTAGATTGTGAGATTTTTTACTCTCCCATAAAGGAGGGTGTAGAATATAATGAACCCCAATCATCACCAAAATATGTATTTGAAGATGAAGCAACATTCAAATCATTATTTTTGTTAGAAGAAGTTGTAGTGTTGAAATTAGATGTTTGAGAAGAAGGACAAAATTGTGTGGATGCCACTAAAACAACCTTCGGCTCTTCATGATTTAATGGTGATATTTTATACTCCCTAATGAAAGAAGGTGTAAAATATAACAAACCCCAATCATTACAAAAGAGTGCAATCATAAGTGGTTTATGATCATCGACATTATTGTCATTGGAAGGAAATGGTTTGAATTTTTAAGATGGAATTAAAGTACTAAGAGAATTATCACAAAAGAGTGCAGTCATAAGTGGTTTATGATCATCAAAATTATTATCATTGGAAGGAAGGTTGATGTCCAGCTTCTACTTGTAAGAAAATTTATGTATTTTTATATTCCTTAACTATATAGAGCTTGTTGTTGTAGATAAACTTCATTATATTGTGAAGGGTAGACTAGACTGCCTCCATGGCATGAATACACGATCTACCAAGAAGAAGGTTATATGAAAGATAATTAGGCATGGCATGAATACTCATAGGAAAATTCATAGGTCCAACCTTAACAGGTAGTGTTATTGTACCTAGTGATTGTATACTCACATTATCGAAGCCACAAATATAAAGAGTATCAGGCATAATGAGAGACGTATCTACATCGATATTATGTAAAAGGTCAATTCTACAAACATTAAGATCCATTATTGATTAGAGTATTTTTTTATGCCATGTTGGTTAATGATGACAAAAATAATAAGAGGATCGTGTATGTTTTTTATTTCAAAAGTAATTCATGTTAAGGGAATGTAATATCTGAGTTTGTTGTATGCATACAATTAAACAAGGTTGCTAAATGATTTGGCCTAATATAAGGTGGTACCACTATATTTTGTAACCTACCTCTTGGAGCATCTTGTGGTATTTAGGTGAGGTTTGTATTAATTCCTAAAGAGAAATCTTAGCTAGAGTATTGCATAGCTGCTCAACAAGATCATATTCTTTACCCACATGTTAAGGAAGACGAGGTGTAAGGGGAAGATAAGGAAAAAAGGGAATAGAAGTGGGAGTGGTTTGTGTTTGTTTAGGTTTTTTGGCGTTTCAAGTGTTGTATGTATGAGAACATTTATGATAATTAGGTTGTTGCAACATACTTTGATTAATATTATTGTTTTGAGTAAGTTGTTTTACAAAGTTTATAATGTTGCTGAAAGGTTTAGGTTGGTTTGGAACACCTCCAATAGTGAGAATGGGTTTAGTATTGTATGTGTGAGCAAGTGAATGGCAATGAGATTGTTGCAACACATTAAGTGGTTTTGTAAATTTTGGGATACCTCAAATGGTAAGGATGGGTTTAATTTTTGGTTGAGGGACATTAATATGAGGATGTAGAACAAGTTTTGGTTTAGGAAAAATCTTGGGATAGGGTAAAGTGGTGAAAGGAAAAATATTGAGAAGGTAATTTGGTAATGACACAAAGTTTAGCAAGAAAATGATGTTTGGTTGTTCTCCTTAAGGGAGAGCCGAGCAGGTTGGTTAGAATTTTGATCACTTTTTCTATGATGAAGAAGGATTTTTAGGGTAATGCAATGAATTGGTGAATTAGTGTCAAATTGGCAATGTGCAACAAAATCTAGAATTTTTAAGATAAGCTATTAGGAATAGGAATCATATCTAAGAAAAGAATGCACAAAAAAATAATGTACAAAAAATTGAGGTCAAATTGACAGGACATGGGTGTGGGAGCCCTAGTCCAAAAGTATAGAAATTTCAAGTTTCAAATCTTGCATAGGTAAAAGCATATTTTGTAGGTTCTTTTTGGTGAAAACCTAGGTCTGAAGTCTAGAAGAGTTCAAGAAATCAATATGCCCAAATTTGATGATAAGAGGCACATGAAGGTATGAATTAGGTATTTTAAGCATTCAAAGGATATGAGAGGGAAAATTGGCTTCACACATGAGTGCTCCTAGGAGGTAGGAGATAGGAGAAAGTGTTTACAAGATGGATATGCCACTAAAATGGTAGAAGAAAGAATTTTAGGTTTATGTTTATTTCAGGAAAAAAAAGTGTTTAAATGCATTATTTTTCCAAAGTAAATATACAACCTTTCCCAATGAAAATGAAATAATTCATATCTAATGCCTTGGACAAGGAAAAAAATCATATATGAAGCTATGCAATTAAATCAATTTTTTTTGCAAATGTGATATAAAGTGAATTCATTGAGTTGTTTAGTGTTTAGTGAATAAAGAGTGCAAATGATTGATTTTCAAAATGAAACAAATGCATATCAATAACAAAATATTCAAATAACCTAATGCTTGATCAGATTACAAAATTTATGCTATTAAATAAAAAATTGCAAGTGCAAGAACAATCAGGTTCACCAAAATGTTAAGTGGGAATGTGATCCAATATCCAACAAGTGAATTAGCTTAGATATAAATTTCCCCTTTGGATTAACATTGGAACACAAACCAACTAGGGTTTGGTGATTGGATAACTACCTTAAAGGAGAGCCAATCTGTTAGAATTTATGTTCCTTTGTTGTAAAGAGAGCAGATTTGATGTGTGTAATTTATTAACCTAATTGATATGACCTTAGATTTGAAACACAATAATCACACAACGAAAATGAAAATTTATAGAAATGAATACAAATCATGGAAATGCAAATAGAAGGGCACCTATAGATGAAATTTGAGCCTACAATGGAGGGACATAGGTGGGACTACCTTAATCTAGGTACATTTTGACCAGTTTAGATTCTAGATCACTTTGGTACAATCTACTTTCTACTCTTTTTTAACCTATAGCTGACGAAAGTTTTGGATTTGACCTGCACACATAGAAAGAGGGAAAAGGTTGTGTTGTATATGGGCTTTCATAAGTCAAACCTAAGTGTTGGTGTTTCCACCTCCATAACAAAAAATTATGATTATATAAATCACGTACCCTCATGGAGATAGAGGAAAAGTAAACAAAAAATGGTTGTAATAAATGTGAGGATAAGAAAATAGATTGAAGTTAAATAACATAGAAGAAAATGCAATACACACATAATACCTTCACCTAAAACCATTATTTCTCCTCATATAGAGTTAAAGTAGAGTGCACTTGATATGCTCTTTTGATGTGTTGATGGAGGAATGTAGTTTCTTATAAAACCAATAACATGATGATAGGATTTATGTGATGATAGACCAAATGGATATTATGAAGATAAGTTAGGCTATGGAAGAAGTAGATAGAAAATGAGAGAAGTATATATAAATTTTAGTAGCATAAGGCTATGAATATGGGAGATTGAAGAAAATGGGATGGAAGGCCTCTCATTTATAGAATTTCTATGAGAGAAATCAAGGGTCAAGATGCACTGGTTAATGGATGGCTAGGATTGATTGAGGATTAGGGTTGGGATAAAAGGTTGTAGTCATGTTCATCTACAAGTGTCACATGAGGGATAAGGGTTATTTTTAGGATTATAATTAGGGAAACATCCTTATGTGGATGGCTAGGATTAAGAGGTGGGATATGAAATTAAGGGATGAGATGGAGAGTTAGTTTGACTTTTGGGAAGTGTCTATATTCAATGAATCTAGATAATTTCTTATTAAGTCATGTGAGAGGGACACTTGTCACATGATGGAAAGCTTAGATTGTGATCCATGTGAATGGATTCAATGATTAAGATTATTGTGACAAGGATTGAAGGATAAAGTGGAATTAAATATTAGAGGAAAAGGTGGTGGGGATTAATTAGCCTAAATTAATTAATTAATTGAGTTGGAGGATTTGGAGATAAAGTTAATGGATTTGGGATAAAGATGATTGGTAAATTAAATAAATAAATAAATATTATTTATTTAATTAATGGCTTAGGATAGACTAAAATTAGGTGTGGTTGAGTAAGGTCATATTTCAAGTGTCGACAAAATGCAATGACATAAGATAATGTTACCTTAGGCATGAAACCCTTGTTGAAGTGATGTCACATTATATGTTTCCACAAAGAGTTGATGATGAATGATTGAATCATCTTGAACACCTGCAAAGGTTAGTCACATAACACAATTGATTGTTGTAGATAGAATGCAGAGAAGATATTGCATACATCTTCACAATTAGAGCACAATAGTGCCTAATTGTTCAAATGAAAGGTAAAACTTGTTTATATATGCATCCCGATTGATTATTCTTGGATATAGGCTGACTTAGGGTTATTTTAAAATACTCAAGGTCAACACTCAAAGTGATAGATATTTAAAAGGATATCCTTAAAACTAGGGCACCCTCACCTGTGTTTGAGTGTTCTTGGCCCCAAAAACTACGGATGTTGGGGAATTATATTTATTTTCCAAATCTAGACTCAAAATGATCAAATTATGAATATAATTAATTGTATAAGTAAAATAGGGTGTCAACATAGTGTGAAATTGTCAAGGGTGACAATTTACGATGCTACAATACCTTCACCTTGCTTCATGGCTAAGTTTCGATTAGAGAAAATACAATCTAAATGGTTAGAAAAAGCAGCATTACCTTCACCTTGCATAATAACTTGTCATGTCAATTCTTCCTCCATGGTCAATGGATAAACCTCTTCCACTAGGGTAGCTAATAACTTTTCAAACCTATCAACTCTTGGAAGGCTCTTAGGGATAGGTGAATCAAGTTCAAACTCATAATTATCATCCAAGGAAGTACACTCCAACTCAGGCTTGTCCTCTTCAACGAAGGAAGGAAAAAGTTCATGCAACAAAGAAGCCTCTTGAAACAAGCTTTCATCTGATAAATCAGCTTCAAGCTCTATTGTACAACAGAAAGGAATCTCCTCCAACCAGCTAAGACCTTGCAAATTAGGTTCATGAGAAAAATTTCTTGACTTGAGAGAATGAACTCCTCTCTATCAAGACCATATTCCACCTATTGCTTCAACACTTGTTCAAGCTTGTGAATTGACTATCCTAGTTCAACATGACTATCAACTTCTTCAACCTGGTTTGATTCCTTTTTATCCAAATTTGAACAAAATTGTTCAATTATCTCTATGGATACCTCTTCATAAAGCTCAATATTAGCCTTTTCATCCATAACATGTTCAAAGATATCAAAGCCCATATCATGGAAAATGGTGTCAGGTTTAGATTTAGGCTCCTCTACATGGTCTAAGGCTCCATTTCCTTGTTGATGATCATCAATCAGCGACTCACCATACTATTTGATCTCTTCTTGTTGTTCTATTGTAACATTTTCACCATCTTTTACCAAACAAGGAAGTTGATAAGTTAGAGTATTCAAAGATGCTTCTTGAAAGGTTTCTTCTTGTCCAATCCTCTTTTGTTCTAATCTATATTCTTCCATAGCTAAATGCAACAAGTTTATATTTCTAGTCTCCTTCATGTTGAGTGAGTTGTGTTGGTCAAGAGTCTGCTCTTCTTTTGCTTTATGGATGTTAGAGCATGGTTCCATTTTCTTGTTGATGATAGGTGGAGGAATCTCACAATGTGAAAAAGATGTCCCTTTTCAAATTGGAATCCTAAGGGTAGAAGGCTCATTGGTAGGCTCACCAAAGGGCTCAAAAGGTTTCTCTTGTTTAAAACTAGGGAACTTGTACTAGGAAAACTCTTCATTCACAGGATGATTCAACATTACAGGAAGAGTTGAGCTGAAACTAGGAATGGAAGGGGCTGCCTAGGTTTATAGCTCTTGAGCTCGATCAAGTAATAGCCTTATCTTCTCTTCTTTTGCAGCCAACTCCCTTGCAAAATCTTCCTCATATTGATTTCCTTGTATCTCCACATACTGTTGGTTTTGATAAGCTTGGTAAGCTCACTCATTCTACTGCAAGTCACACTCCTGCTGCCTATCAACACACATCATATGCTCTTGAAAGCTTGACATTATGTCTTTTATGCTCATGTTATCAACCTGTAGAAACTAATTTTGAAAACAACCATGCTAGCTTGGAATAAAATGGTCTTCTTAGGAAAGGTTATGAGCATATACAGGCTACCAACTAGGATGAGTAGGGGTGCCAACTCCCTTGCAAAATATTCCTCATATTGATTTCCCTGTATCTCCACATATTGTTGGTTTTGATAAGCTTGGTAAGCTCACTCATTTTTCTGCAAGTCACACTCCTGCTACCTATCAACACACCTCATCTGCTCTTGAAAGCTTGACATTATGTCTTTTATGCACATGTTATCAACCTGTAGAAACTAATTTTGAAAACAACCATGCTGGCTTGGAATAAAATGGTCTTCTTAGGAAAGGTTATGAGCATATACAGGCT
This sequence comes from Sequoiadendron giganteum, assembly GCA_007115665.2. NCBI lineage: Eukaryota > Viridiplantae > Streptophyta > Pinopsida > Cupressales > Cupressaceae > Sequoiadendron > Sequoiadendron giganteum. The sequence goes on along the minus strand of CM021108.1, from coordinate 275,245,928 downwards.
ACCAACTAGGATGAGTAGGGGTGGGTGGGTGGATAACACATTAAACTTGTTGGTTACTTATTCTAGGAAAGGTGTTTGGACCATTTTGGATGAGGCCGCCCATATATCCATTTTTATATGGTTGGTAGGAAGTGGCATGAACATCCCTTTCATGAAATGGAGAATGGTAAAATATATTTTCATGAAATGAAGACATCCTTTTCTCATTCAAGCAGTTGGAAATTCAAACAATCATATTTTCTTTTAATAAGTTCTGAAACATATAAGCGGAACTGGTGCTGCTAAAACTAGTAAAGTTGAGCTCGAAGTCGCTAGGTATGTGATTTGCTTGCCTCAAAAAGGATGAAACTACTATTGTACACACCAAACAATAGTATTATAAGGTCTGAAATGAACTGAAAAATTAGTTCTTAGTCCCATCGGGCATGCCAAAATTGTTATCTCTTAAAGTTGCACCCTTGCTAGGTTGCAGAGCTTAGCACTCTAGAGGAACATGGGAACATTCTCAAGATGTGGATAACTTGTAGTAAGAATGAACCTCTAGAGAAGGTTGGCTTCCTAAATGGTGTCACCTAAAATATTGCTAAACTAATACTTTTCTGAGGAAAGGGTAAGAAGGAAGCATACAAATGACAATTTACTCCTATGGTGATACACCAAATTTGATTTCTCAAACCTATGTTGTTGTTTTAACACACAACTTTCTCAATAGATCAGCTTGACATAACACAACTCAAATATTCTAATATATCAAAGCATAAGTGTGTTGCAAGGAGGCTTGGTTCACTTGTCACCTTTGAAGCAAAAGAGTTTCCACAAATAAAATAACTATTGACCCAGTGCATAGCTTACAACCTGAAAAACATATGTTTCTTCTACCTAAAGGTGCTAAAATGAGACAAATATTAAAGGAATTATCAAAATTCACAAGAACATTCATCAATCAAACATTGCACACTATGATACAACTTCTAAGAAGGTAAAAATGTTGAATTTCATTGATAATAAAGGTGTTACCAACTCTATACATGCATGAAACTGAGTTGCAATACTATCTTTTTCTTGTAAGAGCTCCAAAATAAGTCACCATACATGTTGAAAAGAAGAAAGATCTGCCTTAACAAATGAAAAATGAAGCTACTTAAGCTTTTCAAGTCGGTTCCACCAAAATAGGAACAAGAAACCCCTTTGGTTGTATGCAATAGAAAAGCCAAAAATATAGCTCCTAAATCATCTCCAAAAAGGCTCCAAAATGTTGAAAAGGTCAACTTGACCATGTCCAACCATAAAAGCACCCCAAAAAGAACTCCAAGTTGCTCCAACAAAGTGATTAAAGGCCCCTATATGCTCTCCACATGTTTGATAACCTCCTTCGACCTCCCTATATTCTTACAAAAGCATAAAGACTCAACTATAATCCCTTAAAACAAAACATGGCATAATATGCCTTATTCTGCATTTTAGATAACACCTAAGTAAGTGGCTTATAATTATACCGCTTAGCTAAATGTTTTACAATTGAGATTAATTAAAAATAAAAGGTCAAAGCTCAACCATGTTTTGAAAATAAAAATGTAAAAAGGGGACATTGACTATATTTTGCAAGGTATGTAAAAGGCAACATTATACAAGACATTGGCTTATGTTAAAAGATTTATAAATAAATAAAAAAACACCCTTTGTTTATCAGCTAATTTTAGGGTTTCAAAACCCTAAATCAAAACTATAGGTAGAGCATCATTCTCATTTTACTTGACTTTGCATTCCTAGATACTTCGCTCTACTTGCTCAAGTCGCGCTGCCATGGTTTTCATTTAGCTTCTTCTACACTTTCATGGAGAGTGTGGCATGGTTTTATCTTGTACAAAATGCTAGATTTTTCTCATTTTTTGTGAATGGAATGATGTTTCAAACTCATTTGTACAAAAAAATGATGGTACATGTTTATTTTCTACATGTTCTCTTTAAAATAAGTTATTTTGGGTTTATATTATGTGTTTTCACTATCATTTTCATGATAACATCACAAGTTTCTTGATTTTATATTTGTAAGTTTTTGGGCTTCAAAAACCCTGAGCAAGTCGTGGCTTCAAAACCACATACAGTTTGCAAGCTTGTAGAAAGTTTTGACAATATTTTGTCAATTGATTGTAATCCTCCACCATGAACATACTCTGCCACAAGATCATCAATACCCTCTGCCTCCATGACTCTTGATCACAGTCAGAGTTATTGTTGCCCTGTGAAGAAAAAATGGTTTGCAAAATGATTCAATGCCATTATTGCCAATGTTCTACTTGCAGCCCGAGTTAAACCCCCCAGATACTGATGTACCTATGAGGAATGAATATTCATACTTGTGCTCCTATATGTACCATCTAAACCACTCCATTCTAATAGGGAATAAAACCTCTTCCCCATGCAGTGTGATTAGAACCTCCCTGAAAACATGGAGCCAGATTATAGGTGTTTCAGCTTTCATTTTCCTCGCAAACCCTGATCTTTACCCAGAATAACATTGTTGTCAAGTATTCAAACACCTTATACTAGTTGCATCAAAATACATAATCTGAAACTCTGTTATCTTGCCACAATTTTGATGAAGGATGACACACTATACTTTCTCCTCAGACTAGCAGTTACCCAATCCTACTATATTATCAATCTCTTAACTTTCTATATCATTATACATATCTCTGTGTCTAAAGAGTAAATTTCAATTTGTGCTTTATCATATCGATCCACTGAGGTGAAGAATCTGGCCATGTTCCATTCCATAGGTTGTGCATATATTAAATTGGCATTCTTCTTGGAGAATGAACCACCTTTTTTAATGATGCAATTCCATTTAAAGGTAAACTTATTGAAAATATAATATTTTGTGGAGGAAAATATCTCACAAGACCTCTCAATGAACACTCTCTACTCATAACCTTATTGCCTATGGATTTCTATTCTCATTGATACAATGTTTTACCCTTGTCAAATTTTTTCTATAGCTTCAATCTTTGCTTGAATGAAATTGAATATCTTTATGATCCACATCATCTTTACTTGCACATTGCTAATTTTCCTTGATACTTATGATCTTGTATTGGCTAGAAAGTGACTACTCTAAACCTTTGTATTCATTTTCTAAGTAATGTCATAGAGGCACTCTAGTCTTTATTGATGACTACATCTTGAAACATATTCACTATTTGTTCATAACAACCCACTTCCTCTCACCCTATCATAACTCTATTTAGCATTGCTAATACTGATGCATATTATAACTACCTACTTGGTTTGTCAATATTTCCAATGGTTGTCCTCATTAAAAATTCCTCTTTGATTTTGCTTCCTTTGTGTCTGCAAATATTTGTTGACCTTTTAAAAAACCTAGATATTAAAGAAGACTAAAAACTCTCATGCTTCCCTATCAGTATAGTAAACCAAGGCATCATTGAGGTTGTATAAAAAGTTGTAGTTTCAACAGTCAAGACTTTTGAATGTACACATGATGCCACTACCTTGAGATACCTGTAGCAGTGACCCTCACACATAGACTATCCTATATAATGTATGTGAATGAAAATATCTCATATTGTAATTTATTTGAACAAGTGTTTTTTATTTATGGCAGAGACTTAAATCAACTCACTGTCACGAGTGATGAATATTTATTCAAAGAAAACAAGTGGTTTCATGTATCTTTCATAAATGGACCCATACTCATACCCCTCTAAGAAACAAAGGATGCATGTTAGGCTCAACCCTTGTGGGAGCCCATTTTACTCCTCATGTTGTAATGTTTAACAAATAAATATTGCAATGATATTCAACCTATGCCTGCACAATGAGCAAACATGTTAGGTAAAAATAGTGAAACTCGACATATGATGCTTTATGATCTAATGATACTCCTTTAGTTCTTTTGATATTTGAGATGTTGAAAACTGTCTCAATGTCATATATCATTACACTATATGTTTGTTGAAATTGAATTGTATATGATGAGAAAACACATCCTGAGCTCTACTACCAAATTTTCTCAACTCTTGCAGACATTCTAAAGCAATAGAGCAACCCTCTAGAGGACTCAGGAGCTATCAAAAGATGCAATAGATCAACCTCCATCCTCACCACCCAGGCAATGATGGATGCCTTTTCTTTTTATATGCTCTTCTTTTCATCAAATGTATAGTCTACTTTTTGTATTGCATTGGAGTTAATCCCATGGCTTGTGTGGGAAAATATACACTTGTGTTTATCAGTTAAATACAACTTTTATGCAAACACTTTTCACTCTCTTCTTTGTTGTATACATTTGCATAACGTAATGCAGTCTATTTTAATAATCCTTCTATGCATATGAATGAAACATAACAGAATACAATGTGTATCTTTTCATCTTTTTTTTGCAAACACTGCCTTAGTTATACTTGATTGAGCTGGAAGTAAAATCAGGCAATATTTTTGGTGACATCTGCTATATGTTTGCCTACTAAACATCTTGACCAATTTCTTGAAGCTTATCCATTGGGTATGGAGTCACTTAGAAAATTGAAAAGACTTGAAAATTAGTTTTGCAGTTACTGTAATCCATTAGATCAATGCATGATACCTTGGAAACTTATTCAAACACCAATTAGAAGGAAAATTACCTAACTATGCATAACAACACTTAGAGAATTGAAAACTGCATCTAGAAACCTATTCTAACCTACCCTAACCAGCAAAGAAGTTGGTCAAACAAAACCATTGACTGGATTTGCAAAATAACACCCCTTTGTAATCAACAACAAATACATTACATGATTATGTATTGCTGAAAGAAAATGAAACACATGCAGATATTCAATAGACTATTGCAATGTTTCATGAAAGATTCAAATAAACTCACTTACACCTTGATTTTGATCATGCCTATTGTTGTCCTAGACTGGACAAGTAAGCTGAATTTGATCACTTTCAGTTGCAACTCCAAAATAAGCTTCTTCTTCAATTGCATCCTCATACTTGGGTGCAAGCATGACATTTGGTACTTTAGTGGCCTCCATATTGGCTAAAAATATGATAGGACAACCTTTTGAATGGACAAAACTTGGTCTCCCATTACTGGTTTCTTCTCTTTCCACCTATTTTTAATGGCTATCTTGCTTCATGGCTAAGTTTGGATTAGGTAAAAGACAATCTAAATGGTTAAAAAAAGTAGCATTACCTTCACCTTCCATAATAACTTTCCATGTCAATTCTTCCTCCATGGTCAATGGATAAACCTCTTCCACTAGGGTAGCTTATAACTTGTCAAAGCTATCAACTCTTGGAAGGCTCTTAGGGACAACTAACTCAAGTTCAAACTCATCATTATCATCCAAGAAAGTACACTCCAACTCAGGCTTGACCTCTTCAACGAAGGAAGGTAAAAGTTCAAACAATGAAGAAGCCTCTTGAAATAAACTTTCATCTCATAAATCAGCTTAAGCTTTGTTGTACAATAGAAAGGAAGCTCCTCAAACTAGCTAAGACCTTGCAAATCAGGTTTATGAGAAATTTCTTGACTTGAGAGAATGAAATCCTCTCTATCAAGACCATATTCCTCCTGTTGCTTCAGCACATGTTCAAGTTTGTGAACCTATTGTTCTAGCTCAACATGACTGTCAACTGCTCCAACCTAGTTTGATTCCTTGTTATCCAACTTTGAACAAAAATGTTCAATTATCTCTATGCATACCTCTTCATAAAGCTCAATTTTATCCTTTTCATCCATAACATGTTCAAAGATATCAAAGCCCATATCTTAGACAATGGTGTCAGGTTCAGATTTACGCTCCTCTACATGGTCTAAGGCTCCATTTCCTTGTTCATGATCATCAATCAACGACTCACTATATTGTTTGATCTCTTCTTGCTATTCTATTGGAACATTTTTACCATCTTTTACCAAACATGAAAGTTGATAAGTTAGAGTATTCAAGGACGCTTCTTGAAAGGTATTTTCCTGTCCAATTCTCTTCTATTCTAATATATATTCCTCCATAGCTAAATGCAACAAGTTTATATTTCTGGTCTCCTCCATGTTGAGTGAGTTGTGCTGGTCAAGAGTCTACTCTTCTTTTTCTTTCTGCATGTTAGAGCATGGTTCCATTTTCTTGTTGATGATAGGTGAAGGAACCTCATGAGGTGAAAAATATGGCCATTTCCAACTTGGAATCTTAAGGGTAGAAGGCTCATTGGTAGGATCACTAAAGGGCTCAAAAGATTTCTCTTGTTTCAAACTAGGGAAATTGTACTTGGAAACCTCTTCATTCATAGGATGATTCAACATTACAGAAAGAGTTGAGCTAAAACTAGGAATAGAAGGGGTTGCCTGGGTTTCTAGCTCTTAAGCTCGAGCAAGTAATAGCCTTATCTACTCTTCTTTCGCAGCCAAGTCCCTTGCAAAATCTTTCTCATAGTAATTTCCTTGTACCTCCACATACTATTGGTTTTGATAAGCTTGGTAAGCCCACTAATTCTATTGCAAATCACACTCTTTCTACCTATCAACACACCTCATCTACTCTTGAAAGCTTGAAATTATGTCATTTATGCTCATGTTATCAACCTGTTGAAACTGATTTTGAAAACAACCATGCTAACTTGGAATAAAATGAGTAGGGGTGGGTGGGTGGATAGCATATTGAACTTGTTGGTTACTTATTCTAGAAAATGTGTTTGGACCATTTTGGATGAGGCCAACCATATATACATTTTGATATGGTTGGTAGGAAATGGCATGAACATCCCTTTCATGAAATGAAGACATCCTTTTTTCATTCAAGCAGTTAGAAAGTCAAAAAAATAGATTTTATTTTTGTAGACACTGAAAATTTGTCTAGGCCTGCAAGTACCACTTTTTCATAATTTTCTAATGTCCATGGTCATGATTAAATAATGTTACTTATTTTATTATTTCCTAAACACATATTTCTTCTATTAATTAAATAACCCTTAATTATTTAATTAATTCATTATGACCTTTATTCAACTTGATTAATTAAATAAATCTAATTTATTTAACTATGTCGCTAATTAATTAATTCCCTTTCTGAATTAAATATTTTTTTATTTAATTTACCTCTTATCATATTTTAACTATTATTAAATATTCATTATTGAATTGTTTCAATTAACCTTTTCAGTCAATTAAATAAATTATTATTTATTTAATTAAATCATTTCAAATTTCGAATGTTGAATTAAATTAACATTTAATTCATAATTAATTCTTTCTGTCACATTCTTCTATCATCCAGTTAATTAATTATTCACTCACCATTTGACTCGAGATCTGTTTAAATTCGCCAGTCATCTCCGGATTCAATATCTAATCGTCTATGTGAAAAGGACTCTCTGTCACAACCAGTCAATTAACTAGTTCTAACTCATATGCATGAACATATTTATTAATTAAATATCTTTAATTAATTCATGTGTGCATTCAAATAAACCATTCTCCAAGTTCTAACTTTATCCTTTCCATTCAAAGTCTAATTCTTCTATTTTTGAAGACTTTCAACTGAAGATTAAATCATTTATTTAATCTTATTGCTTATTCTTTCTATTTTCGAACATTCTTAACACCAGATTAAATTATTATTCTAATTTAATCTTTATCCTACAAAATTTCCCAACTCACATTCTAACTGACACATAACTCACATCGCACGACATTCAACAATATCAATCGTTGATCTCTCTTTCGAATCTGAGCCGATCATTCGAAAACCAACTTTCTATAAATTAGCTGACCTTTGCCATTATTCCTCCTCCCGAAATCAATACACTTTTTGGAACAACTTAATCTTCAATATTTTACTTAAATATACATCAAGGCTATACTTGCACACTTATGAAAATCTGAGGCAATTATACTACAAAAGGAAAAATGGAGAATGACAATCAAGATAATTCGAAGGAGTTTTCTAATATTCGGTGAGATTGTTTCACATTATTGATTATTGTTTAGTTTATTCTTTCGTTCTTAGTTGTTTGATTTAGATTTATGCATGTTTAGATTATATTTAACCCACCTTGCTTGCAGAGCTATTTTATCTACGTTACACTTTTAATAAGTTTTGAAACATACCAGAACTGGTGCTGCTAAAACTAGTAAAGTTGAGCTCGGAGTCACCAGGTATGTGATTTTATTGCCTCGAGAAGGCTGAAACTACTACTATACACACCAAACAACAGTAATATAAGGTCTGAAATGAACTGAAAATTAGTTCTCAATCCCACCAAGCATGCCAAAATTTTTATCTCTTAATGTTGCACCCTTGCTAGGTTGCAGAGCTTAGCACTCTAGAGGAACATGGGAACATTCTTAGGTTGTGGGTAACCTGTAGTGACAATGAACCTCCGGAGAATGTTGGCTTCCTAAATGGTGTCACCTAAATTTCTGCTAAACTAATGCTTTTCTGAGGTAAGGGTAGGAAGGAAGCATAAAAATAAAAACTAACTCCTATGGTGATACACCAAATTTGATTTCTCAAACCTATGTTGTTGTTTTAACACATGCAACTTTCTCAATAGCTCAGCTTGACTTGACACAACTCGGATATTTTAACATATCAAAGCATAAGTGTTTTGCAAGGAGGCTTGGTTCACTTGTCACTTTTGAAGGAAAAGAGTTTCCATAACTAAAATAGCTATTGAACCAGTGCACAACTTACAACCTACAAAACATATGTTTCTCCTGCCTAAAGGTGCTAAAATAAGACAAACATTAAAGGAATTATAAAAATTCACAAGAACATTCATCAATCAAACATTGCACACTATGAAATAGCTTCTAAGAAGGTAAAAATGTTGAATTTCATTGATATTAAAGGTGTTACCAACTTTGTACATGCCTGAAACTGAGTTACGATACTATATTTTTTCTGTAAGAGCTCCAAAATAAGTCACCATACATGCTGAAAAGAAGAAAGAATTGCCTTCACAAATGAAAAATGAAGCTACTTAAGCTTTTCCAATCAATTCCACCAAAATAGGAACAAGAAACCCCTTTGGTCATATGCAATAGAAAATCCAAAAATATAACTCCTAAATCATCTCCAAAAAGGCTCCAAAATGTTGAAAAGGTCAACTTGACCATGTCCAACCATAAAAGCACCCCAGAAAAACTCCAAGTTGCTCCAACAAAGTGAGTAAAGGCTCCTATATGCTCTCCACATGTTTGATAACCTCCTTCAACCTCCCTATATGCTTTCAAAAGCATAAAGACTCAACTATAATCCCTTAAAGCAAAAACATGGCATAATACACCTTATTCTTCATTTTAGATAACACCTAAGTAAGTGGCTTATAATTATACCGCTTAGCTAAATGTTTACAATTGAGATTAATGAAAAATAAAAGGTCAAAGCTCGACCATGTTTTGAAAATAAAAATGTAAAAAGGGGACATCGACTATATTTTGCAAGGTATGCAAAAGGCAACATTATACAAGACATTGGTTTATGTTAAAATCTTTGAAAAAAAAGCAAAAAACACCCTTTGTTTATCGACTAATTTTAGGATTTCAAAACCCTAACTCAAAACCGTGGGAAGAGCATCATTCTCATATTACTTCACTTTGCATTCCTAGAGACTTCACTCTACTTTCTCAAGACATGCCGCCATGGTTTTCATTTAGCTTCTTCTACACTTTCATGGAGATTTCATGTAGAATCTGTGCATGGTATGGCTTTATCTTGCATAAAACACTAGATTTTTCTCATTGTCTATGAATGGAATGATGTTTCAAACTCATTTGTATAGAAAAATGATGAAACATGTTTATTTTCTACATGTTCTCTTTAAAATAAGTCATTATGGATTCATATTCTGCATTTTCACTATCATTTTCATGATAACATTGTAAGTATCTTGATTTTATATTTTCAAGTTTATGGGCTTCGAAAACCTTGAGCAAGTTGTGGCTTCAAAACCACATATAGTTTGCAAGCTTGTACTAAGTTCTGATAATATTTGGTCAAATAATTTTAATCCTCCACCACAAACATCCTTTTCCATAGGATCATCAATACCCTATGCAATCCTCCATGACTCTTGATCATAGTCAGTTATTGTTTCCCTATGAAGAAAAAATGGTTTGCTAAATGATTCAATGTCATTATTGTCAATGTTCTACTTGTAGCCCAAGTTAAACGTCCCAGATTCTAATGCACCTATGAGGAATCAATATTCATAATTGCGCTCCTATCTGCACCATCTAAGCCACTCCATTCTAACAGGGAATAAAACCACTTCCCCATGTAGTATGATCAGAACCTCTTTGAAAACATGGAGCCAAATTATAGGTGTTTCAACTTTCATTTTCCTCGCAAACCCTGGTCTTTACCTAGAATAACATTGTTGTCAAGTATTCAAACACCTTATATTAGTTGCATCAGAAGACATAATTTGAAACTTTGTTACCTTGCCACAAATTTGATGAAGGATGGAATACTATACTTTCTCTTGAGACTAGCAACTACCCAATCCTGCTATAATATAAATCACTTAATTTTCTATATCATTATACATATCTCTGTGTCCAAAGAGTAAATTTAAATTTCTGCTTTATCATATCTATCTGCTGAGGTGAAGAATCTAGCCATGTTCCATTCCATAGGTTGTGCATATATTAAATTGGCATTCTTCTTGGAGAATGAACCACCTTTTTTAATGATGCAATTCCATTTAAAGGGAAACTTACTGAAAACATAATATTCTATGGAGGAAAATATCCCACAAGACCTCTCAATGAACACTCTCTACTCATAACCTTATTGGCTATGGATTCCTATTCTCATTGATACAATGTTTTTCCGTTGTCAAAAAAAAATTTCAGCTTCAAGATTTGCTTAATGAAATTGAATCTTTATGATCCTCATCATCTTTACTTGCACATTGTTGCTTTTCCTTGATACTTATGATCTTGTATTGTCTAGCAAGTGACTTTTCTAAACCTTTGTATTCATTTTCTGAGTAATTTCATAGAGGCACTCTAGTATTTGCTGATGATTGCATCTTGAAACATGTTCATTATTTGTGCATAACAACCCACTACCTCTCACCCTATCATAACTCTATTTAGCATTTATAATATTGATGCATAGTATAACTTCCTACTTGGTTTTTCAAGCTATCCAATGGTTGTCCTCATTAACAATGCCTCTTTGCTTTTGCTTCCTCTATGTTTGCAAACATTTGTTGACCTTTTAAAAATCTTGGATATTAAAGAAGACTAAAAAATCTCATGCTTCCCTATCAGTATAGTAAACCAAGGCATCCTTGAGGTTGTATAGAAAAATTTAGCTTCAAGAGTCATGAATTGTGAATGTACACATGATGCCACTACCTTGAGATACCTATAGCAGTGACCCTCACACATAGACTATCCTGATGAGGTAAAAATAACCTCATCATAGTAAAATCTGGAAAGCTTACTTTTGCTAAATCAATCCTAAGCCTGTGCCAATTGATTAAACTTTAGGAGAAGTAATTTCTTATTTTAAGGAAAATTATGCTTTCTTTCTTTCTTTTGATCAATTGAGGAAATTTACCAAAGCAGGTTTAATGGGTTGATTTGAGCGTTTTTGTAGAGAATAATAGGTCATCATGCGGTTGTTGCAAAATTTTAGCTAGCACTTGCCTCAAGAGTAATGTTGTGAACCCACTCCTAGATGCCTGGATGATGTGCCGAAGATTCAGTTTCAGTTTCTTTAAATTCTGTTGTTAAAAAATTTATGCCTCTTCTCGAGCCTTCTACATGTTTTAAAGCTTTAAAGACATCAAGTTAGTTTCAAGTTAAGGAAGACTTTTTCAATGGCTATCCATGCCATCTTAAATTTAGGATTTAGTTAAGAAGTTATCTATAAAACTGTAATTTCATAAGTAGTGAATAAGAAAGAGAGGAAGTATCGTTATGATGTTCACATGGTTTTTCAAAGCACTATTAAAATGAGTTATCTGATTTCTATCTATTGGTAACTGTTGAATTTTGAATGATGTTGACTGTTTGTAATAAAAGGATTTGAGAATCTGTAGCTTATGTGAGTTAAAGACGAAGTATTAGCCCACAAGCTAGCCACTTGAGGGGAGTTAGCCTAGATAGATAAGTATTTTACTGTTAAGTTATTTTCTTTGTTAAAGGTAAATTGTTGTTCAATAGGAAGTAACAAGTTGTTAAAGAGTCGAGTATGTTGTTCCAGAGCACCATTGTTTTTAATTTGTATAAGTTATCTTCTCTAGTTGATAAAATTCCTTTACTGTTTAAAAGATGTTTAATTGTCTATTCCCTTACTTTTATGTTTCTGTAATACAATAGTTGTTTAGTTTGCTTGTTTCCATGCTTTCTAGTTTAGTCGTAATGCTTTCTAAATTAGTTGTCTTATGCTTTTTAATTTAGTATTTTTGGATATTCTTAGAGTAAGATTATTTTCTAGTTAAAAAGTAATGACCTTAGATTAGACTTGATTTCTGTAGTTTGAAAGAAAAATAAAAAAATAAAAAATGGGTTGTTCAAATAATCTCCTTCTGCAAACTACCTTGGACACTGCCCGGTCGACTAATTGACATTCAATTATTCTAAAGTAGTAGGTCCTAATGACAGCCTATCATATCCTATATAATGTATGCGACTAAAAATATCTCATATTGTAATTTCTTTGAATAGTTGTTTGTCATTTATGGCAGAGACTTAAATCAACTCACTGTCATGAGTGATGAATATTTATTCAAAGAAAACAAGTGGTTGCATGTATCTTTCATATATGGAACTTTACTCATACCCCTCTAAGAAACAAAGGATGCGTGATGGGCTCAACCCTTGCGGGAGCCCATTTTACTGCACATGTTGTAATGTTTAAAAAATAAATCTTGCAATGATATTCAACCCATGCCTGTATAATGAGAAAACATGTTAGGTAAAAATAGTGAAACTCATAATATAATGCTTTATGATCTGACGATACTCCTTTGGTTCTTTTGATATTTGAGATGCTGCAAACTATTTCAATGTCATGTATCATTACACTATATTTTTGTTCAAATTGAATTGTATATGATGAGAAACCACATCCTGAGCTCTAGCACCAAATTTTCTCAACTCTTGCAGGCATTCTGAAGCAACAAAGCAACCCTCTAGAGCACTCAGGAGCTATCAAAAGATGCAATAGATCAATGTCCATCCTCACCACCTAGGCAATGATGGATGCCTTTTCTTTTTATATGCTATTCTTTTCATCAAATGTATAACCTACTTTTTGTATTGCATTGGAGTTAATCCCATGGCTTGTGTGGGAAAATACACACTTGTATTTATCAATAAAATATAGTTTTTATGCAAACACTTTTCACTCTCTTCTTTGTTGTATACATTTTCATAACGTAATTCAGTCTATTTTGATAATCCTTATGTGAATATGAATAAAACATAACAGAATAAAATGTGCACCTTTTTATCTTTATTTTACAAAAACTACCTCATATCTACTTGATTGATCTGGAAGCAAAATCAGGTAACTGTAATATTAAATGGCCTAGGACGTGAGAAATAAATGACATAAGATAATATCTCATCAATACAACTAAGACTTCCAAAAAGATTCCTAGGACTTAAGTAAACTTAACATGTGAATAAGACCTACTAGTGGACTATATAGGTAAAATACCATATTCACACCAACACCCCCCCTTAAGTGCAACTTAGGGAGAAGGAAACAAATAAAAATGATGCCAGAATACCAGGATGGGTCCCATCTATGAGGCCATATCAAGTACCCATTTACAAATGGTCTCCCACAAATAAAGTAAAGGAGAAAAACCACATGATAAAAACCCCTCTTCAAAAGAGAGAATGCATGAAACTATCATGTACACAAAATGAAATAAGTGATGAATGGAGGAATAAAAAATACCCCTCAAGGATCACATCCATCAAAAATATACAGTTGATGGCCCCCCATAAAATGGAAAGAGAGAGACTATGTGCCCCCTCGACAATGTATAATCTCTTGTAGAAATGGTAAGTGCCTAAAGACAACATGATCCAATGTCGACAAACAACTTGTCTCCCTTTTAGAAGAAACAAAACCAAGTACAAATACAATAATTCTTCCCATTTAAGATAGGAATTGATAGGAAGAAACACCAATATGTATGATTGTGTCTTTGAAGTTTTCTCATGTGTCACCATGTCCATGGAATATGTTGATGCCACAATCAAATTAGGTACATGCCCAATCAATGAAGAAGGTGATAAACTAGGAAAGTGTGGAAACTAATATTGAACAGTCTCTAAAGATAATGATGGTTTGACAATAGAAGTGCAATGAATGTCATAAAAAAGGAGAGATAACCCTTCGAATGCATCCTCCAAATCTAAAATGTGAGGCTCCATAAACAAGTCTAAAATACCTATCAAGTAATAATCCCAAAAAGATATATTTGAAATAAAATGATTTACCTACTGCATAGAATCATTGGAAGCTTTCAAAGTAGCAACTTTGAACTCTCACAAAGAAACATAATATGGATGGTCCTACTGAACATGAATTATGGGAGCCTCAGTCAATGACTCTACACAAGGAATCACTAAAGGTGAAGGATCAACGACCGTCTCTGATGGAGAAGGAGAATTTTAAGAAACCTCATCATCATCATCTGAAGATTCAAAGTACTCTAAAGAATCAAACTCTTGAATAGTATCATAATCATAAGGTATCATGTTTTAAATACGAACAGGAACAAGACAGTCTGAGACATGATCTTATAGGAATGGTTGAGTATCAGGATCTCCATATATCTCCCAAATTTTAGTCCAAAGAGAATGAGGACACTCAAAATAAACAAGAGCATTCAAAATTTCATCATCAACATGCATAGAAATAAATCCTAAGACATGATCCCTTTTTCAATTCCAAGTAAATTTCTTACTAGGTATGCCTGGAGGGGGAACAAGACCATACAAATGTGGATACATATGAAGCCAATGAAGATGTTTAATGATGGAATCTCTCCCTTGTGTACAGTTTCCCCTTTTCAATATGATTAGAGAAGGATGAAATGAAAAACCCATAATCAACTATGAGAGTTCTCCAAAATTAAAAATACTAAAACCTTCAACATCAATTAGAAACCAATATTGCAAATGAAGCCTTCCCAAAAAGATAGAAATTCTCTAGGTGTTAGGATGTCCAAGTAATCAGTCACAATGTGATATTCAAAATATTGAATAATATATATATGAGGTTGAATCTAGAAAAAGGTGCATGGACACAGAAATAAAGCTCCTCGGTACCTTTCCAATACTGCAAAAATCACAAAAAATAGAGATTCAAGAAAAAATTTATGAGCTTGGAGGTCCAAATGGGAGATTTGACTTCAAACAGAAATAAAATGCACTTGCATCAAAATATAGAAAAATGACTTGAACCAAAACAAAGTGCGCAGAACCAATTTTCCCATGATATATTATATTCAAAAAATGGACTCCTAGATCAAAAGATATGCCCCCCCCAAAAAAAATGTTGAGGGAAAAAATTTAGGCCCCCCAGCACCTAGACATTGGTCCACTAGGTGACCACCCACTGCAAACTACAAAAAAAACTTCTTCCCCCATGACGGAACTCCTACATAGAGCCACCCTAAGTGGTGGATTACTATCAAGTGATGGTGACCATGCTGTCGAGGATAAGCCTCCACATCAATAGCAAGACTGCTGGCTATGACTGGGCACTGGACCCCCACTAAAATTTAAATAAATTTCTAAATAATTTAAAAATCGCCTCATACTTGATGTGATAGAATGACACCATAAATGCACAAACCCATATCCACAAATGCCAAACGACATGATTCCTACATATGAGAGTGTTCCTATAAAATATGCTAGTACTTATTCTACTGACTATACCCACTTGCAGACTATAAAACAAGCACCATATGTTATGAATCTGTATTGGATTTTGTATAGATGAAAATTATGGTGAGGGCTAAAAAAATTCTTTGAGGGCCTAGGTAAAAGTCTCTAATTTTAATGAATTGACAATTAATCTTAGGTTTTTTGGGCCTCTTGAACACATGGGAAGGTCTTTTTTGACCCAAAATGCTCCAAAATTGTAGCTATCTCTCGGATCTAGCAACCACTTCCCAAATTCAAACCCTCATATATCTAGCCTCACATGTACGATTTGGACAAAAAAAAAGGTAAAATTGACTTTCTTGGATTCCTTGAACTCAATGGTGAGATCAACATGTACCAAAATGAACCTACAATATAAAGCCACAAAGAGAGAACCCCAAAATCTGGTATTCCTATCAAGTTTTGATGATTCTCCAAGTCAACATATGATGTAAGAGAAGAGCATACTAAAAAATTTAAGATCCACCAAGATTTTCAATCTAGCAATAGCTCATGCACAAAATCATCCTTAGATTTGAGGAGTCTGCAAATCTGGAGCTTTGATACCATGTAGGAGCTAAAAATTTAGCTCACACACCCTAGGATCACCTACAAAATAAAAGATAACTTTCAACAAGAGAGTATGGAAAGATAATATATTTCTTGTTATGAAATGATATAACAATGTACAAGAGTTGCTTATATAGACAAGGTGAGAGATGGGATTAGACAAGATCATGACATGTGTCTTAATTCTATAATATGAGACAACTAACTCAATGAATATTAAATGATCTAGGACTCAAGAAATAAATGACATAAGATAAGATCCCATCAAGACAACTAAGACTTCTGAAAGATTCCTAGGAACTAAGTAAACTTAACATGTGAATAGGACCTACTAGTAGAATAGATAGGTAAAATGCCATATTCACACCAACAAAAAATGTTTTCATGAATAGATTGCCTTTATTTTTTCTCCACTAGAAACTTAAAAGAGTTTTTCAATAGGGAACTTTAGTTAATTAATTTATTTTTATGAAGGAACTCTTTCTTTCTCCCCAAAATATGCTAGTGTGTGTAGGTTGATGTCAAAACCTTATTTATGGTCTCCTAGTGGGATTCCATCTCAAATACCAATGAATTCTATTATAGATTCATCATTTTGAAATAAATATATTAGAATGTGATATTTTGGTCCTAGTAAATAACTTCAAATTATTAGAGGTCAAGGGTAATGGTGAGGACAAGTGTGCCATTGGAGAGATTGGTGGTGGTAAGATATTTGCATAAACTATGAGAGGAACCTATCTTCATGTCAAAAGAAGATTCCTTGGAGATCATGGAATTGTAACGAACATATTTATATTGATCACCAAGGGGTATGTATCCAATTCCATGTAAAATCCTTCATTTATAAAAATATGTATAGGTTTTTGATTCCTTGTTCATGAAGGTCGAGTCCTTTTGATTTTGTAGTTCATAACATGACGCATCCTATTTTCTATAGGATGCTCATTACTTTGAAAATAAGTTTCTAAACCATGTAGCACCCCTCCATTTTTCTCTTTTTATTAGACAGTGTTCTTCGTTATGGTTTATTTTCTGTTAGCACTTTGACTATGGTACTCGGTTACTATTTGATTGCTAACTGTAAAGCGATGTGATGTTATATTTTGATGTGATGGTATTTTATTTTGATGTTATCATTATGGTATGTTTTAGATTAGCATTGAGGATATTTGAACTAATTTTGTTTTATGCCTTTGATTAGATTATTGATGTTAGATTCATCAGTTTTGTAACACTGTATTGGTGAAGGGGATGGAATTGCACCACACGCTTGCGAGCGCCCTGTGATTTCCTCTTCACGGTGTGTTTTATTATGATATATATGCATGTTCAATATACTCTTTGTTTGCAGGTTTACAGGTACAGGACATCGACTCCACCTAGTTCCGCAGGTTTGAGAGTGTCCATTGCCCAACGGTATTTGATTGAGAGATAGTAACTAGGTTTCCTGTGTGAAGTCATCACCTTGGTCATAGTGTATCGTTGGTTTTAAGTTGGGTTTGGTTGCTTTAATGTTATTCAATTTCACCTTGATATTATTTAATTGCAAGTTGAAAAAGGTAAATAAATGGCATTAAATATTTAAGTTGTTTATTAAATTAATTTGGTTTATTATGATAGAAGATGTTAATTAATTAATTAATTTATTTATTTTAATTAGTAAAATAATTTAATCCTTGGATTATATTTATTTTATTGAATTAATTAAATTAACTGAATTGAATTAAGTTATATTTTTTAGAATTGATAGATATTTTAATTGAAAATTGAAAAATATTTTATTTTGCATTTTTGGAGAATTTGAATGCAAAAAGAAGTTTGAAAATATTTTTTGTTTTGTTTTTCAAAAATTTATGTTGGTGGTTGAAAGAGATATCTTATTTTTCATGGAGTTAAGGGCTTTAACCATGAAAATGAGAAAAGGAGAAAGAAAGGAAAAAATGAGAAGGATTATGGATTTGGGTTTTGGATTTTGATTGTGGAGAAACTTTGTTGATTTGCTTGGAAGGAGCTGGAATTTGTGGAAGAATCATTGCACCATTTGGCATCCTCTCAAGCTTTTGGAAACCAAGTTTTGTGTTTATTAATTTGATTTCATTTTTGAAAAAGATTCATAGATTTATATGCTTTTGGAAAAAAAAAACTTTGTTTGAATTGAAAGAAAAACCCATGTGAAATCTTGAAGAAAATTCTGGAAAAATCTCTGTTGGGGGAGAATTAAACTCTTGAAAAATTCCATTGTTCTTTCTCTTTTAGATTTATTATTAGAAAAAGAAATTGGAAAAACCTCTATATTCAAACTATTTTTTTTTTCAAAAAAATAAAATGGGTTTAGTTGTTGATGATTATTTCTGGAAATTATTTGCTCTTCTATATCTATAATTTTGAATAAAATTGAATATATATATATTGAAGAGTATATATATTCATATGTTTCATTGAATAAGTGTATGTTGAAATAATAAAAAATACCCCTGTCAAAATACGCAGATTTCTAAATCTGTAGGGGTTTCAAAGTTTTTTTTAGGAAATAATTTATTTATTTTTAAATGAACTGGTGGGGGGTTGCTAGGGGCTCACCCCACCACCGCCCCCATGGGAGGCGTTGTGGGGGATTCACGCCCAACACGCCCCTTTCCATATTCGCGCCCAAGTAACAGGGGCTTGGTTGTGTGAAGACACAGTCGCACCCCATGTAAATGGGGTCGGTTATGTATTCACACAGTCGCCCCCACTCGAAACTTCGGCGTGCCTCCCAAAACCCGCGCCCTAACTTTTTCAATTTGATTTAAATATATATATATATATATTTAATATTTAATATTATATTTATATAATATTAAAATATTTAATATATATAAATATTAAAATATATATAATATATATATGTATATTAATATATATATTTAAATATATATTTAAATATATATTTAATTGAGGAATTTAAAATAATATGTTTTAACAGATGAATGTATTTGATTTTAAAATGATTTATTTTGAAAAGAAGAAATGGTTATTTTCAAAAGTAATATGTTTTGAATTGAAGAAATTAAATATTTTATTTTATTATTATTTAATAGCAAATAAGGAATTGAATATATAGTTTAAATTCCCTCCTTTGTCTGAAAGAGACATTATTAATTTAGTTTACTCAGGCAATAAACTACTGAATTTTATTAAGGGAAGTGGATTTAGGAAATCCAAAAGTAGATTTAATTCCTGGTTAAATTGCTTTTTTCAATGTAAATTTCTTATGTTCTCATTTTGGGGGAAATTGTTTAGAAGTGTTAATAAGTTTTCCAGATGGGGTTTTTAAATCCTTGGGGCTATCGTATTGTGATAGTCAACCTTTGAATTGCCTTGGGTAGTGCGTAGAATCCAATTAATTACCCGGTTATCATGAACGGGAATGTATTGCTTTTATGTTTTGGATAGGGATTTAAATATCCTCAGGTTGCACTAGTTTACCCTTGGGTTGTGGAGTTGTTCCATGTGTTGTCTTAGAGGAGTGACTTTCAATGAGGAATGACACACAAAGTGGTGCCAGGGTAACTCATTGTGAGTTAGTTAATCCAGTGATAATGTAAATAAACTTATTAGAAGAATAGGTAGTATCAAACAGTTAATAAGAATAATTGTGCCTCACTCATGGACGCAAGGGCTTGTATAGACTTGGGATGAGACGAGAAGGCCTGGAATGGAAAGATCGTTATTTTGTCTCTACGAGAGATAACTGATTCCACATTGGTTTGCATGAGGGGATGGGATTCGTTAGAGGTTTCCAAGAGATCCCGAGATGGAGGTCGGGGCCTAAGAAGACTTACCAGGATATCCCATGTAGCATTGTTATGACACTTCTCCTAAGTCAACAGTATGTTTGTATCAGTGATGCAATTGATTTGTAAACTCTGGAAGCATTGTAACCATTGTGTTAGTGATGTATTTGTATTTGATTAAGTTCAGTTATGTTTTAGCCTATTTCTAGAGGTGGATGGTCTTATCTAGGAATCCTTGTTACTATCTCCTAGCACAGGGGGTGGGCCTTCGGGTACCACTTGGTTGGGTGGAATATGCACCTTACTCTGTTGGGTTTTCTTCTTATTCGTGTTGACAAGGCTTCTAGTTGGAGAGCTCATGGGATCCAGTTACATTACATGCTTATTTTCATTTCAGTTGATTCTTGTAATTTATTACCCCTCATTTGTAATCGAGGTGGAAGATTGTAATTTGTAATCACTCTTATTGGCTCTACCTCATTCGGGGAATGAGAGATGTAATATTCCTTGTTAAATTATTGTTATTTGAAATCCTATTGTATCTCTTATTGTTATGATGTAATTTATCATTTATGGAATGTATGTGTTCTTAATTTATTAAGTAGATAAATGTTATGGATTCAATTATGTTGTTTGTATGGGTTTTAAAGTAATCCTAGTCTCGTAACCTTAGAGGTTGTTGGTAATGGGTAGTAAACTTGCATGTTAATTGTACATTAAACAAAAAAAAATTATGCGATTGAGTAGTTATCTGCAACTTCCTCTAGGGTTATGTGGCGAGGTGTTACACATGGTATCAGAGCTTGGGTTTAAACACTGGGTACTTTGGGATTATGATGAACCCATTAAGCTTTTAGTTGTGTAGGTTTTAAGTTGTGTACCTTACCTAATACCTTGGTGTATATGTGTAGGATTATGCCTCCCAGACGTGAAAGAGGTAGAGTGCGAGGACGTGGCTGTGTAGGCGGTCACGTTGGGAGTCAGCATGACTCTCCTCCTCATGTTCCACTTATTCCAGATCAGGAGGAACATCAAGAATCGTAGAATGCCCCAGGGGGCAGTTATCGACAATAGAATCCTCTAAGGATCGAGGTTGCGCATAAGGCACTTGAGGAGGTATTGGTGCTCCTTGGTTAGAGGAAGGCCCAGGTTCAGGGTAATCCTGGTGAGAGGGAAGCTCCATCTCAGTCAAAGGCGCATATGAGAGATTTACTTATGGCACGACCACCATTGTATGATGGAGCAAGCACTGGGTTAGAGGCTGAGACTTGGCTTATAGACCTCGATAGGTTCTTTGCTATGCACCCTTACAAGAGTAATACCAAAGCGCGGTGTGCTATCATACATCTGGGAGGGTTTGCATCCACATGGTGGAGGTTGGAGGAGCAGAAGCTCCATATTGATATTAACTCAGTGTCTTGGGAGATTTTTCTAGAGTGATTCAAAGCTCATTTCCTATCCGACCATTGGTGTCAGTGTTGAGGGGATGAGTTTCACGCCTTTTGTTAGTTAGCCTTGACAGTTGAGTAGTATGAGTGATGCTTCTATGAGCTCAAGCAGTTTGCAGGTATAGGAGATGATGAGGGGATGTTGGTTCACCACTTTGTCAGGGGCTTGAACGCCCGTCTTAGTGGAGGTAGGAGGGTTTTTGAACCTAAAACCATGGAGACAGCGGTGGAGAAAGCACGTGTAGTAAAGGAGAATCTGGCCATGGCACTAGGAGGCCACATGGGTGTTCAGATTGGCAACAGTTTAGTAGCAGGGTCTAGTGCACAAGGAGGTCAGACTCAGGGAGGTGTACCTCCCAGGGCTTGGCAGGGACCTTCGCAGAGTGGTCATCAGCAACATATTTCACAGGGGGAACATAAAGGTTTCTAGCAGAGGCAGGGGGATAGGAACTGGAGGCATATGAAATGCTTCAGCTTTGAGTAGCCAACGCATAGTTCTCAGTCCACTTTCAGGGGTAGTGCACAGTAGTCTAGCGCACCACCTAGAGGTAGGGGCTATGGTAGAGGTACTGGATGTTTTGCATGTGGCCAACAAGGTCATATAGCTAGAATGTGTCCTAATAGGGGCACATTTGGATTTTCACAAGGACCAGGGACATCTGAGCCGACAGTTGAGGATGTAGGAAAAGGGCATCGT
The DNA here is from genome assembly GCA_007115665.2 of Sequoiadendron giganteum. NCBI lineage: Eukaryota > Viridiplantae > Streptophyta > Pinopsida > Cupressales > Cupressaceae > Sequoiadendron > Sequoiadendron giganteum. The sequence goes on along the minus strand of CM021108.1, from coordinate 275,223,515 downwards.
GCTTTCACAGCGGTTGATAACCGCCAGGCAGAACATCCGGGTACCATCGTCGAGACATTTGGTATGTTGTTGGGTAACCTAGTTACCATTTTGTTTGATTTTGGAGCGTCAAACTCTTTCATTTCTTCTTTCATTGTGATGTGATGTAGATTAGGGGTAGTAAGGCAAGTTGATAGGTGGCAGGTTGAGTTAGCCTTGGGTGCGAAAGTCGCATCCCATTCCCTTGTACTAGAGTGTAGATTGAAGGTTGGACCTCTCCATACTACAATGGACCTCCGAGTTATTCCATTGGATTCTTATGACATTGTCATAGGGATGAACTGGTTAGAGGTGCATAGTGCAGTCATATATTATCGACGTAAGTCGATTCGATGCATTGATGCATCTAGCAGAGAGGTAGAGATAGTTGGAGTTCAGAGGCCGATTTCCTTGAGAGTCATCTCAACCATGCAGTTGAGAAGGTGTGTGCATCAGGGTTGTCAGTTATTCACTATTATAGTGGATGATTTGGATTTAGGAGATGGAGAAGAGAAAGTTTCTCTCGATAGTCACCCCATTCTTCAGGAGTATTTCGATGTCTTTCCAGACGAGATTCTAGGGATGCCACCTCAAAGAGACATAGACTTCAAGATAGACCTTGTACCTGGATCAGAACCCATTTCATGAGCTCCTTATCGTATGACCACCTAGGAGATGAAAGAGCTTTGCTTGCAGCTTGAGAAGTTGTTAGCAAAGGGCTTCATTCGCCCTAGTGTTTCTCCATGGGGAGCACCAGTTATCTTCATGAAGAAGGACGGTTCACTTCGATTATGTATTGATTACTGATAGTTGAACAAAGTGACTATCAATAATTGATATCCGCTTCCTAGGATTGATGATCTATTCGATCAAATCAAGGGTGCCACAATCTTTTTAAAAATTGATCTTAAGTCGGGATATTATCAGCTTCGTATCTTCGACTCGGACATCCATAAAATAGTGTTTCGAACGTGATATGGTCACTATGAGTTCATAGTAGTACCATTCGGGTTGACGAATGCGCCCTCTGTGTTCATGAGTCTGATGAACGAGGTATTTTGTACGTACTTAGACAGATTTGTCCTTGTGTTCCTTGATGACATTTTGATATACTCTAGGATAGTGGAAGAGCATGAGAAACATTTACGGCAGGTATTACAGTGCTTACAAGATAATTAGCTTTATGCTAACCTATTGAAGTGTGAATTCTTCAAGACTAAGGTCCAATACCTTGGTCATGTGATCTCAGGGGAAGGTATTTCAGTGGATCTTGCAAAGATCCAAGCTATCTTAGATTGGCCTGCGCCCACGAATGTGGTAGAGATACGTAGCTTTATGGGGCTAGCACGTTATTACAGGCGGTTTATGCAGGGATTTTCGAGGATAGGGTATCCTATCACTTCCCTTCAGAGGAAAGGGAAAATGTTTGTGTGGTCAGAGTAGTGCAAGGCAACGTTTCAAAATCTTAAGGAGAAGTTGACCAGTGCACCAATACTTGTGATACCTAATCCGACTGGGGATTTTGTAGTCTGTACAGATGCATCCTTGGAGGGATTAGGAGTAGTGTTGATGCAGGAGGGTCGTATCATTGCATATGATTTACAGAAGCTCAAGGATCATGAGCTGAACTACCCTATGCATGATTTTGATTTGGCGGAAGTTGTTCATGCATTCACAAGATGGAGACATTTCCTTCTTGGCCTAGGTTTGAGTTGCACAGTGATCATAGAAGCCTTCAGTATATTTTCACGCAGCCCGACCTTAATACTAGGTAGAGGCGTTGGATGGAGTTTCTCTGTGAATATGACTTCGAAGTGAAGTATATCCAGAGAAAGGAGAATGTCGTAGCAGATGCACTCAGTAGATGAAGACATGAGATATTTGAGTTGACTCTTGTTGTAGATTTACGGAGTTGAATTCTTTATGCCCTTCCAGCGGATAGTTGGTATCAGGAGGTTAGGACAGAGATAGAGGCAGACAAACCTCTTGAGGGTAGGTATTCAGATTATTCTCTGGATCCAGATGGCATATTGAGGCACATGGGACACATATACATTCCTTCATCAGGTGATCTTTTCACCTTGGTCATGACTGAAGCACACCACGCACCTTATTCAACCCATCTAGGGGTGAAGAAGATGCATGCAAATCTGCGTCAATTGTATTTTTGGCCAGGAATGAAGTGTGATATTGCGGATTATGTGTTGAGATGTCTAGAGTTTCAGTGGGTGAAGGATGAACACCAGCATCCAACAGGGCTTTTGCAACCGCATTTAGTACCAGAGTGGAAGTGGATATAATCTCATTGGATTTCATTGTTGGTTTACCCGACTCTTCGAGATGGCATGATGCGATTATGGTGATAGTTGATAGGTTGATGAAGGTAGCACACTTCTCACCTATGCACTCTTCCTATAATGCATCATCTATAGCCAGAGTGTTCATGGAGGACATAGTAAGGTTACATGGTTTTTCACATCAGATTATTTCTGACAGGGATCCAGTGTTCACCTCAACTCTTTGGATTTCATTACAGCATGCGATGGGGACACAGTTGAACTTCAGTTCATCTTATCACCTAGAGACAGATGGAAAAACTAAGAGGGTCAATCAGATCTTTGAGGATATGTTACGTATGTATGTGATGGACTAGCAAACGCGATGGGAAGATTATCTCTATTTGGTAGAGTTTTATTATAATAACAGTTTCCAGAGTTCTATCGGCATGCCTCCATTCCAAGAATTGTATGGGCGACCATGTCGCACTCCCTTGAGTTGGGATCGACTGAAGGATAGATTAATTTTGGGTCTTGAGATGTTGCAGGATATGGAGCAGCAGGTTGTTCGGATTAGATAGCATTTGGTGGCAGCTCAGGATAGGCAGAAGAAGTATATGGATGTGCATAGGGAGGATCAACAATTTTCTGTTAGTGATAGGTTCTTCCTGTAAGTGCGTCCGTGAAAGAGTCCAATCTGTTATGGAAAGGTCTCTAAGTTGGTGCCTCGCTTTGTCGAACCCTTCAAGATACTCGAGAAGATTGGTCCAGTTGCTTATCGGCTTGCTTTACCGCCCAGTATCTCACGCATTCACGATGTATTTCATGTTTATATTCTTCGACCGTACCATCCAAAAATTTCTCATGTCCTTGATTGGAATGTTTTACAAGTAGAGGATGGGCAACCGGCTTTGGAGCCCGTGGCCCTAATGGAGCGTAGAACACTCGCTCTTCGAGGGTGAGATATTGATCAGGTTAGGGTCCGGTGGGATCCTAGGGATGATACTTCATCCACTTGGGAAGATGCAACTAGAATGAGGGAGCCCTATCCCTATTTGTTCGCAGGCTTCCAGGAGTAAGTCTGACCCTAGGGGGTGGGGATGTAGCACCCCTCCATTTTTCTCTTTTGATCAGACAGTGTTCTTCGTTATGTTTTATTTTTTGTTAGTACTTTGACTATGGTACTTGATTACTATTTGATTGCTAACTGTTAAGAGATGTGATGTTATATTTTGATGTGATGGTATTTTATTCTAATGTTATCATTATGGCATGCTTTAGATTAGCATTGAGGATATTTGAACTAATGTTGTTTTATGCCTTTGATTAGATTATTGATGTTAGATTCGTCAGTTTTGTAACATTGTATTGGTGAAGGGGACGAAATTGCACCACTCGCTTGCGAGTGCCCTACGATTTCCTCTTCATAGTGTGTTTTATTATGATATATATGCATGTTCGATATACTCTTTGTTTGGAGGTTTATAGGTACAAGACATCGACTCCACCTGGTTTTGCAGGTTTGACCGTGTCCATTGCCCAAATTGGGAGATAGTAACTACGTTTCCCATGTCAAGTCATCACTCTGGTCATAGCGTGTCATTAGCTTTAAGTTGGGTTTGGTTGCTTTAATGTTATTCAATTTCACCTTGATATTATTTAATTGCAAGTTGAAAAAGGTAAATAAATGGCATTAAATATTTAAGTTGTTTATTAAATTAATCTGGTTTATTATGATAGAAGATGTTATTTAATTAATTAATTAATTTAATTTAATTAGTAAAATAATTTAATTTAATTAGTAAAATAATTTAATCCTTGGATTATATTTATTTTATTGAATTAATTAAATTAATTGAATTGAATTAAGTTTTTTTTTTAGAATTGATAGATATTTTAATTGAAAATTGAAAAATATTTTATTTTGCATTTTTGGAGAATTTGAATGCAAAAAGAAGTCTGAAGATATTTTTTGTTTTGTTTTTCAAAAATTTATGTTGGTGGTTGAAAGAGATATTTTATTTTTCATGGAGTTAAGGGCTTTAACCATGAAAATGAGAAAAGGAGAAAGAAAGGAAAAAAGGAGAAGGATTATGGTTTTGGGTTTTGGATTTTGATTGTGGAGAAACTTTGTTGATTTGCTTGGAAGGAGCTGGAATTTGTGGAAGAATCATTGCACCATTTGGCATCCTCTCAAGCTTTTGGAAACTAGGTTTTTTGTTTATTAATTTGATTTCATTTTTGAAAAAGATTCATAGATTTATATGCTGTTGGAAGAAAAGAAAAAAAAAAACTTTGTTTGAATTGAAAGAAAAACCCATGTGAAATCTTGAAGAAAATTCTAGAAAAATTTATGTTGGGGGAGAATTAAACTCTTGAAAAATTCCATTGTTCTTTCTCTTTTAGATTTATTATTAGAAAAATAAATTGGAAAAACCTCTATATTCAAACTGTTTTTTTTTTTCAAAAATGGGTTTAGCTGTAGATGATTATTTCTGGAAATTATTTGCTCTTCTAAATCTATAATTTTGAATAAAATTGAATATATATATATATATATATATATATTGAAGAGTATATATATATACATACATATATATATTTTTATATGATTCATTGAATAAGTGTCTGTTTAAATAAATAAAAAATACCCCTGTCAAAATACATGGATTTTGAAATTCACAAGGGTTTCAAAGTTTTTTTTAGGAAATATATATTTTTTTAAAATGAACTGGTGGGGGGTTGTTGGGGGCTCACCCCACCGCCGCTCCCATGGGAGGCGCTATGGGGGAGCCGTGTCCAGTGCGCCCCCTCTCCACAACCGCACCCAAGTAATAGGGACTTGGTTGTGTATTCACATAGTGGCCCCCACTCAAAACTTCGGTGCGCCTCTCGAAACCCGCACCCTAACTTTTTCAATTTGACTTTTTAAAATATATATATTTTTTATATTTTATATTATATTTATATAATATTAAAATATTTAATATATATAAATATTAAAAAATATATATATCTATATTAATATATATATATAATATATATATATATATATATATATATATATATATATATATATATATATATAATTAAGGTTTTAAATAATGGCATGTTTTAAATGTAATTGAGGAATTTAAAATAATATGTTTTAACAGATGAATGTATTTGATTTTAAAATGATTTATTTTGAAAAGAAGAAATGGTTATTTTCAAAAGTAATATGTTTTGAATTGAAGAAATTAAATATTTTATTTTATTATTATTTAAAAGCAGTTAAGGAATTGAAAAATAGAAATTCCCTCCTTTGTCTGAAAGAGACATTATTAAGTTAGTTTACTGAGGCAATAAACTACTGAATTTTATTAAGGGAAGTGGATTTAGGAAATCCAAAAGTAGATTTAATTCCTGGTTAAATTTCTCTTTTCAATGTAAATTTCTTATGTTCTCGTTTTGGGGGAAATTGTTTAGAAGGGTTAATAAGTCTTCCAGATGGGGTTTTTAAATCCTTGGGGTTGTCATATTGTGATAGTCAGCCTTTGAATTGCCTTGGGTAGTGCGTATAGTAGAATCCAGTTAATTACCCGGTTATCACGAACGAGAATGTATTGCTTTTATGTTTTGGATAGGGATTTAATATCCTTAGGTTGCACTAGTTTACCCTTGGGTTGTGGAGTTGTTCCACATGTTGTCTTAGAGGAGTGGCTTTCAATAAGGGTTGGCACACAAAGTGGTGCCAGGGTAGCTCATTATGAGTTAGTTAATCCAATGATAATGTAAATAAACTTATTAGAAGAATAGGTAGTATCAAACACTTAATAAGAATAATTGTGCCTCGCTCATGGATGCAAGGGCTTGTATAGACTTGGGATGGGACGAGAAGGCCTGGAATGGAAAGATTGTTATCTTGTCTCTACGAGAGATAATTGATTCTTCATTGGTTTGCATGAGGGGTCGGGAGTCGTTAGAGGTTTCCAGGAGATCCCAAGATGGAGGCCGAGGCTTAAGAATACTTACCAGGATATCCCATGTAGCATTGTGATGACACTTCTCCTAAGTCAACAGTATGTTTGTATCAGTGATGCAATTTATTTGTTAACTCTGGAAGCATTGTAACCATTGTGTTAGTGGTGTATTTGTATTTGATTAAGTTCAGTTATGTTTTAGCCTATGTCTAGACGTGGATGGTCTTGTCTAGGAATCCTTGTTACTATCTCCTAGCATGGGGGGTGGGCCTTCGGGTACCACTTGGTTGGGTGGAACGTGCACCTTACTTCATTGGGTTTTCTTCTTATTCATGTTGACGAGGTTTCCAGTTGGAGAGCTCGTGGGATCCAGTTACATTACATGCTTATTTTCATTTCAGTTGATTCTTGTAATTTATTACCCCTCATTTGTAATTGAGGTGGAAGATTGTAATTTGTAATCACTCTTATTGGTTCTACCTCATTCGAGGAATGAGAGATGTAATCTTCCTTGTTAAATTATTGTTATTTGAAATCCTATTGTATCTCTTATTGTTATGATGTAATTTATCATTTATGGAATGTATGTGTTCTTAATTTATTAAGTAGATAAATGTTATGGATTCAATTATGTTGTTTGTATGGGTTTTAAAGTAATCTCAGTTTCGTAACCTTAGAGGTTGTTGGCAATGGGTAGTGAACTTGCATGTTAATTGTACTTTAAACAAAAAAAAAAAGTGGGCTTGAGTAGTTAATTGCAACTTCCTCTAGGGTTACGTGGCGGGGTGTTACAAACCATCATTATAAAACCAAGGTTCATTATGAATTTGAATCTTTTCATTTGATAGATAGCATGATTTGATAAAAGAAGTTGCACCAAATTGATAGGGTGCTTGATCTTTCTTGTTACTCATGTTGGTATTTTCACAAATTCTAAGAAAAAGGGGAAGTTTAATCACATGGAAAGAACCTTGGATTTAATATTTCATCCAACCTTTGTCAATAATATTTAAATGAGATTTAGAAGGTGGGATTTTAAATGTGGATTGGAGGTCATTTGGATAATGTTGGATGCAGACTTTATCAATTCTAGTGTTGTGAATGTGTCGATTTTAGAGGAATTTTTGGCAATGGGACAATAATTAGTTTTATGATATTACCCTCCAATATTTTGCTAATGTTGGAATGGTTGAGGATCACTAGGAATAGCTACTTCTATGATTGAACGTGGAAACTTGATGCATTGATGAAAGGTGGATGGGATGAATTAAATGGCATGAATCTATGGTTGAGCAAGAAGGTTATTGTATTGGAGATCAAGACCAATGACATGTAACAAAGTTTATTGTGTTACAAGTCCAACCATGATAGCAAGATGTATGGAATGGAAATGGTATTTCGGGTTCGATACTACTTTACAATAACCTAGATGTTTGATTAACATTAAATTGCAAATATTCAAGACTAACACATTGTCTACAAGTACCATTTTTACTTTATGTCTAGTAATGAAGGCTTTGATGTATAAAGGAAGATTGTAGGATGGGTAAATAACAGGCATGCTATTTGGGGCTAAGTTGAGTTGATGACTAGAAGATAGGTGTTTGACAAGAGATTAGAATTGGAACAGGTTAATGTTTTTGGGGACTCTTGACTCTTGAAGGAATTTATATAGGATATCCTTATGAGTAGTGGATGTTTTGAGAAGATCCATGATAGATATTTGGTTATAATTTTTCTCAGTCTCTTCAATAAGGTTGTATTATTATTTAGGAGTAGATATAGGAGGACTTTGGATAATGATTTTGTTACACAAAGTTGTGATAACACATTCTACGATTTTAATGTTTTTGGTTGCATCATGGTTTTTTGAATGTTTAATGTGACTAATAATTGTATTGTAGGAATGTGAGGCTTTATTATAACTAAAACTATTGTTTTGAGTTTTTTGACCTTGATTTGGATTTGTTTGATTATGTTTTGGAAATAGATGTTAATATATCTATAATTGTCATTATTTAGTGTAGATGCACTTCCCTCAATTTTGATACCTCCTCTATTAATCAAATATTGTGTGTAATTTTTCAATTTCATGTACCAATTAGTTGAATGGCCTTGGATTTGTGAAATTCATAGTAGTCGTTCTCATTATATCACATTAGTTTTGGTTTACTTTCATCAAAGGGTTTGGTTTAGCGAAAATGACCATGTTTGTAGTAACTAATTTATGTAAAATGATTTTTAATTATTTCCCTAGAGGGGTATGTATTTCCTTCTTATGATTCATTTCTTAGGTTCCTCAATAGGGATAGTAATATTAGGAGTACTTTAAACTACCCAAATGTGTTTTGAATATATGTAACTATCATTAAAAACATTCTTATTTTTTCTAAATAACTTTGGTTTGCTTGATTGTGTTGGATTTGATTGGTCTTTATGATATTTTTTTTATCAATACTTTAGTATCAAGGGTTTTCTTGATTTGAATCTCCTTTTAAATTATTTCATCAAATTTTGTAGTGCAACAAACTTGTAAATAAAAAACCACTTCAGAATTAAGGCTGACAATAAAGATATTGACCAATTTTTTTTGGGGATTGACCAAGGGAGCTTGCTAGCTAGGTTTCTCCATCTATGCAAGAATGATAAGAAAATTCATGCATTCATTTGTTTAGCATTACATAGGCCCACCATTGTAATCTCATGCTTAACATTATATGGACAAATTTTTACAAGTATTTCCACTAAGCTAGAGAACTCATGATAGATCCTTTAGGGAGATGGATGGAACATTCTAAGGCCTAACCTCTTAAGCTTTGAGGGAACAATTTGATCAAATAGTTATCAATATAAGCTACTTATTTACATGTCATCAAAAATTTCTTCACATGTTCTCTTGGATCACCTTTTCCTTTGTATTTGTCAAGTTTGAGTGGTTCAAAATAAGGAGGAAAAGAGATTTGTAGCTTGGCTCTATCAAAAGGAGGAGGGTACAAATCCTCAAATTTATATGTTTTATGATGGATCCCCATTAGAGATCCTCAAAGAATGTCCTCAATAGATTGTCACTCCTAAGTGAATACTGTATCTTGACATGGCAATGATGGTAGGATATAATTTGGTTGTTGATTGTTTTATTGATTGGGTTGTTGATGTTGTGATCATTTGGGTGATGAAGGACCTATGTGTGAGGTTATTTTCACTAACTATTGAATTAAAAGCTAGATTTGGTCAAATATGACTTAATTTTTCTTTTGGGGATCTATTGTGTGATGATTTTGATTTTTTGAATGTGAGGAATATGTGGAATATTAGTGGTGATTTTGTATTAGAAAATAGGGTCACTAGGTCAGTATCATAAAAATGTGGAGTATCTATAGAGTATTAGTGTTTGTTTCACCTTAGCTAATATGGTCACTATTATTAGCATGCTCTAGGTTTGTGTGATCTTGCCTTATGATTTTTTTGAGATTCTCAAGGTTATAAGCAACACGAATCTTGGGTCATATCTCTATAATGTGCATAACGATGTAATTTTTATTTTAGAATAGGAATTGATCTATTTGGCAAAGATTGTGTTTAGTTCTAAACATATCAATATCATCATTGTATTCATTATGGCTTCTAGGACTGTCACTATCATCACTTTCAAGAAGGTTTTTTGTCTAGATTTTATGAGAGGGTTCATCATCATAAAGAGAATTTGAATAAAATAAATATCATCGTTGAAGTTCAAATTCATTCTAGCTTGATTTCTTGTTATAGGCATGAAATTTATTTTTGGTTGGTTTGGCATGCAATGAAAGTTCATATTTGTGCCCCATTTGTTTATAAAGGAAATAGTTGATGGTGATCTAACTTTTTAATTTGAATGATTAGAAAGTGACATATGTTTTGAATTTTAAAATGATGTAAACTTATATATCTATTTATAGGTATCACATGCTTTTATTCTTTTAAATAAAAAATTGTTTGAATGTATTTAAAAAAAGACGACTCTGTAATTTAGTTGCCATCAAAATGCTAAAAAGTGAGGTTAAGTGGATCTCCACCTTTTATAGTAAACTAATTTATTTCATCCTTCAATTTTTTTCATATGTATAACTTTAAACTTAAGTGCTTGGATTAATTTTTTCCATTTCAATAAATATATTTTTAACTAAATTTAGAAAGTCATGTGTACTAAAAACATAACTATTTTAATCAGACTCCACTTTTTGTCTTAATTATTTATTTGAGATAGAAAAATTGCATCTCAACCAAGGATCTCTCCTCTAGTGCATCATATATTTATATATTCTTAAAATTAAACTTTATTATTCTTTAAGAAGACAATTAACCTTATATTTTGGTGTTATTGACATAATTTAAGTAAAAATAATAAATAAATATAAATACTGTTTTTTTAATTTTCTAAAATATACCTATAGATATGTACAAATAGGTATTTTTTATATTTTTTTGTTAATGTTTATCTACATGAATAGAATTTGTGAGATCATTAAGTTTATCAAATAATTGCATTTTTGGGTAAACTTACACCAAATTCATTGCTACATATGTATTAGGTGGACACTTCCATCTATAAAACTTGTGGTCCAAATCAAATTTACCTAGAATGAATCCAACTAGAAGATATTTTGCCCAAAACTAACTTTTAGTTGGAAATACCCAAATTTAATTGTGCTAATAATTTGGCTTGAAGTGGGAAACAAATTTGAACTTTCACCCCATGAGATTCAAGCAAGGGGGAAGACAATGAAAAAACACAAAAAACCTATGTTAGTCAGGTGGGTGTGTTTGTCCTATGAGATTACCAATATTCCTCAAATGTATGAGTGAGCAACTTCTCAGCGTTAACCACTTATTGATGAATCACATGTTATAAATGACCCATGGATTCTTAATCTATGCTTAATCAAGGCTCCACTGAGGGAATACTTGATATACTCTAAAGTACATGAGGTCCAAGTTTGTGATACAAGAGTGATGTCTATGGCTTAGACATTAGTGAATGAGACCAACACACTTCATGGTGTGATTAAAACATACAATCACTCAACCAAGAATAACAACTCCAAGCAAATTATATAGCCCACAAGAACATAGGCTTGGGATAATGTTTGGTGTGAAATCCAAGTTTTGAAACCCCTAAGAAAAGGAAAATAAAGAATCCAAGCCATTTTTTATTTCCAAAATCAACTTATTTTGTGGGGAAAGAGCATACATGAATGAGCTCAACAATGCAAGTGTCTAAATCATTTTTTATTCTTAAGACCACCTTATGGGGCAAGAGTGGATCATATGAAGCTTGGTAATGCAAATAGCTATAGACAAATAACAAGAAATCAATTTTTTTTGCAATTTTAACTTGTTTGAGTTTTGAGTCTTTTTCTGACATATTGCATAAGAAGCATTAGTAGTTTTGAAGTTTAGGTATTCACCATATGATATTTGTTGCAGTTAAGAATATTAATAATAATAAAAGTCCCTAAAAATACTATCAATCATTTAAATAAGAAATTACTTATGCCACAAAATTGCCAAGAGATTTTAGCAACTCCAACTCAATTCATATGTGATATAGCTATAAAGAGTCGACGTGTCTTCCAAGTTAGAGAAATGTATCCACGGATAAAATAAAACTATTTTATTAATACTTGATGTACAAGAATTGTTGCAAGTCTCAATATATTTTAGGAGCAAACCTCAAAAGGTTTTTTAGAGATTTACTTGGGATTATCTTGTAATAGTTAATTATTTTTGTAATGTTCAATTGCAACCATGACTTTGTAAGATTTGGGTTTTTTTCGTTTTAGAAACCCTACACCCTTCTATAATTTTTTTTTTTAATTAAATACTTGTTATTGACCTCCAAAGAAAATAGTTACCCTCAAGCCACTAAATTCTCTACACTAAAAAATATTGAAACTATGTGTTACAATAATTAAACAGTTGAATCATAATAGTAATTACAAACACAAACAGTAATGGGTAATGATAGTTTGCATATTTATTTTTTTGTCAATGGTCCCAAAAACTTGAGGAAATGGATTGCCCATTGCAAACATGCAAGGAAAGCCTTACCTTTTGAACTATCGACTCAAATGCACAATATCCCTATTATGAAGCAAAATCTAATTCATGTTTGATAAATCTAATCTAGAGATGGTGACGTGATCCACAACAACATGAAGGGAACTATTTCAATTCAACAACAAAATATGATCTCTCCAATGTTAGGAATGGTTAACTATTAGCCATTTATGCAGCCCGAAACATACAAGAACATAGGCATTGCAATGACAAGAAAACAATTTTTTTTTTCCTTCGATAATTTTTACTTTTTGTCAAAAGGGAAATCACTCACTGTGTAGAAGAAAGTATAGAAAATAAAACTAGCATAGATGTACACACTATATATATCTCCTACCTAGTATTGTGGTGATGATCTTGCAAGAATAGACCATTGCATCAACAATGATTTTAGACTAAGAAGATGCCATTAAAAATAACAACACTACAAATCCAAAGCCATTTTCTAAGCTCCATTTTATAAATCTTATTGAATTAAACACCAAAACACAATAATGAAATAAAACTACATTTCAAATGCAAGAGACCCCTCTAAATCCTTGTTAAATGAACACTTAGTCTACTATACATATACCCTAGGGAAATAATAATCCTACTTCTAACTTGAAAGACTCACTCAACTTTGATACATAAAAACCCTTAGGTTCATCCAGCTTCCTAAACTGAAAACTAGACAAACCTAATTTGGGCAAGTGACTAAAATATAACATATAGGATACTCATGTCTTGGAAATACATACACATCACTTGGACTTTGAATTTTCCTCAAGTTGGAAAATATAGAGGGAATGAGGTTTGTTGCTCACTCCATATTAGAATTTATACATCCTTAGACATGAAGTTGTTACTCAACTCAAATATACATGGAGACTCGAGTCTACAAGGAAAATGAGAAATTTGTCAATTATATCTTCAAATGTGAGGGCCCCTTAAACCCCGCCTCACAAATATCTTTGATCCACTAAACAAAATTATAACAATAAGACACAAAAGCCAGTGGAAATTTTTCAGAGAAAGATTGATAACCCAAGAAAGACAAAGGGACTTAGTACTTGTGTTGAATGGTTCAAATAAGAAATGGGTCAAATAGCCACTAGCCACCAATACCATGAATGTAAAATGAGAACATTGCCATGACAATGCAAACACAAGGCAATAAATCCAAATCAAAGAAACATAATTATAGTGTTTGACTTTCTAATGGGGTCTATTAAAAGAAAATTCAAACTCAGATCTATTATCAAAAAGGGACCAGACAATTACCCCCAAAAAAGTATGGTCATGGCAAGCAATCATGCCAATAGAGTGTTAATTAATAAATTGGCAGATTAAATTAAATGAAAGCAAATTAACTAAATAAATGTCAATAAATCATGGAGCCGATTAATATATTCCAATTAAAAAAAATTGATTGAAAAAGAATTCAGATTTAAAATGATTGTTCTTCTTAAATATCATCAAATTGAAAATGGTGAATTCTCAATAAATTTGAATTGAATTTTGTTTCAACTATAAGAACATATATGTTTTAATTTAAAATGATAATACTCCTTAATTAAATATCATTCAGCTTTTTTCATGTAAAACTTGGAATAGCATCTCTCTGTGCCTCGCTATAATTAGCATCTCAAACCTCGATATATATTTTTATACTCACCTTTAACAATGTAAAAGACAGTTGAGGAACCCACTGCTTCCACTGTTGATATAATGCTGACCGTGGAAACAAATGATGTTTAAGGGGAGACAACGTAACCCTTGTGATAAGATGCAAACTTTAGAACAGGGTATCCATATCCATCGAAGTAAAAATTAATTTATAGAGTTTTATCATATGTTGCAGTCCCAAATACCCTGGTAGAACTGTATGCAAAGAGTAGGAGCACAAAAAAGAGCGCACAAATTATTAGACATGGAAACACAGATAAGATTATGGACAAACTTTGAAGCACAAATGATACATTTGAGATTTAAACGTGAGCATATGAACAAATGTGGAAAGTTAGGTACTGCTACCATGGTAGAGCACAGACACAGCTCATGAAGCACAGAAAAGATGTCGACTGTTTGACATGATGAGCACATTAAGTGGATATGGAACAGGCTTTAGAAACTTTAGTAACCTACGTTTGATTACAGTGCCATTTTGCAGCTCGGTTCACCAAACAATGAAAAACCAATCGAACTCATTTTCGTGGAACCCCAAATTGAAATGGAAATGAAGTCAATATATTTTTCTGCAACTGAACATATTCTTTACAGTACAATGAAAAATACAATCCTTCCTCTCTGCTGATGAGACTCCATTTCCTCGCTCTGGTTTGGCAGGTATCAACAATTTTAGAGGTAAACCCCAAACAATCTCCTCGTTTCCACAAGTGGACTTGAACAACAAACCGAGGGCTTCTTGGCCGTAACCAAAGCGAAAAGCTTCCAACATCTTGTACTTTATTCCTGTCTCGCCCAAGAATAAATCAAAACATTATTTTACAGTTAAATCCGCTGCAGACTTGAGCCATGGAAACCCTATTTATCAGCATCCTCTGGAAGGCTTTCGCGAGCCCTCTTCATTCCTCAGCTTACAGAGAAACAATAAAGCAAATAATTAATTGGGACCCCAACAGCTGAGATACATGACTTGTCGCAAAGCCTCCTCGGACTGCTTTCTTCTTTGACAATGGAGATCGGCGGCTTCTTTAGATTGAGCTTTGCAGGAGGAGAAGAATCCAAGCGCTACAGCAGAAGATGGAGCAGCAAATGATAAAGACGAGAGTTTCAGCTTTAAACCCTCTTCCCTCAAAACCCTTATAAAATCCTTTGAACTCATTTTTCCCTTCTTCCTTTCTCAGATGAAAAGCTTGATAAGAGAGGATATCTGTGCTTAGATAAAATGAGGATGTGAGGAAGATTATAAAGAGTGGGTTTGGTGCGACAAAACCAGCGGCTACCCTCAGTTCCACTTGAATTCCCTTTCATTACCACGGCGTTCTATACCAGGAATTGGATTCCACTAGTTTTCCAACATGACAGGAATCTGGCGGAATTCTAAAGTAGGCGGTTTTCCGTAGGCTCAAAACAACTCATCTAGGTATGTGGTTCTAAATCATGTGGGTTGGGTTGTTATATATTTGTACATTATAGTTGCATATACTTTTCCTCATTTGTTTTTAACCTTGTTGATAAATGGAAATGTCAATCTTAACTTTATTTTTTGGTTGGATATAGGATGATCCTTTATTTCACTCTCCAACTCATACTTTTATCTATTATTGGACCTATTTTATTTCTGCATTGAGAGATGTCTATTTTTTAATCATCTACATGTCATAGCACATGCACTTTTTTCCTTCTAGATGCTCACTCTTTCACTCAACATCAACATTGAGAGTGCACATGGCAATGTTCTTCATGTTCAAATTTTACTTTTCGTGTCTAAATACTCATACTTTCACTCAACATCAACCCTAATTTTCCCAACAACTAGAAGTGTCTTTCATATTTTGTAAAACCATATTTTAAGGAAAATAAGGTATCTTTTAGCACACAAGAAGAACTTGCACAACTTGCCCCACACACTCTAGCAAATTGTCACAAACGTTAGGTACCATAGTAACTCTATTAGAGTTCCATCTTATCTTGCACATGCCACTTTTTCACACTTGAACATATTCTCTTACACACTCTAAGCTTCTACAACTAAATTGTTAAATCAACTATTCCAAGATCTTATTGAGGAAAATTCCAAAGACAATGCTAACACATCAATTTCCCACTAAAGAAGGTTGTGGGTTTGATGCAACATCTTGTAGAGGACATGGTTATCTGAGTGCAATACATTAGTGACTCTATGGATAGGACCACAACCCTCAAAACAACATCACGGAGCCAAGGATATAAACCATGCATGCTAGCATGTTGTTCTAAACATTTAGAACCAACAAAAACTCTATTAGAGTTCTACCCTTTGTTGCACACATCATTTCTCCACCCTTGCACTGATTCTCTTGCACACTACAAGCTTCTACAACTAATTGTTAAATCAACTATGCTAGGATCCTATTGAGGTAAATTTTATAAACAAATCCTAATGCATTAATTTTCCCTTCTATTACATACATATAGTGTTGTTCAATACTTATATATCACATACTATCCACCAACTTTCTATCACGCTGGAGGGAATATGTGGGGGCATTATTGGGGTAAATATTCTCTTCCTAATCTTTTCTTATATGCTTACATCTTCTTTATAAGTTGATTTATAGGAAAGCTTGTTATGTTTCTATCTTCTTCAACACATTATACCTCCCTCTTCCTATATTATTTCATTGCACTCATGATTTTCCTCATCAATCTTGTACCTCTTTTAGGCTTGGGGGTCATTTCGTTATCTTTTGCTTTGTACTTAACTCTTCTCATTTACTTCATCTCATCTTCTTTTTTGGTGTGCATGACATGGGTCATCAATGTTGTTCGTCTCTATATATTAGCTTTTGTTACAGGTAAATTTTTAAATAACTAATCCCAACAACATAATTCTTTTTTGTGTTCCTCACTCATATATCTTACACATTTCTCCTACTATTTTCCTCTTAATGGTAAAATGAAGAACATATAACCATAAAATTATATTTTCCTAATTTTCATTAGGGATAACTTTAAGAACCCCCCTCGAAAAAGGTGTAAAACCTAACGAATCTTGTATAATTCCCCCCAAAAAATTAATTTTATTGACAATTTTTTTCTTTTCGAAAAATAAATAAATTCAATTAGTGAATCTTTTGTAATCACTAGAAGTTTGTAGAAAATCTTGGTGAATCATAGTTTTTTTTAAACCATTAAAATATTTTCATTGCGAATTAAAACCTATTTTCAAATAAATAAAATATTTTCATTGGCAAATTAAACCTGTTTTCAAACCAATAAAATATTTTTGTGGCGAATTAAACGTGTTTTCAAACCAATAACATAATTTTGTTGGTGAATTAAACTTGTATTCAAACCAATGAAATATTTTTGTGGTGAATAAAATTGGTATGCCAATAAAAAACATAACATGGGTAGTGAAACTATCAAATGCTATATATCATTTTATTCTAGGACGAATTTTCCGCACACCTAGACTCCTACATAAAGTCTTCAAAATGAAGACAAGTGTCAACATATTTATAAGTTTTGGTTAGAAGTGAGCAAAATTTATTGTGACTTGGTAGCGAATATTGATAATGATTAAGATACAACAAGCCATTTAATTCTCTATCTTTTCAATGCTTCGAAGTAATCTGTCTAAAGCCAGATGCCAATCCAAACAACATTTGTAATGGTTTTCCCATGTGTTGTCGAAGTGTGAATGCAGTAATTGAAAATTTGGATCACCTTTCAATTAAATTTAATTATTCTTTTGACAAAATTAAATTTAAAACATATAAATCGAGGTAAGATAACAGGGTATGTGTCGGATCATGATGGGCCAAAAAGTGGATGTATACACCTAAAATTGGTCTGGAGAATCCGATTAATTAAATATGAATTATTTGATTAATTATCCTAAATTATTCTACTGTTTAAATAAATAGAAATATTTATTTATATAGTTCACATTTAAATTCTTCTAATTTTCTTCCAATCTCATCTTAATTAAATAAACAAAATTAAATACTTTGTTTGATTTAATTATCAAATCCCTATTTTATTCTATCACATCGATCTTAAATTAATTAAATAAAGGTTAAACGCTTTATTGATTAATTGCCATATTCTTCTGTTTAATTTAATAAACAACTTTTATAGTTTGTTTTATTAAATTATTTATACCTCTTTTGCTAGTTTAAATAAATCAAAAATATTTAAATAAAGGCATAAAGAATATTCCATCTATATTTCCTCAAAATCGAATTAGATATCCTATGTCTAATTTATGTCTAAAATCATGTCAAATTAATTGATTGAAACTTCACGGGAAGAATTGAAGACAAATTGCAAATTTATCTCTCAATCCTCCTCCATCAATCTTTCCTCTTCTCTTGCCTGGTATTTTCATGGGTGGAGACAATCACCAAAATTCTCTCAATCTCCTCCATCTTTCACCATTCAATCCTCCAGATTGAATCCAAGCCTCTCTTTGCCATCCCTGTGCATTTCTATAGCCAAGAAATCTATAAATACAGCCTCATTCAACCAAGAAAGGATCCAAATAATCTTAACTTATGCACTCTTACTCTGCCAGAATTCAAGCATCAAGCATCCAATAATTCAAGCATCAAGCAATCAAGTTTTCATATCATGGCTGCCTCCTGTAGCTCTCCATTTGTCAATAATTTCATGTCAAGATTAAATTAGTTTCTTTTGATCATTTAGAAATCATCATATATGATTAGTTTCTTGTATTTAGCATCCTTCTCGTTCTTCAAATAGTCATTTTAACAGTCACATTGCTTACACGATCTGAGAGCCACAGTGATTTAATAAATCTTTGGAGATAGAGAGCAATATGACGCTTTCAGTAGATTATTGTTTTGAATTAGTTCAATTTGCTTTGTCTTTGATATAATGTCATATTAAGAAGTGTTTTACTGCTTTACATTTTATTCACACTTACAATTTGGCGCCCACCATGGGGCATTAACCCCAATTTTCTCATTTTTTCTGACAAGTGTCGTGCAGGTTTTCGACGTGTTTTGTTTCAGCGCTTTTGTCAAATACTATAGCGCATCCATAGCAAACTATGGCGCTTCCATTCTCTGTTTCGGAACTTCTGTGATACTATAGCGCATCCGTCAAAACTTTCAACATTTTCAACTCTAGCACTTCCATGACCTGTTTCGGTGCATCGGTGATCCATTTCCAGAAAAGATGATTTGGCGCATCCGTGGAAAATTCTGACGCTTCGGTGTTCTGTTTCGGCGCTTTCGAGTTTAGTGCATCAGGTAAAAGTTATAGTGCTTTGGTGGACTATTTCGGCGCTTCTGTAAATTCAATCTGGATCCGACGCGATCGCGACCAGAATTTATTTTTTTCACAGTTAAACTAAAATTTATCAATCCTAGGGTAGTCACTTCTGGTTTTTTAAAATTTATCAATCCTAGGATAGTCATTGCACTTTTTACAGTATCAGTTAAAAAGAAAAAACATGATTTTTGTGAAGCAAAATCTTCACATAGATTAGAAAATTATCATTTTGGGCTTAAAACAAAACAACTTATATGTTGTGCTTGTTGTGGTGATTAGGCTTATGCTCTCCCCTTAACTGGGTGATCAAAGTGCCAGATTCATCTTTATTTCATGCTATTTACCCTTTATTTAAATCCTTTAGAAGGTTTGTCGTAGTGAGAAAAAGTACTCACCCTATGGGAACGACCTAAGTGGGAACGCCTAAAGCCAAGGATTCCAACCCACTATAATCAAAATGCAAGTTGTTGATGAAAGTCCAACTTGACGATAGTGAGCAAGATAACCATCCCCAAAATCTTTGTTCTAAAGATTGGGAGGTCTCCTGAGGGAGTTTATCAATTGTCGCACCGCACGGAAGCCCTATCTACAAACCATAGAGTAGTATCCCGCCGAGTCAGTAACCAAACATTGTCATACTCACGGTGCAAGGGGAGGGAAGAATCTGCCCCCAAGACACTCACCATATAATTGCCAAGGACCGTTTGCTCAGAGGACGAGAAATCCAACTCTGAATACGCGCCTGGAAATGACAAAAACACGGGCAACCTCTAGAGGGTGACATGGCTATGTGCGTCAACACAATTTCAAGATGTGGGCTGTGAGTATAACGATGACCTATTTGTCCTTAAGTGTGAGTCTATCTGATTTGTGTACATTTGTCAAAGAAACCCGTGAAAATCAATAAGGACCATTCGTGGTTCTTGAACATACATGATCTATTCAGTTTAAAACAATTATCTCATAATTGCTTGCTGTGTTTTCACAAATTCATTAAAATCATATTAAAGATCATCCTTAAAACGTCAAGTCAAAACATATCAAGAAATTCATGATTCGAAAGTGGAAGTCCACCACATTTTTCAAGAGAAAAATAAAAATCACCAAACCCAAGAAACCTTTCAGTTATCGAGATAATTTAAGGAGAAGGTGTTTTCTATATCAGAATCGAAAGATATTTTTACAACATAGAACCTTCATCCATAGATATCACAATTTTGCTAGGGGTCACACTTTAGATTACGTAGTAGAACCACTCTATTCACGAGCCTTCTTCCAAAGGAGAGCTCTCACACAGTATCACAATCATAGTCAACACATACGTCATTCTTATTTTCCACAACCCATGATAGAGTATGCCACAAGGCCAGATCAAATTTTACAATAGAGAGTCTTAAAGTCCTGTTTTAGCGCTTCGGGTCACTGTTTTAGCGCTTTCATAAAACAATGCTTTCGGGCACTGTTCTGGCGTTTACAGTCTTTATTTTAGCGCTTTCATCAAATGGCGCTTTCATCATATGGTGCTTTCATCATCTTTTTCAGCATTTTTGGGCACTATTTCAGCGCTTCTGTCAAGATAGCACTTTCATCACTTTTTCCAGCGCTTTCGGGCACTGTTTTAGGGCTTCTGTCAAGATAGCACTTTCGTCGCTTGTTTCAGCACTTTAGAACTCTGTTCTAGCGTTTCTATGAAATAGCGCCTCTGTACTTTATTTTAGCACTTTCAAAACAAAGAGTTCAAAAATCATACCAGTCAGTTTGTTTGTCATTTATCCACAATTTTTACTAGAACACAAATTTCTTTTTATCAGGATCACTATCTAGAAATCAAAATCAGATAGGTTTATACAAATTTCCAATCTTATCAACTGAAACAAGATCTTGCAAATCAGAAGTGTCAAATCAAATACACAATTGATTACTACACTGAAGTTTCATCATTAGGATACTATCATGCTTTATCACGAAACCAAGTATAGTAATCAAATTTTTAACATAGTCTCATCAATAAGATCAGTCATCTTATTCGACTTTGTTAAAAATTCAATTGACATTATCCAGCATAGAAGATCAACATTTTAGAAGAAAGGGAAAAAAATTGTATGCCAATCTTCACTAGGTCCCAAAAACAGAGACTCTTAGAACAAGAACTTAAAACATCACAAGCAATGGCAAAGGAAAATCCTTGGAACAGTCTGCACCAAAATGATAAAAATGAAATAACTCCAGAGGATATTCAAACAACTCAACAGGATCCCAAGTTCCATAAATTTATGGAAAAGATCTTAGAACAAGACATGGAGAAATATCTCTTGATGTTATTTTAATCAGGGGCTAAACTTCCTAAGGACTTTGACGTAAATCGTCTGAAGGAAGCACCTAGAACAAGTGAGACTGAAATACTGCAACCCACACAAACAATAGATCCAGTTGCTGCTTTGACATCCCAAATGCAAATGTTACAACAACAGATACAAGATATGACGAAAGGGGGTACCAAAAGATATGCGATACAAGACATTTTTCCTTATCCTTTCAACACAACAATCGGTTTGATACCTTTTCCTAGACTTTGTGAACTCCCAAAGTATGATAAATACAATGGAAGAACAGATCCAATCGATCATATCCAGGAATTCAAAACAATGAGCCTTGAGTTTTCCCAAGAGGAAACTTACTTAATGAGATTATTCCCAAGGAGCTTGGGAGGATCATGTATGGAGTGGTTTTCAAAATTACAACCAGGTATTAGGACTTTTGAGGAACTCGTCAACAAATTCATCTCTCAGTACTCATTTAACATCCAACACGATGTTACAATAAAAGATCCTTATAACCTAAAACAAAACAAAGGGGAGACGTTCTTGTCTTTTCTACAAAGATGGCGATGATTGTTCGCTAGATATCCTTGATCCATTCCCGAGGAAGAAAAGATGGAGTTGTTCATTGACAACTTAACAGAGGAAATGAGTTATAGACTTGAATTGCAATGTCCTCCCACATTCGAAAAAGTGATAGAAAATGGTCTTAAAATCGAAGAGGCATTAGTCAAAAGAGGAGTTATGAAGCATTTCAATGATAAAAAAAATAACACAAATAACTCCTCCAATCAATACTCAAGCAGTGATAAGCCAAAATTTTGGCAAAAGAATCGAAACACGACTACCAATGAAACAACAAATGATTCCCAAAATGTCAAACCGATTTTTAACTTGACAACATCTACTTCGAAGAATTAAAGCAATGATCAAATTTTCAAGTCGAATATCATACAGAACAATGAAGTCACAAAAACACAATCATATCAAAAATCATCAAATTGGCATAGGTTCACACCTTTGGGCCAAACAATGGAATCGAAAATGAAATAATTATTCACCAATGGCCTTATCACTGCACGGGAAGCTAGATTTTGGGATCCAAAGGTTAAACCACCATGGTGGAATGACGCAGATTACTGCAACTTCCATAATAACAAAGGCCAAAAAACCAACGATTGTATGGAATTGAAACACACAGTACAAGATTTGATCGACAACAACAAAATATATGTGGAGGGACCTCAAAATAATAATGATCATTTAGCCTTCAAGGACCCTTTGCCAAACTATGACAAAGGAGCATCATCATCTGCAAACAACAAAGGCAAGAACATCAATCATGTCTATGACAAAACAATCCTTTGTCTTTCTGAAGTAGAGAGTGATCATATAGTTGGTCGTAACATTGACAAAAATGAAACCAACAACACTACCCCTTTGGATTTACTCCCAAGCATACAAAACTCTGAAAATCAAATTAATTTAAAAATCAGAGAACGTCAAGAACATCAACCAGCAAATGTAATGACTAGGGGGAAATCCAAGGTAGTGTTAAAGGGAGTTGGGTCTAAACATGCAGTTCCACCTCCATCTCATTATAACATTGTTGATCAACTACAAAACATTCCTGCACATATATCGATACTAGAACTCCTTAAATTATCACCATCACATAAGGAGGTTCTAGAACAAGCACTAGTGGCCACTATGGTAACAAAGAATCTAGATGTTTGTTAGTTCCAAGCAATGATGGGGCATTTGACTACTCCGCATTGTCTATCATTCTTTGAACAGGATGATGTCTCACTAAACCATCTCCATAATACCACACTCCATATCGAAGTCTTGATCCACAATCATCGCGTCAAGAGAGTCTTAATAGATGGGGGAGCTGGTTTGAACATTTGCACTCTCAAGTTAATTCGTGCACTAGGGTATTTCGATGATGCTATTGATGCCAGAAGGAAAATGACTATAAAAGCATATGATGAGGAAGAAAGATCATCTAAATGTTTAATTGTGTTACCCATTCAAGTGGGGCCAATGATGAAACATATAGCATGTCAAGTATTGGAAAAAGAGTTAACGTACAACATACTCTTAGGATGACCATGGATCCATGAAATGTAGGTCATGCCTTCAACATATCATCAATGTTTAAAGTTCCCAATAAATGGACAAGAGGTGACTATATCTATTGATTATAGTCATCCTCAACATTGTGACACACTTAGAATCTCTCAAGATACCTTTGTGCCTCACAACAGGGAAGCATCCAGTTCAAAATCATCAAGTGATGAAAACATCCAACTATCACCACCAAGTGGGTTGAGAAGAAGGATAAAGAAAAAGAAACAGGTCCTATTGAAACTCAATCAACGGACAATCTAGATCCACAAACTTCTCTATCACAAAAAATTCAAGAGCAAGTCCAACTGACAGAAAAGGGAATGAGGAAATATTCTATGGAGCAATCGCTTAACCTTTCATAGTTAATGCCATCTCCTAAGACATATGGTCAACCATCTATGATCAAACATCAAACATCATTACCGGTCACCGTTCTTGAAGAAAGGTTTGTCAAAGCCGGTACCATAGAGGATGAATCAGACAACAAAGTAATCCTAGATTGGCTATACAAAGATGAGGAACCCTCGACATCAAATATCAGTATCAAAAATGTCAATATCAACACCGACAAGTATGGAGAAGGGAAAGCTATCCTTAAAAAAATGGGTTATGAGGGACAAGGACTTGTTGGATTAAGGAAGGATGGAATCATAGAGCCTATTCAGCCTCTCACTCTCCATTCAAAAGAGAAACTAGGACTGGGATATTCTGAAGAGCAAAAACAGGAGATGACAAAGAAAGTTGTTGAAAGAATCCTTCAAGTTAGAGATAGCTCTGAAACAGATTCAAATGAATATGAGTAGGATGTGGGTTTTGATGTATCTTTCTCCGATATTCAAGTTGATGTAATCCAACAATATGCACCTACACATGAGGAGGGACAAGGCTCTGGGTCTAGACCATTCGTAGCAAGATCACTAAATATCGATGACTGAAGTGGGGACAAACATAATTTGAGTGAACTAGATGATCTTGAAGAGGGTACCATCATTGATCTTGATATCTCAAATGATAACTATGATTACATTTCTGTCCTAACCCTTACTTCCATCGACCTAAGTCAATCCGATGACTTCATGCCTTTAATCCATCCCAAACTTATTGACTAGGAACCTATCGAACCTTTGAATGTACCACAATTTGCAAACGATGATGCCATCATAAATTTCCTATGTCATAGCAAAACTGGTACAAGTTCTATCTATAATACTCATAACAACACAACTTGGTAGGAGGGTGTCAAATCTTCCAGTTGCAAAAGTGAAAACAAGGAAAATAGATCTAATGATGAAAACCATTCTATGGCAGCATTAGATCTGGAAAAAGAAAAAATAAAGAACGCATCTAACAGTGAAAACCTTTCTGAGGCACCAAAGGATGGAAGATTTTACACTCTTCCAGAACATTATCATGAGCGATCATCAATCTTGGTAGAACCAACATAGTCTGTGAACATCGACACTAAAGTAAAAGCAAAAATCCTACATCTAGCAGAATCCATGACAGATCAAGAGAGACCATAATTCATCAATTTATTTAAGGAAAGTAGCATCAACTTCACTTGGTCATATTCTGATATGCCAGGCTTAGATCCAAATATGCTCATGCATCATTTGTCTTTGCTCGTAGGAATCAAATCTATCAAGCAAAAATTAAGAAAAATGCATCCCCACATCGCATTGATGGTAAAGACAGAGCTAAAGAAATTGTTGGATGTTGGATTCATAAGGTCTATAGACTACATCGAGTGGATATCAACATTGTACCTATTTCAAAACCAGACAATAGCATCAGGATATGTACGAATTTCAGGGACCTGAATAAAGCATGCCCGAAGGATGATTTTCCATTACCAAATATAGACATCATTGTGGACTTGACGGCAGGGTATGCCATGTTGTCAATCATGGACGGTTTCTCTGGGTACAATCAAATAAAAATAGCTCCAGAAGATCAGGAAAAGATGGCTTTTACATGTCCATGGGGAACCTTCTGCTGGAACGTCATGCCATTTGATCTGAAAAACACAGGATCCACCTATCAAAGAGCAATGACAACAATCTTTCATTTTATGATGCACACCTTCATGGAGGATTACGTGAATGACATCTTGGAAAAATCTGGTACTAGGGAAGGACATCTGCATATTCTAGGCAAAATCTTGACACGCTAGAAAAATTCAATGTCAGGCTAAACCCGAAGAAGTGTGTCTTCGAGGTCACATCAACAAAACTGTTGGGGTACATTGTCTCAGAAAAATGCATTGAGGTAGATCCAGTGAAACTCAAGGCAATAATGGAGATGCCACCTCCTAAGAATATCATTCAACTCAGATCACTACAGGGAAGGCTCCAATCAATCAGGAGATTTATCTCCCAGCTAGCAGACAAAAGTCATCCTTTCAATCATCTGTTGCATAAAAATGTGGTTTTCAAATGGGATAATAGGTGTGAAACAACGTTCAATCAAATAAAACAGTATCTAATGTCACCACCTATTCTCATGCCGCCAATAGAAGGAGGACCTTTGATATTGTACATTGCCATGACAGATATCTCTTTGGGGGCACTATTAGCGCAAGAGGATTATGAAGGAAAAGAACACACCATCTACTATATCAATAGAACATTAAATGGTTATAAAATAAAGTACACTTTCATAGATAAATATTGCTTGGTGGTAGTGTTTGCTACTCAACAGCTGATACACTATATGTTGACTCATACAATCAAGCTAATAGCAAAGATCGACCCATTGAAGTATCTACTCAGTAAAGTTGCCTTAACAAGTAGACTGGAAAAGCGGGTCATGCTATTAAGCGAATTTGACATTCAATATGTGGAGAGAAAAGAAATCAAGGGTCAAGCAATCGCTGAACAATTACATGAGGCTCCTCTACCAAATGATCGACCAATGACAATGGAGTTTTCGGATGTAGACATTCTGATAGTGATGCCACAACAATGGGTATTATATTTTGATGGATCGTACACATAGCGCAGATCTGGAGCAGGGATTTTGTTCATCTCTCCCGAGGGACACACCATTCCTAAATCATACAGACTGATGTTTCAATGTACAAATAATCTGGCATAATATGAAGCATTGATCATTGGGGTCAAACTAGCAATTCAATGGAAGATCACAAACTTACAAGTATATGGGGACTCTCAAATAGTCATTTATCAAGTGAATGACGAGTATCAAACAAAAGATGAAAAGTTGATTACCTAAAAGCAACAAATAGATGATCTGAAACAATTCTTCGTCAATATCAAATTCCAAGGGTGGAGAACAAAGTTGCGGACGCTATGGCCACAATTGCTTCATTATTACAATTGCCAGAGAAACATGGTTGTTATGAGTTTACGGTAGAGCAAGTATCATGTCCTACCCATAATAATTCGGAATCCACTACCATATGCCATCTAGAAACCATTGAAACCTCCATCTACGAAAAAACTTATGCTTACCTGAAAGACAATACCCTACCTCCCGATCTTTCCAGGAACCAAAAATGAAGCTTCATCCACCAATCCGCCCAGCATACTTTAATCGCATACATCCTTTATCGTCGAGGTCTTGATGATACCTTACTTTGATGTCTAGAACACGATGAATCTGAAACAACCTTACGAGAGGTTCACGAGGGTATTTGTGGCACTCATTCGAGTGGGATAACTCTAGCTAAGAAACTCCTCCATTTGGGATATTATTGGCCATGCATGGAGAAAGAATCTTATCAGTTTATCAAGAAATTTCAAAAGTCTCAGATTCACAGCAATCTGATTCATGCACCAGCTCAAGAACTACATCCCTTTACATCAACATGTCCCTTTTGTCAATGGGGACTGGATCTGGTAGGAAAGATACATCCCTCTTCATCCAATGGACACAAGTTTATTATCATAGCTACAAAATATTTTACAAAATGGATAGAAGCAGTGCCTCTTACAACCATCACTAGGAAGCAGATCTCCTCGTTCATCTTGAATTACATAATTTATCGATATGGCATCCCTCAATCCATTATCACTAGTAATGGATGACCTTTCAAGAATCAAGATGTCCAAGAACTATGTGAAAAGTTCCATATCCAACATCATTTTTCGGCACCGTACTATCCTCAAGGAAATGACCAAGCAGAGGCCTCTAACAAAAAAATTCTAAAAATTCTAAAAAAGATGGTTAACGATGTTGGACGTGATTGGCATGTTCAAATCAATCCTACACTATGGGCCTACAAAACAAGTATCAGAACACCAACATGAGCTACACCATATGCCTTGGTATATGGATCAGAGGCCATATTACCCATCGAAGTAGAGATTCCATCCCTTCGAGTATCACCTAGAGGAATCATTTCAGATGAAGACTATAGGGTATCTAGGTTGCAGGAACTAGAATTGCTAGATGAGCGACATCAACAAGCTACTAATCATCTAACAACTTATCAACAGAGAATGTCAAGGAGTTACAACCACAGGGTAAAACCGAGGGTCTTTCAAGTTGGTGATTTGGTTCTAAAAGAGAACCCTAGGAATCAACAGGACAGGGAGAAGAAAGAGAAATTTGAGCCTAATTGGCTAGGTCTTTTTGTTGTTATATCAGTGTATGGATCAGGGGCATATCAACTATCAATGTCAAAAGGGTATTTGTTTGATGAACCTATCAACAGTATCCATCTCAGAAATTTCTATACTTAAATCTCCTAGTGCACGGGTCAAGCTTCTAAAAAATGGTTTCCTTGATGAAAACCTGGCAAACAGGCATCTTGGCAACACAAAAATACAAAAAAAAAAAAAGAGAAAAATGAGAAAAATATACAAAACAAATGGTGTAATCATAACATATGGTGAAAACCTGGAAACAAGCGTCGTATGTGATTCTTAGGATCAACTTTCCCATCTATTTTGATACATATTGGGATCATTAATTTGGCATTCATTACCATTCCATAATCATGTCATTAGTCTTGCCATTATTTCATCCATTATCAAATCATTCCACATAGTCAAGTCTCACTCCAAAGCTTGGGGGCAACACAAGCATAGATTTCACCAGTAAAGGGCCAACAACAATATGACAGGAAAATGAAAAAAATGATCAAAATGCAACATCAATCATCATCAGAAGGGCATCAAACATCCGTATCATATCGGAAAATCCAAAAACATGTCAAAAAGTCAATATAGAAAAGCAAAATCCAAAAACATAGGTCTGTGTCAGTCGAACTACGTGGTCTCTATGTGTGTAACGTAGGCAAGGCTAATCTTTGATCAGCCCTCGAGACCCCTAGGATAAATTAGTAGGTTAGGTCTTTGGTCAAAATCAGAAAATCACAAAAACATCACAAAATTAGGATGGATGATCTAAAATCTGAATAATGATTGAAACACTCTAAGTAAAAAATGGATAAATTGTGTTTTTGATTAATTATTATCATTTCTTTGGAGTAACTCGATGATGCATTACACTAGAGATTCAAAGAAGAAGAATGATATTTTTATTGTCTGTTGTTTGTAAGTTAATCATATAACTGTGTGAATTGTCGGGGGATGCGCTATGCAAATGTATCATCGATGACATTCAGAATTCACACACTAAAATGATTAATCTCTGCTTGTTTACGCAATGAATGCTCAGGTCATCTCAGTTCAATTATACCTAGATGCTTGTGTTCGCTTGCAATATCAAAAATCATGAAAGAAGTACTCAAGTCATCATTGGTCTAATACATACCATTGACGCCTGTATTCACTTTCAAAATCCAATAAAAGCTCTATGATGATACCAAGCACAAAAATATGGTTACAATGCCAATAGTTTGCATATAATTGCATGATAAAATTAGACTGCATTCATATTAGTCTTGCATCTGCATTATAGATTTTCCACATCGACTAATGATATCTATATCAGCTTGTGCTAGATGCGGAATCATGTCCCACATCTTTAGGAAGAACTCTAAAATCCTCCTATGATCATAACATATTGCAAATCGGCAATATTATCAAAAATCAATCAGCCTATCATCAATCTATCATTGATCCTCACCTATCATGAGATCAATCATCAATCTATCATTGATCCTCACCTATCATGAGGCCAATCATCAATCTATCATTGATTCTCGCCTATCATGAGGTCAGTCAATCAATCAATCATTGAATCTCACCTATCATGAGATCAATAATCTTCTAATCTATCAAGATCATCAATCAATATCGAATCAAAGGCTGACATGATAAAAAATCATCAAACATAAGGAGGCTTAATACAAATTCATCTAGGGCCAAACTTTCTACATTCTATATCGGGAGATAAATTATTTCACCATCAAATCTTCATTGAATCATCATCAAATCATCATTAAATCGTCAAATCATCATAAAAATTCGAAAAATCATCACATCATTAATTTATCTCCCGAGGGGGCATATTATCGGCAATCATCTGAAAATCAATATCTGGGGCATGTCTGGGGCACATTGAATTATTTTTAATCATCGATCCTCGCAGTAGCATCAAAAGTTTTCTTCGAAGTAACACGTAAACACATCACTTCGAAGAGGGGCAAAATGTATACAACTAAAATTGGTCTGGAGAATCCGATTAATTAAATACGAATTATTTGATTAATTATCCTAAATTCCTCTACTGTTTAAATAAATATAAATATTTATTTATATAGTTCACATTTAAATTCTTCTAATTTTCTTCCAATCTCATCTTAATTAAATAAACAGAATTAAATACTTTGTTTGATTTAATTATCAAATCCCTATTTTATTCTATCACATCGATCTTAAATTAATTAAATAAAGGTTAAATGCTTTATTGATTAATTTCCATATTCTTATGTTTAATTTAATAAACAACTTTTATAGTTTGTTTTATTAAATTATTTATCCCTTTTTCTAATTTAAATAAATCAAAAATATTTAAATAAAGGCATAAATAATATTCCATCTATATTTCCTCAAAATCGAATTAGATATCCTATGTCTAATTTATGTCTAAAATCATGTCAAATTAATTGATTGAAACTTCACGGGAAGAATTGGAGACAAATTGCAAATTTATCTCTCAATCCTCCTCCATCAATCTTTCCTCTTCTCTTGCCTGGTGTTTTCATGGGTAGAGACAATCACCAAAATTCTCTCAATCTCTTCCATCTTTCACCATTCAATCCTCCAAATTGAATCCAAGCCTCTCTTTGCCATCCCTATGCATTTCTATAGCCAGGAAATCTATAAATACAACCTCATTCAACAAAAAAAGGATCCAAATAATCTTAACTTATGCACTCTTACTTTGCAGGAATTTAAGCATCAAGCATCCAGCATTTCAAGCATCAAGCAATCAAGTTTTCATATCATGGCTGTCTCCTGTAGCTCTTCATTTGTCAATAATTTTATGTCAAGATTAAATTAGTTTCTTTTGATCATTTAGAAATCATCATATAGGATTAGTTTCCTATATTTAGCATCCTTCTCGTTCTTCAGATAGTCATTTTAACAGTCACATTACTTACACGATCTGAGAGCCACAGTGATTTAATAAATCTTTGGAGATAGAGAGCAATATGACGCTTTCAGTAGATTATTATTTTGAATTAGTTCAATTTACTTTGTCTTTGATATAATGTCGTATTAAGAAGTGTTCTATTGCTTTACACTTTATTCACACTTACAGTGGAAATGAGAAAAAAATCACATTTTGGATTGGCTAAAAAACACGGAAATGCCGAGTTGACTTTTCTAGGTTCGGGTGTCAGTACATTTAGCCGAACCAAAGCCCAAACCTAGTTTCTACAAATCGGATATCCAATTTGTGGAAACATTATATAAAAAATAGCTGACTCTTATAACTTCATTTCTCACAGTTTGCACGCGGGCGCCCAAGGAAAAGCAAAAATCCAATATCCGCTTGTATCAGATATTCGATTTCAAAGGTAAGTATTTGGTTTTTAAAATGTTGTAATCAAATTTTCAAGTAGATTCTCTTAATTTGAAGTAGTTTTTATGATTTTTTTTCAAAAATAGGGTTTTCTATTGATTTTTATCAAAAACTAGAGTTTACATTGATTTTTTTATTAAAAATTAATGTTTCTAAATAGATTTTGATTAAAAACTAGTGTTGTTGATGTATTTTTATCAAAAATTAGATTTTGTTATGGATTTTTGTGAAAAAGTAGGGTTTTTGGGGACTTTTATTAAAAACTAGGGTTTTTTTACAATAATTTCATTTATATTGTGTAATTTCAATTAAATTAATTAGTTTTTAACTTTAATCAGGTATTATGGCTAAGAATGAAAATCCACAATTTCCAAACACTCCACCACCTCCACAGCCAAATGCTCCACCACCTCCGCAACCACCAATTGAAGACTTAATTGGTGAAAAATTGGGGCAATTGAGGAGAATTTGTGAAGTTTATAAGACAATCCCTCGATTGAGAGATATGACAAACACATTGAAGGAAATAATTAAAAATATAGAAACCCTCTCCACCCAACATAATTCCTTTCATTCATGGTGAGAAGACATGAGGGAATATTATGGATGTGGATTGTCTTACGATGATGTGAAAGATCACTAAATAACCAAAGCCCAAATAGCCTCTTTATTCATTGACCCCCACACCAGTTTTCTAGTGAATGTTAATAAAACAAATTTTTTTATAAAATGGTACATGCATAGGGACATTGTAGCTAACTTTTGGGATCTTTGGTGTATGGTTTTTGATATACCATCGAACAATAATTTTGATATACCATTTTAATTTATTAAAAAATTATATGTTGAGTTTGTGTTAGGGCATCATGTCAATTACTTTGACATTAAACCCTTCCAAGGCGTCGGTGGAGGTATGCCCTAGGATAGACCAGGGGTAGTTAGGGTAGTCCCCCGCCCAAATGTTCCCCTTCCTCCCCTTCCTTCGCCACCTCCAATATATCATCCAGAGATTATCCAGGATGCAGCCACATAGACTATTCAGGCTATTCACTCTTTGAGTGGTCATTTGGTTTCGGATGCTTCTACAATAGCTCAACCACATTCTGGTGATGTTGGTGAAGGCTCGAGTGTTGCTGCACCATCCTCCTCAGGTCCACATATTTGTGTGCCACATAATTGCACTATGTGCCACCATATATGATTGGGTTCTCTTGTACGGCCCGCTGAGCATCCCTTGGACACTTCTGATTATGACCTCCATGATTTGGACATTATAGATCAATTGCAGGGGAGTGGAGCACACCCCTCTCTTGCTAGAGAGGGGGATGCTGGAATAGTGACATAGGTAAGATTTAAGTTGTAATTTCATAACTTGCATTTGTTTTTAAATGAATATTAATAAGAGATAGTATCAAGTACTAATATTTATTTACATGGTCTATTTAACAGTTATGTCTGAGGAGGATCTCACATGAGTGGCTGATAGCACCCTTACGTCCATTTCATTTGGCTTGGACACACACATAGTATATATTTTTGCACTCACTCGTTTACATTTTATATTATATACTTGCTTGTCATTTGAATTGTCATTAATGAAATTATATAATATATTATATGCATATCTTATTTTCCTCTTGTAGGAAATACCTAGTGCGAGTGAGGTGCAGCCTCATCTAGACTATGGAGGCGCAAATTTAGATAAGGGGAAGGTAATTGAACTCAAATTGGATTGAGTTAAGATTTTTAAGATCTTATATTGATTATACATACATCGACATAGATTGGTAGTTTCATATGTACTTGTCAATTTTATGTAAAGGCAATTATGAGCTATATAGATTTGTGACAAGTGACACACCACCTAAAGGAGTAGGTATTGGAACACCTCAAGGAGTAGGTGTTGAAACACCTCAAGGAGGAGGTGTCGAAACACCTCAAAGAGATAAAGAAAAAGATCAACCTAAAGAGGTATGTGTTTATTTTATTTTGTGTTTGGTAAATATGTTCCTATTACCAATAATTGTATGCTAACTTGGATCAATTTTATGTTTTTGTTCACATATATAGATTGGCATTTCAAATGTTGGTTTGGTATATTCTAGGACTATTGACCCTTTGAAGAGACGTATATTTCAGGTAATCAAGATTTCAATTTTAGAGTTCAATTAAAATTCAATGTATATTGATTTTGATGTTAATTATTCGATTTTAAATTATATAGTATAACTAATCTCAATTGTGGTTTGAATTTTTCTTATACAGCTACCTTTAGAGCCAACGAGTGCTTCAAAGAGGCTCCATTTTGATGATCCACTAGTAGTTTAGGATGAGATAGACATTTTGGCATGTAAATTTTGAATACACATTGAGATGGCATATGCCACATTTTGTAAAACTTTGTTTGAGTTGGCGTCGATGCCATTTTTGTATATGGACATACACTTGATTATTCGATAATTTGATATATAGAAGTTGACAATCGAAGTTTAATTTGTTCCTCATGTGCATGATTAAACTCTTTGAAAATTTTATCTTGAGAAATGGTTAAATATCAATGTACAATAGTATAAAAAAGAATGGTTATATTATGTAGTTTATATTTATATCGCTAATTACATTGCATTACACATCTTTCAAACTCAAATCATTACTTCACATTGAATAACTAACAACTAGATGTTCATAGATGAAAAAATTTCAATTACAATATAGTTTTTACAAAGTCAACCTAAGCAGTTATGCAATTACTTCACATTGCATAACTAAAAACTATGAGCAGTTGTCAATTGCATTTGTTTGTCATTGAATTCTATGAGACCACATTTCTTTGAAGTTTTTTTTCAAATAGTCTAGTGCCTTGTCTATACTACCACATTTTTCATACATGATAGCAATCACATTAAGTTGTAATAAATTAAATGATAGCCTATGGCTATTTAATTTATACTCATTTTATTTAAATGGATGAGGCCGACCTTCCTTGATATTATTTTGTAATTTATTATTTTCAAGAGAGGCCGACCTCCTTGAAGAGTCACCTTATTTTGTATAAATACAAGGTGATGTTTGTTCATTTCCTCAATCAAGTTCATTTCAACATAATTCGCATTCCAAGCAGAAGTTTGCACTTGAGCAACAGCGCTTCATCTTGCAACAGCAGGCCGATTTCAAGGAGAAGTATATTCAATTGTATCTTTGCATCTAGGAGAGGTGCTATTGTTCATTGTATCAAATTCAACCATGAGTTGGGCCTGAGTTGTAAGTAGATTTCTTGTTGTGTTTATTGTCCTATGTGTTGCATTTTTTGAGTTCTTTCAGTTGTATTATTTGATCATTAAAACACCAACATGGTATCAAAGTGGGTTTGAAAAAGATCGTGTTGGGACCAATTATTGAAGTGATACCTCTATTCCCTTCTTTTTTTGTCTATCTTTATCTTAGTCAAAATAGTGAATGGTCTTAAAATTGAGGATAGACTTGAAGGAGCATCAAACTTCACTTCATGGAAATTCAGAATTATGCTCACTTTGGAGGAGATGTATGAGATCAACAACACAAGTCATGCTCTAGCCTTGAAGCAACAACTTCATCATGTTCAGATGGCAGGAGGAGAATTTTTCATCACCTACTTCATGAAGATTTATGAATTGAGAGATCAACTCTCTACCATTCGTCATATTGTTGATGACAAAGATTTGACCATGTTGGCTCTTAATGGTCTTCCTTCATCTTGGGAGTCTTACATTCAAGGAATCAACTTTTCTCGAAGTCATTCAACTTGGATTTAACATTGGTAGCTCCACAAACCTATTCAGAATAGAGTGATCTGAAGAGGACATCCCTAAATCTCTACAGATGTGTAAAGTTGCAAAATGGTGCAACTTTCATTCTCGAACTCGTACGACCAAACGGATTGTTCCAACATGTCTGGATGGGTACGTTTACGCTAGGTATGGTCCTCTTTTGCACCTAAATACGTCGAATCACTCTGAGCTGCATTGGACCGACGATTTCTCTTAAGAGTCCAAAGTGCTAAAAGGCAGCAATCTTTGACGAACTATTTATCGGAAACCATGATGCTTACAGACTCTTTGTTTGATGATATGGGATTGTGTTGGGACCATCTACAATAACCTCTCTTGGTATTTTCTATCTCGAATGTGTTTTCCCGTGGTGATGAGTTTTTAGTTGAGGGAAAAGTTGTCAGATGCAAGCAGTGTAAAGTTGCAAAGTGGTGCAACTTTCATTCTCAAACTCGTACAACCAAACACACTGTTCCAACACATCCGGATGGGTACATTTATGCTAGGTATGGTCCTCTTTTGCACCCAAATACGTCGAATCACTCTAAGCTGCATTGGACCGATGATTTCCCTTAAGGGTCCAAAGTGCTAAAAGGCAGCAATCTTTGACGGACTATTTCTTGAAAACCGTGATTCTTACAGACTCTTCATTTGATGATATGGGATTGTGTTGGGACCATCTACAATAACCTCTCTTGGTTTTTGCTATCTCGAAGGCGTTTTCCCGTGGTGATGAGTTTTTAGTTGAGGGAAAAGTTGCCAGATGCAAGCAGTGTAAAGTTGCAAAGTGGTGCAACTTTCATTTTTGAACTTGTGCGACCAAACAGACTGTTCCAACATGTTTGTATGGGTACGTTTATGCTAGGTATGGTCCTCTTTTGCACCCAAATATGTTGAATCACTCTGAGTTGCATTGGACCGACGATTTCCCTTAAGAGTCCAAAGTCCTAAAAGGCAACAATCTTTGACGGACTATTCCTTGGAAACCATGATTCTTATAGACTCTTCGTTTGAGGATATGGGATCGTGTTGGGACCATCTATAATAACCTCTCTCGGTTTTTGCTATCTTGAAGGCATTTTCCCGTGGTGATGAGTTTTCAGTTGAGCAAAAAGTTGTCAAATGCAAACGGTGTAAAGTTGCAAAGTGGTGCAACTTTCATTCTCAAACTCGTACGACCAAATGCAGTGTTCCAACATGTTTGGATGGGTACGTTTACGCTACGTATGGTCCTCTTTTTCACCCAAATACGTCGAATCACTCCGAGCTGCATTGGACCGACGATTTCCCTTAAGAGTCCAAAGTGCTAAAAGCCAACAATCTTTGACAGACTATTTCTCAGAAATCATGATGCTTATAGACTTTTCGTCTGATGATATGGGATTGTTTTGGGACCATCCACAATAACCTCTCTCGGGTTTTTCTATCTCGAAGGCGTTTTCTGTGGTGATGAGTTTTCAGTTGAGGGAAAAGTTGTCAAATGCAAGTGTAAAGTTGCAAAGTGGTGCAACTTTCATTCTCAAACTCGTACAACCAAACACACTATTCCAACATGTCTGAATGGGTACGTTTACGCTAGGTATGGTCCTCTTTTGTACCCAAATATTTCGTATCACTCTGAGCTGCATTGGACCGGCGATTTCCCTTAAGAGTCCAAAGTGCTAAAAGGTAGCAATCTTTGACGGACTATTCCTCGGAAACCGTGATGCTTACAAACTCTTCATCTGATGATATGGGATTGTGTTGGGACCATCTACAATAACCTCTCTCGGTTTTCGCTATCTCGAATATGTTTTCCCGTGGTGATGAGTTTTCAGTTGAGGGAAAAGTTGTCATATGAAAGCAATGTAAAGTTGCAAAGTGGTGCAACTTTCATACTCAAACTCGTACGACCAAACGAACTGTTCCAACATGTCTGGATGGGTATATTTACACTAGGTATGGTCCTCTTTTGCACCCAAATACGCCGAATCACTTTGAGTTGCATTGGATCGACGATTTCCCTTAAGAGTCCAAAGTGCTAAAAGGAAGCAATCTTTGA
Organism: Sequoiadendron giganteum; assembly: GCA_007115665.2. Classification (NCBI taxonomy): domain Eukaryota; kingdom Viridiplantae; phylum Streptophyta; class Pinopsida; order Cupressales; family Cupressaceae; genus Sequoiadendron; species Sequoiadendron giganteum. The sequence continues at coordinate 275,185,955 of CM021108.1, read as the reverse complement.
TAGACTATTTCTCGGAAACCGTGATGCTTACAGACTCTTCGTCTGAGGATATGGGATCGTGTTGGGACCATCTACAATAACCTCTCTTGGTTTTTGCTATCTCGAAGGTATTTTCTCGTGGTGATGAGTTTTCAATTGAGGGAAAAGTTGTTAAATACAAACGATGTAAAGTTGCAAAGTGGTGCAACTTTCATTCTCAAACTCGTACGACCAAACACACTGTTCCAACACATCTAGATGGGTATGTTTACTCTAGGTATGGTCCTCTTTTGCACCCAAATACGTTGAATCACCCCAAGCTGCATTGGACCGACAATTTCCCTTAAGAGTCCAAAGTGCTAAAAGGCAACAATCTTTGATAGACTATTTCTTGGAAACCATGATTCTTACAGACTCTTCATCTAATGATATGGGATCGTGTTGGGCCATCTACAATAACCTCTCTCAGTTTTTGCTATCTCGAATTTGTTTTCCCGTGGTGATGAGTTTTCAGTTGATGGAAAAGTTTTCAAATGCAAGCAGTGTAAAGTTGCAAAGTGGTGCAACTTTCATACTCGAACTCATGCGACCAAATGCACTGTTCCAACATGTCCGTATGGGTACATTTACGCTAGGTATGGTCCTCTTTTGCACCCAAATATGCCGAATCACTCTTAGCTGCATTGGACCGACGATTTCCCTTAAGAGTCCAAAGTGCTAAAAGACAACAATCTTTGACAGACTATTTCTCGAAAACCATGATGCTTATAGACTCTTCGTCTAAGGATATGGGATTGTGTTGGAACCATCTACAATAACCTCTGTTGGTTTTTGCTATCACGAAGGAGTTTTCCTGTGGTGATGAGTTTTCAGTTGAGGGAAAAGTTGTCAAATGCAAATGGTGTAAAGTTGCAAAGTGGTGCAACTTTCATTCTCGAACTCATATGACCAAACACATTGTTCCAACACGTCTGTATGGGTACGTTTATGCTAGGTATGGTCCTCTTTTGTACCCAAATACATCGAATCACTTCGAGCTGCATTGGGCCGACAATTTCCCTTAAGAGTCCAAAGTGCTAATGTCAATGAAATGTGGGGGCAAAAAGATTTAAGGTTGGATCAGTATTCTGCAAGTCCTAGATCTTACATTAGAAAACTCTTAACCAATCAACTTGAATCAATTACATGGGAAATGAAATTCACATGAACTTTTCACATTTTTATTTTTTGAAAAAGTGGCAAGCCACTGTAATTTGTTATATATAAATAGGATATATTACAAAACCTGGTTCAAACAAGCATACCGATAAGAAAGAACCAGGAAGAAAACCTCTGGTTGTAGCTCGATTAAGTACAAAAAGCTTTTTACATTTTAAACATACCCTTTATACAATGCCAGACATTTGACCCGTATTTCAAAAAACATCATTCGATATAGATTATGCCTATACAAAATTATGACCTTTTTACATTGTTTCACATTTCAAAATTTAATTTTTACAAAATTTGCCTATTTGAGGCATTCAGGGCACAGTCTTCCACAAGAATAGTATTTTTCCATTTCGGAGTGACAAGCACCTGTACAAACCATCAAGGTAGCAGTTAAACTACATACAATAGAAAATATGCTTAGAATAACCAATCTATATTATTGTAATTTGTCACATACCTCTCTAAAAGGATCAAAGCTGCCTATTATTGTAGCAGGTCCACGATCAATCGTGCCAGGAATATCACAAAATTTGTCAAATGATAAATCTATATTGTCACAACAAAAAAGATGCTTAGACTAACAAATCTATATTAATCTAAACAACTGAATGATGATGAATTGGTAATACAAACTATAAAAGATGCTTTGAATAACCAATCTATATTATTGTAATTTGTCGCATACCTCTTTGAAAAGATTAGAGATGGCTATTTTTGTAGTAGGTCCATGATCAATCGTGCCAGGAATATAGCAAAATTTGTCAAATGATAAATCTATATTGTCACAACAAAAAAGATGCTTAAGCATTGTACCTTCCATTCTTGAATATGATATTCAAGTGTGCCTGAAGGGTCATCTCTTTGCTCAAGAGTATCCAATATTGCTTCATGATCAGCATTACTAAGTGTCCATAGTTGTTTTGTCTTTGGTTTGGCATGATGCTTCAACAACTTAACATTTGTTGCTATAACAAGGTGTGAATACATGAGAATGGTTTTTTGTTTCTCATAGTCTTCAAATGCAGGTATGCCATTCTTTCTAATCATGTATGTTCGCAACCAAGTTCCTGCAACCACAACTGAACCTATAGGATACACGAACCCATCATCATCTTCCATTGATTGTGTTAGCTTGTGCTTTACCCGCACACATCGAGCCAACCAATATTTTGATCTCTCTTCATTCCCCTATGGTGCAACAACTACAAAAACATGTCTTGGATGTAGTAGATCTGAAAGCCGGTCGTAATCAAGTGAACTTTCCATTGTGTAATTTGCCATGGATATAGTTTGAGATAAAGGAGTTAGATACTATAGAACCCATGTATCCACCCACTCACTTGACTTGCATTGATCCCACTTGCACTAAATACAACTCTAACAAAAACAAGCCAACTGTCGTGTCCAAATGGTCTATGTGCTTGCATCTGAGCTTTGAAACGAATGCATCTTTGAAGAATATTTTATTGTATGACAATCCAATCTGCCTCCCACTGTACCCTCCTCAACCAACCAAAAAAATATGTGCACTGTTGAATCAAGTGTCCCTCCTTGTGACAATGCTGAACTACACCAATCAACAATAGAACGTGCATCACTGAATTTTTCTCCTGAAATCTTCAATTGCTCCTTAACTAGAGCTCTCTTTACACATGCACCTGCTCCATCATGCTCCCCTTTCCCATGCCCAGCTTCAAAAAAAATCCAAATATTAGGTACACCCCTCTCTACATGCATTCTACTAAACCAATAAAACATACAAGCATTCTTGAATTGACTTGTGCAGTTATTTGACCAAATGAGATGTCAGCCCAATGCTATATCATGCTCTTGCAAGAACTCAAAAAAATTCTCGAAACAATGTTGGACATACTCGGACGATTGAGGTCTATCATTACTCATATAAAAATGATACTCTTTGATTATCTTTCAATCCTCCTCTATACTATCAGGTGCATGTCTAAACGTTATGTGGACAAAAATAGCAATCTGAATGGAATTGTAATACTCAGATTGTACCTCATTTTGTGGTTGCAATGTGTAGTTTTCAGCAAAATCAACCACTGATATAATAGTGCCAATCAGAAAAGAGTCCTTACATATCCTGAATGTTTGATCTAGCCACTGAGACCTATGACTATGCCTTGCATATTTGTAGAAAAGATTGTCCTTAAATCTGAAATAAAATCAGCAACACTGCATTCTTTTGTAACCAACTCGCATATAGAACCTTGACCTCCACTCTGCAAAGTATATTTGACTATCTCATATCTCTTTTTCTCAACAAGATTCTTTCCAAATTCATGTTCGAAACCCTCATGAAAACATTGAACAAACTTTGACAAGCCACCACATTGTAAGCATTTCACATTTAAACAATCATTTCTATAGAAAAAGGAACCATCATCCCTAGAACATAAAAATAGATCTAGCAAGTCCCTTGATGATTTCAGAAGATGCATTGCACCACACTCCTGCAACATTTCATTAGTATGCAAAGTAGAATGGATATAGCATAATAGTTCATGGTACATTGAAAACTCCACATGGTATTTGCAATAACAAGTATTACAAATCTTAAGAGGCACACAATAAAATGGCTTCAAACCTTCAAAATTTCTTTATGAGATTTCCATATTTGGATGTGTTTGAATAAATTTGTTGAACAACATTGTTTTTCTTGATTCCAAGAAATGTTTAGGATGCGGTGTATGGTCTTGACTGCCAATTCTTAACTTTAAAACATCCTTTGCATTGGGTGATACTCTGGAGTTATCATGCCAAAAATTTTGAATTGTCTACTTTACATTATCGGTTAGCTTCTTATCAACACGTGGAAGCCTCCCGACAAAATCCCATGTATCATTTTGAAGAGGATCATCTATTCTTTCTCTTCTTGCAAGTTCTCTATCCAAAGTTTTACGATTTAAGTCAAAATCAATACAAGTTTGTCGCATAAAGCGAGCCGTTTTCAATTGATGGCTTACTAGGGTGGTTGTAATGACTCTTCGAGTAGCTCTTATCTTTTTCCTTGTTATTTTTTCCAATAGACTTGAGAGCATTAAAAAGATTTTTGACAATAATAAAAAAATTTCGGTCCTCTTGTTCACATGAATCTTCAATTTGGCTAGCAAAGGTCTCATCTTTTGCATCTTTTTCCTTGTTATTTTTTCCAATAGACTTGAGAGCATTAAAAAGATTTTTGACAATAATAAAAAAATTTCGGTCCTCTTGTTCACATGAATCTTCAATTTGGCTAGCAAAGGTCTCATCTTTTGCATCTTTAGCAATTGTACAAAAATTTGGCATTGCTCGGTCAATGTCTTATCACTAAAATATTGGTTGAAAAGTTTTCTAGCCCACAACCAAATAGTTCGTGTTGACCTCTTGCCTTCAAAATTGTTTATAATGTTATCATCAATTTCAACTAACCATTTAGGGGTCCTTGAAGGTCTTGAATTTGGAATATATCTTTCTTCCACACAAGGTTCTTCATTTCCCGTGTAATCTAGTGAAACATAATTTACACTTGCTTCAATATTGTGTTCAACATCTTCATTTCGAACATTTTCACCTTGAACATTTTCAATATCAATTTGAATAATTTCATTCCCAATTTCAATATCATGTTCAACATCTTCAATTCCAACATTTTCATTATCAATTTGAACATTTTCATTCCCAATTTCAATATCATGTTCTACATTTTCACCTTGAACATATTCAATTTCCTCTTCACTTGAAAGACCATAGGGCTCAGGTTCATCAATATTTAACATACCTTGTCTTTTCTTCCTATGACCTTCTCTATCTCTTTGTCTATATCCTTCAATTTATTCTTTTGTCAGCTTTCTCTTACGTTTTTGCTTCCGACGACTGCTGCTCCCCATTATACCAAATAAAAGATGCTAAAAAATCATTATGTATGACAAATTTGAGTACAAGATGCTCAAAAAAGTTTATCTTTGTCTCTTCCTGTCTGAAACCACGTGTTTGTCACTTGCAAAGTGCTGCAAAAAGAATGTAGGGTCCGTTGGAATGCACAAAAATGGCCCACATGGGTTTTTTCTATGATCCACAAATCCGATATCCGATATAATCGGATATCTAATTTGTAAAACATGTTCTGCAACGTTAATATTTTAGCTCTACACATCGAAGCTTTACAAATCGGATATTTGATTTTTACACACATAGACCTAAGGGTTAATTGTAGAGAGTGGGCAAGTGGAAGATTGCAAGAGGGAGAGGGAGAGAGGGAGGAGAGTGGGAAGGAGTGAGGGAGAGTGGGAGGGAGAGAGGGAGGGATAGGGAGAGAGAGGGAGAGGGAGAGGGAGAGAGAGAGGGAGAGGGAGAGGAGAGGGAGAGGAGAGAGGGTTTAGAATTGAGGGAGAGAGGGAGAGGGAGAGGGAGATGGAGGGATAGGGAGAGAGGGAGGAGAGTGGGAAGGATAGAGGGAGAAAGGGAGATTGAGAGGGAGAGGGAGAGAGTAAGAGATAAAGGGAGGGAGAGTGGGAGGGAGAGAGGGAGGGATAGGGAGAGAGAGGGAGAGTGAGAGAGAGGGATAGGGATAGGGGAGAGTGAGAGAGTGAGAGGGAAAGTGGGAGAGTGAGAGAGAGATGGAGAAAGGAGGAGTGGGAGAGTGAGAGAATAAGGGAGAGAGGGAGATTGGGAGAAGGAGAGTGGGAGAGAGTGGAGAGGAGAGAGGGAGGGAGGGGAGAGAGGGAGAGGGAGAGGAGAGCAAGGGAGATCAGAGAGAGTGAGAGGAGAGGAGGATAGGGGAGACGAGGAGACGAGACCTAACAGAGAGGAGAGAGGAGAGGAGAGTAAATGGATAGGAGAGAGAGGGGAGAGAGAGAGAGTGGGAGGGAGAGATAGAGGGAGGGAGAGTGCGAGAGAGAGAGAGAGTGAGAGAGGGAGAGTGTGAGAAAAAGAGAGTGAGAGGGAGAGTGGGAGAGGGAGAGAGGGTTTAGAGTTGAGGAAGAGGGAGAGGGAGAGAGGGAGAGGGAGAGAGGGATAGGGAGAGAGGGATAGGGGAAAGCAAATAGCTAGCATTGGGTTTTCTCCAGACGGCCCACTCTAGCTATTGATTTCCACCTTATATCTAACGTGGGGGCCCCGGCATAGCTCACGGGAGGGTGGCGAAGTAGGAGGGTCAAGGTACATAGGGTGGGGCCCCATTAGGTGTTCTGGAGTCCGTGCTTTATGGGCAGCTAGTATTTGTCCTTTCGGGTAGCTCCACCGCCACAAACAGGCTTTAGTCGTTTAGTTAGTTAGTTAGCCTTAGAATAGTAGGGGTAGGGGAGAGAGGGAGAGGGAGAGGGAGAGAGAGAGGGAGAGGGAGAGTGGGAGAGTGAGAGAGGGAGAGGGAGAGTGGGGAGAGAGGGATAGGAGAGAGAGGGAGGGGTGGGAGAGAGGGAGAGAGAGTGAGGGATAGATAGATAGGGTAGGGAGAGAGAGAGAGAGAGAGTGTGTGTGTGTGTGAGAGAGGGAGAGAGAGAGGTTTTATGGTTGAGGGAGAGAGGGAGAGGGAGAG